>ML058568.1:0-600000 GCA_003013855.2 Liriodendron chinense | reverse complement strand
CATTCAAACGGCATTCGCTGGTTGAGCTGCTCGAGTACATACAACCACAGATCAGTCTTTCCAGTGGTCATCCCGTCACAAATGACGGGCACTGTCCTAGAGTCGCACCCCTCAGTTAAAAACCCCAACAGTCTTAGCCCGGATTTCTGGTCAAAACATGGGATATAGACATCTGACTCGTACAAAGATGGATCAGCCTATAACAAAACATAACAAATACAGGTCTCTTCGACTACAAAATACAAGTCTCTTCGACCATAAAATATAGGTCTCTACGACCACGAACTCTAGGCCATAGTCCCTGCTAACTAGTCTTCTGCCTTTTAATCAAGGGTCACCGATCATTCGATGTAATTAAGGGTTTGTACCAAATCACGGCCTGAAATGTACAAGATCTCAGAATCTCTGGAATAAAATTCGCCTTGCAATATCTCTTCCCTTGTGTACTTTGTGAATGCTTGTGATTGTCTACGAATGTTCCTATTACTTAGAACCCCAGAACAATAAAACACCAGAAAACTACGTTGACCATTTTTCTAGTTCTAGTAGAGGTAGACCGCTCTAAAATTGAAGTCACTCTAGACTACCCACCCTTAAGTCCAGTACGTGATATCAGATCAGTTTTTTAGGCACACTGGGTTCTACAGGAGGTTTATTAAGAATTTTAGCATTATTGCTAGGCCCTTAACCAATCTTCTACATAAAGATATTCCATTCAAGTGAACCAATGATTGTGAGGTTGCTTTTCAAAAGTTGAAAAGTGCATTAACCACTACAGCCATCATGAGGCCACCCGATTGGAATCTTCCTTTTGACTTGATGTGCGATGCTAGTGACTACCCTGTGGGGGCTGTGCTAGGGCAGAGAAAGGATAAAATGCCCTACGTCATTCTCTATACCAGTAGAACTCTAAACTCTACTCAAGTAAACTACTCGACAACTAAGAAAGAGTTGCTCGCAGTAGTCTTTGCTTTGGACAAGTTTAGGTCCTACTTGCTAGGATCCAAAGTGGTCATCTTCACAGACCACTCGGCTTTGAAATATTTATTAGCTAAGAAAGATGCAAAGCCTAGAATGTTACGTTGGATCCTCTTACTCGATGAGTTTGACCTAAAGATTAAGGATAAAAAGGGAGTAGAGAATGTCATAGTGGACCATTTATCCCGATTGGTCTTAGAGGATTTCATTGAAGAAACTAATATAGACAACACATTCCCGGATGAGCATTTATTTTCTATTTTCTGTCTCCCATGGTATGCGGACATTGTAAATTATTTGGTATCTGGGAGAGTGCCTCGACACTGGAAGGCACAAGATAAGAAAAGGCTTGAACTTGAGGTCAGGAAGTTCTTTTGGGATGACCTGTACTTATAAAAGTATGGGTCTGACCAAATCATTAGTAGATGTGTCCTAGAAAGTGAAATTGAAAGTGTGATATCTTTTTGCCATAGTGAAGGCTTGTGGTGGACACTTTTCGGTAAAGAAAACCACAGCAAAGATTCTTTAATGTGGTTTTTATTGGCCAACCATGTTTAAAGACGCCCATGCTTATTATATTGCATGTGAACAATGTCAGAGATTGGGGAGCTTATCACGTAGACACATGATGCCATTGACCCCAATTCTACCACTTGAGATCTTTGACTGTTGAGGCATTGACTTCATGGGGCCTTTTCCCCCATCTTTTGGATTTCTCTACATCCTTGTAGGTGTTGATTATGTCTCCAAGTAGATAGAGGCGGTTCCATGTAGGACCAATGATGCTAAAATTGTCTTAAAGTTTTTGAAAGAAAACATCTTTAGTAGAATTGGAACACCCAAAGCCATCATTAGTGATGGTGGGTCTCACTTTTATAATAGATCATTTGACACTTTGATGAAGAAATATGGTATAAAGCATAAAGTGAGTACCCCATATCACCTACAAACAAGTGGGCAAGCCGAGGTTTCAAATCGTGAGATCAAACGTATCTTGAAAAGATGGTGAATCCAAATTGCATGGATTGGTCTTTACGCCTTTTCGATGCACTTTGGGCCTACCGTACCGCATATAAATCTCCCATTGGAATGTCCCCTTACTGACTTGTGTATGGGAGGGCTTGCCACTTGCCCGTGGAATTGGAGCATAAGGTCTATTGGGCGGTAAATAAATTTAACTTTGACATTGATGAGGCAGGTGAGAAGAGAAAACTTGAGCTTAATGAGTTCGAGGAACTACGTAGAGATGCATATGAGAACTTAAGAGTTTACAAGAAAATGACTAAAGTATTCCATGATAGGCATATCCTTAGAAAACACTTTGATCCCAATCAAAAAGTTCTCCTATACAACTCTAGACTCCATTTGTTTCCGGGTAAATTGAAAACTTGATGGACCGGCCCATTCATTGTTAAGAAAGTTTTTCCACATGAGGCCGTTGAGATAGAAAGTGTACGTAATGGCAATGTTTTCAAAGTGAATGGTCATAGGTTGAAGCCGTACGTAGAGAAATTTCATATGGAAGAGGGGTCCATCCCTCTTCATGAGTCACATTATGATGGTTGATTACCATTGCGGTAGGTTTAGGTTTAGGCTAGTTTAAGATTAAGGTGTTTAGTTTGCTCGAGTTGCATATATTTTTTTTATTTGCTCGTACTTAGTTCTTGTAGTGTCATCGCTCTCATTGGATCTTCATTCTATATGCAAGGTATATTCTCTCTTCTCTACTTGAATTTATATTGTTTCTCACATTGCATTGCATGCATATCATTACATTGAAGTCAATGTAACATTTAGGCTAGGGGTGAGGATTGCATCCTACTTTCATGTCTAGTTACATTACTATGGGTAATTTCATGCATATATAAAAAAAATTTCAAATTTTTTGTAATTTGTCTAGTTTCATATTCATGTTTCTATGTGGTTTTTCATGATAAACTTGGATTTAGTTTAAGTTATTAGTGTTTAGAGTTTTTAAATCCGAAAAGTTATAACCTTGAGTTTAATTATCTAATCACTAGCTTAGAGTGTAATTAGTTAAATGTACATGATCACTTTACACACTAGTTAACTAAGTTGGTATAATAGGTTTTGAGACTTAATTGATGATCTACTTAATATCTGGGCTATGATTGAATTAGACCAATGAACCCCTAACTTTGAATGAGTGAGTGTTGTGAGAGAATCATCTGGAAAAAAAATGGTAAAAAAAATTGAAAAAATTAATTGAATAAGACCGTAACAGTAGTGAAAGTAATCTGGGGCGAGATACCTAAGTATCCATGTCATTACCATTATGTTATCGACACCTTAGAAGAAGTGAGCCTTTTGGATTCTTCAATTAAGGGCGGTTCATAAAAAAAATGAGAAAAATGATGATAAATATATGAGGAAGCAATGAGTGAGCGAGTGAAAGAAAATAAAGTGAAGGGGTGATTTGAGAAATTAGGGGATTTCATAGCCATAAGAGGATTTGATTGATTCGTGAGGGTTGATGAATTTAGTGGATTGATTTGGTTAGTCTAGGTTCATTGTGCACGCGTGTACATGAGACTAGGTTCATTCTAAACTTTGATTAGCTTTCTAAACTCATGAGTATAATGGATTAAAAAAATGATTCTAACACACTAATTGGCTTAAATTGATGAATATGATGTTATGAAAATCACATGTTTACATTGAGCCTTAACTTTGCAAATTACATGTTCTTATCCGTTTTTCAGTGTCTCGTTGCATATTTTGCTCGAGGACTAGCAAAAAGCGGCTGGGGGTGTGATGTGACCGTAAATATTACATATTTAGGCCCCATTCCGATTATCACTAGGCTAGAAATCAAGCAAAATAATTAGATTTATTGTAGGAAACTTGTTCAATGGTTGGGTCGCTCTATAACATGTAAACTATGCTTACATAGTGATTTTTCTTGTTGTACAGGTTGTTGGCGGGCAACTTGTGTCTATGAATATTTAGGATGATGAGAGAAGGGCTAAATACACTTCTTATAAGATTGGATTGAGGTTAGACAGCTTGGACCGATGGATTGAACGTGATGTGCATTACATGTGGTTTTCAATTCCGAACGGGCAGTGCACGCTATCTACTGTGCGTCACACTTTTAGACCACTTTTTCAATGCAATTTAAGAAACTCTCCATCCCTTGAAGATCATCAAATTATCTAACAAATGGCACTGGTTTCACGCCGATCGGAGTTCTGGATTAATCGTAGTGACCCGATGAACACAAACTATCCATTCAACACCAACTTAGCTTTGGAATTCATTCCAGTGGTCCATCAGTGCTCAAATGAAGAATCCAAGCCGTCCATCTGGTATAAAATCAATTTTTTTACAAAACCAAGTTAGAATCAGGTCAATCGGATGTGTAGATTGGTTGCAGCATTGAAAACAAGTCGAAGTATTCTGGAAAGTTTCGCCTGCGCGAATCAGAAAATGGTCCAAATTGCTGAGGTGTGTGCACCACAATTCTGGAATGATTTAAGTCAATCCAAACCCTCTATCATGTATAGGGGATATAGTTCTACCATGGTATCAATTTTGACACACTTTCGATGTCTGTATATACCAGAGTGAAGGATGCAAGAATGACTGGTTCAGAAGGTATTAAAACTGCAAATCTGGGAAGTGTCTGCTGATCTGATCGTGGGGCCACTTTAGATGTGATATTGGAAATCTAATACATCCATTATGAGGTTCACTTGATGATGAAGCCCCATATAAAATTTCAGAGAAATCCGATCGCTGGTTTAGTCACACGAAGTGTAACAAAATCAATATGTTACTTGAATCCGAGCTTAGCTATAAATAGATAGTTGTAACGAATTTTAGGGCATCTTTTTCAATCCGATTTTGAAGAGAACAAGCTCTCATCTCTCTCATAGAACCTCTTTACATTCAAGTTTTCTTCGATTCACTTTAAGAACTCGTAACTTAGTTAGTTTTAAGTTGATTTTTTATTTTAATTATGTCTTCTTTTTCTTCTTTAGTTTTTCTTCTTTAATTATGCTTACGTTCTAAATCCTTCTAGCCTTGAAAGCATGTGTGGATTGTTGAGTTGATGTGTGTGATGGATTTATGTGCTGAATGATGAGAAAAATTCATTTTGCATGAATTTCATAGAACTAATCTAGGATTTTTAGTTCTCATGTAAACTCTTTGTATGAGTATTGTTTAATCCTAGATTTGATTTATGAAAACCTACATTAGAGATATTTTTAACCTGTCACATTATTTGATTAGCGATCTCAATGATCTCTAATGCTTATAATCCCTAAGCTTAAGAGTATGAACTTAATGATGCACGATGGGATGGATCTCTAATCCATTGATTTCTTACGTGAATTTTTATTCTAATTGTAATATCTTTCGATTAGATGGACGATAATGATCCATTCTAGTTGAGTAATACTTTATCATACACATTAATGAAGCATGAGACACATGTGGACCTTTGATGCCTTGGTGCTTTGATTTCTATTGATTAAATCCACTCAAACATTAATCCAATCCAACCCATCCATTAGTTAGATTAATTACTTCTTTAAGAATTTTTATTCTCTTTTCTTGATTTGAGAGTGATTCTTACACACTTCAATTTTTGCTCCCTATGGATTCGACCTCGGACTCACTGAGTTTATTACTTGTGATCTCTTGCACTTGAGAGAACATTCAGCTACATAGTTGGATAACAACCACGTGTACATATATTTATTTTTGCCTTTTAATTAAGGGTGATTATCCATTGATGTAATTAAGGGCTTGTGCCAGATCACGGCCTGGAATGTAAAAGATCTCAGAATCTCTGGAATAAAATTCGCCTTATGATATCTTTTTTTTCTCGTATACTTTTGTGAATGCTTATGATTGTTTATGAATGTTTCCAATACTCAAAACCCAGAGCAACAATACACAGAAAATGTCCTGGTAGCATTTTCTAGTTCTGACATCATTATTTACATTGCAATTTCCATCTCTTATTTCAAAGCTGAAAATGACTAGTTGTAAGTTTTGGAGCAAAATAAAGGCAAGAAAAATTTTGGCGCGTAAAAACTTTGGGGCCCACCATGATGTATAGATCTTATCCATGCTGTCCATCCATTTTGCAAGCTTGTTTTAGGGCTTGAGACCAAAAATGCGACAAATCTAAAGCTCAAGTGCACCACACCAGATTAAAAAGTGAAAATTAAACTTTTATCGTTAATAATTACTTAGGGCCACAAAAGATTTGGTTCAAGCTGATTTTCTCATTTTCTCTTTATCCATGTATGTATAATCTTATGAATAGGTCAGATGACAAATAAATATTAGTGTGGGCCCTAGGAAGGCATCAACTTTTAACAGTTAAGGTCTGTTGTAATCATTGCTTCATGTGTTGTGATCCATTTTAGTTGTAAATTTACCTCATTTTTTTACGCATGCCTTACAATGGGCTTGTGGAACTGATGGATGACATGGATATAACATATTAATCACAATGGGCCCTATGTTTTTGTGCTTTTACAAATAAATGGAATTCAATTAAATTTATTATGATTTTCAAGGCAATAATTCCTTTAGAAAAACAAACTACTGTAAAAGGTAATAAGAGCCCATTTACAATGCATTTACCTATGTATCCATGTCATTACCATTATGTTATCGACACCTTAGAAGAAGTGAGCCTTTTGGATTCTTCAACTAAGGGCGGTTCATAAAAAAATGAGAAAAATGATGATAAATATGTGAGGAAGTAATGAGTGAGCGAGTGAAAGAAAATAAAGTGAAGGGGTGATTTGAGAAATTAGGGGATTTCATAGCCATAAGAGGATTTGCTTGATTCGTGAGGGTTGAAAAATTTAGTGGATTGATTTGGTTAGTCTAGGTTCACTATGCACGCCTGTACATGAGACTAGGTTCATTCTAAACTTTGATTAGCTTTCTAAACTCATGAGTATAATGGATTAAAAAAATGATTCTAATACACTAATTGGCTTAAATTGATGAATAGGATGTTATGAAAATCACATGTTTACATTGAGCCTTAACTTTGCAAATTACATGTTTTTTATCCATTTTTCAGTGTCTCGTCGCATATTTTGCTCGAGGACTAGCAAAAAGCGGTTGGGGGTGTGATGTGACCATAAATATTATATATTTAGGCCTCATTCTGATCATCACTAGGCTAGAAATCAAGCAAAATAATTAGATTTATTGTAGGAAACGTGTTCAATGGTTGGATTGCTCTATAACATGTAAACTACGCTTACATAGTGATTTTTCGTGTTGTACAGGTTGTTGGCAGGCAACTTGTGTCTATGAATGTTTAGGATGATGAGAGAAGGGCTAAATATACTTCTTATAAAATTGGATTGAGGTTAGACAACTTGGACTGATGAATTGAAGGTGATGTGCATTACATGTGGTTTTCAATTCCGAACGGGCAGCACACACTATCTACTGTGCGTCCCACTTTTAGACCACTTTTTGGATGCAATTTAAGAAACTCACTCCATCCACTTTGAAGATCATCAAATTATCTAACAAATGGCACTGATTTCACGCCGATCGGAGTTCTGGATTGATCGTAGTGACCCGATGAACACAAACTGTCCATTCAGCACCGACTTAGCTTTGGAATTCATTCCAGTGGTCCATCAGTGCTCAAATGAAGAATCCAAGCCGTCCATCTGGCATAAAATCAATTTTTTTACAAAACCAGATGAGGGAACCCTAGGAGAGCCGCCGACTCCAACTATCGTCCATGTACGATCCATACTAGATCTGACCAACTGCCCATCCTACCTCCTCTATGTTCTTGATAGCCCATCTTTGTCTCAGTAGAGTCTTTCAGTGGCATGTTTCGGTCCTCCTCCCCATTACTTAGAAAAAGTGAGCCATTGGTTCAGGTACAAGATACTATCATTACCGCCTGGACAATTAGACATCCAACCCGTAATCGCAACGACCCAATTGCAAGAGCGGAGCTCTACCAACTGAGCTATATCCCCCCGAGCCAAGTGGAGCATGCATGAAGGAGTCAGATGCTTCTTCGATTCTTTTCCCTGGCGCAGCTGGACCATCCTGGACTTGAACCAGAGACCTAGCCCGTGAAGTAAATCATCGCACCTACGATCCAACCAATTGGGACCAAGCTAGAATTAGGTCAATCGGATGTGTAGATTGGTTGCAGCATTGAAAACAAGTCGAAGTATTCTGAAAAGTTTTGCCTGCGTGAATCAGAAAACGGTCCAAATTGCGAGGTGTGTGCACCACAATTCTGGAATGATTTAAGTCAATCCAGACTCTCTATCATGTATAGGGGATATAGTTCTACCATGGTATCAATTTTGGCTTACTTTCGATGTCTGTATATGCCAGAGTGAAGGATGCAAGAATGACTGGTTCAGAAGGTTTTAAAACTGCAAATTTAGGAGGTGTCTGCTGATCTGATCATGGGGCCACTTTAGATGTGATATTGGCAATCTAATACATCCATTATGAGGTTCACTTGATGATGAAGCCCCATATAAAATTTCAGAGCAATCCGATCGCCGGTTTAATCACACGAAGTGTAACAAAATCGGTATGTTACTTGAATCCGAACTTAGTTATAAATAAATAGTTGTAAAGAATTTTAGGGCATCTTTTTCAATCTGATTTTGAAGAGAACAAGCTCTCATCTCTAGTATAGAACCTCTTTACATTCAAGTTTGCTTGGATTCACTTTAAGAACTCATAAGTTAGTTAGTTTTAAGTTGATTTTTTATTTTAATTGTCTTCTTTTTGTTTTTCTTCTTTAATTATGCTTACGTTCTAAATCCTTCTAGCCAAGGCTAGAAGGAAAGCATATGTGGATTGTTGAGTTGATGTGTGTGATGGATTTATGTGCTGAATGATGAGAAAAATTCATTTTGCATGAATTTCATAGAACTAATCTAGAATTTTTAGTTCCCATGTAAACTCTTTGCATGAGTATTGTTTAATCCTAGATTTGATTTATGAAAACCTACATTAGAGATATTTTTAACATGTCATATTATTTAATTAGCGATCTCAAGGATCTCTAATGCTTATAATCCCTAACGCTTAAGAGTATGAACTTAATGATGCATTATGGGATAGATCTCTAATCCATTGATTTCTTACATGAATTTTTATTCTAATTGTAATATCTTTCGATTGGATGGACTATAATGATCCATTCTAATTGAGTAATACTTTATCATACACATTAATGAAGCATGAGACACATGTGGACCTTTGATGCCTTGGTGCTTTGATTTCTATTGATTAAACCCACTAAAACATTAATCCAATCCAACCCATCTATTAGTTAGATTAATTACTTCTTTTAGAATTTTTATTCTCTTTTCTTGATTTGAGAGTGATTCTTACACACTTCTATTTTTGCTTCCTATGGATTCGACCTCGGACTCACTGAGTTTATTACTTGTGATCTCTTACACTTGAGAGAATATTCTGCCACATAGTTGGATAACAACCACGTGTGCATATATTTACTTTTGCCTTTTAATTAAGGGTGATTATCCATTGATGTAATTAAGGGCTTGTGCCAGATCACGGCCTGGAATGTAAAAGATCTCAGAATTTCTGGAATAAAATTCGCCTTGCGATATCTTTTTTTTCTCGTATACTTTTGTGAATGCTTATGATTGTCTATGAATGTTTCCAATACTCATAACCCAGAATAATAATACACGGAAAATGTCCTAGTAACATTTTCTAGTTCTGAGATCATTATTTACATTGCAATTTTCATCTCTTATTTCAAAGCTGACAATGACTGGTTGTAAGTTTTGGCGCAAAATAGAGGCAAGAAAAATTTTGGAGCATAAAAACTTTGGGGCCCACCATGATGGATAGATCTTATCCATGCTGTTCATCCATTTTGCAAGCTCGTTTTAGGGCCTAAGACAAAAAAATGTGACAGATCTAAAGCTCAAGTGCACCACACCAGATTAAAAAGTGAAAATTAAACTTTTACCGTTAATAATTACTTGGGGCCACAAAAGATTTGGTTCAATCTGATTTTCTCGTTTTCTCTTTATCCATGTATGTATCATCTTATGAATATGTCAGATGACAAATAAACATTAGTGTGGGCCCTAGGAAGGCATTAACTTTTAACAGTTAAGGTCCATTGTAATCATTGTTTCATGTGTTGTGGTCCATTTTAGTTATAAATTTGCCTCATTTTTTTATGCATGCCTTACAATGGGCTTGTGGAACTGATAGATGACATGGATATAACATATTAATCACAATGGGCCCTATGTTTTTGTGCTTTTACAAATAAATGAAATTCAATTAAATTTATTATGATTTTTGAGGCAGTAATTCCCTTAAAAAAACAAACTACTGTAAAAGGTAATAAGAGCCCATTTACAATGCATTTACTAGTATTTCACCTAAACAAACAAGCTTTAGAGGAAATGCTCATTTTCCAACACATTTCATTTGCTGGATTCTTCTAGATACAAATTCAACTAATAAGGCTCATCGATGTTTATATACTCTGGTGGTGTACTATTCAATGTACACATTATCACACCTCAAATTCAGTTTTTGGTGCCTATTCGTCGTAACTTGAATCCAGAGGTGACAACCTCCGTAGTGCTTCAATTTCGGCTTTTGGCTTCCAAATGCCAAGATCTGAAAGCAGGATCCCACAATGAGGATTTGGAGGAAACTATGAAACCAAGAATAACCTAAAGAACTCCACAAAAAGCGTACATCTCCACTAAATAATGGTTTAAGGTACAATGTTGATAAAGTAAATATATGATATAATAAAAAACCAAAGATCAAGCGTGCATTCCAGCCTCAATACTACCAATATGTTTCAACTTAACCTGCAATGTAAACAAACGCGCATAAGCTTCCTACGAAGCTCAATTGATTATGTGTATACATGTGCAATATGTATGACAGATATACCATATCAATATTAATATCAATATTGATATCAAAGTAAGTAGCAAAGATGTTGGGCCAATCATGCCAATGGTCATGCGTACAACCAACTATACCAAAGGCTATGCATATATGCTATGAGATAATGCAAGCATATGTATATCTAGTCAACCAACTAAGCATATTATCACGGAGGTATGTTGTGATATAAGGATAAAAGAACACATGATGAATGATTGAGTTGTAGTATGTAGTAGCGTGCACTGGTTAGGGTTCACACCCAAGGTTACAACACATGTCAGTCTTATATCTAATATGCAAGGTAACTGCAGAATGATAGACTCCTAATCCCGAATAGTCTTATACCTATTACGGATCGTGGTCCACGATTGTATGGTGCTTGGATCGTATTTATGTGTCCCTCACATATCTCAAGAGGGGGCTCCAAGGTGGGACGGCGCAGGCGACAATGCATACATCGTGGTAGGGCCACAACCGAGTATAATACATGCGTCCAAGTGTGGTCCAATGGTGCGGATACAACACATATTTCAAGGCAGGGCCATGGCGCCAATACAACACAAAAAATAAGGTTGGCCCATGGTGCGACCAGTACATACAAATTAAGGTAGGCCTATTGTGCGGCCACAACATGAACAACAAGGTGGCCCATGGTGTGGACACCATACATACACTAAAGAGGGCCCACGACTGAGTTTCGCAGATAAACATCACTATGGGCTCCACAATTTGGCGGGCCTAAAATGGTTAGAGGCAAGCAGACATCTCAGTAGGCCCTGGTTAGAGGCAAGCAGACATGTCGGTAGGCCCTGGAAAGGTTCCAACAGTGAGCATCATGATCCTTAAGGTTCCATGAAGCGACCAACAAATCTAATACGGACGGGCCTAGTGGGCTCAAACATAGGCATTGTGTGGGACTTGAATGGCAGGCACCCACATATCTCAAGAGTGGGTCCCATGGTGGGACGGCGCGACTTCAACAAATGCATCAAAGTGGGCCATGGCACGGATACAATACCTACATTACAGTAGGCCCATGGCACAACAAAAAAACATACATAAAGGTAGGCTACACGCGTAGCTACCACTTGAGACTTGAATCTGCCCCTCATGCAACACGTACACTAAAATGATCTAGCAATTGAATGTACGGCACGGATAAAACATATACATTAAGGTGGCAAGCCACAACGGCCCCCAACGAGTGCCCCAAAGTGGGCCCCACACGTTGGACAGTGTGAATAGGCCCCACTGTCTAGTATGTGGTCTACTTGGTCTAAGTACCTGCATATTTGGGTCCATGCTCTAAAATGAGCTGTTAAATAGAATAGACAACGTGAATATACAACACATATATCAAGGTTACATACTACATGGTGGCCCCGACACCTGGCAACGGGTTGTGTTGAACGGTGTTTTGTGTCATGTAAAAAATGCCCTCACCCAAACCCGACCTGTTAACTAACGGGTCAAAATCTTGAAACCCAAACCCATTTGTTAAATTAACGGGTAACCTGCAACCCGACCTGTTTAACCTGTTAAATAAATGGGTCGTGCTTTCGTGAGCAGAGAGATGGGAAATGGGCTCAATTCGACAAAGATTTTGGAGTGTGGCCATGTGGGGCCGTGGACAGAAAGATGGGGAAACCTCTTGAGTGTGTGTGTGTGTGTGTGTGTGTGTGTGTGTGTGTGTGTGTGTGTGTGAGAGAGAGAGAGAGAGAGAGAGAGAGAGAGAGTCTCTTATTGGCTGTCTTAGCTTCTAAGGGATTTCTCACCACACTAAAAATAATTATCAAAATACCTCACGAGTTAAATGGGTTTCACAGGTGGAACACTGACCCGACCTGTTATCTTAACGGGTCGTGATGGGCCAACCCGTTAGTGACCCGACATGATAAGGCCGGACCCGAACACTGATAATTTTTTTGCGTGGGTTTCATGCAGGTTGGCGAGTCATGTGGAATTTTGCCAGGCCTAGTGGCACCCATGAGGGATGGCCTGGATACATGGATACACATGGTGGGGACCACAAACAGTTGCGGTAGGTCTCATAAAGGACATCAAGGTGAGCCACACAATGCCCTAAAGCTGGGGCCCGCAAGGCTACGCATTTAGATCTCAAACATGCCCCAAGATGGGCTATCAATGAAAGAACGGGGTGGATGTAACATACATGTATCAAGGTGGGGACTTCCGTGGGCCCCGCCTATAATGGGCTGTCAAAATGGATGGACAGCATGACTACACAATACATGCATCAGACTGGGGTCCACAATGGGTTTGCATAGCAATTAAACCTTACAGTGATTCCTATGAAGGTTCCAATGGAAGGCATTTAATGACCATTGTTTCTTGGTGCAACCCGCTGATCAGGGCCTCGATGCCCTAGCCTAGTTTGGCAAAACAGATGGTCCGCATGGATTACACATATATAGCAAGGTGGGGGTCCCAAAAGTGGGCCCTACATAGGTTGGGTGACAAATAAACATCATGGCCGGTTCTAAAAAGGTTTCAACAGTTGGCAAGCAACCATCACTATTCCAATGGTGTGCGCCATTATCTGATGGGCCACATGCCCTTGCCATGCTGGCAACGGGTTAGCCCAGCAAGGTAGAGCCCACTAGCCAGGTTAGATAGCAAATAAACATTACAGTATGCCCTAGGAAGTTTTAAACAGTAAGCATACAAACACCATTGTTTTACTTGGTGTGGCCCACCCAAAAAGTGGGCCCCACACCTTTCCGACGCTGCCAAGGTGGATAGCCAGCGTGGATATAACAAGTACGTCAAGTGGGGACTCCACAATGAGCCCCACAGCTAGTTTGATGGAAAGATAAACATTACAGCGGGCCTTCGGAAGATGGTCAAATGGTGTCTAATCACCACCGTTTTCTTTGGTGTGGTCCACCTCAGATAGGGTAGAAAGGGAAGGAAAAGATAAAAGAAAAGATAGGTTAGCTAGGTAGGGGTAGCCTTTTTTACTTTTGGGGAGAGAGAGGTAGCTTGGTAGGAGCATTTTGGAGATTTGTAAGGGTAGGTGACACCTTAATAGGGGTATTTGGGTAATTAGGGATGATAGCGGTGGATTGGTGGATTGATAGCGATTGATTTATAAGATTCCTCAGGATTCATGTAAGTGGGGCCTGCGCCATGTGTGTGTTGTGAGGTCCACCTCAGATTGTGCCAACGATAATAACTCCCAAACTAGGTATCACAACGGGGTGTTTGAAGAGGCGTTGGAATCATGGTGCCTACACGATAACCAAGGTATAGGTCTCGATGCCGGCATTGCCTCGGATGGACCATAGATATATCCTTTGTCTTAACCTCTCTAGAGATCCAAATATGTGAATCCTTATAGGCTTGCAACACATAACCTATTATATAATATTCAACCTACCTTCAACCACCTTGGTCATCTGGAAGAAGATCATATGCAAAGTAATTGATTGGTGGAGCTGAAGCCTTGACAAAGCGGCGGCATTATTGATCGGGAGAGAACATTGGAAGCTGATTCAAGCACGGGAGAGCGAGAAGAAGCAACCCATCAAGGCGCTACGAAAGGGGTTCAATTCAACAAGTGTCAAGTTTGAGAGTCCATTAGTACTCCTTCCTTTTAGTAGGATTGAATGTGAATTTAAAATTGAAGCCGAGCCAAGTTCGAGCCCAATTCACTCGTTGACCAAACCAAGCCGAACTATGCAAAGCTCGGTTCGGCTCGGCTCATGTACAACCCTAGGTTCAGGTAGCACGGTCCACTTGAGACTTGAATCTACCCCTCATGCAACATGTACACTAAAATGATCTAGCAATTGAATGTATGGCACGGATAAAACATATACATCAAGGTGGCAAGCCACAACGGCCCCCAACGAGTGTCCCAAAGTGGGGCCCACACGTTGGATAGTGTGAATAGGCCCCATTGTCTAGTGTGTGGTCTACTTGGTCTAAGGACCTGCATATTTGGATCCATGCTCTAAAATGAGCTGTTAAATAGAATAGACAACGTGAATATACAATACATATCAAGGTTACTGTAGACACCCCACCTTCGGCTACACTGTTGGTAGAGATAGCTGGATGAATGGAGGACCATACCCCCAAACCCCAAGTCCAAACTCAACCAAACTCACCCTTGTAAGCCCCAATCCATAGCCCAATTCAAGCCTGAACCCAGTCAACCCAGTCCTAAACATCAGCCTGAAAAACTACCCATAAGAAAAGCTAGTAAAAAAATCCTAAAAAAGTCAACCCACTGAGTCAACCCACTGAGTTAACCCGCTGAGTCAACCCGCTGAGTCAACTCGTCGAGTCAAAACATCGAGTCAACCCGTCGAGTCAACCCGCTGAGTCAAATCACCGAGTCGACCCGCTGAGTCAACTCACTGAGTCAACCCACCGAGCCAAACAGCAGCCCCGAGGGAATGACCGTACCTCGCTGGAAATCGAGGAGTGGCCGTACGGGCCGCCCAAAAATAATTATGGGCTCTACCACTGCCCGTTGCTATAAATACCCCCCTCCCCTTCTCATTTCAAGACAGCAACCCAGCCAGAGAGAGCCCGTCCGTTCGAGTTCCCTTCTCCACCCCTTAGCCCATTTTCCCACTAAGGAGAGCCCGAGTGAGGAGAGCCTAGCCCTGGTCCAGCCCAGCCTGACCACTGGCCCAAGTCTCCCAAGCCATCCAAGTCTTGATCCAGCCACTCGAAGCCAACCCTTGCGACACCTCCGTCCATCCAGCTACTCTTTTTCCAGCATCATCTCATTTGCATCTAGCATAAGTCCAACATTTACTTTTCTTCCAACCCTCATGCTTCACTATAAAGCACCATTGATTATTCAAACACACTGCATACGTCTTATATTAAGCACCTGTCAGTTCGAGCGTATGCTCTGGGCTTGCCCGTTGTTGGAACCTGCCCATCAGAAACTCTTACTGTTCAGACCTGCATTCATGCTTCACTATAAAGCACCTTGATTATTCAAACACACTGCATACGTCTTATATTAAGCACCTGTCAGTTCGAGCGTATGCTCTGGGCTTGCCCGTTGTTGGAACCTGCCCATCAGAAACTCTTACTGTTCAGACCTGCATTCATGCATCATGTCATCTATGAGAATGTACGAGGATTAAAACAGACTTTCAAGTATTAGTTCGATTCTGTGAAGTAGAGACCGTACTTCGGTACGGGCAGTGTGTGGGGTGCTTAACCTCTTCCCACCCTGTAACCGTGATCCCTTACCTCGAATCTCTGGCCGCAGATCAAAAGGAGTCATTTTAGAGGAAGGAATCTTCGAATCCCCTTCTCTAACTGTTTCTATGGGGTCTAGCTGAATGTAGATTCGAAGTAACTGGCTAGTGGCGACTCTGGTCTTATATAAACTCATTTAAACACATCCAGCTTAAACAAGACAACCAAACAAAGCCCTCGGGAACGAGGCAAGCCAGTGGCACAAACAGCGATTCGCACTCACGCATCCTCCTCTCCTTCTTTTCCCGAAAAGGGAAGGGACGAGAACGTCGTGTGGGAGCGCGGAACGGCGAGGGTCCACAGAATGGCGACTCTGCTGGGGAATAGCTAGTCCCACTAGTCGTGATCCGACTTGAAAAATAGAATCATTCCTATACTTGAAAGTCACTAATCCTCATACAATCTCATCTGCATAGCATTCTACCCAAAACAAACAAAAAATAGAAAATCCCAAAACCAGAAAAAAAAATAGAAAATCCCAAAACCCAAAAAGAGTATAGTCCTCACCATTGCGGCTCCTCGGGCTCAACGTGTTCGGAAGCAACTTCCCCTCCGCAGCATAATCTGCACTCGGGCTTAGCAAGCCATGTCTGACCACGAAGAAGAAACTCATCTCTTCCCAGCTCTTGAGATGACCGAAGCGCAACAGCCCATTGAGAATACGCCAATCATACAAGAATTGGCACAAGGAATGAGAGCAATGCAAGAAATGCTCTTGCAATTCATGCAAGCACAAGCCACCGCAGCAGCCAACAATTAGGTTGGCCCAGTTCAGCAATCTCAGCAGCCATGCTGGGTCCTTCCGGCCTCCAGTTCAAATCAAGCACAACCGTCGGAGTCTGCCCAAGACTACCGACAGCAGCCGTCTCAGCCCTTCGCTATGGGGCATTCTCCTCAATACCTTCCCGCGACAACAGGGCCATCTCAAAGCACTCCAGTCGCAGGGACTTCCAGTCAGCTTCCAGTAAATCTTACAAACAACAGTCTTAGTAGATCTCAGCATATCCCCTCCGATGGGACTCCTTTTCAATTTCAGCACATCCCCGCCGATGGGATTTCAATTCAATTTCCAGCAACAGGGACAACACTGGCGAATGCCCACAATGGGGGTCAGTGTCAAGCCCACATCAATCAGCGGACAGTGGCGAATACCCAACAAGGGGGTCACTTCCCAGCATTTCAGCCTCCTGCAAACAGGAGCACTTTTCAATTCCAGCACATCCCCGCCAATGGGATTCCAGTTAATTTCTAGCAATCTTCAATTCAGCAAAATCCAGTTAATTTCTAGCAATCTTCAATTCAGCAATCTCCAGTTAATTTCCAGCAAGTTCCAGTTCAACCTTCAGTACAGTCTCCAGTTCAGTTACAATCCTTTCAAGCACAAGCTCATATAAATCCAGTTCAATCATCAAATCAACTTCAGCAACCCGCGATTGCTTTTCAGCAAAACCATAGGGTCGAAGACATCGACCACTATGCCGAAGAAGAACGTGCCTTACTCCAAGAGGCACCAGTTGCTCGAACAGATCATTCAGGACTGGACGAGTTGCGGGAGCAGTTCCAGATCTTGCAAAATCAGCTTCAGCGACAACAAGGAATCGATCTACCTTCGACCAAGTTCAGAGACTTGTGTCCTTTCCCAGATGCTCAAGTACCTCAAAACTTTGAGATACTAAAATTCAAAAGATACGATGGCAGCGGTTGTCCCACAACGCATCTCAAGGCCTTCTGTGGAGAGCTGAGTGCAATCTCAAGATATGAAGGGGCCCTCATTCGTTTGTTCCAAAAATCTCTGAAGGGCGATGCCCTAGATTGGTACACCTCATTGGACTGCCACCGCATCAGGACGTGGGAACAGCTTTCCCAGGCTTTCGTCAACAGATTCGCATACAACCTCAACATGGCACCCAGAAGAGCTGACCTCGCGGCTCTCAGGCAAAGGAGTGATGAAACACTATCAGCTTATGTGGGACATTAGCGAGCTATGGCAGCCAGAATGCGGACACCTATCGACGACGAAGAACAAATCTCCATGATTGTTCATTCAACATATCCGGGCATATCTGGATATCTCATCTCGCATCCATATGCGAACTTCTCACAACTAATCCGTGCTGGAGAACAAGTCGAAGCAGGAATCCGTGCCGAGACAATCTCCCCATGGCCTCATCAAGCCACTCCAGTCAAGAGGAACAGAGTGGAGGGAAGACCCATCGGATATGGGAATGGAAACCGAAGCGGCTCTCCTCCCCGTCCGACAGAGGTAAACAACATCAGCACCACTGCTCAGGGAAATCAATACGCTCCCCCACAAGGACATCAACAGCATCAGCAGAATCAGGTTCAGCACCAACCTCAGAGGTATCAACCACGACCAAATCCGCAACCACAGCCACAACCACCTCGACAGCAGCAGCAATTCAGAGGGAATGGTCAATACTCATACCAGAACAGGCAGAATTACAGGGAGCTCAGGAAGCTCACTCCACTTACTCAGCCACTTAGTCAAGTCATGACTATGCTGGTACAAAAGCAGTTACTCACTCTAATGGCACCCAGGCCTCCTCCTCATCCTCTGCCTTCGAATTACCGGGAAAATGAGTATTGTGCCTACCATCAAGGGCGTGGCCATACTATTGATCGGTGCTTTCCTTTGAAGAATGCCATACAAGATCTGATTGACGACCGCAAGATCGTCATCTCGGTCCCTAGGACTCCCGCAGCAGCTTCCACCAACATTCTTCAGAATCCTCTGCCTCAACATCCGACGGATCCCAGTTCATCTCGAAGTCCCACCGTCAACAGCATAGAAGAAGGAGAACGCCTCGATCACTTCTTCTCCCCCATCCAATCCATTCATGCCTACACTTATGGGCCAACAAATCCTCCTCCGATCATGCAAGGGGCAAGTCCCTTTCCTCCTTCAGTCTCCGAGCCAGTAGTACTCGAAGGAGCACTTCCATATGATGTACCAGTTGTTTAAGGGGCACCTTACAACCATTCATGCTGGGAACCAGTCATTCTGGAAGGAGCACAATCATACATCGAGTCTACATACGAACCTGTCGTCTTGCAAGGGGCAATTTCAGCACAGGAACAACACAATTCGCCATGGAAAAACCATACTCATCAGCAGAAAGAACCCATTGTATTGGAAGGAGCTCCTCTAGTTGAGCCAGTCATATTGCAAGGGGCAAACCCTGGAGGCGTGTCAATCACACTACGGCAGCTAGGACGAACAGAGAAACCCCCTGCCATATCAAGAGGACCAGTATTCATTCCATGGGAGCCTCCTGCTTCAGGAACGGTCATGCCAGGACCGCAACCTTATGTGATCTATGAAGACAAGCCTCGATATTACCCCTTCAGCACAGGCAACAATGTAGTTCTCAAGGCAAAAGCTCCATACGAGGAAGATCTAGTTCCCACACCAACACCGTTGCAAGAACCGGTGATCCTAGAAGGCAAAGGTGAGGAAAATTATAAAGAGGTCCCGTGGCACTATCCAGAATGTGCGGAAGTGGGGAACATGAATCCCAATGGGCGTTGCATCCGAAGAGATAATCAAAACAGAGGAGATCCCAAAGGCGCTCCCTCAGGCCTCAGCAACAAAAATGAAGCCGCATACGATGTGACGACTCAGCTCAAGTCAATCCCTGCACAAATCTCAGTATGGGAGCTACTCTGCACATCTCGCATACACCGAGAAATGTTTGCCAAAACCTTGAGCGATGCTCACGTCTCCTCCGATACGGCACCAGAGATGATAGCATTGATGATTGGACAACTCCTGGCTCCACGCGCCATCACCTTCACCGATAATGACCTGCCACCAGAAGGACGCGATCATGGGCGATCCCTCAACATAGCCTTACGATACAAAGACCTCTGTGTCCCGCTGGTCCTTATCGATAATGGCTCAAGCTTAAATGTCTGCCCACTCAAGACTGCGGAACATTTGGGAATCAATCCCTCTTCATTTCGACCCAGCACCATATGTGTCAGAGCATTTGACAACACCCACCGATCAGTGGAAGGGGAGGTCGACATAGAGGTACAGATAGGTCCGGAAGTCTCCACCATCACATTCCAAATTCTGGATATATCAGCCTCTTTCAACATGCTGCTCGGACGGCCTTGGCTGCACAAGGTTGGAGCTGTGCCGTCAACCCTGGATCAACGAGTGAAATACATCTGTGGAAATCAAGTGATCTTTATCCATGCAGAGAAGGAGCTCATCATTCCTTCCAATGCTGCTGCCACTGAACAAGACATCCCGGTCATCGATATCCAGCACTCTGAAGAAGACATCCCATTTCACAGTTTCGAATTCGAAACTGTGAACTCTATCGCCAATCCAGAACCGATAAGGGTGGACCGTATCTTTTCACCGGCAGAGCGTCTGAGCCTTAAATACCGAATGAAGAATCACTTCAAGTCCAGAAAGGTACCGCTGATATATAACCAACGCAAATGGGGACTCGGATACAAGGCAATCTTCATGGATAAAAGAAAGAAGAAATTTCGGTGCTCACCCATCCAATTCGTCAAGCCAAGAGAACCTTGTAAAGATCCAGGAGGGAATCAACCGACTGCACTACACAAAGGCCTCCCGATGAGCCTAGTTTGGGCCACGTGGCCCCCCATTCGATGGGATCAGATTCTCGAACCATCTAAGCCTCCAGAAGAAAAAGGAAACGATGAAGATGAAGAAGGAAGTCAAATACAGCAGCTTCAGGACCAGGTTACTCTAACACCTGCTCCCAACCAGGGGCACAACCTGCCCACTTCAGCATCAATCAACCAGGGGCACAACTTGCCCACTTCAATTCCAGCCAGTCAGGGGCACAACTTGCCCATCTCAGCATCAATCAGCAAGGGGCACGACTCGCCCATATCAACATCATCAATCACCAGCCAAGGGCAGAAGCAGCCCATCCATTGGACCAAGAAAGGAAAATGGCCAGCCCTGGATTGGTCCGATGTCCATATTCCGAACTTGTGTCTAGTCGTAGAACCAGACGAACTGCAATGCGAGGTAAGTGATCCGGGAGGGACTGAGTACAACTCAGATCTCGAACCCGACCAGCGAGAAATCATGGTCATTAGGCCAGACTGTGATTCTTCGCCCGAATCATCAACCCCCACCTCTTCAGGGGAGGAAGTGTGGGGTCCTGAATGGTCATCCGTTCCCTAACTTTGAATCAGCCAAAGAGTCATCTGAGGGCTCTGGCTTAAAAAAAAACGCCTGTTTAAGCAGCGACCGGAACTTTGGAACAAGTTGGGCTCAATCATGGTCTGCAATGCCCACTTGTTCAAAGTCCCGTGAATTTCAAAAATCCAAAAAAATAAAAAACTTTCAAAAGCAAAAAATATCTAGCATTTCCATTTCAGAAAAATCTCAAAAACCAAAAACATTTCTTTTCCTGCATTCAATAGTGTGCCAAGTTCGTCTAAAGAGTCGCATGAGTTTGAAGTCGAATCATATGATTTTGACATCGAATTAGACTTCGAGCTCATAGGTCTAGACGAAGCTCGGGATGAGGAAGATGATGATCCGGCTCTCGAACTAGAGGATCTCCTCAAAAAGTTAGAATCTAAAGCCAATTTTGTAGCCGATGATTTCGAGATAGTAAACTTGGGGACGCCTAAGATCCCTAGGGAAGTACGCATCGGAAAATCGTTGCCACCTAAGATGAAACAAAAAATGATAGAGTTCCTAGCTCCAAGATTGTCCAACTTCGCATTCTCATATGAAGACATGCCGGGGCTCGATGAAGAGCTCGTTGTACACCATCTGCCAACCAAGGCAGATATGAAGCCAGTGAAGCAGAAACTTCGAAGAATGAAGCCAGAATGGGCTCTGAAAGTCCGAGATGAAGTCATCAAGCAGTACAACGTGGGATTCTTGGTAGTCTCCAACTACCCTGAATGGCTCGCCAACATCGTACCAGTACCAAAGAAGGATGGCAAGGTTCGAATGTGCATCGACTTCCGAGATCTCAACAAGGCCAGTCCTAAAGATGACTTCCCTTTGCCACATATCGACACTCTGGTCGACAATACTGCTGGATACAAGGTCTTCTCATTCATGGACGGGTTCTCAGGTTTGAAATTGCGGTTTTCACCGCTAGATGAGATACTTGGAGATATGTCTATGGACCTAGAGGGGGGGTGAATAGGACCTTTTGAAATTCTTTTCGCCTACTTATGCAATTCAACAAGTTTAAGCTAGGTAAGCAAGAACACCTTGGCTTCCAAGCCTTGGTGGGTCCAATCACAAGACTAGCAAGAGTTAAGCAATAACCAACCCTAGTCTAAGCATGCATAGGAAGGAAATGATTCAACTAATTAAGCTACTAACCTATGCACCTTGTGTAGACTTATGAGATTGGATCAATGAGCTCAAGTCTACACAAGTAGTGAAGGTACATCTTGTGCAAGGATGCCTAAAAAGTGCCTAGCATGCATTCATATCAATCATTCATAATCAAGCAATTAAACTAACAATGCAAAGATATCAATGTGCTCAATAACAATCACAAACACAAGGATGTATAGTGGTTCGACTACGTGTCTACTCCACTCCCGGTTCAAGTACTCAACCCCTTTGAGCACACCGGCATTCACTATCGGAGGTTTTAAATGAGGTTCACCTCTCAACCTTTACACGGAGGTTTTATCGGTTCACCTCTCAACCGTATCCGGAGTTTTAGACATAGGCTAACTCTCAACCTTATCGCACGTTTACTCCCGTGTCGGAGGCTCCCCCTTGGAGACTTAGTTTAGGCCCGGCTGACGGGCCAAGGAACGGCTAACGTCCCTAAGGCGAGTTGACAAACAAACTCTAAAATGGACTCTCAAATGAGACAACTTACTTGTCGGATGAGCCCCTTGTTTAGCGCCGTAATGGGTTGCTTGATCTCCGCTCTCCCGTGCTTCAATCAGCTTCCCTTTGCTCCCTCGATCGTGTCGCCGTTGCGTCGCCAATGCCTCAGCCACATTCGATCAAACACCTTGCATGCGATGCCTTGAAGTGCCCAAGGTGCTAGGAGGATGGGTGAATCTCATACATGGGATGTGTAGGTTGTTCCAACTAGGAGATTCACCTAGAGAGTCTTCTAGAGGTCTTGGACAAAGGATATACCTATGTGGAATAGTGTCACACCTCTAGATTTGAGAGAGGAATCAAGTCATCTCTTGATAGCATTTGAATGCCCATACTTGTGTTTGAAACACAAGGGATATGACTTGAAAACCTCCTCTTTGAGGCCCCAAAGGATGAACAAGATAAGTGTGGAATGGGCTCTCAAAAACTTCTCTCCCATTGCCCAAGAATGGAGCACCATATATATAGAAGAGAGAGGTCCAACGGCTCTAAAACGGGCAGAAAACGGTCATAAACGACCTATCCCGACCGGTCGCGACCGGTCGGAGTCCCCTGCTGGAGGGACAAGCAATGCAAAGGCCACATATATGGGCCGACCGGTCATGACCGGTCGGACCCCCTCACTGGACAGCCTAAGCCATACTGGCCGACCGGTCATGACCGGTCGGACCCCTCTGCTGGACTAAAAATAACACCAGGCCGAAAGTGAAGGCCGACCGGTCTTGACCGGTCGGTCAGGCTTGCTGATCTACATGCCATGTGAAGGCCGACCGGTCATGACCGGTCGGCTGTCCTTATGCAAAGCAGCAGGGCTGCTGGCCGACCGGTCATGACCGGTCGGACCAGCCTGGTTCTCCCCTCCACAAAGCTGAACACTTCTATCTTCAGCTGGATGTTATAGGCCAAGGTTAGGGTGATCAAAAGGGACACCTAGGGCCTATCAATGATGACTAAAAGGTTCTAAATATGGTCAAGGTCATCAAGGATACAAAGGGGATAGGTTTTGGTCGAGGTTAAGGCACCAAGGCATCTCATTTACCTGAATCTTCTTCCTTGATGTGGCTGGACGTCTTGAGTCTTCGGTCTTCGTCTTCATTGGGCTCAACCGACACAAGACTCACAGCTGTAAGTGATTGACAAACAAGGTGCACTAGTATGCCACGAAAAAGTGCACTAACAATCTCCCCCTTTGTCAATTACTTACAAAAAACTTAACCTACCAAAACAAATTACATGTTCAAGATATTACAATGATAAAGCATAAATTACAGGACTCTTGACATGTCTAAATTATGCTGCTCCGCTTCAGTTTGCTCCCCCACAACCTGTCAATCCCTGCATCACAAAACAAAGCAAACTAGTTTTGGTGGGATTTGATCTTTCTCCCCCTTTTTGTTAGCAATTGACAAACTATTCTCTCCCCCTTAATGATATACCAATGAAGTTAAGGTAAGAGGAGATAGTGTGTCGCAGTTATAACTATAAGCACATGCTAGAAGGAGAGTGTAGGGTGCATGAATCATAAGTACATGGAGCATGCTAAGAAAAACATGATTAACAGGAAGATATAACTATCTAAGCGTAGGTAATCATGCAATATTGGTCAAGGACATACATTTGCAATGAAGCACAAAGGGCTTATAGCCCAATCAACCAACCTCCCCTAGTGGTATATCAAGACCAATACTAAGCAAAGATTAGCATACATGAAGCATAAAACTCAAGATGATTAGCTAATCTAAGCAGGATGACAATCTAGCAAGCAAATGTATTAATTAAAAGCAAGGCTAAATCATCAAAATTTGGGCGAATGAGGCTGGAATCCTCTGATTTGCCCATTAAAACATAAATGAGGCTGAAATCCTCAAATTTACCAATAAAAGCATAACTAGCTACCCTCTCTAACCATGTTTAGTTTAAAAAAGCCAAAGGGTAGCAAAGATTCCACAACACCCTCATAAAATGTAGCATGAGGCGAGGGGTTGAGAACTCTACCTTCACTTAGAAGGGATAGCGGTTGGGATCCCCTCTTAGATAATCTGGTAAAGGGGTCGTGATGGAGGCCGAGAGAGCAAGATCATTATGTTGGCTCTCATCATCAGATTCGGACTCCTCCGTATCATCCCAAGTGGCAGCCATTGCCTTTTTACCTTTTGGTTTAGGCCCTTCCGGACATTCCGGGGCAATATGGCCACGACGACCGCAACCGTAACAACGGACGGATGAAGGTATGGATGATTTTCCTGTACGTTTATCACCCTTCTTGTCCTTCTTGTCACGGCTATTCCCTCTATCAAATTTGAGGAATCTCTTAAATTTTTTGTTCAATTGTTCTTCCTCATCATCCTCATCATCGCTATCATCCTCCGTCTCACTTTTGATTTTCTTGTGTCTGTGAGAGGACTTGAAGGCGATGTTTTTCCTTCTAGAGGGGGCTTTAAAGCCTAGCTCAAAGGTTTGTAGGGAACCTATGAGTTCTTCAACTTTCATTGTGTTTAGATCCCTACACTCTTCAATAGTGGTGACTTTAGAAGAGAACCGTTCCGGAAGCGATCTCAGAATTTTCCTACAAAGCCTATGTTCCGGAACCGGATCCCCTAAGCCCCACATATCATTTGTGATTTTGTTCAGTTTGGTATAAAATTCAGTAAACGTTTCATCCTCCTCCATAGTAATATTTTCAAAGAGAGTGGAGAGGCGCTGGAGTTTAGAATTTTTAACAACATTTGTTCCTTCATGGGTAACCTCCAGAATATCCCATGCTTGTTTACTGGTAGTGCAGTTTTGGATCCGACCAAATTCTTCTTTTGATACTGAACAAAATATGGCATTCAGGCCCTTGGCATTATTAATACGTTGAGCCTTTTCATGAGCAGTCCATAATGCCTTGTCTTTTGGCCTGAGAACATCCGGCTCACCCTCCTTAGAAATAGTAACCATTGGGGGTTCATATCCAAAATCAACCATGTCCCTCACATCCGAATCAATGGATTCCAAGAAGATGCGCATTCGGGCTTTCCAATATGGATAATTTGACCCATCAAAGAAAGGAGGCTTAGTGACGGATGAAGAGTCCTCTCTAGACATATTTTCAAGTTTCTCTTTAGGATCTACCTCTAGGCAATTAAGCCCTTAAAGAGGAACCCTCTCTGATACCAATTGAAATTGCGGTTTTCACCGCTAGATGAGATACTTGGAGATATGTCTATGGACCTAGAGGGGGGGTGAATAGGACCTTTTGAAATTCTTTTCGCCTACTTATGCAATTCAACAAGTTTAAGCTAGGTAAGCAAGAACACCTTGGCTTCCAAGCCTTGGTGGGTCCAATCACAAGACTAGCAAGAGTTAAGCAATAACCAACCCTAGTCTAAGCATGCATAGGAAGGAAATGATTCAACTAATTAAGCTACTAACCTATGCACCTTGTGTAGACTTATGAGATTGGATCAATGAGCTCAAGTCTACACAAGTAGTGAAGGTACATCTTGTGCAAGGATGCCTAAAAAGTGCCTAGCATGCATTCATATCAATCATTCATAATCAAGCAATTAAACTAACAATGCAAAGATATCAATGTGCTCAATAACAATCACAAACACAAGGATGTATAGTGGTTCGACTACGTGTCTACTCCACTCCCGGTTCAAGTACTCAACCCCTTTGAGCACACCGGCATTCACTATCGGAGGTTTTAAATGAGGTTCACCTCTCAACCTTTACACGGAGGTTTTATCGGTTCACCTCTCAACCGTATCCGGAGTTTTAGACATAGGCTAACTCTCAACCTTATCGCACGTTTACTCCCGTGTCGGAGGCTCCCCCTTGGAGACTTAGTTTAGGCCCGGCTGACGGGCCAAGGAACGGCTAACGTCCCTAAGGCGAGTTGACAAACAAACTCTAAAATGGACTCTCAAATGAGACAACTTACTTGTCGGATGAGCCCCTTGTTTAGCGCCGTAATGGGTTGCTTGATCTCCGCTCTCCCGTGCTTCAATCAGCTTCCCTTTGCTCCCTCGATCGTGTCGCCGTTGCGTCGCCAATGCCTCAGCCACATTCGATCAAACACCTTGCATGCGATGCCTTGAAGTGCCCAAGGTGCTAGGAGGATGGGTGAATCTCATACATGGGATGTGTAGGTTGTTCCAACTAGGAGATTCACCTAGAGAGTCTTCTAGAGGTCTTGGACAAAGGATATACCTATGTGGAATAGTGTCACACCTCTAGATTTGAGAGAGGAATCAAGTCATCTCTTGATAGCATTTGAATGCCCATACTTGTGTTTGAAACACAAGGGATATGACTTGAAAACCTCCTCTTTGAGGCCCCAAAGGATGAACAAGATAAGTGTGGAATGGGCTCTCAAAAACTTCTCTCCCATTGCCCAAGAATGGAGCACCATATATATAGAAGAGAGAGGTCCAACGGCTCTAAAACGGGCAGAAAACGGTCATAAACGACCTATCCCGACCGGTCGCGACCGGTCGGAGTCCCCTGCTGGAGGGACAAGCAATGCAAAGGCCACATATATGGGCCGACCGGTCATGACCGGTCGGACCCCCTCACTGGACAGCCTAAGCCATACTGGCCGACCGGTCATGACCGGTCGGACCCCTCTGCTGGACTAAAAATAACACCAGGCCGAAAGTGAAGGCCGACCGGTCTTGACCGGTCGGTCAGGCTTGCTGATCTACATGCCATGTGAAGGCCGACCGGTCATGACCGGTCGGCTGTCCTTATGCAAAGCAGCAGGGCTGCTGGCCGACCGGTCATGACCGGTCGGACCAGCCTGGTTCTCCCCTCCACAAAGCTGAACACTTCTATCTTCAGCTGGATGTTATAGGCCAAGGTTAGGGTGATCAAAAGGGACACCTAGGGCCTATCAATGATGACTAAAAGGTTCTAAATATGGTCAAGGTCATCAAGGATACAAAGGGGATAGGTTTTGGTCGAGGTTAAGGCACCAAGGCATCTCATTTACCTGAATCTTCTTCCTTGATGTGGCTGGACGTCTTGAGTCTTCGGTCTTCGTCTTCATTGGGCTCAACCGACACAAGACTCACAGCTGTAAGTGATTGACAAACAAGGTGCACTAGTATGCCACGAAAAAGTGCACTAACAAGGTTACAATCAGATCAAGATGGCCGTCGAAGATCGCGAGAAGACATCGTTTATCACTCCCTGGGGAACCTTCTGTTACAGAGTGATGCTGTTTGGCCTGAAGAACGCAGGAGCAACATATGAGCGAGCAATGACAGCACTATTCTACGACATGATGAACAAAGAGCTTGAAGTATATGTGGACGATATGATCGTCAAATCTCGCACAATTGAAGGACACTTTGAAGATCTGAAGAAGTTATTCAACAGATTAGAAAAGTATAAGCTCCGCCTCAACCCTCAGAAATGTGTCTTCGGTGCAATGGGAGGTAAGCTCCTCGGCTTTATGGTGAGCGAGGATGGCATCAGGGTCGATGAGACCAAAGCCAGAGCAATCATCGAGATGGCCCCTCCTAGAACAGAGAAAGAAATTCGTGGCTTCCTCAGCAGAATTCAATACATCAGTCGCTTCATCGCACAGCTCACACCTATCTGTGAGCCCATTTTCAAGCTCCTCCGAAAGAACATTCCAAAAGAATGGAATGATGATTGCCAAGTCGCCTTCGACCGTATCAAGAAATATCTCATGAATCCTCCAGTCCTAGTGCCACCCACTCCCAGACGACCACTATTGTTATACATCTCAGTAGTAGCAGAAGCCATTGGCTGTGTTCTCGGCCAGCACGACGAGACCGGGAAGAAGGAACAAGTAATATACTATTTGAGTCGAAAGTTCACCGACTACGAGACCAGGTATTCCCCGATCGAGAAGACTTGCCTCACCCTAGTCTGGGCAACTCAGCGACTCCGTCAATACATGATTGCATTCCCTATTCTCCTACTCGCTCACATGGATCCGCTCAAGTACCTGTTCGAGAAACCGGCCGGCACTCACTGGAAGGATAGCTAAATGGCAGCTACTCCTGTTTGAGTTCGACATCACCTATGTCACTCAGAAGGCAATCAAGGGGCAGGCCCTCGCTGATCATCTTGCTGCTCACTCTCTCCTGGATTATCAACCGCTTAAGACGTTCTTCCCTGATGAAGATCTCTTGCTCATTGAAGAGGAAGAAAAGAAGAAAAAAGATGAGTATACGTTATTCTTCGACGGCGCAGCAAATTCTAAAGGGAGTGGTATTGGAGTGATCCTCTACTCTCCAGATGATGTCCCTGTTCCCATCTCAAGGCGTATAGCATTCGAGTGCACCAACAACATGGCAGAGTACGAAGCATGCATCGCTGGCTTAAGGGAAGCCATAATCTTGGGCGTCAAGAAGCTACGAGTATTTGAAAACTCACAGCTTATCATCAATCAGACCAATGACGAATGGAAAACCAAGGACGAGAAGTTGATACCATATCATGTGTATCTTGAAAATCTGATCGAAGAATTCAAAGAAGTCGCCTTCTCATACATGCCCAGAGCCAAGAACCAGTTTGCAGATGCTCTCGCCACACTTGCATCAATGCTCGAGATACCAAAGGGAGCCTCGGAATGGGAGCTCACGGTCGAAATTCAAGAAGAACCTGCTTTTTGCCTACAAATAGAAGAAGCTGAAGCTGTCCCTGACAAACCCTAGTATGCCGACATCAAGCAATATCTCGAAACCCAGGAGTATCCAGAGTCAGCAATAGCAACAGATCGTCGAACCATCCAGCGTTTGGCCGGCCAGTTCACCATCAGTGGCGACGTTCTTTACAAGCGATCTTATAATCACATCCTCCTTCGATGCGTCAATGAAACAGAAGCTGCAAAGATCATGGGAGAAATACACAAAGGAATCTATGGCCCACACATGAACGGGCACATGATGGCAAAGAAAATTCTACGACTCGGCTACTATTGGCTCACCATGGAGACAGACTGTTACCAGCACGTCAGAAAATGCTTCAAGTGTCAGGAGCATACAAATCAAATCCATGCCCCATCGTCGAAGTTATACAACCTGACCACCCCCTGGCCCTTCTCCATGTGAGGACTCGACATCATCGGCAAGATCAGTCCCAAAGCATCAAATGGTCATGAGTACATACTTGTGGCAGTCGACTACTTCACCAAGTGGGTAGAGGCAGCCTCCTACACCACGATTGCAGCATCTCAGGTGATCAAATTCCTGAAGAACAACATCATATGCCGGTATGGAATCCCTAATGCTATCATCACAGACAATGGGACCCCGTTCGTCAACAAGAAGATGGATGACTTCCTCAGCAAATTCAAGATCCAACGTCATCGATCAAGCCCCTACCATCCCCAGATGAATGGGGGGGGGGGGGGGGGGGTAGAAGCCGCAAACAAGACAATCGTCAAGATACTCGAGAAGATGGTCATGACCTATCGGGATTGGTCAAATATGCTCTCATATGCACTTTGGGCTTATCGAACGTCTGTACAGTCTGCTACGGGCGTTACTCCTTTCGAGCTTACTTATAGAATGAGGCAGTTTTGCCAGTCAAGGTAGAAATACCATCACTACGAGTGTTACTAGAAAGCAGAGTTGAAGAAGGAGAATGGCAACGGGCCAGATTCAACCAGTTGCAGCTAGCAGATAAAAAACGCATGCGTGCATTAAGTCATTCACAGTGCTATCAGAAAAGGATCGCTCAGGCTTACAATAAGAGAGTCTGAAAAAGAAGTTTCAAGGTAGGCGACATGGTTATGAAAAAAATTCTACCGTCGCACCTTCCAGATCCCAAAGGAAAGTTCAAACCCTCATGAGACGGGCCACTGATCATCAGAGAAGTACTTCCTGGAGGTGCCCTCAGACTCACCAGCATGAGAGGGGTGGACCTTCCTGAGCCAACCAATGCCGACAACATGAAGATCTTTCACAGGTAAGTTATTCTGACCTTATCAAGAGTTACTTTAATAGAGCTGAAGTCAAGAGGACGAAGCTAAGACCTCTGAGAAATTATTTCTGTCCACCAACAAGTGTTTCAAATAAGGGGATTCAAAAAGAGAAAAATACAAAAGGGGGGGGGGGGGGGGGGGGATACAAAAAAAAGAGAGAAAAAGAATACAAAAAAAAAGAAGAAAAGAGAAAAAGGAAGCCAAAGCAAGGCACCCAAGAAAAAAATCAACCCAAGAAGAAACACAGTCATCCATCCATTCATCTCAGAAGGTTGATAGCAAAGACCGACAGCTCTATCATCGTAACTTAGAATAAGGGTTGAAAGACTGTCATCGGCCGGCAACGACGGAATCCCGACCTCTAGCCGCCGCAGTTATCCAAAGATCCAGAAAAAAAAGAAAAGAGAAAAAGAAAATGTGTGCCTAAACAAAGAGGGCGGAGTGAAAACCCGAAAGGGCACTCCGAGTAAAAACAGTGGGCATACAGCGGACTTGGTGAAAACCCGAAAGGGCGCCAAGGGTAAAAACAGCATAGCTGCCAAGGGGCAGGCAAGATCAAACACCCGGGACGTGGTGAAAATCCGAAAGGGCGCCACGGGCAAAAATGACGGGAAAAGGCCGGCTGTGGTGAAAACTCGAAAGAGCGCTGCAGGAAAAAATGACTCAAATGAAAAAAAATAATAAAAAAATAAAAGTGCAGGTACCAGGAAGTCAGGCAGTCCAGATCGGTTCAAGCCATCACAGTTCAAGAACAAGAAGAAGTGCAGTCAGAACGAAGAGCTCTACAAATTCTGACATTCTCAAGAGGCAACAGTTTTCATTACCTACACCTCTAGGGAACCAAAGGAGCACACAAGTCAAATCTCGAGGCACCGGTCAAAGCATTGGTCGAGCCCCAGCTCTGATTCCTATATCCAGACACAAAATTCAGACACACACTCACAAGACAACTCATGGCACAATAGATTCTCAAAAAAAAAAATTTCTTTCATTAAAAGCATCATATTTCTTTTACATATATCATGTTATCTTCTTAAAAAAAAAAAACAAAAAAATGCATCATCATCAAACATATATGCAAAAAAGAATGTGCAGGTGGCCAACACCATCAATCTCTACCCTCCTCCTCGGCCACATCAGGTAAGTCCTCTGACTCATAAAAAGATAGCCTCGCTCTCAACCTACTCACCTCCATACGCAGGTAATGCGCCTCATCGCGCTCAAGGGTACGGATCGCTGTCTCCTCATCAGACAACCTCTGATCGGCAACCAATCTCCTCGACATCATCTCACAATGATACCGAAGTGCAGAAATCTCAGACAACAGATGGCCATGAGTGGCCAAAAGGAAGCAAGGATCAATGAATGGGCGCTTCTCAAAAGGTTCATATGAACCAGATGAAGAGCCAGCATCTCCAAGGATATCCTGCTCATCCTCATCAGCAGTCTGGTGCCAGCAAGGGATACGTTGATACAAAGATTGCTCAGCAACCCAGTATTGATATGGGGCGGTCGCCATCGGAAAAGTCGGCAGCTCAAAACCCAGCAAATGAGCAGTTAAGTAACTCGCCCAAGATCCATCAACCCGGGTCCTAAAGTCAGAGGATCTAGATGGAAGTGCTCGACGCCCGATACCCGTGAAAGCGAAAAGAGGAACATCCTGCTCATACCCAAACTGCTGCAGGAACCGAATGGGATGGTAAGAAAAGTAAGATCGAAAGCCTACCAACATCAGAGGAAGGCGGTGTGCATCGCAAAGCACTGGAGGAAGTGAAAGCCAAGATGACTCCCAACGAACATTCCAGTCACGAAGTTCAGCGAACATCCTGCGATACAAGAGCTCGCTCATCCTAGCTGTATGCGGAAGAAACTCCATAATGTGTCGCATAAGGTCTGGGCGATGGGTGTCAGGAAATGATACAGGAACAGTCAAAGAAAGACGCTCCCATAGCCAGACCTGATCACAAAAAGGAAAAGAAGTTCAGCTAGACAAAGCAATCCCTAACAAAGCAAGAAGAAAAAGGTGTAGAAAAGATACCTGAAGAAAGGCACAACAGCGGCGAAGGACGCGAGTGCGGCCCAGGGCGCAGTTAGTCAGCCCATTAAACAGCTCGGCCAAGATAAGAGAAATGATCCCCTGCCGTCGGATAGCTCGGCTCATCACCTCAAAAAGCAGAGGAGTCTAGGACCTGCGCCATCCCGAGAACAGCACCTCAGCTATCAAGTAGAACATCAGTGCGTTTCGAGCAAAGGTAGAATCGGCCACACTCCGAAGACCCGAAAAAAGATCATACAGTAAATCCAAGGAGAACACTACAGCATCTTGGTCGGCGGCTGCAGGCCTAACAAGATAGGGGATCCCGAATCAGCTATGCGGTGTAGCAGTCTTCGGCGACGTCTTCGGCGAGAAATACTGAGTATAATCCCAAGGTAGGCCTGTCAAGCGGGCAAGCTCCTCCAAAGAGGGTCCCATCTCCATATCGTTGAACGCAAACAAGTTCAACGAAGGGACCCAGTCAATCAAGGCAGCTCCGAGCATCCTCCAATCAATGTCAACTCTAGCCATATGGATCAGACTGCCGAAGCCATAGGACTCCAAATCTCGAATCTCATAAGATGACAAGCTGTCAAGCCAAGCAAGCAGTCGTGGCGAGCAAGAAGGATGAGGGAGCAGCTGACAAGTCCTCACTGGTACCCCCTCCAGAACAAAAGGCCCAGAAATCAATGATGACTCATCGAGGATCGGAAGGTCAACAGGCAAAGGAGAAGGAAAAGCTGGAACCTCTGCAGACTCGACAGCCCCTGACCTGCCCTCAGTAACGACTATGTCTGATATAGTTGCATCACTGTCCGAAACTGTCATAACCTCAGCCGCATAAGAAGACTCGCCCACCTCATGAACAGAGTGCGCAAAAGACCGATGATCAAGAGAAGGACGATACTCTCAATCAAAAGGGCTACCAGCGAAGATCACACCACACATCGTGGCATCCTGGCTAATCTGATCGTCGAAAAATGCATCTGAACCATCAAAAAGGGTCCCGACAACCCCGATCGAAGAATCAACGGTCAGATCTGGACCTGCGGCCCTCTCCAGCAGGAGATCATGAATCTAGTCATCATCCTGGTCGATCAAAGGGATCATCGAGGCATCCACACCGTCCATCATCAGGGGGACATCATCAATGATCACATCAAGTCCACCCAAACAAGTGTGCCGCACATCCTGGCCCTCATCAAGAGCATCCAAACCGTCAAAGGTATCATCTGAACCATCCATCCCATCCAGACAGAGATCAGCCCATCTATGTCCATCATGGTCCCATCACCTCCATCAATCACATCATCCATGCGGCCCATATTCAAGGGATGCATTGCCTCACCTATGTCCCATCCTCTCATCTCATCCATGCCATCCATTTCTCCCACAATTAAAGCCCCATTCAAATCTGGAATTTTAACATGGCTGCCATTAATGGGGCCATTCAAAGCTCCACCAACCACCATCCCTAACCCCTCATCAATGCCCCCAATCAATGCTCCATCTCCACCATCTACTAAAGAAAGCCCTCCATCATTAAAGCCTTCAACATTTTCTGAAGTGTGGGACCCACCATGGACAGCCCCCACAGCCCCTAAATCTCCACCATCCTTTGCCCAAGAAAGGACAAAGCAAGATGAGGACAAAATGAAGAGAAAAGACAAGGAAAAAAGAAGATTCATGGCTGGAATCGAATGGTCCAGTACAAAGAATGTGGGGACAAGAGCAGGGGACAGAAGAGAATGTCCGAGCACGAGCCAGCCTAGGCCGCACAAGAGGCGAGCTTTGGGCGGCCCGCTTCGGGCCGCCCGTACGGACGCGCTCCCTCTCTCTCCGCGGGATTGGCTCCATGGTTCTTGGTAGGTGAGGCTGACAGTCCACATCAGCAGATGACACCCTGATGGCCGCCCAAGGCTCCAATCCCTTCCAGATTTCGATTGAGGTTGATCAAGATCATCTGGAAGATATCCCACCGGTCCAATCACGAAGCACTGCGGTCAGAACGGGTCTGATCAAGTCAAAGAGAGTGAAAGATGATCAAGTGGGGGCCACAAGCAATCCAAGTCATTCAAAGACCAGATCATCATGATCTAAACCATGGAAGAGCTCGCATGGGTCATCAAATAGCAAGACGAAGGGTTTGATCATCAAAAGAAGGGCCAGAATCCAAGATCTGATCATCAAGTGGGCCCACAGGGCCAAATCAAGCAATCTAAATCGTCCAAGTCATCATCCCTGCAGTCAAGAAGTCTCATCTTTCACAAATCATTAAGGAACGAGTCAAAGGCCAAAACATCCAGACATCATCAAGGAATTTGAGACAAGTCAAAGATTTTATATTCATTCAGAAGATTTTACAAAAGAAGGTAAAAACCAAAAGAAGAAGGTCATTCGTCAAGTAAAGCTGAATACAAAAGCAGGCTACAAGTCGCCAACATAGTCGTCATCGTCCCTCCTCTCGTCCCGCTCCCGACGGTAAAGATCCATCAAAGGAGCAGTCACCGAGCCTCCAGCATATCTGCGACAGCCCCCTGGAACATAGAGCGAAGGAAGCAGAGGCCCCTGGCCGTACAGCAAATACCACTCATCATAGTCACGATCCGGGATCGTGAAACGAAACCCGGGCTGGCCCACAAGAGCATCAGCCATCTCATCAGCTGGGATCTGAGCAGCTGGAGGAGGTGCAGAACAAGGGACCCGAGCCACCCCAGTGACCTGCCGCAGGAGCCTCTCACCCAGATACCACTGAAAAGATTCAGCGTCAGAAAGCATGATAAGGAGACATGAAGCATCATATGCCTCCACACGCTGAGGGGTGTAATAGAGAGGGAAGCTGGCGTACGGCATCCGAGCAAGCTACAGCAAATGAGGTCACCACGGTCAATTACAGTACAGAGCAAGGGGTAAGGAAAGCAAGATACTTACATCGTCAACGGTCAACCCGTTTATGTCAGCGCGCCAATTGTCCCCAGAAACTAGGGAGTTCCGCTGACGGTTTTGCTGGTACCAGTACATGTGGCGATACAAAGAGGACTCAATGTCGTCCCGCATCCTCGGTGCAAGATGGGGAAAATGGTCATAAAAGCAGGTCTGGGCAAAAGCACACCTAGTGATCAGAGAGAGAAAGAAGGTAAATGTCTCCAAGAAAGGTGAATGAAGAAATACCTCGACGACAGGCCAGAAACCGGTGTAGGACCAGCTGTTCCGACAGGTCTTATCCAGACCCTGAAAAATATAAGTCAAGATAGCCCCGTTCCAATTGTAAGGGTGGTGTAGATCCTCAACCAAGCGAAGGAATTTAGGATCAACCCTCTCATTGGCGTGGCAGAGAAGGAAAGACCCGAAGGCATAAGTGATCATGGCCCGTGCTTTGTGGAGGGCCTCTCGCTCGGTAGTGGGGATGACGGAGGCAAAAGTGTTGTAGAACCATCGCATCTTTACTTGATGGCCTTGGAATTCATCCTCGGGTGGGACATCACCGACGAGCCGTAGCCAGTCAGTGGAAGTGATGGGAGCCAGAGAGCTGACTTGAGGGACAACTGTCCCATGAAACGGAAAGCCTATTTGCATATAAATGTCCAGGGGAGTTATTCCCCATTCACCACAAGGGAGCTGGAAGGTGTGGGTCTCGTCCCGCCACCTCTCGCAAAGGGCCGCGAGCATCATGCGGTTGGCACTGTTGTTATGAAAACGTAAGGAGAGGAGGCCAGCAAAAGGAGTACCAGCCAATACTCGTTCAAGCAAGGGCTGTGGATCCTTCACCCAGTTGTCCCAGTGATCCCTGGTGCCTCGACCCTTGATGGCGGGAAGAGGTTGATGCTCCATAGCCAAAGAACACATGTGGTCCCCTCGGCGGATGATGAAGGCAGGATCATCTTCGTCAATCACTCGACGTCCCCTGGTACCGTCTGCCATTGAATCCTACAAGCTTGGCAAGGTAAGTCCCTATCCCTTACCTGTTAAAATCCAAATTATCATCCAGGAAACCCATGGGATTGGACTCACATTCAAATGCAAGATCTAAAGTCCAACTCCATGTGTCACCTAGGATATGTGTTGGGCCCATTGGAAAAAGCAAGGCCCACCTTAAAGAAGGTTGCATGACATGCCTTAGGCAAGAAAAGTCCATCATCCAAGGACATATTTTGGACAACAAATGCACTCAAGTATCATGAGATCAACAAAGGATAAGAATCCTACTTCACATGAGAAATCTCTCTTCAAAGTCCATATGTGGCCAAGGATTGATCCACTTTTTATGCCAAGGCCATGATTCTCACTTAAGATGTTTCCATCTTTTTACACATGTACATGGACAAGTGGGGGATAGAAAGGAAGTGGGCCCCCAAGAGCAACCCAAATGCCTCACCTCAATGGATTAAAGGGAGCACATAGCCCACTTGAAGAACATGAGGACCCATTCATGGGTTAACCATGGGCAACCCTATGTGCACCATCTTGATGAAAGCGTTGACCATGAGAGTACAACATAGCGGTCTACCCACAAACATATGAATCAAAGAAGCTAATGGTAAAAAAGTTGATGCACATAGCCCACATGAAGAACTAAGTTGAAAAGGCCCATGAAAGGGCAAGTTTGGGCAACTTATGTGCACCAATTTCTTTACCAAAAAGGGGGACCATTTGAGCACAAGAGGGCATGGCTTAATGGGTCACCCAACCATCATGAAAATGGATAAGAATGGTATACATAGCCCACTTGAAGATCAAAATCCAAAACGTCCCAAAGCATGGGACAAAAGTGGGTAACTTATGGGTATCATTCTTTCTCACAAATTGAAAGGACAATTACTCAACTTTGATAATGATGGTGGATGACCCACCAAGCACCCCAAAAGGAAGTTCAAGGAGCTATGGTTGCATGGATAGCTCACTTGAAGAAGAATCATTCACTTGAGATTGATGACATTAAAGGAAACTCTTGGAAACTACTTTCCTACCACAAGGAAAAACCATTTGAACTTAGTGAGATTGTTGGAACAACTCATTCATGGGACTTGTAGATGATCAAGTAACTCAAGTCCTCCATCGATCAAAAGAAAAAGCATGAAAGGAAAAAAGCCTACATGGGCAAAGTGTAGTGGTGCACACATGGTCCAAAGAAATCCAAGCTTCAATGAAGGCCCAAAAGCCCATCCATATGGAAAAACTCCAAGGAACCCACCACACTTTGTACAAGGATGTGTATCATAATCAAGAGATGGTGGAAGATTTGGGCTACTTGTCCATAAAGGCCCAACTAAGAAATCTAGCCCACTTGAGATCCAAGTGAAGAATGGGCTAGTCACCTTGGTCCATACACATGTGAAGAAAGATGGGGCCACCCAAAGTGAGCCCCATGAACCCAAAACTTGAGGTGGGCCCTACCATTCCCATGGGCCGAAATCTTGGAGAGAAAATGGAAAAGAAAAGAAAGCTCCAAAGGAAATGACAAGAAAGAGAAAGTAAGAGGGAGCCCAAAATGAAGCATTGGGCTCATCAAATACACCAAGGGCCATGACTTCACTTTGAGCCCATTTGATACATATGAAAAGAGGCCCAACTCCCATGGAAAAGATAGTATATTTTGCCATGCACACTTGATGGAATGGCAAAATTACCGTTTACATACACATGAAGGGAGTGTGAAAAGAAGGAAAGAAAAAATGAAATGGAAAGCTTACAATGTCCTTCTCCATGCACTACCTTTGAAAGAGATTGGAGATCTAGAAAAAGGGTCAAGAACACTTGGGCCCACCTTCACTCCTTTTGGAATAGCTACATGGAAAAAGAAAAGAACCATGAGAAGAGATAATGAAGAAGGAAAAGGACAAGAAAGAGAAAGGGAGTGGTCCATACCTTTACCACTCGCCAAAGAAGGACCACCTTGCTGTCCCAAAACTTCTCTAAGGCCCCCCACTTGAGAGAAGTAAAGAACCACCAAGAGGAGAGAGAAAACTTTGAGAAAGAGAGAGTATGAGAGAGAGAAGAGAGAGATTGCACGTTGGAAGGGGCAAAGGTGCCCCATATTATATAGAAAAGGGGGGTGCACCCCTTTACCCAACCCACTGAAGAAACCAGGGGTCAGGGGCGGTCCGGGCGGCGCCCAGGGGGCCGTCCTACCTCCCACCTAGTTGAAACGACCTCTCCTCCTCTCTCCTTGGGAAGAACTCCTCCTTGGGAAGGGTGGTTGCAATTGAATCTTGTACCTCCTTGTAAGAATGAAGTGATGGAAGAGAATGGTGAGAAAAAGGAAGAAATCTCACAAAAATCTCATCTTGTGAGAAATGGGTGAGAAATTGGGTTGATGATGAGGAAAAGCTCAATGGAATTTTCAAGGAAAAGAAAGAAAAAATTGACTTGGTCAAACAGTGATCTCAACCATTCAAAGTCATGACCTGATGATCTGAACCAGTCTAAGAAGAATCCCCGGAATCTCCACCCTTGATTACAGTTCGCTTGTACAGTTTTGTGGTCCGAAGACCTTAAACTACGTCGGGATCAATATCCCGAGGGATTTTAATAAAAACCAGCATCGGTCCTAGCCGTTCAGGCTAAGATCTGATGACCTGAATCATTTCGAAAAAAGCACAAAAAGAATGTATGTTCAGTTTGTACAGTTTTGGGTCCGAAGACCTTAAACTACGTCGGGATCGACATCCCGAGAGATTTTCAATAAAAATCGGCATCGGTCTTGATTGCTCGAATCAAGATCCGACGACACCGGACACTTTTCAAAAATCACAAAAATATATATTTATGCATTTCCAGCACTCTCTTGTATAGTTTTGGGTCCGAAGACCTTAAACTACGTCGGGATCAACATCCCAAGAGATTTTCAATAAAAAGCAGCATTGGTCTTGTTTGCTCACATCAAGATCAGATGACTCCGGACATTTTCCAAAAAAAACAAAAAAATGTGTTTGCCCTGTTTTGTACAGTTTTATGGTCCGAAGACCTTAAACTACACTGGGATTAATTTCTCGGGGGACCTTTTCCTGCTTTCAACCAAAAACCAGCATCAGCCTCAACCGCTGGGATCAAGGTTCGATAATCCGGGTCATTTTCAAAAAATACCAAAAAGATTTTTTGAGCTTTCCGTAAAAACCAGCATCAGCCTCGATTACCCAAGTTGAAATCTGGAACTTTTTCAAAAATACAAAAAATAAAAAATAAATAAAAATAAAAATTTCAACATCAATTTCAACTGCACAAATTTATCTCCAGCGGTCTGAAGACCTAAAACTACACGGGATAAACTTCTCGGGGGCTTTCTTTCCTAACCTATTCCGGACATGGCTGACACTTGATCGTACGGGTGTCCGGAGCCTTCTAAATAGGTAAGGGCTGAGGCGGGCAGAACTCCGCAATCCTGTTCGTGTTGAACGCACCGTGATAGACAACCTTAATTTGAAAGTCGTTGTTGAATCTGACCGATGTTCCCTGTTCCTAAAACTCATGAAGGGGATTAAGGCTGTTGGGAGGTGGAGCGCACCCTCACGGAATTGTGAGCAACGTAAGGCCCCAGACTGGATTGACTAAGGGAAATGTGAGGATGTGGCTCATTTTGTGGCCGAAGGAGTCCGTCGGACGATACGTGGTCTATATGCATTGCACATGGGGAACAGGCAACTTTGTGGGTGTGTTGACTGAAAACCCTCAAATTCCCCTCATCCGAAGATGTAAAACTACGACACTTAACTATGTGAGACTCGCCTTGCTCGCTGACATAAAATGGATCGGGTGCCTTACCAGTAGTAAAAGCTGGAAGTGGATGAAAATTCCATACTTTTCCCTGCATTTCAGAAAAATCATAAAATACAAAAACATTGCAAAATCACCTCTTCAAAAATCACAAAAATATTTCCCTTACTTTCAAACAAAATGTTATCAAAAATCACAAAAATATTTCTCTTGGTTTCAAAGAAAATACTTCAAAAATCACAAAAAATGTTTCCCTTGCTTGCAAGCCAAAAAATTTTCAAAAACACAAAAATATTTCCTCGCTTTCAATAACCGATCTCTATCCTGACCACTCAAATAGAGATTCGGATCACATATTCACAAAAATCACAAAAATTGGCACTATCCCCAGTACTACACTTCAGGAGTCTTGAACTCCACTCTCTTCACAATTTGGGATGACGGATCCAATCGCCAGCAAATTGGAATCTTAACCAAAACTGGCAACCAAGCACCGTCTCAATCGCATTTATGCCCAGAAGAACATCTTGAAGTCGGATAATATCCTCGTACATTCTCATTAGCAAAGAAACAGCATCTTGGGATGATGGACCTGATCGACCACGGGTCGGGATCTTGACCAACCCGCTGACCAAACGCCCGTATAAAAAAGAAAATCCCCAGGGAGCACAACCCTGCAAGCAATAAGCTCAAAATTCTCTGCATCTCCAGCAAATGCAAAATCATCAAACTGAAAGAGAATGAGCCAAGCCATGCATTCATCATGCATCTCCATGCATCAGCATCCATTGCATCAATCATCATGTTTACCTGCTTTCAAAATAAAGTCGGGTAGCCAAAGACCCCACAGGCATCCCTAGTGGAGGCGCATGCAAACCAGATTTCCATTTCAAAAGACAAAAAAATATATCTCTATTGGCAAATAAAAACCCCACGGAGTATCACTCCCAGAGTGGGTATCTTTTCAAAATCAAAAAAAATAGTTTCTCAGTAGAGCGTTCTGCCTCCAACACACCAGGTCTTCCATATCTCTGGGTAGGAGCCGACGCAAAAATCAAATAAGATCCAATGTCTCGCGGTTTCCCCGGAGACGGATCCAATGCACTCAAAGTACGGTCGAACTGAACTCCAGTGTCAGTGCGGTCGTACCACATGCCAAGATACGAAAAGATGAAAGCCAAAAGGCTCGGTCACAGAAACCATTTGAACAGGTGGAAACAATGAATTGTAACCCAAGTATCAAAATCAGCAGATTGGGTGGAAAGAGTTCACCCGCACATACCTAGGCGTGGATGCCTGAAGTACCTTGACTGAGTCCAAGTTGGCGTAGTAGAATCCCGTAAGACTATCTGACGCAGGGCGTCTAACCACTTTGACAGTCAAGCGAAACAAGTACTCCTGGAGTGATTTGGGAAAACATCAAACATCACACAATCAGTCTCAGGGTCAGTATCCTTGTAAGACTAGCGACGCAGAGGCTCTGCTGTACCTTTCCGACGTTAGTACCGATCGAAAATGAAAGGGTTGCGATTGGGTACCCAGGTTGTAGCAAACTGCAGGGACAATCGCAACGTTTTCTCCAAACTCCCGCGGTATGTGCGAGTTATCAATTTCCAGACAATCAACTGACTCAGATACAAAGGATAACAAAGATTCCAAACCACAATCAAGGAAAGAATGAATTGCAAACTAAGCATCGAAACCAGCAGATCGGGTGGAAAGAGTCCACCCGCACATACCTAGGCGTGGATGCCTGAAGTACCTTGACTGAGTCCAAGTTGGCGTAATAGAATCCCGTAAGACTATCTAACGCAGGGCGTCTAACCACTTTGACAGTCAAGCGAAACAAGTACTCCTGGAGTGATCTGGGAAAAACATCAAACATCACACAATCAGTCTCAGGGTCAGCATCCTCGTAAGACTAGCGACGCAGAGGCTCTGCTGTACCTTTTCGATGTTAGTACCAATCGGGAATGGAAGGGTTGCGATTGGGTACCCAGGTTGCAGCGCATGCAGGGACAATCGCAACGTTTTCTCCAAACTCCCGTGGTATGTGCGAGTGATCGGTTTCCAAACAATCAACCGGCACAGATGCAAAGGCAAGCAAAGATTTCAGACCATGATCTATGAATGACCGGGTCAGAAGTGGGGTGTCCACTCGCTTTGGCATTCGGTTGCACGCAACCTCTGCCAAAGAGGGGCATCTGTAGACACCCCACCTTCGGCTACACTGTTGGTAGAGATAGCTGGATGAATGGAGGACCATACCCCCAAACCCCAAGTCCAAACTCAGCCAAACTCACCCTTGTAAGCCCCAATCCATAGCCCAATTCAAGCCTGAACCCAGTCAACCCAATCCTAAACATCAGCTTGGAAAACCACCCATAAGAAAAGCCAGTCAAAAATCATAAAAAAGTCAAACTCACTGAGTAACCCACTGAGTCAACCCACTGAGTTAACCCGCTGAGTCAACCCGTTGAGTCAAAACTCGTCGAGTCAACCCGTCGAGTCAACCCGCTGAGTCAAATCACCTAGTCGACCCGCTGAGTCAACTCACTGAGTCAACCCACCGAGCCAAACAGCAGCCCCGAGGAACGACCGTACCTCGCTGGAAATCGAGGAGTGACCGTACGGGCGGCCCACAGCGGGCCGCCCAAAAATAATTACGGGCTCTACCACTGCCCGCTGCTATAAATACCCCCCTCCCCTTCTCATTTCAAGACAGCAACCCAGCCAGAGAGAGCCCGTCCGTTCGAGTTCCCTTCTCCACCCCTTAGCTCATTTTCCCACCAAGGAGAGCCCGAGTGAGGAGACCCTAGCCCTGGTCCAGCCCAGCCTGACCACTGGCCCAAGTCTCCCAAGCCATCCAAGTCTTGATCCAGCCACTCGAAGCCAACCCTTGCGACACCTCCGTCCATCCAGCTACTCTTTTTCCAGCATCATCTCATTTGCATCTATCATAAGTCCAACATTTACTTTTCTTCCAACCCTCATGCTTCACTATAAAGCACCTTGATTATTCAAACACACTGCATACGTCTTATATTAAGCACCTGTCAGTTCGAGCGTATGCTCTGGGCTTGCCCGTTGTTGGAACCTGCCCATCAGAAACTCTTACTGTTCAGACCTGCATTCATGCTTCACTATAAAGCACCTTGATTATTCAAACACACTGCATACGTCTTATATTAAGCACCTGTCAGTTCGAGCGTATGCTCTGGGCTTGCCCGTTGTTGGAACCTGCCCATAAGAAACTCTTACTGTTCAGACCTGCATTCATGCTTCACTATAAAGCACCTTGATTATTCAAACACACTGCTTACGTCTTATATTAAGCACCTGTCAGTTCGAGCGTATGCTCTGGGCTTGCCCGTTGTTGGAACCTGCCCATCAGAAACTCTTACTGTTCAGACCTGCATTCATGCATCATGTCATCTATGAGAATGTACGAGGATTAAAACAGACTTTCAAGTATTAGTTCGATTCTGTGAAGTAGAGACCATACTTCGGTACGGGCAGTGTGTGGGGTGCTTAACATCTTCCCACCCTGTAACCGTGATCCCTTACCTCGAATCTCTAGCCGCAGATCAAAAGGAGTCATTTTAGAGGAAGGAATCTTCGGATCCCCTTCTCTAACGTTTCTACGGGGTCTAGCCGACTGTAGATTCAAAGTAACTGGCTAGTGGCGACTCTGGTCTTATATAAACTCATTTAAACACATCCAGCTTAAACAAGACAACCAAACAAAGCCCTCGGGAACTAGGCAAGCTAGTGGCACAAACGGCGATTCGCACTCACGCATCCTCCTCTCTTTCTTTTCCCGAAAAGGGAAGGGACGAGAACGTCGTGTGGGAGCGCGGAACGGCGAGGGTCCACAGTTACATACTACATGGTGGCCACGAGGCTTGGCAACGGGTCATGTTGAACCGTCTTCGTGTCATGTGGTATTTGTGTCATGTAAAAAATGCCCTCACCCAAACTCGACCCATTAACTAACAGATCAAAATCTTGAAACCCAAACCCATTCGTTAATTTAACGGGCAACCTACAACGTTAAATAAATGGGTCGTGCTTTCGTGGGCAAAGAGATGGGAAAGGGGCTCGATTTGACAAAGATTTTGGAGTGTGGCCATGTGGGGTCGTGGGCAGAAAGATGGAGAAACCTCTCGAGTGTGTGTGTGTGTGTGTGTGTGTGTGTGTGTGTGAGAGAGAGAGAGAGAGAGAGAGAGAGAGAGAGAGAGAGTCTTATTGACTGTCTTAACTTCTTAGGGATTTCTCACCACACTAAAAATAATTACCAAAATATCCTCACTAACGAGTTAAATGGGTTTCACAAGTGAAACATTGACCAGACCCGTTATCTTAACGGGTTGTGATAGTCTAACCCGTTAATCTTAATGGGTCTTGATGGGACAACCCGTTAGTGACCCACCATGATAAGGCCAGACCCAAACACTGATAATTTTTTTGCGGGTTGGTGGGTCATGTGGAATTTTAGTAAGGCATTTAATGACCATTGTTTCTTGGGTGCGGCCCACTGATCAGCCCGACGCCCTAGCCTAGGTTGGCAAAACAGATGGTCAGCATGGATTACACAAATATAACAAGGTGGGGTCCCAAAACTGCACCCCACATACGTTGGGTGACAAATAAGCATCATGGCGGGTTCTAAGAAGGTTTCAACAGTTCGCAAGCAACCACCACTATTTCAATGGTGTGCCCCGTTATCTGATGGGGTTAGCCCAGCAAGGTAGGGCTCATTAGCCAGGTTGGATGGCAAATAAACATTACAGTATGCTCTAGGAAATTTTAAACGGTAAGCATACAAACACCATTTTTTTCCTTGCTGTGGCCCACCCAAAAAGAGGGCCCCACACCATCTAGACTCTGCCAAGGTGGATAGCCAGCGTGGATATAACAAATACATCAAGTGGGGACTCCACAACGGTCCCCACAGCTAGTTGGATGGAAAGATAAGCATTACAGCGGGCCTTCGGAAGTTTGTCAAATGGCAGTCTAATCACCACCGTTTTCTTTGGTGTGTGTGGTCCACCTACACCAGGCCCCACGCCCCAAAAGGGGCTTTCCTATGTATGGAAAGCGTGGATAAATCAATTACATCAGACCCACATCGTGGACAAACATGCTGGACAACAAGCTGTCCAGCATGCTGTTCCACCAGATTTTGGAAAAGCCTCATTTTTAGATAGGTCCACAAGGGCCTGTTGATGATTGTGTTGGCCAAAATGTGGGGTCCACCCGGGAGTCTTTCCTACACTGTGGTGGGAGTCCACGGTGGGCCCCATGATCCTTGGAGCTGGCTAGAAACAAAAACGCAGTGGGCCCAGCCCCTGCATATGTATTCCTTGAAACTAGAGTTGTACATCGAGAGGAGTTGTGCCAAGCTCAGTTCAGCTCGGCCCCACTGTAACCTCAGCTCAAACTCAGCTCGGCTCAGCTCGGCCCAGCCTTTGAGCTCAACATGCAAGCTTGCCTTGGCCCGATGGCTCGAGCCAAGTCGAGCTTAGATCAATTTAAGGTGAGCAAATTAGTCCAATCAAGCTATCTTTACCAACATTTAAAAGCTTAAAAACAAGATATGAACAATACACAAGTATAATCCATTCAACACTACTAATAACAATAGAATATGAATAATTAACTTTTTTCAAATAGATGGAGGTGCAGCCTTGCCTAAACTCTAGATCCCGTCCTTTTCCTTATCCTCAGCATAAAAAATACTATCGCTCCAAATCGGTCGCAACCAATCTTGTGTACAAACAAGCGCTTCAATTATTTTTTGTCTAAAAGAGCTTTGATACTTGCTTATGACCCTACTCCCCGTGCTAAATGTAGATTTTGATGCCAACATTGTAATCAGAATTGATAAATGTTACATGCTAACAACGAAAGTGTATAATATTTTGCTTCACGAGTTCTTGTCTTCTATCATTCCAAAACTTTAAAATTGATACTAGAGGCCTTCATGATTGACTCTTTGAAATACATATCAAATTCTTATTCGGTTGTATTCTCATTTAATTCTTCTTGCTCTAAGGCTGAAAAGTATTCATCAAACACATCAATATTACCTAAAGATGAGCTACAACCAATTTTTAGGTTGGTATTGATTCCCAAGTGGGGGGTGGCTAACATTGCAATATGACTAACAGTGGGGGTGGGTGTACTAACTGTGGCGTGTGTGTACTAAAAAAAAAGTTTCATGTTTTTTGTTTTGACCAATTTACTAACATACAAACTGTACAATTCTTCAACCGCAGTACAAACATTAGTTGTTTCTTTTATTGCTTTTTCAGGTGAATAAATCTTCTTGAAAATGAAACTAACTGTCCTCATCTTGCTTCGCGGATCAAGAACAACAGCTAAGGTCATTAACAAATGACATTTGGTCCAATATTTTTTTAATTCCACTTGCATACCTTCAGCCATCGTTTGTAGAAAATCTAGACATGTGGCGACACTTCTATGTAGAGCTTCCTTTATCTTCCAAATGGAGGGAAGAAACAGATTTGCGGTAGGGTATTTATTTTTGAAAAAAATCTTCATACAGTTATAATAAACTTTTAGAAACTTGCAAACCTATTAAACTCTTGTCTAATTATCTTCTGTAGGTAACCAAACATGCTTTATCATGCGCCGCATATTTAAGGAATGTAAGTTTCAACTCCATAGTTAAATCTGACATTTCAAAAGTTGAATTCTAATGCATGCATACATCCAACTTTAATATTTTTTCAGACTTAACATTCAAATGCTGAAGTACATTATTCAAGTCACTAAATCTTGGAGATGATCCCCTTAAATATTTAACGCTCTCTTCTATTCTCTATTGTGGGGTCAACCAAATTTAGTATGTGAGCATAACATCGAATCTGAAATATTCTTCCGCCAAAAAATAAATTGTTGATCACCTTAAATTGGTTTCGCAAGTAAGAAATTACACTATCATTTGTGGATACATTGTCTAATATAATTGTAGATATTCTCTTCTCAATGCTCTAATTTAAAATACAATTATATATGCAATCTGAAATAACCAAATCAATATGGGGGAAGAAGATGGCAGAAGTTTAAAATATCTTGCACAGATTCCAATCTGCATCAATGTAGTGTGTAGTCAATGATATGTATCATTTGCTTTGATTTGATATTGTTCACAAATCTGAAGTCAAACTTATATGTAAGACTGATGCCAAAAGATCTTTCATCTTTGCTTTCTTATTTAAATATATTTTCATGCACTTTCTGTGCACCATCACACGTGAAACCTTCTCAACTTTAGGATTAAAATATTTATTATTCAATGAAACTTTCTCTTTAGAAATTTAAATGGTTTTTCTTCGATAATAATTAGTATTCTTACAAACTATTTTTTTATTCAATTTTTTTTTCTTAAACTTATGAGTCATGATGCTAGCTTAAGAGTGATCCCCTACAGATGAAAATAATGAAAGCATTTGTTGGCTTCCACTCACAATTCTTAGTCTCTTTAAATAATTTTTTGTATGTCTGTGATACTGAGAAGTTGTCCCTCCAAAATGCTTGCCGAAAGTTGTTTTACAATGCTTATGTATAACCTTGGTCTCACCACCTCCCACTTCTTTGTAAAATACATCTTACACTATTGACATTTTCTTCTCTTTACCCGAAACTGAATTTTTCATGTTTTTTGTCACATCTCCCTCCACAAGAAGAGATGTGGCTGATGCATTGTTACTGGGGGGAGTTGAGAGTTTTTCACTAGTTATTTATAAATATAAAGATAAGAAACACACATTAGATTTGTTAAATTCAATTCCACAATCTAATTATCCACGGATCTAAATGCACAATTTGATTTCATAAATATATGATTAAGGATTTCATCAAATTTTCAATTCAAATCAAATCCCTGATTAAGGATTTACTCCTCACAAAATCAAATCTCTAATTTGGTGTTTTTTATTAAAAAAATTGAAGAAAAAAGAAAATGAAGAGGGGGGAGAGAGAGAGAGAGAGAGAGAGAGAGAGAGAGAGAGCACACCTTGAGAGAGATCGAGATTGAGGTGGCCGCTTGCATGTGCATGTTAAGATAAATGAGAGAGATACAAGGTCACAAGGGAAAGGAAATGGAGGTGGCCATTTACTAGCAAGTTTTGAAAGGGAGATGGGGATGATTTTTTTTGCGTGGAGAGAAAGAGGGTTTTATACTTTCAAGATAGTGAGAGTGAGAGGGAGGCGAGCTCTACTCACATCTCGAGCGGGAGAGGGAGGTGATCTAAGTCGTCCTTAATCCTTTCAATCTAACAGTTCTTGGCAAACAAGTACAAATGGCTGCAAGACATGCACAGGTGAAAAATTCACATATTGCACACACACACACACACACACACACACACACACACACACACACACACGTGCGTGTGTGTGTGTAGAGAGAGAGAGAGAGCTAAGTCGAGGTCGAGTTGAGTTTCGAGCTTCGAGCTTCGAGTTGGGCCGAGATGAGCTACCTGTTGCTCGACTTCGGCTTATTTTTTTAAAAAGCTGAGTCAAACGGGCCTCAGCCCATCCCGAATTCCACTTTCGAGCCGAGGTGATCTGAGCTAAACTGAGTCGAGCTGAGCAAGTTTTTTAGCTAGCTCAGCTCATGTGCAACTCTACTTGAAACAAAAAGGGTTAGCCACATTCCATTTGGCCCACCAAGGCCCATTGACCTTTTTGGTCGCAAAAATGTTGGCCACTTTGGGTGGAGCAAGCATATAATGGCGGGCCCCACAACCTCGGGTTGGGTGCCAAAACAGAATTTACAGTGGCCCTTGAAGGTTTCAATGGCATGCTCTTAATACCCATTGTTTCCTCCGGTGTGGTTCACCTGAGAGTTAGATCTAACTCATTTTTGGGCCCAAGGCCTAAAATAACCTGGCAAAGTGGATGGTCAGTGGGGATAGAATGCACACATCACGGTGGGTCCCACAAAGGGGGCCACCTATTGGGTAGTGTGCAAGCACACTGCCTAAAGGGTGATCCCCATTTGGGGCCACTAAAATTTTGGATCGTTGTTGTTTGTGTTTTTCATTCAGCCATGTCTATGTGACATATGAAGAGGTTAGATGGTAAATAAACATTATGGTGGGGCCTTAGGAAGGTTTCAATGGTGGACATCACCGTCCTTGCTGTTGTTTTGGTGTGGTCCACTTAAGATCTGGATCTGTCTCATTTTTTTACCCTTGGCCTAAAATGATCTGGTGAAATAGATGGATAGCCCCCCCCCCCCCCAAACCATTGACGCTGGAGAAGACAACGCATTTGACACTCTGCAACCAGCATCCGTGATGCTACTAGGACTTTTATATAATATATATATATATATATATATATATAAGGGAGAGGAAGAACTTAGGAAAATCGGCCATCAGGTGGGGCCCACCACTATGAGACCCTTCATATATGTCCAAACACATAACAAGGTAGGTCTGCCCACAAAAATGAAAGCAAGTAAAGAAAAAGGGAGATTTTCTCCACCCTTGTACTCACCCTCCACTAAAGTCAGAAATGGATGGCTATATCGGGTGGGCCACCGAGCTCAAACAACTCCTCTACTCTCCAAAACCCTCCCTTCTCCCTGATCTCTTCCTCTTTTCTCTCCGCTCTCCCAAATCTCTCTCAAATCTCTCTCTCCCTAATCTTCTCTCTGATCTCTCATTTCCATCTCTTCCTTTTTCTCTTTTCTTTCCTCTCTCTCTCTCTCTCTCTCTCTCTCTCTCTCTCTCTCTCTCCTTAGCTACATATGATGCTTGGATTTGAATGAGGGGGTTTGTAGAGAAAGTTGAGATAGAAAGGGAAAAGAAAGGGAGAGGGGTAGAAAGGGAAGGAAAAATGTAATAAAAGATAGGTTAGCTAGGTAGGGGGTAGCCTTTTTTTACTTTTGGGGAGAGAGAGGTTGTAATACCCCGAAAATTTAGTACACGAGTAGGTACACGAGTGTTATAGTTCACACGTTAGAATTTAAATTTTAGGCCGTGTCGTTCATACACATACACACACGTCACACTTTTATACATATTCTAACACTTTTAAGACTTTAAAAACTTAGTGTACTTAGTTAAGTCAATAGACGGACCATTAGAATGATCTATCATTGCTAGGTAGGAATATCTAACCGTCCACCTCGATTTTGAACAAGCCGATCACAGTAAACTAAACCCCTTGATCTCCATAGCCGCTCATACACAAATCAATTTAACATTCTGATCCGTTCATCTTGTTTATCATACATTCAAATGCTTAACCTACCGTCAAAACTGTGATCTGATGAAATTTCATGAGTAGACAAGTCATTAAAGTCTAACGGTGTATATGTCTCACCAATAGGCCACCCAAAGACCATATTAGGAATATCAGTTTAAGAAACTGACCATACAATAACTCATACTTGTGCTTAAGAACATAAACATCTAATTAGAAAAAAATTAGCCTCTCATATAACCATCCATCGAATTCGTATCCGCTAATTGGGCCACACAAATAACAAACCAAACCGATCATTTCGAAAATCATAGGATATATACTAAGGCTACCGGTTAAATTTTCTATTGGATATGTACAAATGTCACTTTGGATCACCTAGTGTGATGGATCACTAAAAAGGCATCTTGGTCATCTGTAAGAGATCAATGCCCAAACTTAACCCGTATAAAGAGCGCGAAAAATGACAGGCCTTGGGAAAGTTTCACCGAAAAATGATGGTGTATACGATTGGTACAGGTGTTGGAAGTCAATACTAAAGGAAAGGGTAGAATTGGAATTATATGAATATATACATAGTAATCTGTTAAAATTTCACGTAAGATTTTAACGGTGAGGTAGAAGCACACTAACTCTCATCATGTGACCCACATGGTTATCGGATCTAGATCATTTTTTATCTTATGTCTAAAGTAATCGTGCTACACCAGATGAGCGGAGCAGATTTTGGTTACAAGCATCATGGTGGGACCCACATACACTACTGCACGAGATTCGACCGGTCAACACGTGTTGACCGCGTATTACAAAGACGCCCAGCGTCTTCTTCGTCCGTCCGCTGTCGGTTTGCACCATCCACGCCGTCCGTCTGTGGGCCTCGCATTTAAAATCCAACCCGTCCAATTGATCCCTCTCCCCCACGCATAGAGTCCCCTTGAATATCTTCCACATCGGTAGTCTATCCGATCTTCTTCAAATCACCGTCCAAACCAAAAGCGGCCAAGATCCTGGTCATTACTGTGCATGGTAGCCTGGGAACTGCTCTGTTAGGGTCGTGTGGACCCCACCTAGGTCTCCAACGTCTCACTTAAGATTTGTTTCGCAAGAAACGAAAAGTGGAGTCGTTCTCCAACTCAAACTCCACCACCATTTTTAAATATAATACTTTCTGGAAATCACTTTCATACAAAACTTTATATACGAGTTCTAGGACACAATTTAACCGTACACGTCGAATTTCAACCGTCCGATCATCCTACAAATACCCTAATCAGAAATCGGGTCATAAGTGGCCCACCTTAACTCGGATCTGTCTTATTTTTCTTGTCAACGATTAATTTTATGTTGGAAACGTATTGGAAGGATAAAATGGTTTAGATCCACCTAAAGTGGACCCCACTTGTGAGGACATACTGTAGTATCCCATGTACGTGCGTCGCACGTTACAAGTAAAGAAAAGTAAGAAGATAATGTCCGTCTTCTCCAGGGACGCTGCAGCAGCAGCGTTGCCGCTGCCACCATGCATGGTTCACGCTGTCCATCCGGTGGGCCCCATATACAAAATCGAAGACGTCCATCATGTCCGTACGCATCTCCTCCCACGTCCGTAGAAACCGTTTGGCTATTCGTCAACCCAGTAGCCCACTCCAAACTGTTGTTTCCAACCAATGTAAACCAAGATTCGCCAAGATCCAAGTCCCTGATTCGCATGGACTTTCCAAATCTTGTATGTAAGATCGTTTGGACCCCATTGAGATTCCCAACGGCTCTAATGTGCAAGAACCTTCTAGAATAAGTAATTCCTTCTCCAACTTGGATTGAATCCAAGATTTCTTTCGCTTGAAGAAACACCCCTATCACTTGCTGTGCAAGACACCCACGCCTATAAGAATCCTACTACCCAAGAGGATCAAGAAGAGAAGAAACGAGAGAGAGAGAGAGAGAGAGAGAGAGAGGGGAGGAGAGAGAGAATTCGTATGGGAAGGAAGAGAGTGGCGTGCTGATGTGCTCATCCCCTTGCTGCTGCTGTTGAGGCCTTGCCCAGGCCAGGAAAGGAAGAAGAAGAAAGGAAGAAAAGGAAAGAAAGAAGAAGGAGGGAGAAAGAAGAAGAAGAAGAAGAAGATTCGGAAGAAAACATGATTTTCTGCCGAGTTGACTCAGCGAGTCAACTCACCGAGCCGACTCAAATTCGAATTTGGTTTCCCTTGGACCTGAAGTATTCCATATCCGGTGAGTGATTCATCCCACGTAACTTTCTTGTTAATGTTCTTTAGTGTTCTTCCTTGTTAGGTGCAAGACTACTTTTCTAGTTAGGATTTTAGGCGTACCTTAATACTCTCTCCCTTATCATGGCATCATAAGTACATGATTAATCTATCTAAGTTTCTCTTTTACTAGGTTCTTAGGATTTTACTTTATTATTTCATGTAATTATGGATCCTAGGTAAGGGATCCAACTACTTCCTATCTCTATATCCATAACAGTTATCAGTTATCCTTTTCCTATTTAATTAATCTTCTCAAGTTTTCCGTTTCAATGCACATGTTAGAATTCCACGACAATTCGATTTAGGATTTGTTACATATGACGTAACCAACATGCAACACTAAATACATGTAGTATTCTCAAGAGTCCCCGTGACATCATTGTCAAACTTCCCGATAAACAACGACTTAGGGTTCGACAGTATATAATACATAACCCTTGAAACAATGTTAGCCTGTCAACATTCTAAACCTTACACGATGACCTCCTCAAACTCCTCGAATGACAATAACTAAAGTAAGATAAAGAATTACCTAAGTGAAGATAACACATGCATGTTGTGATTGGACTTGAATATTGATATGCATTGTATGCTTGATGAATGCTTCCATAAACATATACATGTGCATATATTTTTACACCGCGACAGAACAGGAGCATGGTTGATTTGACTCCTGGCATGCATGGTTGATTTGCCGCCTCGCTGTACCGGTTAGGTGAGCATGGTTGATTTGCGACAGGTTCCTAATGTTCAGTGGCAGCGAGTTCTGGTCGTTTCACTTATTGAGCATGGTTGATTTGCTCGGTTGGATCAGTGGTGCATGGTTGATTTGCCCACTGGCGTGCATGGTTGATTTGCCGCCTCGTTGTACCGGTTAGGTGAGCATGGTTGATTTGTGACAGGTTCCTAATGTTCAGTGGCAACGAGTTCCTAGACGTTGTGCTCTTACACGTATCATAACATACATGACATCATGATAATCATGCTTCATTCATAATAAGACATAATGTGTTTAAGTCATCACCATATCCTTATATATTCGTATGATTCTAGCTGATAGTATTTCACATCTAACATCTTATCAACTGGAATATTACTTGTGATGGAAATGACCTCACTGGGCTTTTAGCTCACCAAAATCACCACAGTTCTTGCAGGTTTTCAGGAAGGCTCAGACATAGACAGAGCAGAGTATTCAGATGATCACGTGTTACTCAAACGCCAACTGTAGTTAATCTGTTTTGTCTTGTAAAATTCAATGTAAAAGATATCAGTGAAAAGAAACTTTATATTTGGGATTTATTTTAGTTATGCGATGTGTGGAATGGAATTTCAAGGAATCTGTGCTCGAATTTTTCAATTCACACCCTGGAACTCGGGCTTTGGGTGATTGTACTCGGGTTCCGAATTTCAGGGCGTGACAGAGGTAGCTTGGTAGGAGCATCTTGGAGATTTGTAGGGGTAGGTGGCACTTTAGTAGGGGTATTTGGGTAATTAGGGTGATAGGAGGTGGATTGATGGATTGATAGGGATTTATTGACAAGATTCCTCAGGATTCATGTAAGTGGGGCCTGCGCCATGTGTGTGTTACGAGGTCCACCTTAGATTGTGCCAACGATAACAACACCCAAACTGGGTATTGCAACGGGGCGTGTCAAGAGGCATTGGAATCATGGTGCTTGTGCGATCACTACGGTATAGGTCTCGGGGCATTGTGTACTAAAATAAGGTCATGATTGATGCTCGCTGATCTGGTCCATCCAAGGCAATGCTACTATTGAAAACCAAGAATACAAACAATCTTACAAGGATACAGGTCTCACATATTTGCATTACAATGTAGATTTTTAAATATCGCAACCTCATCTTATCTATTCTCTCCACTACATGAGGTTCTCCCTCGCCTTCTCCATCTCCATCTGGTCAGTTGTATGTGAAGATCCATCCCTGTCTCCATCTCCATTTGGTCAGTTGTATGTAAAGATCTATCCCTGTCTCTATCTCCATCCTCTCCTTTTAATCCTTTTCTCCATTGCCTTCGCCATTAATTGGTAGTGCACTTCTTTGTGGCATACTAGTGCACCTTATTTGTTAATTACGTGAGACAGTGAGTCTAGGTGTTGGTTGAGCCCAAAGAAGATGAAGACCGAAGATTCAAGTGGACCTGCTGCATCAAGGAGAAAAAATAGGTAAATGAGATACCTTGGTGAGCTAAAACCCTTGAACCCAAACCTTTAGATGGTTGATCCCATGGGTATACTTTTAGTCATCTTATATTAGCATTAGGTGTCCTAAAAGATCACCAAAAGACAGGCCTAAGAGGTTGCATGAGCTGCTAGAAATAACACAAATCAAACAACAAAACTCATGTGTTTGTCGATCGGTCGTAAAAGGCTATAGAGGGATAACAAGGAAAATTAAGTCCCTGTTCTTTTACAGACCGGTCGCCCAAACGGTCGACTAGGCTGTCTAACCAATCGTCCGACCGGTCGGCAAAGACCAAGTTGGGACAACAACACTGAACCAGTCCAAGGCCATTTTCAGACCGGACTTGGCTCAACGACCCATCGATCGATGACCCCTCCGACCGGTCAACAGTTAGCCATTGTTGCTTGTTTTCTATCCATTGGAGTTTTTGGTCTACATATTTCTAGCTCAATTTTTAGAGTTTTGAGAGAGATTTTAGTGCATTAGAAGCCACCCATATTGCTCACATCATTAGGTTCTAATCATAATTATCCCAAGTCATATTCCTTGTGATTCATCACAAGATGAAACATTCAAAGCTCATATGTGTTGAGGTGTGGAGCCAATCCCACCAAGAAGTGGTCGGGCGCCCGACGGTCAAGTGGACCGGGCGCCCAACCAAGTTTGGTAGGACGCCCGAAATTCAGGCAGATGTTTCCCCGAGCACGTTGGACACATCTTTTATTGGGCGAGCGCCCGACCAAGCCTGACTGGGTGCCCGACCGGCCGCGACCTATTTTTCGGGCTTTCCTATTTTAGGTTCTATTTTCATGTTTTAATATAAAAAGGGTTGTAACTCAGGATTAGGCTATGGGATCAGGGTTTTTATACGTCCAAGGTGAGAAAAAGGGAAGAGGTTAGCAAAAAGGGTCATCTCTATGCATGGGAGCATCGGAGAAGGTGAGTATTATGCTTGTAACTTTGTCTTCTTTATAGTGGAGTTTTGCACTCATGGTTTTTTACCCTTGTTGGGGTTTTTCCACATAAATTTTGTCTTGTGGATTGTTGGTTTGTTTGAATTCCTCTTGTAGTTGTTATTCCTTCCTGTTTACCGTTTGTGGGTGAGACTGGAGATTGGATTCAGTTCACTGGTGTTGTTGGCGTGCTGCGCAACAACTGGTATCAGAGTTATTGGTTTAGTTCAAGTGAGAGTGATGACGGAAGAAAGGAAGACTAGAATCGAGAAGTTTGATGGTTCAAATTTTACCTTCTAGAAGATGCAGATGGAGGATTATCTGTATCAAAAGGACCTCTATGTTCCTCTAGAAGGAAAAGAGAAGAAACCAGAAAAGATGACAAATGATGAATGGGTTTTAATGGATTGGAAGGCTTTAGGAACGATCTGACTCTCTTTATCTAAGAGCGTCCCCTTCAATATATCTAAAGTAAAGACCACAAAAGAATTAATGCAAGCTTTGGCTATAATGTATAAGAAACCCTCAGCGTCCAACAAGGTTCATCTCATGAAACGGCTATTCAATATGAAGATGTCAGATGGTGGGGGCGTGGTTGAACATCTAAACGAGTTTAATACAGTCACGAGCCAATTGGAATCCGTTTGCACTTTTGATGATGAGGTCAAGACACTATTGATCTTGTCCAGTTTGTCAGATAATTGGGATGGTTTAGTGATTGTCATGAGCAATTCTTCGGGGTCTACAAAGTTGAAATTCGATGATGTGGCCGATCTAATTCTCAGTGAAGAATCTAGAAGGAATGCATAGGGAGTTTCAGGGGACTCGAGAAATGCTTTAAACATTAAAGAAAGAGGAAGATCTTCGAATAAAGGAGGCAATAAACACAGGCGTTCTAAGTCGAGGAATAAGTCCAAGGGACCGAAAGACAAGGACGAGTGTTGGCATTGCGGGAAGAAGGGGTACATGAAGCATTATTGCAAGGCGCTTAAGAAACAAGAAGAAAGTTCTCAAGGTGGGAAGGATTCAGTGAATCTATCTAAGGAGAGTGACACAGAGGCATTGATCTTGTCTCTTGATGTGCGAAATGAGTCTTGGGTTGTAGACTCAGGTGCTTCGTTTCATGCCACTTCGTCAAAAGAAGTTCTTCGTGATTATGTGTCAGGTGACTTCGGAAGAGTCTACCTAGGTGATGATGAGCCATGCAGTATTGTTGGCAAGGCAGACTTTCACTTAAGTCAGAAAAATGAAACGGTCTTGAAGTTGAATGATATATGTCAGACATGTACCGAGTTTGATCTCAGTGGGCAATTGGCCGATACCGGATATGTGACGACATTCATTAGTGATTCCTGGAAGGTCACAAAAGGTACTTTGGTGATATCTTGAGGCAAGAAGGAAGGTGCTTTGTACGTGACTTTCGGATCGTATAGTTCACTCGCAATCACATCAACTAGAGTGGATAGGCAATTATGGCATCAGAGGTTGGGACACATGAGTGAAAAGGGATGAAAGTACTATTGTCAAAGGGGAAGCTACCAGGGTTAAAGTCTATCGACCTGGAATTCTGCGAGGACTGCGTGTATGATAACTAGAAGAGAGTAAGCTTCAAGAAAATAGGACGAGCTCCAAAGACGCATCTATTGGAGCTTGTACACACTGATGTGTGGGGACTGACACAGGTATCATCTCTTGGTAGATCACGTTATTTTATCTCTTTTATTGATGATACTAGTAGAAAACTGTGAGTCTATTTCTTAAAGCACAAATTTGATGTATTTGATGTATTTAAGAAGCAGAAAGTAATGGTAGAAAATAAGACAGGTAAAACAGTAAAAAGTCTCAGATCAAATAATGAGGGAGAGTACTGTGATAAGAGGTTTAAGGAGTATTGTGCAACAAATGGAATAAAACATCAGAAAACAATTCCAGGGACACCGCAGCAGAACGATATGGCTAAGCGCATTAACAGGACTATTCTTGAGCGCGCTAGGAGCATGAGACTACATGCAGGGTTCCCCAAGACTTTTTGGGCAGATGCTGTGAATACTGCCGTATATATCATCAATAGAAGTCCCTCAACACCATTGGATGGTGGGTTACCAAAAGAAACGTGGATTGGGAAAGAAGTGAATCTTGCACATCTAAAAGTGTTCGGTTGCACTTCATATGTTCACATTAATGTAGAGCACAGAAACAAGATAGATGCGAAGTCCAAGAGGTGCATGATTATAGGCTACGGGCAGCATGATTTTGGCTACCGGTTTTGGGATACAGAGAATCGAAAAATCATCAAAAGTAAGGACGTAGTCTTCAATAAAAATGTAATGTATGAGGACATTTTGTGTAAAAGTAGAATAAGACCGATGAAAAAAAATTCGTAGAGTTGGAAGAGTTACCGGACATAGGTGTTACAGTACCATAGGATGAGCATGTACAAGAGCATGATGAAGCAAAACCGCAGACACCGGTTGTAAGGAGGTCTACTCGGGAGAGGAGACCCAAGGTTCGATACTCACCCTCCTTACATTATCTACTGCTGACAGATAATGGTGAACTAGAGTGTTTTGAAGAGGCATTACAATCAGATACATGGGTTAAGTGGGAGCAGGCCATGGATGATGAGATGGACTCTCTTGAGTCCAATCGTACCTGGGAGCTAGTCACTCTACCTAAGGGTAAGAAAGCTCTTCATAATAAGTGGGTTTACAGATTGAAGGAGGAGCATGATGGTTCGAAGCGATACAAGGCAAGACTGGTTGTGAAAGGTTTCCAACAAAAGGTAGGTATCGACTTTACTGAAATATTTTCACCAGTGGTGAAGATGTCTACGATTTGCATGGTCTTGAGTATAGTGACTACAGAGGACTTACATCTAGAGCAGCTAGATGTTAAGACAGCCTTTCTTCATGGGGACCATGAAGAAGAGATATATATACATCAGCCGACAGGATATGTGGCACTAAGAAATGAGAACAAAGTGTATAAACTAAAAAAGAGTCTATATGGCCTGAAGCAGGCCCTGAGGTAATGGTAAAAAAAGTTCAACAGTTTCATAACGAGAAACAGTACAGGAGATATCGTGCAGACCACTGTTGCTACTTGAAGAAGTTTGATACGTCATACATCATCCTTCTTCTGTACGTTGATGATATGCTTGTAGCCAGATCAAGCATGAAGGATATTTCAGATGTCAAAAGACAATTGTCTAGAAAGTTTGCCATTAAGGATTTAGGAGCTGCAAAACAAATCCTAGGCATGAGGATAAAGCGTAACAGGGAAAACAAAAAACTATTTTTGTCACAGGCAAAGTACATAGCCAACGTACTTAATCGATTCAGCATGGGAGGTGCTAAGCTGGTTAACACTTCATTAGCCAACCACTTTAAGTTTCTAAGGAGCAAGGAGCTAAGACGCAGGAGGAACGGGACTACATGGCTAAAGTCTCATATGCGTCAGCTATAGGGAGCATCATGAATGCTATGGTTAGCACAAGGCCAGATATTACTTAAGCAGTGGGAGTTGTTAGCAGGTTCATGAATAACCCCGGGAAGGAACATTGAGAAGCTGTGAAGTGGATCCTCAGATACCTGGTAGGTACTATGGATGTAAGGTCGTGTTATGAAGGATTGAAAATCGAGCTACAGGGCTACGTCGATTCAGACTTGGTGGGGATATTGACAGTAGAAGGAGCACAACAGGGTATGTCTTTACCCTGGGTAGTGCTGTAGTCAGTTGGGTCTCTCAGTTATAGAAGATAGTGTCCATCAGTACAACGGAAGCAGAGTAGTTGCAGCTACAGAAGCGTGCAAGGAGATGGTGTGGATGCAAGGTTTCATGAAAGAGTTGGGCAAGAAGCAAGCAGATTGCAAACTGTACAGTGACAGTTAGAGTGCAGTACACTTGGCTAAGAATTCAGCATTTCATTTAAGGACCAAACATATTGACATCAAACATCACTTCATATGTTCCAGGCTTACAACACACAACCTATTGTAGAAGATTCAACCTACCTTTCATCACCTTGATCATCTCGAAGAAGATCATATTGAAGGCGATTGATCTATGGAGCTGAAGCCTTATCAAAGCAGCGACATCATTGATCAAAGGAGAACTTGGGGAGCTGATTCAAGCATATGAGAGCGAGAAGAAGCAACCCATCAAGACGCTACAAAGGTGGCTCAATCTGATAAGTAAGTGTCAAATTTGAGAGTCCGTTAGCACTCCTTCCTTTTAGTAGGATTGAGTGTGAATTTAAAGTTGATGGTTAGCCTATTGAAAATTATGTAAGTCTTCGAGGAGAGCCACCAACATGAGTGTGTACATGGTCCATAGTACGGGTGCATACGTGTAAGTTATTGGTTAACTTGTGAAACCATTGTAGGTTCCTGGATTGGAACTGAAGTGTTGGGAGGAACCTAGTCAAAACTCATAGGTTGGGCAAAACCTTGTTTAAACTCCTGGGTTGGATGAAACTCGCAAACACCTAGGTTAAGAGGTGAACCCGTAAAACCACCGTTCAGGTTGAGAGGTGAATCTATGCAAAAACCTCCATGTAAAGTTTGGGAGGAACCTGATTTAAACTTAAACTCCCTAGTAAAATCCGGTGTGCTCAAGAGATGAGTATGGTAACTGAGAGTGGAGTAGACAAGTAGTCGAACCACTATATATGCTTATGTTTGAGCTTGTCATTTGAGCCATTCCTATTCTAGAACTGTTTCTTTAATTGTTAATTGTATGAATGTTGGAATGAAATATACTATGCATGATAGGTAGATTCTTATACACATCTTGTAGTTTCACTTTCTAGACTAAATGATTAATTATTAATATTATTTGTAGTCTAGATATTGTATATAGATTGATTGTTTGATAGTTATATCTTTTATAATTTATATGCTTAGGCTAGTTTACTTAATTGCATTATCTTTGCTAGCCTTTATGATTGGACCCACTTAAGCTTGAAAGCTAAGTGTTCTTTCTTTAATTAGTTTATAACTGCTAATTAGTTTAATTAAGCAAAAAGTTTTTAAAGGATTTTAAAATGATCCTAATCTCCCCTTTCGGGACTTAGCCGTAGTTCTACTAGCTCCGTTAAGCTTCCGTGCGTAATGTAGGGTGTCGCGTTAGACGATCCGATGCAATTTCATTAACAACCTCCACCTATAATAATCACATGGATAATTTATCTCCTCCATATAAGCTTCCCTTAAAATAAATAATTTCCTGCAGTTTCATCTTTATGAGAGATTTTATCCACTATATTACTTTATTACCATTAAGACAATAACTAAAAATTCCACATATAGACGACTCTCATATAATATTTAATTAATTCATTTTTCAAAGCATGTCGAGGTATTTACGATAGTTAGAAAGATTGTCGAAAACAAGTTGAACGGTTCATCGATTGTTGATTTCGCTCTTATCAATCATACAAAGAGACACTAATAGCGTAGTCCGCCTTTATGGATCATATGTGATTACTATATCCCTTTGTATCATGTGGTACATGATTCTCCTATTATATGTCACTTAACGCTTAATGAGTTTGCATACGACAAATCGCCCCATGTAACAAACCTGTCAGAAACTACCATAATTATCTACCCAAAGGATCCACAAGCGCTATGTGGGTTTTTAATTGATATTATTGCTCTTATTGTTTTTACACGCCCTCTTTTTTTTTTTCTAATTGGCTTACTGTAACAACCTCTTTTCTCTATCTTCCTACGTTCCATATATAGTTTTTCCTTACATGAATGATTTAGTATTATTTGTTCATCATGCAAAGTTTTTCCTTGTATCCCTGAGTTACCCTTTTCAGATATTGTACTTTGACTTTTCTAATACCGTCAAATGTTTGAGTTTTACACTCTAATTAGATTAGAATGTTTAGATGCTTTAAGTTCATCATGTAATTAAGTTGGGAACATAGCAGGGACTATAATATCTCAATAAATCCATTGTTTGTGATATTATGCCATCGAGCAATCTTGTAATGAAGATATGTATCAGTTTGTGTCCTGTAAGTATGCTTCACTCGATTATAGTCAGTAGAGGATCACATCGTTACTCTCTCCAAATTGTAATCACTGAGTGGGTTATTGATATAAAATGTAATATCATTGCGTATCCAATAAAATAGATGTATTCTAGTTGAATGTTTGTACAAAGTAAATTTAATTGTTTTATCTAAACTCTCAAAATGTGTGTATTTGAACACGACCAGAACCCCCATAATAAATGGGCCTCAATCAATTGTTATTTACATGTCTTTTACATGCTTAAACCAAGCATGCAAATTTATTCGCCACCCATATATTTTTTGAATTACTCTCATCTAAACAAATGATTGATCACATGGTCAAATGCATCTGACACAAGGAGATAAGTAAGATAATTTGTAATCATAATGGATTTAGTTTACATTACTGATATAAAAGATAAAAAAAACAGGCCATAAGTTAAAATATGCCACATTTAAGATTATGAATACTTACGTATTAAGTATTATATGCAACTTGAGTATTATATAACTCATCGAGGTGATTATATCTCAATCATTGAAGGTTAATGGGTCATTATTGGTCAAGAATACCACCACTTTTCTTGATGAACAACTTCAGTTTGTGCATGTGTATTAGAAATGCAATAAAGTTGCAAATGTTAAATGTGTATGCCTTAAAAAGAAAATCAGATCTTGTTTATTGGAACTGGGTCATTATTGACTCTTAGTGATGATTAGAATAAAATCATTAGTGATTTATTATTATTACTATCAATTATGTTTGGAAACATTGATGTATTTGTTTAGTGGGTTACAATAGATTCATTTATAGTCTCTTTGATAAGCTCTTGGGGAAATAATGGAGTGGATACTACAACCATGATGGCTAATAAAGAGTTATGGTACCATGGTTCTTAAGCACCCTAAATTTCATAACCACTTCATTGGGTTTGGGTTATCAAAAACTAGTTTGTGCTTATTCTATGTGAAGAGAGTTGATGACGAGTTGGGATGTATTAATTTCTACTATTGGGCATCGAACTATCTATATTTTTCACCACAGTATTGATTCATCTGCATTTGATGAATAAAATAAAGTTACCTACCAATAGGCCCATCATGCTTTGACTGTCAATTTGATCGTGCACTAGCTTGGACTTATTGTGTAAGACCCGTACCCTGAATTGCCCTCCGTACGTTTAGTTTTCAGTACCGGTACGTCCTAGATGGACCATATTAGAGAGCCTTGATCGCGACCATAATTTAGTACCGCAACGATGTAAGACCTATACCCCCGCGACAGCGTAGGCGCTGCGATTGCAACGCCGCGCGACACGCCCCATTGCGATACCCGGTGTGAAAGATGCGTACTTTTGCACAATCCGAGGTGGGCCACGCAATGCGCGTGTGGCGTGGGCCCCACTTGCACAAATCCCAAGAATATGTCAAATCAATCAAATCAATCACCATACCCACCCCATCACTCTCTCACCTCCAAAGTCAACACAACCCATACCTCCCATGCCCTCTCCCATCATCATCATCATTACCTCATGTACCCCTCTCCCATGCTAGCCATCATCACTACATTTCTAAGAACACACCCCCCCCCCCCCCCCCCCCCCCACATTTTCCAAGCAGCACTCGTCCATTACAATTCCAAGATTTGAGAGAGAGAGAGAGAGAGAGAGAGAGAGAGAGCAAGAGAAGGAGAGAGAGAGAGAAGAAAGAGATTTAAGAGATTGAGTGAGTTTAGAGAGATTTAGAGGGAGATCAAGAGAGAAAGAGAGAGATTGAAGGAGGAGATCAAGCTTGGAGGACCCCGATCATCATCCGGACCGTCCGATCGGCAATCCAACCCCATCCGACCATCCAACCATCATTGTGAGTGCATCCATGTTCCTATTAGGTTTTGTGTAGAATCTAGGATTCAAGTGGGTCCCACCTTTTGATGGTGTGGATCCCACTTGGGGACTCATTTTGTGGCATGATTAGTGTGGCCAATGGCCCACCATGATGCTTGATTTTCTTTTCTTCCCCATTCTTTAAAACACAAAGATATGGATGAAGGGTAAATATAAGGATTATCTTGATCCAAAGCTAATTGGTCCCACCATGAGATGGCCCAGCTGATGAATGGAGTGGATCCTGCACGTGTGGACCCCACTAGTCAAGGCACAAAAGAAAAAAAAAGTATTTATAAAAAAAAAAAAGAAGAGGGCCACTAGACAGTCAGCGTCCAGAGAACGCTGCTGTCCAGCAGCGCCTGGGCTCAAAAGTCCTTTTGGGCGTTGACCGTGGGTCCTCACTCGTGGGACCCACCTTGATGCATGTATTCGATCCACGACGTCCATCTATTTCTCCAGCCCATTTTAAGGCTGGGTATCAAAAATGAAGTAGATCCAGATCTCGGGTGGACCACACAATAGAAAACAGTGGAGAGAACGATGACCACTATTGAAACCTCCGTGGCCCACCATGATGTTTGTAGACGGAATCACCTGCCCAACATTGGGCTTATTAGGTCCCCAATGAGCTGGGAAACCTGATGAACGGATTGGATTATACCCATGTGGGCCCCACTTGATATAAACTAAGAGAAAAGAAAAACAAAAACAAAAAAAAATGGCTGGGGACACTAGACGTTCACAGCGTCAGAACGCTGGAACAGTCCAGCATCACCTGGACGCTGTGAATGGGCCCCCACTCGTGGGACCCACCTTGATGTTTATGTTGTATCCACACCGTCTATTTGTTTTCCCAGATCATTTTAGGGCTAAGGCCCAAATATGAAACCGATCCAAATCTTAACCGGACTGCACCACACGAAACGATGGAAATAATGATGTCTACTGTCGAGCTTTCCTCGTTCCACTTTGGTATTTGTAGCCCACGTAATATGCCCAATAGAGGGCTCATTGGGTCCCCCACGAGCTGGGGAACCTGATAGATGGAATGGATCGTTCCCTTGTGGGCCCCACTGGACTAAAACCACAGAAAAACACAAAAATAATAATAATAATAATAAAAACAACGCTCCCAGCGTCTCTGACGCTGGGAGTAGATAGCGGCAGGTTGAGTAGCTATCTCGCTACTGCCGTGACGTCACCAACTTCAATGGGCCCACCGTGTTGTACTTGTTATATCTAGACCGTCCATCCATTTGGGGAGATCATTTTAGGGCATGATATGAAGAATGAGACAGATGCAAATCTCAAGTGGACCCCACTTGTAAGCAAACAGTGGGGACAGTGACAGACAGTTGAGGCCTTCCTACGGCCCACCATGATGTTTATTTGAGATCCAACTTGTACATAATTCCACACACGTGTGGAAGAGGGAAAGCAAAAATATCAGCTTGATCGAAAGCTTCTGTGGCCCCACTTAATAAATAAATAAATAAGGGGGTCTGCCAAGCCGGTGGCCCACTCGTGGGACCCACCTAGAATGTATGTGCTTTATCAATTCCGTCCATATGTTTTTTCAGCTCATTTTAGTGGCTGAGCTCAAAATTTAAGCATATCCAAACCTCAAGTGGACCATGTCACGGGAAACAGTGGGAATAATGAATTCCACCATTGAAACCTTCCCAGCCCTACAGTGATGTTTATTTGTCATTCAACCTGTTCATAAGATCACATGTATATGGATGAAGGAGAAAACAAAATATCAGTTTGATTCAAAACTCCTGGGGCCCATTTGGGTGCCATGCTCCAAGCAGCGTGCTTTGGCACGCTGCCCAACAGGTGGCCTACCCTGTGGGTCCCACCACGATGCATCTGTTTTATCTATGCCGACCATCTATTTTTTCATATTATTTTAGGGCCGTGGGCCCTCATAATGAGGTAAATACAAACCTCAGGTGGACCACATTGTAGGAAACAGTGGTCATTGATGCCCACCTTTGAAACCTTCCTTGGGGCCATTGTAATGTTTATTTTTTCATCTAACCAAAGGTGATGGGGCCCAACTTTGGGTCCCACCTTGATGAATGTTGGGTATACCTTGTTGTTCTTCTTGGCAGGGGTGTGGGCCCAGTTTTGGGTGGGCCACACGTAGAAAATAAGGGTGGTTGAACGCCTACCATTGAAAACTTTATAGGACCCATCTGTTATGTTTATTTGCCATTCTTCCTGTTCTTAAGTCACTCAACCATGGGTAGGGTTCCGCACGTGTGGTGTGCGGACCCCACCAAGGTGTTTGGTTGCCATCTCACTTGATTAGTGGGAAAGCACAAATATCGAGTTGATCCCAAACTTTTGGGGCCCATTGATGTATGTGGCTCCCCCCACTCCTTTGTACGGTTATACCCAACCACGGGTCCACCTTGTTATGCATGTGTTCTATCCACGTCAGCCATTGGCCACTATGGTGCGATATGTATGTTGCCCATCGATTAGGACCGCCTTAATTTTGTGCTTGATCTGAACCATCCAAATGAATGGACCCTAGCATGTTATGTACTAGATGGCCTTGGGACCACCTTAGTGTGCGTGTTCGAATGACCGCGTTGTCCATCCCGTGGATCCACCTTGATGATTAGTTGTGTAAACCCTTATTGAAGGTCATATAGATCTTGATGTATGGGAATCCCTAAAGTTCGCTCGATCCAAGTCATAGGGCTACTTTCTTAAACTCACCCTGTTGAACCGTCTTGTCAATTCACCTTGTTAACTCACCATGTTGACCCGCCTTGTCAACCTGCCTTATTGATTCACCTTGTTGACTCACCATGTTGATTGATCTTGGTAACTCAGCTTGTATACTCATATGACTCACCCCTCCTACCCTTGTACCCAACTACTAAAGACCACCATATCGTGTATATCCCATCCACACCATCCGTTTAACTTTAGGGCGAGTGTGGGGCTCATCCTCGACGTTCGTATGTCATCTAGGCCATCCATTATATGGAGCCTATCTTGTAGTATGAGGTTAGACCTGTCGTCCCTTTTTGGACCTCATTGTATTGACCATCTATCTCAGATTACCCTACCATGTATGATTCTCTGTCATGACCTGTCTATCTTGCAACCTGTCCTATGACATTCCTTTTACGGACTATTATTGTGTTTATCTCAACTGTACTACAGGATTATGGGTCTCGGCATCATTTTGGGTATTCTACTCTTGCCGCTCAAGTAGGTTCTACCTTTGATGTGTCGGTAGTGTATTCAATCATTTTCTTTCCATTTGGGTTATCTGAATGTTGAAGGTTAATCCACACCGTTCAGTTGTTGGACCATCTGTGTTGTTGTATACCATCCATTTAGAGTCTTATCTCTTTATGTTTGCTTGTATTATAAGTGAATTATCTTTTTATGCTATTTTTAGTATGTCTGTTGCCACACGTAGTGTTGTTGGAATACTCATATGTGATCTTTATACTATATGCTTCAACGACCACCATGCATGTGTAATGAGTATGCATCACGAATCACCATTGTTAGTTGGGGACCACTAGGGCATAAACGCATTCATAAAGCATTCGAGATGTAGTCGCGCAAATGTAATTCACGTGCTCTCTATCGCAAACCTCTCCAATAAGTATGGGACTATTCGAGGACAGGAGTCTATCATCCTGACTTACACTGTATGGTAGGAATAGCTTAGCATACTTTGTAGCCCTTGGTGCGAGATTCCCTGGCTAGCGACATCCCACACTATGACTCGATCATTCATATGTGTCCCCTCATCTTAATTATATCTCAAATATGTTGGACTAGATTGATTTATTGCCATCGTGGTAGATTGACTACTTGTTGGCACTCATACTGTATGCTTGGCTCATGCATCATGAATGCTTGGCTCATCTGATTGTCTTGTATCAACCGGCCATATCGGCCGCGATTGTCGTGCAGTTCATTACCAGTTGATGGTGGCATTGTATTTGAGACCCTATAGTTTTATGGTGCTCTTTGGAGACTTGCACGGGCATGTCGTCCCATGTTTGTAAGCATGGTTGCATTTCACACCGTCTGCTTATGCCGCATATAGCATGGTTACTACGTTGCAACCACAGCTCCATCGTGGTTTGCAGAACACCGAAAATATGTGATCTTTAAACTGGATGCCAAAGATGTCCCTGGGTGAAAGTCCATGATCCCGTTGGTACCAAGGTGGGTGCTCCATTCAAGGACCGGGTGGTTTAATCATACACCAGCATGCCGAATACCAAACGGCGGTCTTTTCCACTGCACGTGGTCAGTTTGGAAGGAGGTCTAACCTAACCTGCCGAAAGAGTGTTGGCAAAGTGGGATTGAGTTTGACCAGCTGTGAGTAGGTCCGCTATTGCACCAGATAGGCTTTGGCATTCTACTGGTGAGTAGTGAGGTCTGTGAGACCCCAGTGATGTTCCGTTTCAGAGATGGTATTGGTATCAGTGATGTGACTGATGTTCTGTATGGTGTGGGACGGTCCTGACGTGGGCGGGTGTGATGTGGGCGGGGCTGTAAGCCTGGGCGAGCTACCACTACTGGGCAAGCTACCAGTTCCGAGTCCTGCATTGCTTAGGCGATCGCGTTATGACTGTTCGTATCTGGACCACTGTACTGAGAGGTGGTGATTTGCATACATGCATTGGATCATTATATGCGACATTAGGCCCTGTAGGCCATTGCATAGTATGAGTATATAGCCTTGGTAGGCTGGTTACCTGTATTGCATGCTTGCATAGCCATGACAGGCTAGTTATCTGTATTGCATGCTTGCATAGCCGTGATAGGCTGGTTATTCATATCACATGATCGTGTAGCCTAATTAGGCTAAGTTTTGGTTTAGATTTCTCATCATGCTTTACTGCTTACTCTGATATTTATCATGCTTGTCATACGCATTGCACACGCACACACGCACTCACAAAGCTTCGTTCGAAGCTTATGCGCGTTTGTTACGCTGCAGGTTATACCAGAGTGTATCAGCAACGTTGAGTTGGAGTTGGGAGTGTAGTAGCAGGAGGTGCCGGATTGTGCACAGTTTTTATATTTACGCATTGTGTATTTACTTTTCAGTACTGTATATAAACGAAATGATTAGGTGGAAATATTGTGTTTGTCTTTGATGATACTCATATGGTGATGCTCATGTTTCAAAAAAAAATTCAAACCCTAAAATCCTCCTTGTGATATCCCAGGATCGGAACCTGGTGTGTGGGGTTAGGATCCGAGATCGGGGTACTACGGAGGCTGTCACCTCTGAATTCGGGTTACAGCGAATGGACGTTGAGAACCGAATTTGGGGCATGACATATTGTTAGACCAAAGGTCACAAAGGGACTTTTTGGATGTTGTATAATGTTTTTGACCCACCTTTAGATGCTACTTAGAGGGTTGACACACAAGGACGATTTGGTACATGCATTAAGATTTGGTTTAAGCCCGATGTACTTTAACATGGGATCCACTAGTCACTTAGGACTATGTTTATAGGTAATATTACCTCTCGATCAAGATAAAATAACTGACCAATATCTCAAAATATTTTTAAAAAGTATTACGATTGATTTAAACATTGGAATGTTGATGTAGAGTGGGCCGCAGATGCATTCTTAGCACAATTGGAGCAAAAGAGCCTGAAAGAAAGTCGAAGTAGTTCAATAGAACCGAGCCCAATCCTACTGTAGTGCATGATGTAACTAGGCCCTAAGCGTGTTTGGATCAAAGAAGTTCATTTTAAATAAGGAGAATTCGTCATTTGAAGTATTAATCATAAAGCAGCTATAACTTTTGATCTGGGCATCATCACAAAATACATGACTTATCAATATTCACGTAACGATGCTTTTGGGGTTAACCTACCTATTATGTTGGTCGAATTCATCCATTTCATAAGAAAATGCACACCTCTAGTTCAAAATTGTAATTTTAGAAAAAAAATTACTATTTTTAAAAGTTTTTTCGTTTTCATTGTTTCTCTTTATTCTTTTAGTTTTATAATTTTCGTTATTTTTATAAGTTCTTTGTGATAATGTCGTGAATGCTCTGGTAAGTTTTATTTAAACATTTGTTTTGACAAACTTAGCCTATAAGAGAGATTTTGCTATTTCAGATAATTTCTATATGAATTAGAGTTTTGGTTTTCTTTTCAAGTAATGTAATCAAAACTCTTAAAATGATTATTCAATAAAATTACCTGAATTTTCTCTCTTATTTCCTGTGGACTCAAGAACTACGCTTGTGGATTCAACGTTTTGATTAATTAGGGAAGACAATGATCTTCTTCTTCTTTATTACACACTCTTCTCTGCATCAGTTGATATCAAAGTGAGTTTTTTCCTCAACTCAATGGCATCAAACAATGGTTTGGGCAACAACTCTGTTGATGGTGCTCCAAGAGACAATCATATGATGGCGGTAACGTTTGCACCCTTCCAGTGGCAGAATCTATAAGCCATGCAAGGACTACAGGCAATCATCGACCGTTTGACAAAAACCTTAAGAAAGACCCATGTTCGTAATGATGAGCAACTTGAGATTGGCGATGAGGATCGCAATCGTTATATTCGTGTTACATCACCGGTAATAATCACAGACCACCACTCGATAATGGTGAGTTTAACGATAATGAAATTGATGATATGATTCTTCAATGAGAAAAATAAAGAGACGTGAGTTAGGAGCGAGATAGAGATTATAGGATGAAGGTTGACCTTAAATTTAGTAACCAACTGGACATCGAGGAATTCCTCAATGAGCTTCTTGAAGTAGAATGATTTTTCAATTATATTAAGATTCTTGAGAAGGAAAAGGTTAAATGTGTGGATTGCAACTTAGGTGGAGCCTCAGCTTAGTAGAAACAACGTCAACTTTCATGAACCAAACAGATGAAAGCGTCAATCCGCATGTGGCAGCGAATGAAGTAGTTGATGCAAAAATGTTTCTTACCAATTTACTTTGACTAGGTATTGTTCTAACAAAACCAAAATTGTCAACAGGGTAGCCAATCCATGAGAGATTACAAAGAAAAATTCTATCTCCTCACTATGAGAAATGATTTGGTTGAGACTATGTCACAACAGGTTGTCAGAAGATTAGATCCAAATGCATCCCATCTGGACAATGAGCAAGACACTTAAATTGGCTACTTGAGTAAAGGTGTAACTAGGAGTGTCCTAATGCACGAAACTATACTTCAAACAAGGTGACTACTATCAAACCTTCACGCAATATAACACAGTCGTAAGGGAAGAATCTTGTGGGAGGAGTCATCGACCTTCTCCAAATGCGGATTGAGATTTGATGAGTAACCAAATTAGACCTTAAATGGTAGCAACCAATGTTGTTGGTTCAAGTAAGATATAATATCCGTAAATTTTAAATGAATTAAAAACCTAGACAAGAAGTTTTTATTCTAAATAATAAAATCATAAAGTATGAAGTGTGTAAAACTTGTTTGATGAAATTACCACTTGAGTAAATAATAATAATTTTTCTAAGTCATCATAAGATCATAAGCCTTAATAATTCATTGAATTAGTTATAAATCAAATCTTAACCATAGAATGTTAAATTCTAAAGTATAAAACATAATGGTGTAGTTTGATAGACCTAAATCCAACTATAAATCATTCAATCGTAGCCATATAATCATAATTTGATCACCATGGCCCGCTATCAGAACTAAATTTAATTATAAACCGATAATACTAAAGATTAACCACAAATGAATCATTTTGACCATTGAAGTTCCAATTAAAATTCGATCAGACCGTTAAACCAAATCTTAATAAACCAACCAATGGTAATGGGCAACCCTTGTAATTTATCTTAAATTGTACATGTTTGGATTACAAACTTTTCATATCTTTCCAATATAATATTTTGACCGTTCATGTGAAATATTACTTTTAGATCAATTTTCAAAATTATTAAATTGAATAATGGTGATTTAAGGCGTTGTGGACCATCGATCAAGGTGAAACAGTTTATGGACACCTAAGATAGTATACTTGAACTTTGTGTTGGACCAGATTCCATCGTAGGGTCCTAGATTGACCCATATCATTTGAGATGTACTAAACTTTAGTGAGATGCAACGTACCGATTTATATATGATTAGTTACATAGGATAGAATGAAAGGAATTCTTATAATGATTCTAAACCGTCCATCTTTTCGACTGATCATCAAAATGTATCTGAACTTAGGGACCTTAACCTATGTATGAGGACCTACAACCCTATGATCTTGAAATTCTAAAATTTGGTATTTCTACCGTCCATCATGTACTTGGATCTATTGTCCCAATTTGGTTAAAGATTTAGAAAATTAACGGTTCATTAGGTAATTCACGTTAACCCCAACCTGATGTACGGACCAAACAGATCAACAATCAGTGGTTGCGATGTAATCACAACCCAAAATGGATGTTTTAGTCTTCTTAGGATCCTCCGGTTATTTAAATGCATGACAAGTTAGAGTATGGAGTTTACCATCATTTAGAGTCTCTTTGATCATATTAAATATAGTGAGTGGACCCTTCTCAATTTCATCAAAACCCTTGTGCCCTTATGTCTTTGTAATGTCATCCTAAGGATAGGTTCCAACCATAGGATCCAAGCCTAAAAAGTGACCTATGACTAAGGTAACCTGTACAGTCCATTCTAGTGATCAACGTGTAATTAACTATGTGTGCATAATCCTTAGCCGTTCAACTTGAAAATTATGGCCAGAGTTGTTATTGATGTTCTTAACATGTTAGACGTCCCTGATCATTGGAGAGATCCTTATCAGGGTCATGATGGAATGAAACCGACTTATGCTACAAAGTTGCATGTATTTCTAAGCTTAGATGGTTGTATAATCAATCTCCGAAGAAAACCTCTTTCATTCCTCTTTAAGAGAGAGCTTACACCATATCATACCAAAGAAAGCCCTAACCCTAATTGGCCGTCACATCCTTTCCATTCATTAGTTACGTCCTGACAATCATAGCCATTGGTAGAAGAAGAGTTTGTTGATCCTGACCGTAGAAGTGAAGGCGAGGGTGATCGTGTGGCCGCATTGAGCAATTGTACTCGTGAGATCACAATCGGAGGCAGACGTTCGTCATTCTAATTAGAAGAAGCTAGATTCATTGCTGATCCAGTGAGTTGGGATACTAACCCCTTCTCACTTATGTTTTGCCATTTTTTTGTAGATTCATGATTAAATAAATTGTAAATTCTTGATTGGATATGTATGTAAATCCATAGTTAGATATGAGGATCCGAATGTATAAGAATGGCTCTGATGATATATACATCTATTTGATTGGCCTATGTTAATTTGACTATCGCATGCTTAACATAAGAACACATGCTAATTAGGAACCTGTTTGATGATTGAGGTTACTTTTGTATAAACCCTACTTTTGTAAATGTTTGTTCCCATGTAAGCCGTGCGTGCACGTTAATATTATTGATCATCATGTAAATAGTGCATAGAGAGTGCATGTGTATGGTGGGGTGTCCTTATGGGATTGAGTTCGGGTAGGGGCATGTGAGATAGTCCTTGCCCAGGGGGTTATCTTTGGAATTATTGTACTTGGTTTGTGTACACACCTATCTACAGAGCTAGGGAACCTGGGCCCTTACCTCTGTACCTATGTGTGGGACACTTGGGGAATTGTGAGAGCGCATATTTGTGGAGCACGGGTGGTTGCATATAGTATGGTTGAGTTACTGGGATGTTTCCCCGTCCATCCAACTTATGGGTTGTGTGGCTATACATATCTGTAGAGAGTGGGTTAACGCATCATATATGGTTGAATTACGAGGATGGGAACTCAGGTCTTTAATTTATGGGATAGTGAGTCTATATATAATTGCAGAGAGCAGGTCTGGGAGCATCCTATATGCCGAATTACAAGTGATGTGGGTTTGAGTCTCTGATTCATATGTAGATCTTGAGAGATGTTGTTGTGCTTGTGGTATGTGAGTATAAACTTTGAATTATGATGGTTAGCGTCTTGGATGTGTACTTGCCCTATGATGAGTCATTGTGTCAGCATCATGGTTTGTTGGAAAACGTGTAAGCATTGAGTGTTTGAACATTCATACGTTATTCCATGTGAATTTATTTGCTTTAATTGTGTTATTCTATACTGTTCATTTAATTGTTATACCATGAATTGTGGTGGAGTTATATCCTTTCACTGGGCATAGTTTTGCTCACCCTTCTTAGGGAACTATAGGTGTTGAAGGTGATGACCAGATGGTCGAAGAAGAACTACCAGTGACAGGAATGACGACGTTGTAGGAAGAGACGTTGGTGCAGTTGAGGAAGAAGAATTCATTTTCTATTGATTTATTCTAGATAGGGTAGTTAGTAGATAGTACTATTCAGTTTAAGTTATTATGAGTTGGACTGACAGATTTTTTTATGTGGACTCTTGTGATTGATTTAATTTATAAATATTTAATGATGATAATGATGTTATTTTTTAACGTTGATTATATTTCCGCTATATTATCACACTAGGAATCCATCCTCTGGTTATTTATTCGGGTGTCGAATTTCGGGTCATGACATAAAAACCCCAACCCATATGCTCCGGTCAACCAAACAAGTACTACCAATGTGGTCAATCTAGTCACATATCCAATATGTGTCCTCAAAGGCTGATGACTAATCTGGCCATTAACAATGGGGAAGTAAAAGATGAAGAGGACGGGCTAGAATCGATAATGTTGTTCACGCCGAGGATGATGGTAAAGTGGATGAATGGACTTACAAAGATCGTAATGAATCTTTGAATGTGAAGAAATTTTTGTACACACTGAAGAAAGAAATGGATACGTAGAGACACATCTTTCAAATGAAGTGCAGCATGAAAAAAATATATGTGATCTGATCATAGGTTGTGGGAACAGTGAAAGTAATATTTCGAAGACTCAGGTCAAAAAGATGCAATTGAAGACAAAAAATCACCCCTCTTCGTACACAATTGGATGGATCAAGAAGGTTAATGAAACAAAGATAACTTAAAGATTTCATATTCCCTTCTCCATTTGTAAAATATTATAAGGACGACAAAATATGTGACATGATGATAAGAAAGCTTGTCACATATTACTTAACCGACCATGGCAATATGATGTGATGTCAAGCATGGAGGTTAAGATAATATATTCATTTTTGTTAAAGATGGTGGGAAGATTTTCTCACCCCTATGAGGAAAAAGAACAAACACAAGGCTTCTAAAGTAGATGGGCGGTCTCTCCTAATCATAAGGGATTTTGTTAAAGAACTCAAGGAGAAGGGGAAGATCTATTACAGGAGTTTAAGAAAATTATGCCCTTTGAAGTTCTCGATAGGTTGTCCCCCCATGTGTGGGATATACAACACCACATGAATTTGTCCCAGGGGCAAATCTGCCCAATCTCCCTCATTACTAGATGAGTCTGAAGGAGTGCGAGATCTTATAGGGGTAAGTGGAGGAACTGATCTATAAGGGTCTAGTGAGGGAGATAATGAGTCCATGTATTATGCCATCCTTATTGATGTTCATGAAGAATGGGAGTTGGTGCATGTGCATTAACAGTGGAGCTATAAACAAGATAACTGTGAAATATCAATTCCCTATACCACAATTGGACGACATGTTAGACATATTGGAAGAAACAAAAATATTCTCCAAACTACATCTAAGGAGCGGCTATTACTAAATTCGTATTTGGTCGAACAACAAGTGAAAAACAACATTTAAGACTAAGGATGGTCTTTATGAGTGGTTGGTTATGCCATTTAGACTCTCGAACACATTTAGTATGTTATGAAGTTGATGAACCAAATTCTGAAATCGTTTATTGGGCGATTTATAGTAGTCTATTTTGATGATATTCTCACTTACAACCAAGATGAGGCAGATCATATAAAGCATCTTAGGCAAGTACTTTGGGTGTTTAAAGAGAACAAGTTGTACCTTAATATAAAGAAGTGCAGTTTCTTGACAGATAGCCTTTTATTTTTTTACTTTGTGGTGACACTCACGAGGATTCGTGTGGAGAGGAGGTGAAAGCCATCAGGAAGTGACTAGTTTAAAAAATATTCATGATATGCAAAGTTTCCACATGTTGGTGAGCTTTTATCGTCGGTTCATTAGGAACTTTAGTACTATCGTGACCCTTAGAACTAATTGTAGAAAGAAATAGAAGTTTTAGTGGATTGTAGAGGTAGACTGAAGTTTCACAGAAATTATCTACCACCCCAATTCTAGTGCTCCTTAGTTTTGGCAAGTTATTTGAGGTAGAGTGTGACACTTCTTACGTGGGTATTGGTGGCATGTTGTCTTAAGAGGGAAAACCTGTAGCATTCTTATAAGGTGAGAATGTTAAGTGAGACTTGTAAGAAGTACCTGATATACGAGCTGAAGTAATATGCAGTCATTCAGGCCTTGCACAATTGGAGATATTATCTCATCCAAAGAGAGTTTATCCTTCATATTGATCATTAGGCTCTCAAATTTATTAACAATTAAGCCAATATCAATCATGTGCATACCAAATGCATTTCTTTCTTACAGGAGTTTATATTCGTGTTAAAGCATAAAGCAGGGCATCAGAATAAAATTGTTGATGCACTTAGTAGGCTTACTTGTTATCATGAGTAATGAGGTTGTGGGGTTCGAGTGCCTTAAAAAATTATATGTCGATGACAACGACTTCAAGGATGCATGGGCCAGATGACAAGTGAGATAACTTAGTAACCTATATATTTAGGATGATATGCTCTTCAAGGTGAATTGATTATGCATTCCATGGAGCGAACTGCTAGAGTGAATCATTTAGGAGTTACATGGTGGTTTTAGTGGTCACTTAGGACAAGATAAGATAATAAACCTTTTGGAGGAGTGATATTTTTTTACTATAGATGAAGAGAAATGTTAGGAAAGCGGTGTAGAGGTGTCATACAAACATCTAAGAGTCAGTTATATAGCACATGCCTTTACACCCCTTTACCTGTATCTGATGCCCTTAGGAGGATTTGTCTATGAATTTGTGCTAGGTCTTTCGCAAACCAGTGAGATATGTATTTGATATTTGTGATGGTTGACAGGTTCTTCAAGATTACCCATTTCATCCCGTGCAAGATTACTTTAGAGGCAACCCATGTTGTTAATCTGTTCTTCAGAGCAGTCGTGCAATTACATGGTGTCCCCAAGACTATAACCTCGGATCATGATACCAAGCTTTCTAGTAACTTTTGGAGGACTTTATAACAACGATTTAACACCACTTTACAATATAGCAACACTTACCACCTTCAGACAAATGGACAAATAAAAGTGGTGAATCACACACTCGGGAACCTCATACATTGTATTTCTAGTGATAAGCCTTAGCAGTAGGATATTGCTCTTGCTCAGGCAAAGTTTTCCTTCAACCACATGCAAAATCGGTCCACCGGTAAGTCCCCATTTAAGGTTGTATATGGTCATGTTCCTAAACATACACTACACCTAGTCTCATTACCTAAGTTACAAAGTATGAGTGTGCTCCAGAAAATATAGTGGATCGGATTATGACAGTGCATGTTAAGATCCATAAGAGCTTAACGCCAAATATAAAGAAGAGGCTAATAAACATCGATGCCATAAGGTATTTGAAGTGGGTGATCACGTTCTAGTTCACACACGTAAGGAGAAGTTTCCGATTGGGACATATAACAAGTTGAGGAATAAAAAGATAGACCATATTCTAATACTTAGGAAAATCAATGATAATATCTATGTTATTGATTGTCCCGATAGCTTGGAAATCTCATGGATTTTCAATGTGTCAAACCTATATAAGATCATGAGTCGAAACTGTTGAATAACTCAGGGACAAGTTCTTTTTAAGTGGAGGGTACTGATGTAAAGCAGTTCACAAATGCATTCTTAGCACAACTAGAAAGGAAGCCTAGACAAAAGTAAAAGTAAAAAGAAGTCCAACAAAAGTAAAAGTAGTCAGTCCATTAGAACCGAGCTCAGTATTACATTGGACATGATGTAATTGGGCCCCAAGCATGTCTAGTTTGAAGAAATTCATTCCAGATGAGGAAAAATTGATATTCTATTGACCATAAATCAGTCGTAACTTTTGATCCAGGCATCGTCATGAAACGCACAACCTATTGATCTTTATGTAACAATGTTTCCAGGGTAAACCAACTAGTTATATCGGTCGAATTCATCAATTTCATAAGAAAACACATGCCTCTCGTTCAAAATTGTGATTTAAAAAAATAATATTCTTAGAAATTTTGTTTTCATTGTTTCTCCATATTCTTGTAGTTTTAGGATTTTTATCTTTTTTAGAAGTTGCTTGTAATAATGTTAAGAATGCTCGGTAATGTTTATTTGGAAATTTTTATTTTTAGCAAATTTAACTTATATGAGAGATTTTGCTATTTCGGGTAATTAATATATGAATTAAGGTTCTGATTTTCCTTTTAAGTAATCTAATCAAAACTCTCATAATAATTATTCAATAAAATTATCCAAATTTTCTCTCTTATTTCTTATGGACTTAAGAACTACTCTTGTGGATTCAAGGTTTTAATTAATTGGGGAAGATGACAATCTTCTTCCTCTTTATTACATACTCTTCTCTGCGTCAGGTTTTGTCACGCCCCAAATCCGGGGACCGGGCTCACTAAATTCCGATCGCCGACCTTGGTGCCAACAGCCTCCGTAGTACCCCATTCTCGGCTCTTGGCCCTCATGTGCCAGGTTCCGATCCTGGGATCCTACCAAGAGGATTTTCAGAGTAAATTTTTTTTTTGTATAGGAGCATAATCAAAACCATAAAACATCATCAAATATCCACTAATAAGTTTGTTCAGTACAGTACTGGAAAGGAAAATACAACATGAATCAGAAGTCCAAAATATCAGGTACATGAACCGCGCTCAACGCTGCTGATAGGCTCTAGTACCTGCAGTGTAAACAAACGCGCATGAGCTTCCTATGAAGCCTAGTAGAGTGCGTGTGTGCGCGTGTGCGCGTGTGATGCATATGACAAGTATACAGATATCAGAGTAAGCGAAGGTAGTAGAGGGCTAAGTTATTAAGTTCATGAATGCTGTCAGCCATCCCAAGGCTATGCAATGCAAGGGCCTACATGGCTGAGTGTTACATGCTAGAGATGCAATGCAAACACGTCAATCCTCAACTGATCCACATATCAAAATAGTTATCATCTGGGACATCACCGGGGTCTAGTATACTCTAATATTGGCCGCCGCACATCGCGCGCGTAACCAAGCGAGTAGAAAAGACCTCACTATCCGCCTCGTCAGTGGTATGCCAATGCCCACCCGGCTCGCCGATAGCGGACCCATTCCATGAGCTGGTCAGACTCGACCTAGCTTACAGCCCACTTCACCCGGGCGGATAAGGTCACACCCCTTTCCAACCGACCTCGACACAGTGGGAGACGCGGCCTACTGGTATTTGGCACACAGGCGCTCATGTTATCCACTCGGTCTCGACGCTGGAGCATCCTACTGGTACCACAGGGTTTAGGGACTTTCACCCAAGGACATCCATAGCGCCCACGTACTAGAACAAGTTTCCAGTGTCCAATACTGCCAACCATGATGTGACTATGGTGGCCACCACCCTGATGCTGCTAGGGTATGAAAGCAATCGCGACATACATAATGCGAAATGCATGAGTCATACAATCCAAGTCATGCACCAAACTTACGCATACTGCACAATCATGTGGGGCGACCCTGTCTCACACGGATCCCCTAAGTATAACAAGCCAACTAGCATATGCTATGGTTAATTATAATCCATAACAGGCATATAAATGATGCGTATGGGCATATGAATGAGCATGGTATTCATTATACTCAGCATGTTATCAGTGTGACTTATCAAGCTAATCATACTAGCATGTTACCAACATATCATGTAACATTGGCCTTAAAAGGCCCAATATATATCTAAAGAGAGTGGGACCCGGACTGTGGGTCCCATTGGAAAGGTAAAGGTCTTCGTGGCATAGCCCACTTGAGACCACATCGGCCCTATACTTGGGCTTGTACATACAAGATAGGCCGCCAAAATACGTGTACGGCATGGATAAAGCATATACATCAAGAAGAAACCATGGTGGACATCAATGACCACTATTCCCTACGGGTGTGGTCCATCTAACATCTGAATTTGCCTCATTTTTGGGGCCGTATCCAAAATAATATAGAAAAATAGATAAGCATCATGAATAAAACCGATATTTGTGTTTTCTCCTTCGTCCATGTCCATGTGATCTTATGAACAGATTGGATGGCAAATAAACATCACTGTAGAACCTGAAAGGGTTTCGACATTTGAAATCATCATCCCCACTATGGCATGGTCCACTTGACATTAAGATATGCTTAAATTTTGGGCTCGGCCACTTATGAAATAGGTTGGATGACAATTAAACATCACTGTAGGGCTGGGAAGGTTTCAACGGTAGAGATCATTATTTCCATTATTGTCCCTTGGCATGGCCCACTTGCCATTTTGGATATGCTTAGATTTTTGGGCTTAGCCACTAAAGTGATCTGGGAAAAACATATGGAAGGAATAGATAAGGCACATACATTCTAGGTGGGCCCAACGAGTGGGGCCCATGGGAGTGACGTTAGGTGGGCCCAACGAGTGGGGCCCATGGGAGTGACTTCCAGAGACCACGCTGCTGGGCAGCAGCATCCCCTGGACGCTGTCTGTCCAGCAAGCACACATTTTTTTTTATATTTATTTGTTATCTCAACAAGTGGGGCCCACAGAAGTTTCCGATCAAGCCGATATTTTTGTTTTTCCTTCTTCCATGCAGGTGTGAACTTATGAACAGGTTGGATCTCAAATAAACATCACGGTGGGCCATAAGAAGGTTTCAACGGTAGGGCCACTGTCCCTACTGTTTTCTGTGGTGGGGCCCCCTCGAGACTTGGATCTAACTCATTCTTGGGGTCATGCCCTAAAATGATCTCCCCAACTGGATGGACGGTGTGGATACAGCACATGCATCATGGTGGGACCCACGAGTGGCCCACCAGCTGGCACGAGCCAGCGTCCAAAGACGCTGGTACTACCCGCGTCAGAGCCTCTTCTTCTTATTTTCTTTCTTTCCTTTTTTTTTGTTTTATTGTACTTAAATCAAGTAGGGCCCACATGGGTCTGATCCACTCCGTTCATCAGGTTCCCCATCTCATGGGGGACCCAACAAGCCCAATATTGGGTATACAAATCGGTCTAGAAACATCAAAGTGAGCCGAAAGATTTCTGACAGTAGAAATCATTACTTACACTGTTTTATGCGGTGCGGTCCACTTAAGATTTGGATCGGCTTCAAATTTGGGGCCTGGCCCTAAAGTGATCTGGGAAAACAGATGGACGGCGTGGATGGAACACAAACATCAAGGTGGGTCCCACGAGTGGGGACCCCATTGCAACGTCCAAGTGACGCTGGACGTTCCAGAGTCAAGACGTCCAGACGTTGGACGTCCAGCACATATATTTTTTTTGTTTCCTTTTTTTTTGTGCTTATCTCAAGTGGGGCCCACTTAGGGACAATCCACCCCATTCATCATGTTCCCCTGGTCGTTGGGGTCCTAACAAGCCCAATATTGGGCAGGTGATGTGGTCCACAAACATCACGGTGGGTCCAGGAAGTCTTAACAGTCGGCTTCACCATCTCCACTGTTTTCAATGGTGTGGTCCACCTGAGATCTGGATCTTCTTCATTTTTGGCGCACTGCCTTAAAATGGGATGGAGGAACAGCTGGACGGCATGGATCAAACTTATACATCAAGGTGGGTCCCACATGTGGGGGCCTGTTCCACGCCAACCGGCTGCCCCTGCTGGCAGCAGCGTCCCCTGGACGCTGGCTGTCCAGCAGCAGTCCTTCTCTCTCTCTTTCTCTTTTTTTTATAATTATTATTATTATTATTATTATTATAGGAAGGTGGGGCCCATTCATGGATGATCCAGTCCACCCATCTCGTTGCCCATCACAAGGTGGGCCCAAAGGAAAAAGGAAAAAGGAAGGAAAGTAAGAAAATTGAGAGGTTTATGTCCCTTGCACTCACCTCGATGGATGGTTGGACGGTTGGATTGGATCGGGTTGACGATCGGACGATCCGGACGGTCCGGATGATGGTTGAGGTCCTCCAAGCTTGGATCTCCACCCTCAATCTCTCTAATCTCTCTCTTGATCACTCAAATCCCCCTCTTCTCTCAAATCTTTCTCTTTCTCTCTCCTTTCTCAAATCTCTTTGCAAATATGGGAAGGTGAGGAGGCCTCCTCTCCCCCTACGTATGGTATTGTATGGGGGGGGGGGGGGGAGGAAACATGGGGTGATGGTGGTGGTAGTGGTTAGCATGGGAGAGGGGTATGGGCCTTGGTTGACTTTGGAGGAGAGAGAGGGATGGGGGGTATGGTGTGTGTAGAGTAGGGGTATGGGGTGTGTAGAGTAGGGGTATGGGTATGATTGATTTGACATATTCTTGGGATTTGTGCAAGTAGGGCCCACAACACACGCACTGTTGCGCGGCCCACCTCGGATTACGCAAATGACACAACTTACACACCGGGTATCGCAATGGAGCGTGCCGCGCGGCGTTGGAATCGCAGCGCCTACGCGGTCGCCGAGGTATAGGTCTCGGGTCGATGTGGTACTAAAATAGGGTCGCGATCAAGGCTCGCTAATCTGATCCGTCCGAGACATACAGGCACCGAAAATTAAGCGTACGGAGGGCAAATAAGGGTACGGGTCTTACAGGTTTGATTTCACTGTTAAAGTTTTTTAGTTAAGCTTGATGAAAATTTAATGGTTAGATCTTTTCGTGGCCCATATCTAATGTTGAAACTATTAGTTTAAAAAATAATTTTTGAAAAAAGGAAAAGGAAAAACATGTTTTGTTTTTTATCCCATATCGGATGGGAGAGAGGATTTTTTCTTCTTTATGAGGGTGTTGTGCACCTTATTTATGGTGAGAAAGTTGAGTATGGTGGCTTGCATGTTTTAGTGACCGCACACGCGCTCGTGCTCGGGCTCAAGCATGGGCTCGGTCTCGGTCTTGGTGCAAGGGCGTAGGCACGTAAAGCAATGTGGCTGTAGAAGCGCTAACGGTGCACTTTTCACTTCGCACGTGTTCATCGCAGTGCGACAGAGGCTAAGTAGTGGGTCAAGTGGCTGTCGGAACAGAGGAGGTGTTGTGGGTAAGAGGTCTGACAAAGAGACCTCTTTGCTTTTTATAGAGAGCTACAGGGCTATTTAGAGAGACTTGTGTAACTACTCATGCAGTAACAGTCCAGACCATGCAGTAACAGCTGCATGTGGCTAGCCCAACAGTCAAAAAATAGCTAGCCACTGAGTCTAAACAGCCAGCATGCAGGTGTAACTCCCACATGCACAACGATCAGAAACTACCAGAAAACGATTAGTGTCATTATGGCTCTGGACCAAATTGTCAACCACCCTTGCCTATATAAACTGGATATGTTTGGTTCATTTCACAATAACAATCACAACCATCTCGAGTCTTCTATTGAACCAACATATCCATCCAAAGTCATCTAGCCTCACGGTTTGGTTCATACGAACCTAACCACTAAGACCAGAGAAGTGGTCTACTCATTACAGAAGAACGTCAAACTCTTTTTCTCTCTTTCTTTTTCTTATTCTGCCAGATATTGTGTAAAGAGTTCCAATAGTGGTCTTTTCGTTTTTACTTAACGTAGAACCACATAAGGCTAGTCGTATCTTTGAAGCGATTCACATGCAACCTGACAGCAGACTCAAAGTACTTTGAGTAGAGGCGAATTACACTTTAAAGACAGCGTGTTTTTCACGCGCTTCAGCCTGTCCTTTAAATTCAATTTTCCAATTTTATTTATTTTTTATCTTGGAGATCAAATTTTTAACAATCTTAAAGCATAATTTAGAATATGAAAATCGAATGGATATCATCAATCAAACTGATGAACTAGGATCTGATTTGTCTGGACCGGTTTGATGAAACCAATTTCACCAGATGACAGGATAAAATTAAGTTCCTGCATATGGCGTTAAAGAAATACTATATCTTAGACCCAAACTTGAAGTCGCTGCCTCCAGCAATTGATAAAGACACACCTGAGCAGATCGCTGCATGTGTCAAAAGAGAAGAAAATAATCTGGCTGTGTCGAGGACACATCCTGAACACGCTATCTGATCGACTGTATGACCAATACACTAGAACTAAATCTGTCAAAGAAATTTGGACCGCTCTCAAGTTCAAATACAAGGCTGAAGAAAAAGGTACGAACAAATATCTCATAACTGGTTATTTCAACTACACTATGGTAGGTAACAAATCATTATTAGCCTAAATAAGAGAACTACAACTAATTGTTAGTAAAATCAGTGCCCTAAAGATTGATATCCCTGAATCTTTTCAAGTCGGGGTTATAATCACAAAATTACCCTTGAGTTGGACAAAATACAAGAAGAATCTGCTACATAAAATCGAGAACTATACACTGGAACAAATTCAGAAACATCTCAAAATAGAGGAAGAATCTTGAAACCGTGAAAAGAAAAATGAAAACGGAAATTCCTTTGTCCAAGGTGCAAGCAGTAGAAAGTACCCAAAACAAGAATCTCAAGAAGAACAGTTCCCTGAAACCCAATAAAGGAAAATTCAAGAAACCACATAAGAAGAACGAAAAGTTCAAGGGCCCTTGCCATGTCTGAGGGAAAATCGAGCATTACGGTCAAATATGCCGACTTCGTAAAGCAAAGAATGAGGCAAGTGCAGTTGAAGAAGACATAGTAATCATGATCACTGAGGTAAACATGATCCAAGACAAAGTACCTGGTTAGTGGTATGATACAGCTGCCACAGTCTATGTAAGCTATGAAAGGTCAGCCTTTAAAACCTATGAGGACGTGACCAATGGTCAAGAGGTCCAAATAGGTAATGAAGTCCGATCGAAGATTGTAGGCAAAGGAACTATGGAATTAGTCTTTACCTCTGAAAAGAAAGTGGTCCAACTAATGTACTACACGTCCCGGACATGAGATGAAACCTAGTTTCTAAAGATCCTCTGAAAAAACTCAGAATATAGGGTAATATTTGAGTTAGAAAAACTGATTCTATCGAAGAATGGAAACTTCGTTGATAAGGGATATAGTTGTAATGAGATAATTAAGCTTTCCTTGAATGAAAGTAACTCTTTTGCATATATGATTGAATCTATAACATTGTAGCATGGTAGATTAGCACACATAGCTTATAGTACCTTAAAATTCATGTCTAAGAATGACCTGATCTTATACACAGATAGTCAAAATGATAAATGTGAAGTGTGCACACAGTCCAAATTAACAAAGAAACATTTTCCTAGTATTGAGAGATCATCTCAAATATTGGACCTAATACACACTGATATCTGTAAGTTGAATGTCATTCTTTCACGTGGAGGAAGAAGATACTTTATAACCTTTATCGATGATTGCTCCAAATATGTGTATGTATACCTTTTAAAGAATAAAGATGAAGCAGTCAGCATGTTCAAGGTATATAAAGCAGAAGTAGAAAATCAACTAAATAAGAAAATAAAAGTTATTCGTAACGACAGGGGAGGAAAGTATTTTTCTACAGAGTTCTCCAGCTTCTGTGAAGAACGTGGAATTATATACCAGTGCACTGTACCGTGTACACCACAACAAAATGGTATAGCTGAACGAAAAAATAGAACCTTAGTAGAGATGGTCAACTCAATGCTAATACAAGCAAAGTTACCACTAGGACTATGGGGTAAAGCACTACTAGCAGCATGCCATATCCCAAATAGGGTTTATTCTAAAAAGTTTATGACTTCATCATACGAGGTATGGAAAGGTAGAAAACCAAATATAGAATATCTTAAAGTGTGAGGGTGTCTTGCATATTGTAGAAAGTCTGATCCCAAAAGAACTAAATTAGGATCCAAAGGCATCAAGTACACCTTTGTAGGGTATGCACAAAATAACAAAACACGTAGACTCTTAGACTTAGAGTCTAACACCATCATAGAGTCTAGAGATGTGGAGTTCTTTGAAAACTCACTATCCTTAGAGTCAAAGGATAATAAAATCCAAACTCCAAAGGAGAAACCCATGGTAGAAGTTCAACAAGAAGTTGACGCTCCAATTGAACCACGTAGGAATAAAAAAGTAAAAGTATAAAAGAGTCTTAATCCTGAACAGATAAACTCTCAGTGTATCTCTTTTCATCTCATTGAAGGAGATAGAAAAAATGTCATTAGAAAGATACCTATAGTTATGACTATAGAAGATGATCTGAAAACCTATAGAGAAGCTGTAACTTCTAGAGATTCGGCTTTTTGGAAAGAAGCCATCAATGATGATATGGACTCGATTATGTCAAACCAAACCTGAGAACTAGTGGATCTACCTCCAGCCTTTAAACCCATGGGGTGTAAGTGGGTATTTAGAAAGAAATATCACACTGATGAAACTATTCAAACCTCTAAAGCTAGACTAGTAGCTAAAAGGTTCAGACAAAAAAAAGGAATAGATTATTTTGATACATACCCACCTATAGCGAGAATAACATCTATTAAGATTATGTTTGCTTTAGAATCCATACATCACCTGTATATTCACTAGATGGATGTAAAGACTGTTTTCCTAAATGGAAACCTCAACGAGAAGGTATACAGGGAACAACCTGAAAGGTTCGTTCTGCCCGGAAATGAGAAGAAGATCTGTAAACTAATTAAATCATTGTATGAATTAAAAAAGGCACTTAAACAGTGGCATGAGAAGTTTGATTCTAAAATACTATCTCATGGTTACATGCATAATGTAGTAGACAAATGCATATATTTCAAAACAAGTAGTAACTATATAATTGTTATTTGTTTATATGTTGATGACATGTTAATAATAAGTAACAAAATGAAATGTGTAACTGAAACAAATAAGTTTTTGTCTTCCGTATTTAAAATGAAGGATCTTGGACAAGTTGATACTATTCTAGGTATTAAAGTAAAAACTCATAGTGGGGGTTATGCGCTATGTCAATCTCATTATATTGAGAAAATAATAAACAAGTTTAAACACTTGAATATTAAAGAAGCGAAAACTCCATTCGATCCAAGTATCAAGTTAAATGAAAATACTAGAAGAACGGTTGCATAATTAAAGTATGCTAGTGTTATAGAAAGTATAATGTATGCAATGCAATGCACTAGACCAGACATCACATATACTGTGAATAAAGTAAGTAGATTTACTAGTAATCCCAATGTGGAACACTAGAAGGCAATAGGTAGAGTACTTGGTTATTTGAAAGTAACTAAGGACTTACGGTTATTTTACTCAGAATTTTCAGCTGTATCGGAAGGAGATACCGATGCAAGTTGGATATCGAGTACAGGGGACAACAAGTCCACTATTGGACGAGTTTTCACCCTAGGAGGTGCAACTGTATCTTAAGGATCCAAGAAACAAACTTATATAACTCACTCGATTATGGAGTCTGAGTTCATAGCCCTTGCTGCAACAGGTAAAGAGGCTGAGTGGCTTAGGGATCTTCTTTTAAAAAATTTATTCCATGTGAAGCCGATACCGTCTGTTTCGCTACATTGCAATAGTGAAGCCACATTAGCTAGAGCCTATAGTAGCACATATAATAGAAAATTTAGACATATAAGTCTGCGACATGACTATGTAAGACAACTGATTGACAATGAAATCATTGCAATTTCTTACGTAAAGTCAAATAATGACTTAGCTGATCCTCTTAATAAACCTCTAACGAGAGAGGTAGTAAAGACAATATCCAGAGGAATGGGGTTGAAACTCTTTTCAAAAGATTTTACCAGTGATGGAAACTAACCTAAAGTTAGAAAATCTCTATGTATGGGGTTCAATTGGTAAAAACAAGTCACTAATACGTGAAAAGTTTCAGCACTAAATTATATATATACCTCATCCAGGATTAAAGTGCCGGTCGTTACAGATAGATGGTTGAGTCTTAAAAATTCTTAATGTAGTCCAGTCTTAAGGACAAGTGTCTGATAGTAACAGAGATACTGGAAGGACTTCACCTATATGAACGTAGAGGTGGTGCTGCCTCTTATGAGAATGAGAGTTTTTTCTCGGGATCGTTCATGAAACAAGATGAGCACAAGGCCACTAAATGTGCTGAGCAAAAATTGTGGAAACTCAAACAATACCAAGAAAGTATGTGAGTGGTATTTCCGGTCCTGTTATTTAAAAATAATTGATTCAAAGTTGCGGCTACCAATAATTTCGAAAGGTTTTTGAAATACTTACACTAAGGAAGGATATAAATCGAAAGATATATTTCTTTACGTATATGATCTTTTATAATCTAGCAGATGTCGTTTTTAGTTTTAAAAATTAATTTCAACCAAGTGGAGGATTGTTGAAATTATTGGTTTAAAAAATAATTTTTGAAAAAAGGAAAAGAAAAAAATGTTTTATTTTTTGTTCCATATCAAATGGGAGAGGGGATTTTTTCTTCTTTATAAGTAGGGTGTTATGCACCTTATTTATGGTGAGAGAGAGGAGTATGGTGGCTTGCATGTTCCAGTGCGAAGCACTGGAACACCGCGCACGCGCTCGGGCTTGGGCAAGGGCTCGGTCTCGGGCATAAGCACGGGCTTGGTGCAAGGGCGTGGGCATGTGAGGCAATGTGGCTGTAGAGGCGCTAGTGGCGCACTTTGCACTTCGCACGTGCGCATCATGTCGCAGATGGGTTGCGACCTCGCAGACCGGAGCGAGATTGGTGCGACAGAGGCTAAGTAATGGGTCAAGTGGCTGGGTTCAGAACAAAGGATGTGTTATGGGTAAAAGGTCTGATAGAGAGACATCTCTGCTTTTTATAGAGAGTTGCAGGGCTATTTAGAGGAACTTGTGTAACTGCTCATGCAGTAACAGCTACAATTAGCTAGCCCAACAGTCAGCAAACGGCTAGTCACTGAGTTTAAACAGCCAGCATGCAAGTGCAACTCCCACATGCACAACGGTTAGAAACTGCCAGAAAATGGCTAGTTCTCCCAACAGCCATAAAATGGCTAGTGCCATTATGGCTCTGGACCAAAACTGTCAATCACCCTTGTTTATATAAACTGAACATGTCTGGTTCATTTCACAATAACAATCACAACCATCTCGAGTCTTTTATTGAACAAACATCTCCATCCAAAGTCATCTAGCCTCACGGTTTGGTTCATACGAACCTAACCACTAAGACCAGAGAAGTGGTCTACTCATTGCATGTGACGCCCCACCCAGGGACACGATATTGTCCGCTTTGGCCAAAGCGGACAATATCGTGTCCCTGGGTGGGGCGTCACAGATGGTATCAGAGCGGGGTCGCTCTGTCTCCCATTGGGGGGAGGGTCCTTGTGCAGCCTGGCTGTGGTCCGAGCGAGGGTTGCATCCGGGTCCCCGTTGGGGATTGGTCGGGCTTCGAAAATATCGCTCCAGTTGGTAGGGCCTTGGACTCAATCCCACATCGGAAAGGGAGTGACCTTCGGACTGGGCTATAAGTGGAGTTCCCACCATATGGATATGATGCGTTCTGTGAGTGTGTGGCCTTGTGCTTCCGCTGGGCAGGAAAAAACCCGTGAGGTGGTTCATCCGGGCTGTGGTCCGAGTGTGGGTTGAGGTGAGCCGTTTGATCCGGACCCTCTTCGAAAATAGCACTCCAGTCGGTCGGGGCTACCAGAGCGGACAATATCTTCCTTAACTGGAACGACGCGTTTTGGGGGCAACCCCAAGAGCAAAGCCGTGAGGCCTTTGGCCAAAGCGGACAATATCGTGTCCCTGGGTGGGGCGTCACATCCAAACTAACCAAAAGGGACTATGGTTACCATTAGAAACCGTGATCAAAGAGTTCCAACAATACTAAAAACATTTGCTATGAACTGCTATCTCAAAGCTAGTCGACGTACTACCCATCCAAAACGGGATCTACTGGTTGAGCTGCTCAGGCAAACAATAGTTGAATTGCATGTCTTCCTGCGGTCGCCTGGATAACATAACAGGCACTGGCCCAGAGTTGCACGACTCAATTAAAACAAACCCTGATTGTCTCTTAACTCGGATCACCCAAAAGAACATGGGACATAGGCATTCGACTCACCTAAAACGATGGTTTAGTCTATAACAAAACACACAATCCGGTCTCTATGACCGTGAACTCAAAGACCATAGTCCCCGATGACTTAGCCATATGCTCGATCTATCTGGGCGTTTTCTCTAATGCTCCATCTACTGTACAACTATCATTCGCAGTGGAGCTCGTCGCTTTGTGTCGTGGTTTTCTCCCGCAAGGGTTTCCACGTAAAAATCTCCGTGTTCATTGTGGTGTGCATGATTTACATTTATGTTTCCTCATTTGCTTTATTTAATTTATCTATAATAGGTGCATACATTTACTTTTACCTTTTAATCAAGGGTGGTCATCCATTGATATAATTAAGGACTTGTGCCAGATCACGGCTTGGAATGTACAAGATCTCAGAATCTCTGGAATAAAATTCACCCTGCGATATCTTTCTCTATGTATGTTTGTGAATGCTTGTGATTGTCTACGAATGTCTCTCATACTCAGAATCCCCATAGAACAACAAAACACAAAAAAAATTGCCTTGAGCATTTTCTAGTTCTAACACTCACGAAATCATCTTTAACACCAATATCGACGGTAAGACATACTTTCACCTCGGCCCATCGTTTCTTCCTGGAATCGCTCTTAAAGATGTCTGTTCGCTAGATCTTTTCTTCCCAAACTATTCAGGCAAAGAGATGTTACTCCATTCCTCAACAATCTCGGATCCTTTAAATGCTTTAAAACCTCCTAAGGCATGGCCAAAACCCTTAGTTGGATTAAATGACTAGTTCAACCATATCACCGAGCATCACAAAGCCTCTTGGAGAGAAATTGGCATATATGAATGCATTAAATTGTTGACATTTAGTTATGATGCAGATCTTAACCTTTTGACCATAGCATCAACCTTCTGAAACAGGTCGACCAATATCTTCTTCTTTGGATGCAGTCCTATGAGTCCTACTATCATGGATGTTTTTGCCCCCACTTAACTTCTATCCTTTAGCAAAGCTGTTTTCCCTAGTTTTGTCATGAATGAGCAAAGATACTTTATGATCAGTGGTAGTAAGGCATATTCCTATTTCATGGAGTCATACTGAAAACACCAAGTCTCGGTCGAACAAGAAGAGCTTACAACATTCTTACTGCCCTGGATTTGCCATCATTTGCTTTGTGTTAGCTCTCTTTATATCACAAATGAGTACATCCCCCTGGCTGAGGCACTCACCCAAGGCCAAAAGTTAGCTCTTGCACCATTTGTCCTTGGTCATCTATATTAAGGTATGTATGACCTGACAACTAATGGTATTTATACTAGCAGAGGGCCAATGTGGCTCATTCAGATGTGGATCTTTGAATATTTTTGCCTAACGCTTGTAACTACTCCTCCTCCCGATGACATCGTATACACATCATACGACCATCGCAACCTCCATTTTCTAAGAGATTCCCATACTTTTCCCACACATACATGAATACTCTATTTTTCTCATTGACGATCGACAAAATCCCCCATTCTTTCACTCCCTTTTACTTGAAGGAATTCGGTCTAGCCTGGTTCACGGGCAATTTCGATGAAAGTGACAAGTTAGTGCTCTCCCTGATGCATGAAGCTTGGTGTGACGCCCCACCCAGGAACACGATATTGTCCGCTTTGGCCAAAGGCCTCACGGCTTTGCTCTCGGGGTTGCCCCCAAAACGCGTCATTCCAGTTAAGGAAGATATTGTCCGCTCTGGTAGCCCCGACCGACTGGAGTGCTATTTTCGAAGAGGGTCCGGATCAAACGGCTCACCTCAACCCACACTCGGACCACAGCCAGGCTGCACAAGGACCCTCCCCCCAACGGGAGACAGAGCGACCCCGCTCTGATACCATCTGTGACGCCCCACCCAGGGACACGATATTGTCCGCTTTGGGCGACCCCGCTCTGATACCATCTGTGACGCCCCACCTAGGGACACGATATTGTCCGCTTTGGCCAAAGCGGACAATATCGTGTCCCTGGGTGGGGCGTCACAGATGGTATCAGAGCGGGGTCGCTCTGTCTCCCGTTGGGGGGAGGGTCCTTGTGCAGCCTGGCTGTGGTCCGAGCGAGAGTTGCATCCGGGTCCCCGTTGGGGATTGGTCAGGCTTCGAAAATATCGCTCCAGTTAGTAGGGCCTTGAACTCAATCCCACATCGGAAAGGGAGTGACCTTCGGACTGGGCTATAAGTGGAGTTCCCACCATATGGATACGACGCGTTTTGGGGGCAACCCCGAGAGCAAAGCCGTGAGGCCTTTGGCCAAAGCGGACAATATCGTGTCCCTGGGTGGGGCGTCACATTGCAGAAGAACGCCAGACTCTTTTTCTCTCTTTCTTTTTCTTATTCTATCAGATACTGTGTAAAGAGTTCCAATAATGGTCTCTTCATTTTTACTGAATGCAGAACCACATAAGGTTAGTCGTATCCTGGAAGCAATCCATCTGCAACCTGATAACATACTCAAAAGTATTTTGAGTAGGGGCGAATTACACTTTAAGGACAGCGTGTTTTTCACGTGCTTCAGCCTGTCCTTTAAATTCAATTTTTCAATTTTATTTATTTTTTATTTTGGAGATCAAATTCTCAACATCTTATTCTTGCATGGGATCTTAAGCCAGGAGTAAATGTAACTAATTGTGGAATGATGTGGGCCCATTTAGGTGCATTGAATGAGCAAGTTCATGGCCTTTTGATGATGTAGCGCATATTAGAGTCCATACGAGCGAGGACTGTTAGTGAATTTTCAAAAGATACGGAACCGTAAAATTTTCCAAAAGAAAATACAGATTTCAAAATTCCTAATTAAGATACAAGTCTAGATATTATCAAGTTTAAAAAAGCATAAATGGAATGGTTAGGATATTAACTTAGATTTATGTCGTGTGATCCCTGCAATAAATTGATACTGATCTTCCAACGTAGAAAGGCTCCCAAATCTATCTTAAAAAAAGAGGAAAGCATAAAGTTGTTATCACATTTAAGGTAGTGTTGGGTGTGATCACTTGAAGGATGCCCATAAAGTGCCCCACACATGTGGACTTGTGAAGGAGGAGAGATGACAATCTCTTCTCCTTTTTTTTCTTTTTCTTTTTTCTTTTTTTCTATCCTTTTTCTTACACATTAGATATCCCTAGTTAGGGATGTCGGAGGCTCTTTATACTCTATCCCCCTTGGTATAATCTATTTATAATGAGCCAGGGTTTCAAAAGGAACATCAATTATAGCTCCTCATGCCTATATACTTAGTATTGCCTTACACCATCAAATGTTTCTCTCTCTCTCTCTCTCTCTCTCTCTCTGGGTTAATTCACACATCCCACTGTTAGTACACACATCCACACTGTTAGTCACCCTCCAATGTAAGCCACCCCATACCTTGACCTCAGTGTTGAGACAAGGTTTGAATGCCCGTCTTATCCATGCATCCAACTTTACTAAATCCCTCCACTGCATAGTGGCATCCCTTAACTAAAATCCCATGCCGGCGTATGAAGTATACCACAAGTCTCAATTATCAGATATCCATCAAGTGAGATATAAATATTTCAACCTAAAACAAGAGATCAACGGTTAAAAACCTTGGATAAAACCTTCAAAACTTTTTTAGTTTCAGGTCCAACTAGAAAACCACTTGATGTTCGGTTTGGTCACTGTGATGTAACTAACAAATTAAGTTCCTCAAGATAAGTAGTGTATCCTATTTTGAAACATATGGACCACGACCACGTCCTTGATGTGTGTACCTAACCACAACAATAAGCTATTTATGTAGCCTCCCAAGGTGAACCAAGGAACATAACACCAGAAACTCATACTCCATATATGTCCTCATGTTCAAGGACTAGCCAAAACTAATGCATGATCAAGTCAATCTGATTTAGACATGATAGGTCTCTTAGACAAGGGGTGATGTGATCTTTTAATGCAAGTGCTAAGTCAGGCCTAAAACACAAGATATCATAACCATGAGCACTAACACTTCTATGTGGGTTAAGGCCATGACACAATTATTCCAATGGAGGAGACCTTCCATACCAACTTATTGAAGGTTTCCCCACACAGGAAGACCAATTAACCTTTCACAAAATTCCTAATCCTACTACTATAGTTATGAAATTTATAGTATTAAGACTCGTTATGTTAGTTATGAAATTTATAGTATTAAGACTCGTAAAACATGACGCTTCCATTGGTGATCAATGGCCATTGGATCCAAACACATAAAATCTTAGACTCGTCACCTTTCCTAGGACAACCAGAGAAAGCCTTCCTTTAAACTCATAAAATTATACATAATTGAGGTTTTTCATACATTTAATTATAGCATCCATGGGAAAATCAAACACATGCGTCATTTATGTACATGATCATAACAATCATTATTGGCTTTCCAACGCATATAATACTGAGGACCACCATACAGTGCTCCTCATGTGGAGTCATTCGCATTTCCTTGCACATCCCATCAATGAAATATAAAGAAAGAAAAAGGGGAGGGAGAAAAGAGATGCCCTCCCTTCCTATTCCATCAGTAGTATGGTCCACCTATTAGATGGTTCTCATTCTCTTCTCTTCTACCATAACCCTATAATGTGGTATGAAGAGAACTTTATGCTTGGCTCTTTATTGAAGATGTACCTTCTTCAGTAGAGAAGGAATGATATCATATCATGATGATCTAGTGGACCAGGTATAATCTCAACCAACCATCTTGAAATTCCTAGAAACTTGATTATCTATAGAGAAATGGTCCATTGATATCTGAGCACTATAAGTTGTAGGGCTCCTCATTGCCTTAGTTCAATTAGAAGTCTAATCAATTGATCTGAACTACCCATTAAGTCTAGTAGATATGTCTGAGGCTATCCTGGTCAATTAGAAGTCTAATGAATAGATCTGAACTATCCACCAAGTCTAGGAGATATTTCAAAGGCTTATCATGCAAAAACCGCACTAATTGGATTATCCAATCCATCCTTGATTTGACCTTATTTTCTATATGCATACTTCTTCCAAGCTATGGATGGGATGGCCATCATTGCCAAACAAAGTGATTCTTTAGAATCATAAGCAATCCATGATGGTCTCTAAAAAATTGATGGATCAAATTGTTGATTGCACCTATTTTTATGTAAGCAATCTTCATCTAATTAAAGATCATTGATCGACCCAATGCAACTAAATGCAGCTAGGAGCACAATAACTTATAGGGCTCCGAGAGCAACCAAGCAATTCTTATATATTTATATGGGAATAAGATCTAAGGGTTAAAATATGGAGTTTCCTAAGTTTGCATTTTCACCTTTGAAAAATCCAACAGCAGATGTAGTAGTAACATGGGCTACAATTCCTTGTCTCATTCTAAAGAATCTCTCCCTGAAGTTGCATGTCATGTTTGCTTTCTTTTTCTTTCTTTCTTTCCTTTTATTTTTTGTTGCCAATTTTAAAAGGTCAGGTTGTATTTACACTTTCATGAAAAGAAAAAAGCCTGACTCATATGCCCAACTAAACCCATTGCCACCCCCATTCTTACCATTAATAACTACAAGACGAGTTAACAACAGAGTTCTGTCCATTTTATTGTCATTGATAACATATATGGCAATAACGATTTATTATTTTCTTTTCTTCGTTGCCGTACGACTAAAGTGTCATTGACTGTGAAAAAGGAACAAGGTGACTTTTTTTTTCTTTTTCTTTTTTAAACAAATATATAATGTGAAAGTAGTAAAAAATAATCTAAGACGTTCATATTAAAGTACGGAATCTTGTGATACTTGAGCACATTTTTTTTTTTTTTTAGGGATTAGTACACACATCCCTCTGTTAGTACACCCACCCACCCTGTTAGTCACACTGCAATGTTAGCCACCCTACTTTGGGAATCGATACCATGACCTCAGTGTTGAAATGAGGCCATCTCATGTTTAGAATATTTGAAAGCGTTTATTCATCACATTAATTATCTTGTGAATACACCACAAACTAATTCTAGGCATTCAAGAGTCAAAATCCAAGCTTCCAAACACAATTTTTTTAAATCCATGATTTTGAAAATCATGCTGCCAAACAGAACCGAAAATCCTGGAATTTCAATTCCATGCACCCAAAAAGCCCTTAGCTTTCATATATCATACGGTGCTATGGTTAAGAAAAATCATAAAGCCTTTGTTATATTTCTTTTCCTTCTTAGTTGTGAGTACAAAACGTAATTGTAGGGCCTGCTTGTTTTTCACAGTAAAATCACTGAGTCAGCAGTTGTGGGGCCCATGTGGTGTAAAGATCAGGCAAATGCAATTATCAGGTGGGTCAAGGCATAGAGAACAGCGGAAAACCACCTTAAAGCCTCCAAATTCAGTAAAAGGCAGCTGACTTTTCGGCAATATCCACATGCAATGAATTGTGTTTGTAAAACATTCCAAGGTAGGTAAGAATGCACAAAGCAAGTGCTTGTGGCTGGCTAAAATGTCTGTATCAGCAGATCTAAAATGAATCGATGCTTTCTCATACTTGAAACTGAATTAGCCGGCCTTCTAGAAAACACAATAAAATCCCATAGGCAGTGAAAGAAGATTGAAATTTACAGTGGTGATGATTAGAAAGAGATGCACTGGGGGATACTGTAGCCAATATCACTTTAAAAGAAGATGGTTACCAGTACCCAAATTCTTCCACTGACGATGTTAACTGAATCTGAGTGCTCGTTTGGCAGAGTCAAGAGTATTTGAAAGAAGCATCGCAATTGTCACCTGGACCCACTCCTCCAGGCACTGGGGTAATAGCGGATACAACTGGAAGTGCCTCTTCATAGCATACATCTCCTGTAAGGCGGTACCCATGCTCGCTGCTGGGGTCCTACAATCATAAAACAGCATTTCAGTGCACTTGCATTGCATGCGCGACAAAAATAAACTATTAAAAATAGAGGGAGTGGCCTTTCCCGTAGCATGTTCATGACCCAGAATTTTAGAGATGAAAATGGAATGCAGATATCTTTTCTCGGACTGGGAACTTTCATGTCATTTTGGAAGCTTTTTTTGTGTTTGTGTTTAGGGCTGCAACTTCGAGTTCGGGTCAACCCAAACCCGTTTGACCCAACCTGAGTTGGGGTCGGGTTGCCAAGGTCATTGGCTTGGGTTCTGGTTGGAAAACACCAACCTGATTTGAATTTGTGTGAGGTTTGGGTTAAGAAAATTTGTGGGTTAGATTGGGTTGGGAATAATCCTATGTACTTGGGTAGGTTGGGTCAAGTATAGAAGACTTGTTGGGCACCTAGGGTTGGAGTTTGGGTCTGGTCAGGTTGTGGGTCCCCTTGGGGTCAAGAAGGGCTCAGGTTGACCATCAACCTTACCCAACCTGCCCGAGTTGCACCCTAGCATGTAAAATCACATTTAGAGGCATTTCTTTTTATGCAATCAGATATTTCTCGATATTATAAGTTAACCATGCAGATGCGTCAATGTATTGGGTTTGTGGGGTGGCTTTATGACCACCTGGGACATGAGTGGTATATGATCCTCAACCCAAGGATACCCACATCCTCAATTTCCACAAGAAATAGCCAAGGTAGGGTGATTCACGCTGTTGATCTGATGGCCCCTCAGTTGATGGATCATTCTGAAAAACTGCTTGAATCAACAATCAATCGGTGGCCTACCGTAGTTAATAAAAGACATACAGCAACAGTTCACATTCAAATGAAAGATTCCATGGCTGGGATCCTTCTAATCTGGAAAATTATTGGGGCATGGTCCATCCATGGTGGGTCTCATCAGATCAATGGTCTTACAAGTTATGCATCCGAGTATATTATGCATATCCTCAGGTGAAGGACTATATTATTGCTCTGGAGATGCATGCTCAAGTTACATAGGAGCCAAATGGGTACCTCAACTGGATTTGTTCCCACATCAATCACGACTGCCCCTGGCTTTAACCAATCACCTCGGACAAGGTTGGCCACTCCTACAGCTGAGACCACAATATCAGCTTCGCGGACTATCACTTCCGGGTTTCTTGTGTAAGCATGAATGATGCTGACTGTGGCATGGTGCCTCTGCCGAGAGGCCAAAAGTCGCACTTCAGTTAAATTAACGGAAGCCTTCAGCTCTGTTCACGTGGGAGGAGTCATATGATCCTAGATGCAAGGATCTGCATAGTATCCTTGGATCATTATTTTGTACAAGTAGACTCATGGTTCCATGATCCAGACCATAGATGTGATGGGCCCACAGAAGATAGCCCATGCCACAGATATCTCCTACAATAGGATGATCCCAATGCATCCATTGTTGGCCGTCGAATAGATGGTTAAGAAACTCCACATTGATCTGAAAAACAGGCTAAACATTGAATTGCTACGATCTCCAACTTGGCAGACTATTAGGGCATGGTCTGTTCATGGTGGGGCCCACCATATCAACAGCCAGGATCACCAAACCCTGGGCCATATTTATACAAACTGAAAATCCAAGGATAATATGCATACTCTTGGGTAGAGGATCATATAATTCCTTCATAAATTATACCCATGTTGAAATGTTACCTGTAATAGCAAGGAAGTAGGTGTTCCAACGATATTGCTTCTCCCAATCACTACAGCTTGTTTCCCCATGATTTCAACACCAGACCGAAGCAATAGCTCAATGCAACCTTTTGGGGTGCATGGAATGAATAGAGGCTCCCTACCCCTCATAGCAAGATTGCCCATGTTCAATGGATGGAATCCATCAACGTCTTTTTCTAGGCTGACAGCATTTAGAATCTTCTCCTCGTCCATGTGCTGCTTCGAAAAGATTCAAGTAGCCGTTCATAAATGATTCATCAGATGCTTGTACCGGATACAAACCAAGAAATTATTATGAGAAAAATGTAATTTATCCACACAGTTTTCATTTATTTCTATTTATCTAAGGTGAGTTTGGTTGCACCAAATATCATGAAATTTCATGATATTTTGCATCAAATTATGCTGATTGATATACAGTGCAAGCAAACACACCCTTAAGAGTTTTTTTCCCCCCAAAGTATCCTTGGGTTCTCGGTTTGAATAACTAGGGCCCATGGTTCCGTGATCCAAACCATTCTGATGGGCTCAATCATGAAAGGGACTATGCCCCAAAATCTCCCAAATTTGAAGATACTATCTATCCAATCTTTGGCCTTTTCTGTTGTGTATGGATAATTGCTGCCTTTTCCTTAATCATCTATTTCCAGGACAATGATCAAAGGTTTAGGATTGCTCGACTAGGAATATAATTGAGGCATGATCCATCCACTGTGGAGAACATCAGACCAATGTACTGGATCACTGAACCATGGGATCCACTTCTACAAACTGAGAGTCAAGAATACTGATAGGTTGAGGATCATATAACCCATCTTTCTTGCTATTCTATGATTTAAATAACAACAATATCCATCAAAACTATCACATAACTGTGTCAAATTGTCAGTTTGTCAGGTTTCCAAGGGATGTTGTGTTGGCATGGACATATGTCCAATTTACATTAGATAACTAACATTAGCCACGATCGAATATGCGCTTATGCAATCGCATATGCCATTTTGACAGCATATACCACACATGCCATAGTGGCATATGCTGTTTTATGACCGTTGGGCATCATGCGGTCACATGTGCCATAAGTATGAAATTATGCCATCGCATACTCAATAAATGATGGCATAATCTCCCATCAAGATCACATCAATAAAAAATTTCGTTTAAATTTAAATTATCTCTGCTCAAAATCACATCAATAAAATTTCTATGTTGTTTTTTTCACATTTTTTAGTATATGCATTCATTTGAGTACTTATTAGGACTCGTTACAGCCCAATAGTCTAACAGATGTATAAATATAACAAAATTTTAATGAAATTAGTAACAAAACTATTAAAAAAATCCCTACACTTGTAGTATTTTTACATAATTATGTTCATAATTTTTTTATGATTGTTTTCCATTTTTCCTAGGTTTTTTTTTTTTCAAAAAGAAAAATTAGGGGCTGTGCGATGGCGTATGCGATTGTGCGTTTGCATATGTGCACAATCCTCTTGGGTTGCGTACAACCGCATATGCCATTTGACAACCATGATATTAGCAGAAATCAATCCCCTTCTTTAGAGAAATAATAGGAGCAGATTAAAGAGAGCCTGAGAGCTTTCAACATGGTTTTAGAAATTACTTGGGGTAGAGGAAGTTGCACAAGAATACCATGAACTGATGGGTTGTCATTGAAGCTTGCCACAGCTCTAACCACTTCATCTTCTGCACAATCCTCAGGCAACTCTGCCATTAGAGACGCAATTCCAACTTCCTGACAGGCTATTATTTTATTGCGGACGTAAGTCTGGGAGTCCTTTCTTTGACCCACTATGATTACAGCTAGGCCAGGAACCTTTGCAATGGCATCTTTCATTCTACGCACTTCATCAGCTATTTCTGATCTTATTTCTTCCGCAATCAACTTCCCATCAATCACTTTCACAGTTAGCGCATTTCCCACTGTACATTGTAAGTATAGGTGCTTTAGAAGCAAAGCAGAAAATTTTAAGAAAAAACAAGATAAAGATTTTAAAATGTTCGAGACAATAAAAAAAACAAAGGCATTGACTGATGATATGAGAAAACAAACTGAACATCACTTTGATGATTGGAAGTTTAGCTGCACACATTATATAGAAATTACTTGGTGTAAATAACTAAATTGCCATTGGCTGTTTGTGCACACCATTCCTTCAAGTGCTGCTTTAGTGCTTTGAGATGATTTTGACATTTTTTTTTTTTTCATTCTCTTTAGTGAGGTTGAGGCTGCTTTTGTAGCAGTCGGGCTAGACGGGTCTCTGCAAAATACTACATCAAGTGATCAAACAGATAGCCTGCTTGCTTCGATGCCTAGATAGAACAAGTACAAAGGTTATCTTTGGCTGGTTTCATGGAAAACAAATAGTGCACTTGCTGCAGAACCTGTTTTCTGAGCTTTATGAAATGAGGCACCTTTTCAACTCCGTGTGGCCTCAAAATGTTTGCACCATAAACATGGCTTGAGGATACTTCCAAACACAAATAAAATTGGATAGAATTCAGAGAACCAACTAAGATTTTTTTGTTTTAGTTGAATACTGGAACCTCAAAACGGAGCATATAGCATGACCTTTTTAACTTAACAAGAAAAAAAGAAAAGAAAAAAGATTGAGAACTCAACTGGTCATTTGAGCATTGGGACAGAAAAAAAAGGAGGAATAAAAAAGGGTGAAGGTGCCAACTTATAGTGCCCTTATTTTTGTTATTATTTTCAAAGCCACCTTTTGAGTGATAAACGATGTCTAATGACATGAAACTGGTGTCTTTACAACCCTATTGAATTAGCTTTTAAGCAAAGCCCAAGAGGATGCAATTATCACATAAATTGAATGATTTAGTGGCTGGCCGTATGGCTGTGACGGGATTTTGGGCATATTTTACTAAAATAGATGCTTAGCATTAAGCCAGTCCGCTTGCTCTCCTTCTCCCCATCTTCCCGAGGTTTTTCATACTCCCGTCTTCTCCCTTCCATATTCCCAACCCTGCAGTCCGGTTGTCTTGTTGTCCTATCTTTGGTCTCTCTGAATCAGTGGGCCCTCTGGCCTTTGTTCCTCTCGTCGAAGACCTTACCCCTAATGGGAGGGGAGTCAATGACCAGAGGCAATTCTCTTTTGAGGAAGCCCTTCAAGTTTCCCCCTTAAGGGCCTCCTTTGTGATGAATAATGAGATGCCCCAGGGAGAGGTCCCCGTGCCTGTTTCATCCATTTTGGGGGACATTTTGGATAATTTGGTAGAAGCTATTACGAAAAAACAGTCAGTCAGGGAGGCAGTTGGTCATGTAGGGAGGTTGTTGGGAGTAGTCTTTGGTAACAGTGATGATGAATATATTGCGTTGTTCAAATTGGTTGCAGAGAGACGTTTAAAAATTACAGTTGAAGGGGTCCCCTCGTTGGGATCCCCAAGAACATTACAACAAAACAGGGAACTCCAAAATTTGGGAGTGTCCCTTGTAGGCTTGTTGGAAGCCATCCTAAGAAAGGACAGAAAGGGCAAAGGGGTTTCCAGAGTTGTCCAATGAAGATTTTGTCATGGAATGTGCGAGGTCTAAGCTATCCTCAAAAGCGGTCCCAGGTGAAAGAGATGTGTTCATGATCAAAAGCTAAGATTATTATCCTGCAGGAGACAGCTTCAATAGATTGACAGAGGTATAGTTAATTCCATATGGCGGAAGAAACCTAAGGACTGGCTAGCCCTTAGCTCTACTGGTTCAGCGGGAGGTATCCTTCTTATTTTGGATACTTCCAATAGAACCTTTGAAGACAGCTGGATGGGCCTATTGTCAATCAATGTTGTTTTTCGGGACGCTTCATCGGGTTTCCGATGGATTCTTTTGGAAGTTTACCATCTCTTCGCTCTTCTTTTTTGTCCAAACTTTCCTATGTGGTTTACAGGTGGAACCTACCTTGGGTGGTGGGAGGAGATTTTAATGTGGCTTGGTTTTCTTTTGAGCGTTTTCATGAATCTATGATCACTTCTTCAATGCAGGCCTTTTCGGATTGGGTGGGCAAACACGAAATGGTGGATTTTCCAATGTGCAGCGTTAAATATACCTGATTGAATGGCAGACCTGTTCCGGCAATGTCCCTTCTTGACAGATTTCTGGTCTCCCCTGATTGGATCCATCATTTTGTGTTTGTTCAACAGCGTGGTTTGCCCAAAACCCGTGTCTGACCACTACCCGATTCTGCTTGAAACTGAAGAAATTAACTGGGGTCCTAAACCATTTAGATTTGAATTAGCTTGGATGGAAGTGGAAAGTTTTAAGGACTTGATTGCTGAATGGTGGAATTCTTTTATTGTAGAGGGGCAACCCGGTTTTGTTTTATGCAAAAAACTCCAGTTGCTGAAATTAAAATTAAAATCCTGGCACTAAGATTTTTTTCAGTAAAAGAGAAGAAGAGATGTCCTCTTTGCTAGTGGCCATTCAAGAGTTGTATCTAAAAGAGGAAGTTGGCCCATTATCTAAGGAGGACATGGTTTCCAGATCTCCTCTCGGCTAATTATTGTTCTAGATTGAAAGAAGAGGAAATTAAATGGCATCAACGCTCTCGGGCAACCTGGGTTAAGGAGGACCACAATACAAAGTTTTTCCATAGCATGGCCAATGCCAGGGCGTGGACGAATCTTATATCCTCTCTACATCAATGACATGATTGTGTCGGATAAGAATTCCATCTCTTTTGCTATTGTGGAATTTTACTCCAACTTCTTGTCCTCTGATGAAGTTCATCATCCTCTCATTGACAATTTGTAGTTTCGATCCATCTTTGAGGAAGAATCGATATTTTTAGAAAAACCTTTTGAGCTCCAGGAGATTAAAGATGGTATTTGGGGATTAGGGAAGGATAAAGATCCAGGGCCAGATGGCTTTCCCAAAGATTTTTCCAAGTGTTTTGGAAAATTGTTATGAGTGATTTATTAGCTTTTGCTCAAGATTTTTTTTTTTAATAATCGGTTGCCGATGGAGATGGGAAGCACTTTCTTGGTCCTAATTCCCAAACCGGAAGGAGCCCAAAATCCGAAAGACTTTCGTCCAATTAGTCTTTTAGGAAGTCCTTATAAAATTATCCAAATTGTTTAGACAAAGGATTAGGGTCGTTACTCCTAAGGTTATTTCTCCCTATCAATTTGCGTTTGTGGAAGATAAGCAGATCCTTGATTATGTTTTGATTGTTAATGAATGTTTACATTCTTGTTCGCGGGCTAAGAATTTTGGCATCATTTGTAAGCTGGATCTTGAGAAAGCCTATGACAAGGTCGATTAGGCCTTCCTTGATTATATGCTACAGAGGATGGGGTTTGGTTTCAAATGGAGGGCTTGGATCAGAGTTTATATTTCCTCTCCCAAATTCTCTGAGCTTATTAATGGTTCTCCTTTTGGATACTTTAAAGCTTCTAAAGGCCTTCGACAGGGAGATCCCCTATCTCCTTTCCTCTTCCTCCATGTGACTGAAGCTCTCAACAGTTTGTTGTCTAAAGGTCAGGAGTTGGGCCTCTTTAGCGGCTTTAATATTTGATAATTTCCCATCAGCTATTTATCATCTCCAATTTGCAGATGATGTGCTCCTGTTCTGTGAGGCGGGTGAGAAGATGGTAAACTTTTTAAGCATGACTATATGTATAAAAGAAGCTTGTGGGTTAACCTCTCAAAGAGAATTATTTGGGATTAACGTGAATCCAAAGGTATGTCTTTCTTTAGCTGATTCTTTTGGTTGCAGGGTAAGTACTCTCTCGACCCTTTATTTGGGATTACCTTTGTGGATTGGAAAATTCCTGCTTTTCTTGTGGGACAAGATTATCAAAAGAAGGGAGAGGAAACTATATTCTTGGAAGCTTGACTTCTTGTCTCTAGGTGGTAGGCTGAATTTAATCAAGGCTTCTCCCTCAAATATGCCCATTTACTATCTGTCTCTTTTCTAGTGTCTAAAATCTATTATCTTAAAGATAGACAAACTTCGTAGAGACATTTTGTGGGAAGGAGGGCTTAGTGCCAGAAAGTTCCCCCTTTTAAACTGGAAGGAGGTTTGTACCACCTATAATGATGGGGGAGCAGACATTAAAAACCTTGAGTTGTCAACAAAGCTCTCCTGGGTAAATGGGTTTGGAGATTTGGAATAGAGACATAATTTGTGGCGTCAAATTATAGCTGCAAAACATGGTATTTCTACAAAAGGTTGGTAGATTAAAGCACCTCTCTGTACAGAGCATCTGACGCAGGACAACTAACCACTTGCTCTAAAAGCTCGAAGTGATAGAACGTGGTGAATCAATCCCTTTATCTCATAGCCCAAGCTCCTGCTTCACATAGACTAGGCCCTCGGCCGAACCCTCCTTCGTGGGCCCCACTTCATATGGGTCTCGCATCACACAAGCCACCTACCTCACACAGGCCATCATCACATAGCCCAAGCTCCTGCTTCACAAAAGCCAGGCCCTCGGCCGAACCCTCCTTCGCGGGCCCCACTTCACATGGGCCTCACATCACACGAGCCACCCGCCTCACATGGATCGCCCACCCCGAGTGTGCCCCCACATCACACAGGCTGCCCCACTCAAGCCCGATGTGAAAATGCCCCTGCATTAATCACCCCTGGTGAGGAGTCTCAAACACGAGACTTCCCGCTCTGATACCACTTTGACGCAGGACAACTAACCACTTACTCTAAAAGTTTGAACTAATAGAGCGTAGCGAATCAATCCCTTTATCTTATAGCCCAGGCTCCTGCTTCTCACAGGCCAGGCCCTCAGCCGAACCCTCTTTTGTGGGCCCCACTTCACATGGGCCTATCATCACACGAGCCACCCGCCTCACATGGGCCATCCGCCTCACACAGATCGCCCTCCCCGAGTGTCCCCCGCATCACACAGGCTGCCCCATTTGAGCCCGGTGTGAAAATGCCCCTGCATTAGCATCCTTTATTTTGAAAGGAATTGCAAGGGTGGCCACGCTTCTTAGTGATAAAGTGTACTTCTCGCATGGAAATGGTAGGAGAATAAGATTTTGGTTGGATGTTTGGTGTGATTACCCTACTTTGGTTGAATCCTTTCCGAGCTTGTTTTCAACTCGAACACAAATATCTTGATCAGCGATTGCTTTGTGAGGGATAATGGTGGAGGTATCTAGTTCCCTCCCTTTCGTAGAAACCTTCACAATTCAAAAATCCAGGAATTCACTCTTCTTATTCATCTTCAGGTTTCTAGCCTCTGCTAACCATGAGGATGATATTCGTTGGTCGCCGGTCGGCTCTGGAGTGTTCTTTGTTCGATTGTTCTACACATTTCGACTCCCGTTGTATTCGGATCAGCATCTCATACGGATCCTTTGTGGTCCTATGGAGTGCCTCCAAAAGTGGCTGCTTTTGGTTGGCTGGTTGGCAGGAACAGAGTTTTAACGTTAAACAATTTACGGAGAAGAGGGATTTGCCTTCCTAATGTGTGTCTTCTTTGTTTAGGGGCGGAGGAATCAGTGGATCATCCATTTATCCATTGTCCCTTTTAGCAGACATCTAGTGGAGTGTTTTACAGCTAGCTGGTGTGTCTTGGGTCATGCCCAGTTCGGTGGACCACCTTTTCTGTAGCTAGCATGGGGAACCAGGTGGAGCGCTTAGCAAAAGGAGATGGTGAATCCTTCTTTTGGCAATTCTGTACGCTCTTTGGGCAAAAAGAAATAATTGGTACTTTAGGAACATTAGCATCTTTGGTCGGGGTCTTCTCAAGGGTCTGAGTCTTCTTTAGGGATTGGGCTCCATAGTTGTATTTTTCTGGGGTTTTCTTGCCAGCCTGGGATTTGGTTTTGTACTTTAGTCTCTTCCTTTTTTTTCTTTTTTTTTCTTTTTTCCTCCCTTGTTGTTTTCTGCTTCTTGGTTGCTTAATAAAATTCTTGCCTCAAAAAAAGCATTAAAACTAATGAATTGTTCGAGAAACTATAAAATACATAGTGGCTTTAGGGTGGAAAAAGCTAATTTCCAGGTATCTCACCGTCGCTTTGCATGCAAACCCTTTCATTGTATAATCCAAACAAAAGTTAAATCTCTAATTTAACAAATTTCTTAGATGCTTTGAGGTGATCTTGGGTTAGAGAAGTTAAATTTCTTTGGGGTGCAATTGGGACCTGGGAGAGGACAAAGTTCAGGAGCTTGCAAAAGTCTTTGGATGTACAGCAGGTAATCTTCCCTCTACGTACTTATGCCTTCCCTGATGCATGAGATGATTAGCAAAGAGCCTATGGGATACAACAGTGGGGAGAATGGAAAGGAAGTTGTCAGCATGGAAAAGCACATACTTATCATTGGGTGGTTGTGTGACGCTTATAAAATCAACTGTTGTGAATATGCTAGTGTACCACATGTCGTTTTTCAACTATTTGGCCAATGTTATTAAGCAATTGGAAAGGATTAGAAGAGAATTTTTGTGGAGTTTGGATGAGAAGCATAATTTTCATTAGGTAGAATGGGCAAAGTGTGCAGACCTCAACAATGAGGGGGAGAAGGATAAAAGATCTCAAAATTATGAATCAAACTCTTTTAGGAAATTGTTGTGGGCATTTGGAGTTGAGCATGATGCTTTATGGAGGCATTTTGTTGCCTACAAGTATAGGATGCGACATGGGAGAGGTTCTCCAAAGAATCCTTGCAATACAAGGCTTCTTGAATATGGAGAGCTCTTTCTAGTAGGAGATCGTTTACTAGGCAGCGGATGGTGCTTGAGTATGCTTTTAGCTTGATAACTGTTGTAGAGAAAAACCTCTATGACAAAGTTTGCAATGATATTCAAGATATGTTGTAACAGTAACGACGGGCATAACAGTCCCCACTGTTACCAATATGCATAACAGTCATTACTGGAGATGTAACTACCATTATGCACCCGTAATGGTCTTTTTAAAAAAAAATTGAAAATGTTGAAAAAATCAGGAATATTGAGAGGATTCCAAACATGTATTCTTTTGTGGTTTTGAACATGTTTATGATGGTTTAACGGTCCTGCTCTATGGTAAGAATGTTGTCTTGGTCTATCTAATAGTTTTACTAACTTGACAAGCTTAGATTGACCCAAATTTGGCCTGAAATTCATGCAAGCTATGGCAAGCATCCCACTAATCCACATCCCTAAACATTTGACATCATTCCCCCCAATTAATATTAAGAAAAAACTAAAAATTAAACTTGAATGCATAGTGTCTCTAATTTGGGGGACCACTCGAATGCACCCAAATTAATCCCAAATTCATGCAATCTATGGCCTCATCCCACTAATGCATATCCTTAAGCATTTCACATCATTCCCCCTAAAGAAATTTTAAGAAAAAATTTGAAACTAAGGATGAATAGCTTCACCAATTTGGGGGACCACTTGCCCCCAAAATCGCCCGAAATTCATGCAACTATGGCACTCATCCCATTAATACAATTGGCCCCAAATTAAGTAAGATCCGACTATCAAATTAGTAGACATATATTAGATGGCTAAGAATTTAAAATATCCAATAGTCCTATTCCAACAAACAAGTGTTTACAAATCAACAATTAGGATCATTCAAACAATTTTACTTTAGAATTGTGACCTAACAACAATGGGCCCTACATTTTATTCAATTTAGTTTGATTTACCACATGCCATGTGTACAAATTTCTAAGTGCAAGTGTATCAAGCTTCATACACCACCAGAGTATTGTATAAGGAAAAAATAAAAGGTCTTAAGTTAAACTGGTTGGACCACAGGCTACGGACCACCCAACAAATAACTTCCAACTGGTTAAGTGCGTGTGAAATTCAACCTTTCTAATAGATTGGCCCCAAAATGAGTGTCACCTAGTGCAAAAATCATCCATATCTACTCATTAGGTAGCCTACACCATAGACAAAAAAAAGCCATTAATAAATAGTAAAATACAAGTGTGGTCCACTTGATAAGTGAATATGCCTGAGTTTTGTAAAAGGTGATCCTCGTGATGGGGCCAACCTATTGGATGGATTGGATGTCTCACAAACATACCTTTGAAAAGAGGGAGAGGGAGAGAGAGAGAGAGCTTTCTTTCCCCTCAAATGAGTGTTTTTGCTTATAGAGAGCGATGATGGGAAATGAAAGAAAGAGAAGGAGAATAAGGAGAAGATGAAGAAGAAGTGGGTACTTTTTTTTTCTTTTCCGGTTACTGTGCGTAACGGCCCTAGGCCATTACACTCGACCCCATAACGGACCATTATGGTTCTTTTTCCTTTTTCCTTTTTTCTCTAGGAGGGCTATTATGACCCCATCGGTTCAAGCTGCTACTATTATGTAAGAGATACAGCACACCTTGAGGCTATTCAATTTAGCAACCACAAAAGAAGTGAAATCACACTTAGTGCTTTATAGCGTCAAGGAACACAATAGTTTGGGACCCAAGTATTCGTAGAAACACAATAGACGAAGGGTTGGAAGAGTATTATTAGAATCTAGGAAAGGCTCCTAAGCTCAAACAATCTTTAACGGATGGGACAAATGGAGATGGGCACCAGACAGGTCAGGGGGGTTCACTGTGGAATCCTTTTATCAAATTATTAAAGGTGGCGGATGAGACTATCAGGAGCTTCCTACAACAAGGGATTTGGTTGCTCAAGGTCTAACAAGGGTCTTTGCTTTTGCTTGGCTTGTTGATTAGACAAATACTTATGATGGATCATATTTGGAGTAGGGGTATGATCATCGTCAATGGTTCATCTATGCAAGAGTAATGCAGACTAGTGAATCATCTTTTTATCCACTGTTCATTTGTGGTTGAGAGGTTCGAAGGAAATTTTTTTTTTTTTTTTTTTCATGCTTAAATATAGCTTGGGTTATGCCCCAACTGGTTTTTTAGCTCTTCCTTGAGTGGTAATGTGGGATCCCAAACAAGAAAAAGCGATTGCTTCAAATAACATCCTTGATAGTGAGTTTGTAGGTGGTTTTTTTTTTTTTTTTCCGTTTCAAAAAGAAGTTTGGGGGTGATTTGGAAAGAAGTCATCGGACTTATAATAAATAAATAAAATTAGAAGGACAGAAGGGATTTTTGTATTGAGGAGAAAGGTAGCGGATTGGGCAATCAAAATAGAAGAGTTTGAGGTTGTAACATGGAAGAATTAAGGGTCTCTTGTGCAGAAATGTAATTTTGGATTCATGGACAATTCCTCATCATCTACCATGTAATATTAGTTTGGGCCTTCTACCTTTTTTGTCTGGTTTTAGTAAAGTTGTCGTTACAAGTATTTTAAACAGCTACGCTATGCAGCACGTAACTTACACCACATAGCATAACTTATCCTTAATGATGTGTAGCTCATGAAAATAGCTTAAGTCGCCTATAGCCTACACTACATAATTAATTTGCATATGCTTACGTAGCTCACATTACAAGTTGTTTTTCACCACAACATTAAAATCAATTAATGTTTACAATTATTTGTTACATTTTTTATTTTCAATATAAAAAAATAGATCATCTTTTCAGTGCTTATAGTAAAATAATATAAGTAACAGTATTAAATCAATTTTGTTGCTCTTTCTTTACCTTAATACTTAATCATTGCCCTTTTCTATTACTTTAGGTTGCACCAAATATCATGATATTTTGTTAAATTTCATAGTTAATCAGTCTAATTAAGTGCAGAATATCATAAAATTGGTGCAACCAAGTGCAATCTTGATTAAAAACCTAGAAGCAGTGTTTTAAATAGCTACGCTATGTAGCATGTAGCTTACGCTATGTAGCGTAGCTTAGCCTAAACACTACGTAGCTCATGAAAATAGCTTAAGTTGCGTGTAGCCTATGCTACATGATTAATTTGGATACACTACACGCTTCATAGACCAAGCTACATGCTACATAGCTCACATTACAAGTCATATTTCACTATAACATTAAAATCAATATTGTTTTTAATGATTTGTTACATTTTTCTATTTCAATGAAATTTCATTAATCTTTTCAATGCTTTTAGTAAAATAATATAAGAAATAGTTTTAAATCAGTTTTGTTGCTCTTTCTTCACTTTTAAACTTAATAATTACCCCTTGCTATTATTTTAGGTTGCATTTGGTTGCACCAAATATCATGAAATTTTGTTAAATTTTATTATTAATCATCTAATTTGGTGCAACAAAGTAAGGAGTGTTTAGCTTATGCCACATGCTATGTAGCTTACACTTCACGCTTCAAAGGGGTGAAAGCTACACTACACGCTATTCGCTATTTAAAGCACTGCCTAGAAGTAGCATGTAGCTTCCTATGTAGCTTACGCCTCAAGCTTCAGATGGGTGAACACTACGCTACACGCTATTAGCTATTAAAAACATTAGTCATTACAGTAAAAAATTGTTGAGAATTATAGAATAGCTAAGGGGTCATTTGGATGCCTGAAACTTCTGGAAAATGTATTACAAGTAAGTCACTTATAGATGGTGTTTGGGAGAGAAATCTTACCTATAAGTGACTTTAATCTGTAAGTGACTTACACCGTAAGTCACTAACAACTTAACACTTAAAACCATCCAATCGCAACCTAAAAGAGACAATTGCACAATTCCAGTGCGCTAGTCAGAGGCTTTCCCTTTTCTAACAAAGGTCATGAGCTCAAAACTCCCGCCCTCATTTTTCTTTTTCTTAAAAGAAAAAAGGAAAAAGAAAAGAAGAAAGCAGTTTAACCAGATGAGTGACTCAGTTCAAACCTCAACGAGTCACATTGAACTTACAGCATCAGCAACTTGACTCAACGAGTCCTGTCAAATCAGAACCAAGACACTCTCAGGAGCAGGTTCCCAGTTACTTCGCTCAAAATCTCACTCAGACCAGTTGACTCGGCCGAGTTTCCAGTTGAGTGAGCAAGTGTCAGCATTATGGTGGCATGAGTTGTATCTCAATAGAGAAAGAAAGCAATTACGTGATACGAAGTGTAAAAGACTTACAGGAATCTGAAATTAGACAGAAAAAGGGAGCGATAATCTACAACCCAACCTGATCAACTTCCAAGCAACCATTTTCCATTTTCTGGTATTCCAATTCCCAAAATGAAGAAAGGGTGTATAAAAATCAATGAGGCTGGGTGTAGATATTGATTACGCCAATGGAAGGGAGATTTTGGTCATTCGCTCGTCAGGTGTTTGCCTTAAGTCCTCAGATAATCAGCAGCAGCAGCAGCAGCAGCAGAAGAAGAAGAAGAAGAAGAAGAAGAAGAAGAAGAAGAACGAGAGAGAGAGAGAGAGAGAGAGAGAGAGAGAGAGAGAGAGGGAAACTGATTGATTTTCATGCACCCATGTTTCATTTTGTTGTCAACCCAATTCCCCAAATGGAGAGTGTATGGAATTCAATCAGGCTGGGCTGCAGATATAATTAAAATGGCAATGGAGAGTTTAGACACGCTCGTCAGGTGTTTGTGTTAATTCCTCAGAGAGAGAAGCCGAATAGGCAAGGGTTGTAGTTTCTTTCTTAAGCACCTGGATTAGGGAGGAGCGGCCGAGGACAGCTTGGAGGAGTCCATATATCGGGAAGGTCGAGGCCGAGCACCGAAGTAGAAATAGTAGGAGATTTGGTTCTGTAGCGTCGGTAGAAAGATTTCAGAGCTGCTTTTGAAATGGGAGGAGCGACCTTCTTTGATATATGAGCTTGCATTTTCCTCTCCCCCCCTCTCGCTCTCTCTGTTTTCAATCTGGCTTTTCTAACTCCAGTAGTCCACCCGTCTGCCATTTGAGATTGGGCGGTTATTTGATAGTCTGGCAGAGTATGATGGTTGTTATGCAGGCGCTCAGCAATTGTACACGTGGCAACACTAGTATAAATTAGACCGTCCAAAATATGGACCTGCTGTAGACAGATCGTGGTTTAAAATATAGAAATCTTATATTAATGGGAAATGATTTATTTAATTAAGTCCGTTGGCATTTTTCATCTTTTCGGTCCATTTAGTTGTCCAATCAGCTTGCTAGGGGATAAGATCTAGGTAACTTCCGTTCACCAGGCATCTAAATTGGATAGCGGTGTAATTTAATAAATATGAACTCCACTTGTCTAATATATTGCATGCCTATCAACTGGCTAATATATTTCAGCTAGTGCTGTTAATAGGGAGTGAAATAGATGTTACACCGGTAACAGCTTAGTGGGTGTTACCCCTATTGTGTTCCCCCACATGGGTGATATTTTGTATATCCACGCCGTCCATCTGTTTCTCCAGCCAATTTGACGCTGGAGTTCCAAAATTTATTTAGATCCAAATCTCAGGTGGATCATACTATTGGAAAGTGTGGTGATTGAGTACCCACCATTAAAAGAGCCCATCGTAAGGTTTTAGTAATTTTTATTTGCAATCCAACCAGTTGATAATGTCAATAAGATCTGGATGAAGGGAAAATATAAAGATCAGCTTGATCAAAAACTTCTGTAGCCTACAAAAAGACATTAATAGTTATTCATCTTCTACTGGTATGGTCCACCTGAGATTTGAATCTTCTTAGATCACTTCATAAAATGAGATGGAAAAACATATGGACGATGTGGATGTATGAAACATACATCAATATGGCCCCCACATGGTTAGGGTAAACAGCTAATCCACTTTCCCCTTATTGCCGGGCTGTACCTATCGTCTTCTTTGTTTCAGTCAAGGCTGTCATTGGCAGAAGCGGATTTGGGGCTCTCAATGGGTCTGATCTGCATCGGATCTAGTTGGATCTGGCTCCAAGTCCATATCTAATAGATGGATTGGGATCAGATTCGGATCCAACTCGGATCCAAAAGGTGATATCCATAGCCGACCCATTTATAAATTGTTAGATCCATTTCCAATCCAAAATCTATCTAATCATTGAATTCAGGTCAAATCTAGATCCGAATCCACCCCGTTACAAATCTAAAATATATATATAATACAATATATTTAATTAAGTAGAAAAATGATGCAAATCCCACTATTTACTGTGGTATGGTTGACCTAAGAGTAGCATGCCCTCAATTTTGAGGCGTGGCCTAAAATAATCTGTAAAAGGGATGGCCAGCTAGAATATACATATACAGTAAGGTGGCAATGAGCCAGATCTTAATCGGATTCGGATCGGACTTGAATATGTTCTTGTGAATCCAAATTCGGTCCATTTAAGTAATCGGACCTATTTTAAGATCCAAATCCTGTCCATTTAACTAATTGGACCTATTTTAAGATCCAAATTCGCATTATACGGATTTGGAGCGAATTGGATCTCGGATTTGACCCACTCCAGTGAGAGCGGATTGGCCAGTGTAGTTGGTGTAGCCATGTCACCAAGTTCTATGGGTCCCGCCATGAAGTATTTGCTATATCTCAACCGACCATCCGTTTTTTCGAGATCATTGTAAGGCTTAATCTAAAAAATAAGACAGATCCAAACATCAAGTGGACCACACTACAGAAAGCAGTGGGAGATTAAACGTATACCATTGAAACCTTCTTGGGGGTAACAGAAGTTTTGGACCTATCTGATATTTATTTTTTATCTTCATCCAGGTTTGTGTGACCTCATGAACAGATTGGATTGAGTAAAAACCTTATGGTGGGCCCTACGGTTGTTTCAACGGTGGTAATCATTGTCCCCACCGCTATTTGTTATGTGGTCCACTTGAGCATTGGATATGATTCATTTTTGGGCTCATGCTCTAAAATGATCTTGCCAGATGGATGGACGATGTGGATATGATAAATACGTCATTGTGGGGCCCATGTAGCTTTGATGTTCTCTCAACACTCCGTACATTGCGGGGCTTGAGGAACTGATACCCTCGTCTTCGCACGACACATACCCACACTAGTGAGGTCGCCAACCAATCTGCTTCCATCATTGGTGAGACTGGCCGAATGGACTTTCAAGCCTAGCTCACCTTATGCTAACTTTGGACTAGAGCACGGAGCCCAGGTTAGGTTGGGGCTTAAAATTCAAACCTTCTTTTTCAATCGAGCATCTCGACCATTCCAGCCAAAATCGGGGCTGTCCATTATGGTTTGAGAGGATAATTTTGTAATATATCAAAAACCTCTCTCCACACAACAACCTTTCTACCTTCTGTTTTCATTTCCCTTGGGTACATATATTGTAAATGGGTAATGATTAATTAGAATGCATTTCCCTACACATTTTTCAAAAATGACCATTGATGTTTGCTTTTTGTGCCCTGAAATTAGAGCTGTACATGAGCCGAGCTGAACCGAGCTTTCCCAGTTCGGCTTGGTTTGGTCAACGGGCGACCTGAGCTCGAGCTTGGCTCGGCTTAGTCATCGAGCCCAGGTGGTGGGCTTGGCTTAGTTTGGTCAAGCTTTTGAGCCGAATTAGAGCCTGTTTGAGCCTGTCCGAGCTTCAAGCTTTCGAGCCTGAATTCGAGCCGACATCAAACTTGCCTATTTTGAGCCTATTTCGAGCTACAACTCACAAATTCAACACGACAAGTTACACTACACAAATTGTGGTCACAATTTATAAATTACAAATTTCCAAGTCAATAAGATGAGTTATCTGGAGAGTTGCTATCCAAATCTTCATACACGTACTGGTTGACATCTTCTCCATCAAAAGGTGGGGAGAGTTTTTCACCGTGCTCTTGTATTATTTGAACTAAATCTTTTAAGCTTTTCTTGTGAGCAGGTTTGTACTCAATACCTATTGCTCGGTAAAATACGTCAAGTTTGGATAGAAACTTGAATGGTTTATTACCCTTCTTCTTCTTGCTCGAGCCACTCGATCCTAACTCGGCATCATGTTGTTTTGAAGCCAAATGATGTTGTTCTTGTTTTTTCGCCTCTTCAATGCTAAGCCTTATAGCTTTCTGAATTTATGCTTCATCCAATTCTTTTCTTTTTATTTCCTCATTTTCTTTAGTGGGAGGTTTTTTATTTGAATCGAGAAATGCTCGGAAAAGAAGCTTGACCTCCTCAGGGGCTTGGGGACATGGTTTTGCATCTCCACCCCAACAAGAAAGATGCAATCTAAGTCGATTAGTTTTATAATACATTCTTTGTCCACACAATGCACATTGTATTTGTTTTTTGCCGGACCTTGTAGAGTACACAATGGAACTATAGTCCCTCCAGTCGTTCGATGGGTTAGAACCGGGTGAAGACATTATCTACATTAAATATTTTAAATAAAAATAATTAATGTAGTGACTAGAGAGACAGTTAACTTAATTAGTGAAGAAGATTCAAGAATCAAACAGATAATCAAATATACACAAATTATAAAATTTAACATAAACAAAACGCAGTAAATAATGAAAAAACAAATATATTTCAGTTCTAACAAAAATATAATTGCATGAAACAAAGAAATGTAACAGTAATATAAGTTCATTACAGGCCGCTGATGTAAAATTCGAAATGTAAAAAATTAAAAAAAAAAAATGTTCTATCAAGCTGCTAACGTCGTTACAACTACAACACTTGCATTCTCGTCTTCATCCTCCTCCTCCTCATCCTCACTATCCATACCACTACCTCCCCAAATTGGACGCAGACAGTCTTGTGTGCAAATTAACGCTTCAACTGTTTTTGGTGAAAGTAAGCTTTGATACTTGCTCAGGACCCTACTTCCGGTGCTGAAAGTTGATTCTGATGCCACTGTTGAAATTGGAATTGACAATATATCTCGTGTCATCATCAACAGTGTAGGGTATTTTGCTTCGCTGACTCTCATCTTCTACCATTCAAGAACTTCAAAGCTTGCGTCAGTACGCATTACAATTGGCTCTTTGAGATACATCTGTAGCTCTGATTCATGACTCTGATCTCTTTTATATGATTGTGCAATAAAAGACATGTATTCATCGAGTACACTGACCTTACTTGCTGCTTGTGAACTACAACCACCACTTGATGTTGCATGTGTGTTGCTTGTCGCTGAAGGTAAGGCAGAAACCTGTATCTTGTACAACTCTTTGATTTCATTTTCAAGCCTAGAGGTTTCGATTGTCACCCTTTCCAATGAATATATCTTCATATAAATAAATTGAACCAAGCCCATCTTGCACCGAGGATCTATTACAACTGCTAAGGCCATCAACAGTTAGCATTGATCTCAGTACTTATCGAACTTATCTTACATACCAATGACAATCATCTGTAGAAATTTTGGACCCTCTTGTGCACATTCTTGTAGGGCTTCCTTCACCTTCCAAATAGACTGTAAGAATTGGTTTGCAATCGGATACTTATTTCCAGAAAATATATTCGTGCAATCATAAAATACCTAGAGAAACTTGTAAACTTTTTTAGCTTTGCTCTAATTATCTTCACTAGGAAACAGTGGACCCTTTAAAAACATCTCTCCCAATAGTTTCTTTTGATGTGGCCCACTAAAATCACAAGTCAAATCTATTTTTTTATTTTTTGGTCTCTAGGCCCAATATGGGACTTAATAACAAATGGTCATAGTGGATCTTACAAAAGCGTCATGATGGGCCCTATCAAAGTCGAGAGTCGCATTCCATACAAATATTTTTTTAAGTAAACTCTGTATATCGTTGAAGAGGTTCTATAAGACAAATTGATGCATTCTACTAGATAAAGTGACCGAAATGCTGGACAAAGTGACGGAATTTCACTAGACAAAGTAAGAGGGTTGTCGGACAAAGTGATCGGGTTCCACTAGAAAACGTGATGGGGTTCTTCACGACAAAGTGATGAGGTTTCACTAGACAAAGTGACAAGTCTCCAGTAGATAAAGTGATGGAGTTGTGGGAGAAAGTGATGAGGTTCTATTAGGCTAGACAAAGTAACGGGGTCTTACTTGACAAAGTAACAAAATTACCAAAAAAAGTGACAGGATTTACTAGACAAAGTAACGGAGTTGCTGGACAAAGAGATAAGATTCTACTAGACAAAGTGACGGGATTGCCAGATAAAGTGACGTGGTTGCACTAGTCAAAGTGATGGGGTTATATTAGACACAGTAAGAAAGTTTACTAAACAAAGTCATAGGGTTCTACTAGATAAAGTGACAGGGTTGCCAAAAAAAGTGACGGAGTTCTACTAGACAAAGTGATAAGATTACTGGCAAAGTGACAGGTTTCCACTAGACAATGTAACAGAATTGCCAGATAAAGTGATGTGGTTACACTAGCCAAAGTGACAGGGTCTTATTAGATAAAGTGATGCGATTTAACCAAACAAATTGTTGGAGTTCTACTAGGTAAAGTGTTGGGGTTGCCAGACAAAGTGATGATGGAGTTCCACAAGACAAAGTGACGAGGTCATCGGACAAAGTGACGGGATTCCACTAAACAAAGTATAGGATTGCCAGATAAAGTGATGTGGTTCCATTAAACAACTTAGTGGAGTTCTATTAGACAAAGTGACAGGGTTCTATTAGGTAAAGTGGCAGTGTTGTCGGATAAAGTGACGGAGTTCCATAAGACAAAATGATGGGTTACCAGCCACACTAGACAAAGTGACAAGGCTGCTAGATAAAGTGACAACAAGGTTGTTAGACAAAGTGACGGGTTTCTACTTAACAAAGTGACAAGATTGCTAGACAAAGTGATGGGGAGTTCAACTGGGCAAAGCAGAGTTGTGGGACAAAGTGATAGGGTTCTACTAGACAAAGTAACAGGGTTTCACTAGACAAAGTAATGGATTTTCAAACATCGTGCACTAGTTTTATTAAATAAAGTGCCGAGATTGCTGGACAAAGTCACAGGTTTCACTAGAAAAAGTGATGGGTTTACATGAAACAAAGTGACAAGATTTCATTGGACAAAGTGATGGGTTTGTTGGACAAAATAAAGAAGTGTTATACATAAAGTGATGGGTTCATATGAAACAAAGTGACAAGATTTCATTGGACAAAGCGATGGGTTTGTTGGACAAAGTAAAGAAGTGTAATACATTTTGGAGTGGATTTTATATGGACACAGATTGCTTGTGACTTTTGAGGAATCCACCTTATCCATCCATGATCAGGCAAAAATAAAAAAAAAAATGGACAGGGTAGAATTCTGACAAACTTCTCAGTGGGCCTAACTTAGCCTCTGAGACTAAGTCCATTTTATATAATCATCCCAATAGGTTCTCTAATATTCAAGGGTGGATGTCTCTCTCCCAAATATTTTCTTTGGTATGGTCCACATGAATCACGTCTAAATCGAGATTAAGCATCTAAATGGTCAGAGTGATTTTGCCTACACATCATGGTGGGCCCTGTAAAAAATCCAGTCATGCGATTTATTTAGAGAAATATATTTGTATGGGATGTGGCTCTTGATTCTGATGGGGTCCACTATAATATTTATGTAAAATCTATTGCGACCATTGGCTATTAAGTCCCATATTAGGCCTAGAGGCAAAAAAAAATCAGGATGACCTCGGATTCTGGTGGGCCACACTAAAGGAAACAGTTGGGAGAGAGTAGTTCACCCTTGATTTAAAAATGCAGACCATAATACTTATATGAAATCCACTCCATCCACTTATATTACACACAAAAAAAAAGTTAGGCATGCGGCCCAAAAATCATACCAATACATGAATTACTTTAGCCACACTAATGGAAACAGTTTGAAAGGCGAGCATTGCCCTGTACAGTGTTTCTAATCAAGTGGTCAACCTGAATAATAGATGGAACTGATTTTTTAGCCCTTGACTTGACATGGGGTGATGCACCTGCTGGCCGGAATTGATTTTACATAAACATCATAGTGGGTCCACCCAAGCCAATGACTCATTTGCTCCTACAGGCCGTAGGTGGTACACACCAGAGGGCACTAGTGTGTGCTATTGGAAAAGTTCTATAGCCCCGACCATGATATATGCTATCCATTTTTAGGGATCATTTTAGCACAGGAGCACAAAATTGAGGCAGATCCAAATCTCAAGTGAACCAGGCCATATGATACAGGTGATTGGACGCCCACCATTAAAAATTAAAAATTTCTTGGTGGCTATAAAAGTTTTAGATCAAGCTGATATTTGTATTTTCTCTTCATCCATGTCTTTGTGACCTTATCAACAGATGTCAAATAAACATTACAGAAATCCTTAGGAATTTGTTAATGGTGGTGGGCATTCAACCACCATTGTTTCCAATCATGTACTCCAGTGATATTTGGATCTGTCTATTTTTTGGTTCATGCCCTAATATGAGGTGGCAAGATGGATATATATCATGGATAAAACACATCCTTTATTGTAACCTCCTATCCATCATGTGGGTGGGACCTGATGGTGGGACCCACCTCGACCTATACATTGTATATCTAGGCTGTCCATCCTCTTTGCCTGTTCATTTTAAGGAATGGCAAAAAAAAAAAAAAAAAAAAAATGCAGTTCATCCATATCTCAGGTTTACCACATCAAAAGAAACAGTAGTCATTAACCATTAAATTTTTTTTTGTTTTTTGTTTTGGGCCACAAAGGTTTTGGATCAAGCTGATATTTGTGTTTACCCTTCATCGGATCCATGTGGACGGCAAATAAACCCTGACACTAGGAAGCTTTCAATGGTGGCCGTTCAATGACCACTTTCCTGTGGTGCGGTTCACCTCAGATTTATATCTGCTTCGTTTTTGGACAATACCCTAAAATCAGCCGGAAAAAACCATGGACGGCAGAGAGACACAACACATACATTGAGGTGGGCCCAGGTCCCACCAACATCACTGGATCCTGGTCGCAGATCAGACCCGTCCTGGAATAAGGTGCTGGAAGTGGGCCCAGGTCCCAGCGACATCACTGGATCGAAATCGGATTGCGTCCTGAGTTACCCAGTACGCTCTTATCGTACTGAGTAAACTCAGTTGGGCCCACCGTGAATGTATGCTGTTTATCCACACCGTCCAACGACTTTTTCCGATCATTTCAGAGGTCGAGATCAAAATTGAAGCATTTCCAAATCTCAAGTGGACCATACCACAGGAAACAGTGGGAATAATGATTTGCACCGTTGAAACCTTTATAGGGCCCACAGTGATGTTTATTTGTCATCCAAACTGCTCATAAGATCAAAAAGTCATGGATGAAGTGAAAAGAAAAATATCAGCTTGATCCAAAACTTCTGTTGCCTCCAAGAAATTTTCAATGGTAGAGGTTCAATTCACACTATTTCGTGTGGTGTGGTCCACTTGAGATTTTTTATGCCTCATTTTTTAATTCAAGTCCTAAAATTATCTTTTAAAATGGATGGACAAAGGGGATAAAATAAATAAATCCTGTGGATCCCACATATTTTTACAGGGCCCACAGTGATGTTTGTTTGTCATCGAAACTGTTAATAAAGATCATGCGGACATGATGAAGGGAAAACACAAATATCAGCTTGATCCAAAACCTTTGTCGCCTCCAAGAATTGTTCAATGGTAGATGTTATAGGATAAAGTTGGTCGTCGAGAAATACGATCAGGGAGTGATTGAAAGAAGTTGCGGCCAGTCTGTTCAAACTGTGAGTAGCTCGGCTCGTGGTCGTTGAAAAGGGTCACATCTCAGCATGCGAGCAGTTCGGCTCGTGGTTGTTGAAAGGGGTCGCATCTTAGCATTCGAGCAGCTCAGCTAGTGGTCGTTGAAAAGGGTCGCATCTCAGCATGCGAGCAGCTCGGCTAATGGTCGCTGAAAGAGGTCGCATCTCAACATGCGAGCAATTATCCCCGAGCCTGAGCATCCTCCGCTTTTCTAATACTAGCAGCCCGTATAGGCCAGTCTTGGACTTATCTTTGTTTATGGCTCCGAATCTCAGGGGAGCACCATCAGGGAACGTAATCAGCTAGATGTCCAATTAAGTTAGGACTATCCGCTTATCTAAGGATTCATCGGATAACCCTCTATTCCCGGAACATCAGCAGTAATCTTAACGTCTTGCGTAATAGACTGAGTCACTCGGATTTGTATAAATAGATGACTCCATAGAAGATAAAGGGACACAATCTCTAAGCTCGTACCCGGCTATTTACTTTACAACTATGTCCCATCTGACTTAAGCTTCGGAGGGCCAATGGCTGGACGTCGGCCACCCTTAGTTTTCTCTTGTGTTTTTTCAGGTTTGGAAAGAAATTGGCTTGAGGGAAGGTGAACGTCTGAAGGACCCTGTTATCAAATCCGACGTAAACAGATTGGCGCCGTCTGTGGGAAACAGATCGTCAGGATTAGCCATTCTAATCACTGATCATGATCTCCCACCATGCCTCCCAAAAAGACGGTTCATCCTTCCACTTCAAGACAGACATTACCTCCGCCTAACATTACCGAACCAGCGCCTAATCTTCCTCAGACTGCTTTAACGGGCATGCCTGGGGGGAGTCTAATGTGCCATCACAAAACTCATTGTTCGATGTATCCGGCAGTCAAGAAGACGTTATGTGTTTTCTCGGAAACACACTTCTAACTCTCAAAGCCGGGTTTCAAGCCTTATCTAATCGGTTTGATCAGCATTTTCTGGAACCACGGTAGCAACCTCCGGAAGGGCTACCGGTACAACCTATACCAGTGACTTCCATACATTCTGCGGGCGAGCCACAAACCCAGCCAAATCCTCCTCATTCAAATCGAATGCCACCCGGCAATCAAGTCCCGGTACCCCCTCCACATTCTATACACTCCAGTACCTCCCTACAACAGCAATCTCAGGGGTCTGCCGTCGAAACTTTAGGTTACACCTTACCATGGCAAGGAGGTCTCAAAAGAATCCACGATCGCTTCAACGATATGAAACAGCGATATCGGACAAATCGACCACCTATTGCTGTTGCGTCAATCCATCGATCTAAATCTCCCTTTACCCGCGAGGTCATAGAAGTACCCTTACCTAAGAAATATCGCACGCCTATCATCACTCCATATACAGGCACTAGCGATCCTCTCGAACATCTGGAGACGTATAAGTCTCTTATGGAGTTGGAGGGACATGGTTCAGAAATTATGTGTAGGGCTTTTTCCCTAACCCTAAAGGATACAGCACGTACATGGTTCCGGAGCCTAAAACCCCAATCCATCGGGTCCTTCTCTCAACTATCGGAGCTCTTCTTTTCTCAGTTTATGGGAAGCATCCGTACCAAAAAGCCGGCATCTCACTTAATGGACTTGAAGCAACAGCATGGGGAGACGATAAAGGAGTTTACAGTTCGGTTCACTGTAGAAGCCATCCAGACTGAAGGTTATACCGAAGATAAAGGCCTCACCGCCCTTATAGCCGGAATTACAAGCGAAAAATTCAAATTCGCCTTGGATAAGACCCTCCTAAAATTATGACGGAGTTTTAGGCAAAGGCTTAGAAATACATCAATGCGGAAGAAGTCGCTTTGGCACGTCACGGTGTACAGGGCAAGAAGCGTAAGCTTGATGAGATTTCTCCTCCTAACAAGAAATACCGGCGTGATCGACGGGACCGCTCCCCTAAGAAGCCTTACTCTGGTAAATATCATAATTATACCCCTCTTATCCAATCTCCTGAGAAAGTATTAATGGAGATCAAACACAAGCCTTACGTGAAGTGGCCTTCAAAGATCAAATTTGATCATGAAAAAAGAGAAAGAGTAAATTTTGCTATAGAGTAAATTTTGCTATTTCCACAAAGATCATGGGCACAACATCCAAGATTGTATATCTCTGCGAGATCACATCGAAGCTCTCATTCGGAAAGGTCATCTTCGAGATTACGTAGCCCGGCAGGGTCGGTCACCAAAAAAGGCGGAAGCCCCATCACACCAGAAGAAGTTACCTCAACATCATACTTCGCAAGAAAACGTTGAACCCACTTGTGAGATCCGGACCATTGCCGAAGGACCAGCTTGCGGGGGAGATTCTCAAGCATCAAGAAAAAGCATACACTCGCAAGGCGTCTCAGAAGCCCCAGTATATCTATTGGTTAGAAAAGACGCCCGATGTGTCGAATCCCGGTCATCATCCGATCTCCTTTTCTCTTGAAGATGCAGAAGGGATTCACTTTCCTCACGAAGACTCCATTGTGGTCGCATTAAAGGTATCAAATTATTTGACTCATCGTATTATGTTGGATACAGGTAGCTCCGCTGACATTCTCTACCTGGAAGCCTTCAATAAAATGACACTCGCCAGGAGCCTGCTCAAACCGGTCTCAACTCCCCTCGTCGGCTGCGGGGGCGAAGTTGTAACACCGGAAGGAAGCATCGACCTTCCAGTCACCTTCGGAGAAAGCCCAGCAAAAACTACTATCTTCGTTAATTTCCTCGTGGTAGATCGGAGATCAGCATATAACGTCATTTTGGGCCTACCTTCGCTCAACAAGATAGGGGCAGCTTTACACCCCCTGTACCTATGCATCAAATTCCCTACTCCAAATGGAGTCGGGGTTGTACGGGGAAATCAAAAGGAAGCTCGAGCATGTTATGAGATTGCTGTACTAGATCGAAAGAAGGCCCAGGCAACGCCGGTTATGATGGTTACAAGAGATCCATCGGACCCTCCGATAGCTACAACGTTGGACCCAAGAGAGAGCGCTCTTCAATCAGGCACCCCGGGGGAAGAGATAGTCGCAATTTACCTATCTGAAGAAAATTCGTCCAAGAGAGTCTACGTTGGATCTTCTTTAAGCGATGTATTTCGCGAAAATCTAGTTCGTTTTCTCACCGAATACCAAGATGTATTTGCTTGGTCCCGTAGTGATATGCCAGGTATCGACCCCAGTGTCATAGTGCATCGCTTGAATGTTGATCCGAAGCACAAACCTGTTCACCAACGTCGACGTGCCTTCGCCGTAGAAAGTCAAATGGTAATTAAAACCGAAGTCGAGAAGTTGCTGACCATCAATTTCATAGAGGAAGTTGACTACCCGGAATGGGTCGCGAATGTGGTCCTCGTTCGAAAAGCTAATGGCAAGTGGAGAATGTGCGTGAACTACTCTGATTTGAACAAAGCATGCCTGAAAGATAGTTTCCCGACTCCACGTATCGACCAGTTGGTTGATTTAACGGCGGGGCATGCCCTGCTTAGTTTTATGGACGCTTATTCTGGTTATAACCAAATTGTGATGCACCCGCCCGATAGTCAACACATTGCCTTCATCACTGACCGTGGCTTATATTGTTACAAGGTAATGCCTTTTGATCTTAAGAACGTAGGAGCCACCTATCAGCGCCTGGTCAATGTTGAACCTCCAATTTATACATTGCATTGCCCATTACACGACAAGGTTTGCATGGTTTTCAAAGTTTAAAGGCCCACCTAACACATGTTTTGTGGTTATAGGGATGAGAGCGGACTTCATTTAATTACGAGCCAAAAGAATGCATTTGGAGCTTTTGCATGAAGGACGAAAGAGGACCGAAGAAAGAAGAAGAAAAGAGGAGAAATGAAGGAAAGAAGACCAAAGTGAAGACAGGCTGACCGGTCACGACCGGTCGGCCATGCACTGGAAGATGGACAGAGGAGCCCGACCGGTCACGACCGGTCGGCTGTATACACTGGAATAAACTCAAAGTTGGTCCGACCGGTCATGACCGGTCGGCCACACTTGCTCGATGAATGGACAGTCCAGTCCGACCGGTCATGACCGGTCGGCTGCACTCCCTGGAATGTATGAAAGTCCAGTCCGACCGGTCACGACCGGTCGGCTCTGCGTAACATGAGTCCTTTCTAAATCTGGACTCCGAAAATTGCTGCGCACTGTGTAATCTTTCGCAGAATCCGACGCAAGGGAGGTTTATTGCTATAAAAGGACACCTAGGGGCTCTTCCTAGGGTATCAGAGAAGCTAAGGAACGAGGTTCTAAGGAGGGAGAGCGATCGTGGAGCGTCTGCAACTCTCCTATTCGGGTTTTTCTGTTTTTATGCTTTTATTTTGAGATTTTAGTTGCAGCATGATAATGCTCGGCTAGAACCTCTCAGCTAAGGCTGAGAGGTGAAGCTTGTAGCTAATTTTATGTTGGATTCAGTTTGATTCAAGTATTTTTCAATTCAAGTTTGGATTTTTCTTATGTTTCAGTTCCAAAAGTGGTAGTTTGAGATGTTTTATGAGAGTTCATGTACCCAGGACATGAATTCCTTGCAATTCTCTGAGATTGTCACAGGTTGCTTGTTTAGATTCGAATTATAGTAATCCTTGAGCAGGCCATAGTCCATAGGCATGGCTGTTACTCCGCAGGCTATGGATTTGAATTCTACATTGATTGAATGGACTTGAACTTGGAAGTTCAACTTGATTTGGATTGAATGTGTGTGAATGCTTTATTTTCCAACTAGATGAGAGATAGGACTTCAAATCTAGTTGTGTTTACTACTTGGATTGACTGAATTGACATAGGATTGCTACAAGTGGATCCTTGAAAGCCTTAGTACTTTATATCTCTGATTTTTCATTAAGTTGCTATTTAATTAAATACCCAATTGAATCTGAATTTCTTCCATAAACTGAGTTGCTGGAGTAGTTTGGAAGCTTGTTTCTATTTCCCTGTGGATCGACCTCGGTCTTACCGAGTTTTATTACTACATCGCAGCCTTACACTTGAGGCGAGCGAATAGTCAATAAAATATTCACCGTGTAAATCAGTAGGAATATGAAAGTTTATGTCGACGATATACTCGTGAAAAGCGTCGTAGAAAACGACCACCTTGTGGATCTTCAAGAAGCCTTCGACTTAATGAGGAAGTATCAGATGAAACTAAATCCAGAAAAATGTGCATTCGGGATGTCCGCTGGGAAGTTTCTTGGCTTTATGGTCGGCCAACGAGGAATTGAGGTGAATCCCGAGAAAATAAAGGCTTTAATCGAAATGAAGTCCCCATCCACTCTCAAAGACGTCCAACGTCTGGCTGGTCGTATTGCATCATTGAACATGTTTATTTCTTGTGCCTCTGATAAGTGCCTACCTTTCTTTAAGCTCCTTCGAGCTACCGCCAAAGTCGACTGGGCATGGACCCCGCAGTGCGAAGAAGCATTTCAACAACTGAAGCAATATATGAGTGCACCCCCAATTTTGTCGAAACCTGTTGCACACGAGCAACTTCTTCTTTATTTATCTGTGTCTTCTACGGTCGTTAGTGCCGCATTATTAAGAGAAGATTCCAGGGTACAAAGGCCCATTTATTATATTAGTCGAGCAATGGTGGATGCCGAAACTCGATATTCTAATATGGAGAAATTATGCCTCGCCTTAGTTACGGCCGCTCGAAAATTGCGACCCTATTTCCAAGCCCACGCTATATTGGTGCCAACAAATCATCCGTTAAGACAGATCTTTCAAAAACTGAAGTTTCGGGGCGATTAACTAAATGGGCGATTGAGATCAGTGAGCATGATATTTCGTTCTGCCCAAGAACCGCCATTAAGGGTCAGGCCGTGGCGGATTTCATTGCCGAATTCACATATTCCTCCTCCAATGATAACTCTACGACCAGCGACCAGACCCCCTGGTCGCCCTTTGTGGATGGGTCTTCACGGGCCATCGGTAGCGGAGCGGGCTTAATTTTAGTTGCTCCTGACGGGTCGCGTTTTTAATATGCTATACGATTTGACACTCACGTCTCAAACAATGAAGCAGAATATGAGGCTTTGATTGTCGGTTTCGAACTATGAAATGTTATCTCGATTCAGAATTTATTTATTCATAGTGATTCTCAGCTCATAGTTAATCAAGTACTCGACGAATTCGAGGCGAAAGAAGAGTGGATGGCTTTATATAAATCCCGAGTGCTCATCCTGCTCGCAAAGTTGAAGAAATATGAAATAATTCACATCCCTCGCGAGAAGGAAAAACTCGCAAATTCTTTGGCAAAGCTAGCCTCCGCACCAGAATATGAATTATTGCAATCTATTCCCATCGAGCATCTTCATGCTCCAAGTATCAGCCAAACAACCTCTGAGCAAGTGGTCACGGTATATTCCTCTCCATGTTGGATGGACCCCATCGTCCTTTATCTCAGAGATGGACAACTCCCGGATGATAAAAAATCTGCACGGCAAATCCATCATCGCGCTGCCAGGTATACCTTACAAAACGGAACGCTATTACGCAAGAGCTTTACTTTACCATACTTTAGGTGCCTTCACCCAGAAGAAGTGCATCGCGTTCTGGATGAAATACACCAGGGGGCATGTGGTAACCATCCTAAGGGACGGTCTTTAGCATATAAAACAATGAGGCAAGGGTATTACTGGCCCACTATAAAGGCGGATGCAATCGAATTCTCCAAAAGATGTGACAAGTGCCAGCGATATTCTTCTATACCTCATGTATCGTCTGAGCAAATGACGCCAATGGATGGCCCCTGACCTTTCACTCAATGGGGAGTCGATATCTTGGGCCCTTGCCCACCAGGAAAGGTCAGAACAGATTTGCAATCGTAGCAGTCGATTATTTCACCAAATGGGTCGAAGTAGAACCATTAACCAGAATCACTAAAAAGCAGACCATTAGGTTCGTGTGGAGAAATATCATATGCCGTTATGGGCTTCCCTATACTATAATCACCGACAATGGAAAGCAATTCGACAACGCCTCGTTCTCAGAATTCTGTGAAAAATGGAAGATACAAAGTGTCCGCACCTCCCCATATCATCCTCAGGCTGATGGGCAAGTTGAAGCGATGAATAAGATCATTAAACATCATTTAAAGACCAAGCTCGGTGAATGTAAAGGCATGTGGCCAGAACTCTTGCCGGAAGTCTAATGGGCCTATAGAACTACAACTCGCATGTCGACCGGGGAAACTCCTTTCTCATTGGCTTTCGGCACCGACGCAGTGGTCCCAGTCGAAGTTCAGGTGCCCTCGTATCGGATCAAGCGGTATGACCCCACTAGTAATCAGGAAGGTCTGAGGCTTCATCTCGACCTCTTGGAAGAGGGAAGGGACGCATCCCAACTTCGAGCAGCAGCTTATCAACAGCGTATCGCTCGTTATCATAATGCCAAGGTCCGACCTAGAGCTTTTTGGCTCGGCGATTTCCTTAGACAGCACCTCGAAATTTCTGCTCGCTCGTTGGATCCAAACTGGGAGGGCCCTTATCGAGTTATCAAAATTGTACGACCAGGCACATATTATCTCGAAGATATGCAAGGAAGGCCTTTACATCGCCCTTGGCACGTAGAGCACCTACTAAAATATTTTTTATAAATTTGATGTAAATCCCAACGACATTCAAATAAAGATGAATTTTTTGGTCGCTACTCCACTAGTTGGACCCGAATAGCCCCAAAGGGAATATACGCATTCCCTTGGCCAAACCCTCTGCTTTCGGTAGAGTCAAAGCCTCAATCGATAGACTAGTCTATCTCAACGCGGACATGGTCATCACGACCCCCGGATTGAGCCTAACTCATTCCTTCATGAGTTAAGTATCCAAGCATTCGACATGCGATCAACAGGGGGGGGGGGGATGGAAAGAAGGTACGAGCCATAGTATCAAAAAAGATTTTCATTTCAGTTGACTAAAATAGTCGAATCGTTTAAAAAGAGGAGAAGGGCGGCAACTCAGAGATCGGTCATTCTTTGTCTGGGGGAGCTTCTCGACTTTCTGCCTCAGGAGCACGTGCAGCGTCTGTAGCCCCTGTGACTTCATTCTTGGCTGCAGCTCGCTCTCTAGCTGCGACCTCGAAGGCCACTCTCTCGAACTTCTCGACGTTGAAGGAATGAGCAATTTGTCGCATAACCCTGACCGCAAAGTCGCGACCAGCGATATACGCCTCATAACGCTCCTCGTCGTAAAGTTGAGAGGTTCGGAACTCTTGGAATGAACTTCTTAGAGCGTCGCAAAATTAAGGTCCAATGACTGAAAACGATAAGTCAGAGCTTGAACCTTGACGATGAGGATTTGTTTCTCCTCATTTATCTTCGCGATTTGGGCTTCCTGGGATTTTATTATACGGTCCCTTCCCTGGATCTCGCCCTCCATCGCCTTCTTCTTCTTCTCCCCATCATCGATGATGCGACGGGCAGCATCGATGTCATGCCTAACTCGTAGCATGAGGTCCAGACTCTGCTAAAAAGAAAGAAAAATTAGAGGCAGTCTACCAGATGAACTATTCAAAGAAAAAAGAAAGATTGAGAAAAGGTTGTCACCTGAACTAATCTCACTCCAATGTCGGTGGAGAGAGCCTTTGGACTTGGTTCAGGGAGGCCCTCAAAGGAGTTGGGGGCAATGTTTTCAAATATAAACTTGCATATTGGGTGCAAGTGTGGTGGGATGACGTAGACTCCCGACCCTGAAGGTTGGGCTACGACCATCTCGCAAGAGCCTGCCTCGCGAGCATCCGCGGGCCTCGAGGCGGGTGTGGCTGATTCGTGAGCACATTAGGCTCGCATGACACCTCTCTCGAAGGAAGACTTGGTTCCGTCCGATTGCCTTTTGGCGAGTTATCGATGACCTCGATTATTGGCTGACCGCGGGAGCCAGCCGGAGGGGTCGCAGCAACCTCCTCGTGAGGATCATTACGCGGTTGTGAGCTGCGAGCAGGCCCCTCTGGTTGAGCGGGCTCAGCTGAAGGACCAGCTACTGACTTCTTTTGCCTCTTCGAGGCCGTGCCCTTCAGACGGGGAAGCACCCCCAACGCACCCCTTTTGTCCCCAACGTTCGTCATCTCTTCTTGGGAGATTAAACCGGCGGCAGAGAGACGGCGAGGGTCCAAGGCAGCGTTAACGTTACGGGCAACCACTGAAAGCTTGGAGACTTTGATGACCTTCTTGTTAAGTCCTCCCCGCAAGTTCGGCCTAGCCCCAATCGGAATGCCTGCGAGAAGAAGAGGAGGGCAAGTTAGTCGAAGCAGCACAAAACTCATTTTCTCTTCGGGCAAAGGGGTAAAAGTTCAACCCATCTTCGCCGAAGAAGCAGTTAATATTGTGGCCTTTGGGGTCGGAGCCCACCTCAGACTCCTAATTGTCGGAGATGTAGAACCATTTTTTCCTTCACCATGGATAATTGGAGGATGGGTTCCCCAAGATAAAGCTATCTTGGTGCCAGAAACAAAGGTAGTACCAACCCTCGCTGGCTGGGGCCTTTTTCAACTGGTACAACCTCAGAAATTCCCCAGCGGTCAGATCCTCGTTACCCGCTTGTTTCCAAAGAACAAAGGCGCTAATAAGCACCCTCCAGCCATTTACAATAAGTTGGCCGGGGGCAATCTTATAAGTACGGAGGAAGTTCCGGATGAAGGGATGAAAGAGAAAACACATGCCAAGCCGGAAAAAACATTCGTAAAATGCTACACAGCCCAGCGGCGGGGAATCAACGGTCTCTCATCTCCCTGGTAACCTATGTATGACGGAGTCCGAAATCCGATATCTCTCTCGTAAGTTTAAGAGTTGACCTTTCGTCATGATAGATGGATAACCGGTGGCAGAATATCTTCCCGCCGGTACTCGAGCATTGTTCGATTCAGAAGAATCGGGAGTACCATCTCCCAGAAGAACGATTTCTTCATCAGAAACCCCCGCCATCGTAAAGAAAAAGGATAGGAAGAAAGATAAAAGAAAAATAAGAGAAAGGAATACCTCTATGAAGAGGTTTACACCAAAGACAGAAGGAGAGAAGAAGAAGGGTTTCTGGAACTCTGTGGAAGAATTTCGAAAATGAGGTAGGCTCTGCAGGATCCGATATTTATAAGCAATCATTCCGTTTGATTTGGGTGACACGCAGCGGCCTTTCATCCGGCACGACAGTCGAACGGGCACGAGCATTAAATTCAGAGGCACGTGGCGAGCGTCGCTTTACCTCTCTCGACCGAAAAGCTGTGAAAAACTGGCAATCATAAATGCAAGGTCACTCCTGATAGGTTACGTACGATCTCTCCTCAAATAGGCGGTTATATATATACAAACAAAATCTTTGGCGCAGCTTCTCAAAATGCTAAGGATTTGGGGGGCATCTGTTGTAGGATAAAGTTGGTCGTCGAGAGATACGATCAGGGAGTGATTGAAAGAAGTTGCGGCCAGTCTGTCCAAATAGCGAGTAGCTCGGCTTGTGGTCGTTGAAAGGGGTCGCATCTCAGCATGCGAGCAGCTCGGCTCGTGGTCGTTGAAAGGGGTCGCATCTCCGCATGAGAGCAATTATCCCCGAGCCTGAGCATCCTCCGCTTTTCTAGTACCAGCAGCCCGTATCGGCCGGTCTTGGGCTTATCTCTGTTCATGGCTCCGAATCTCAGGGGAGCACCATCAGGGAACGTAATCAGCTAGATGTCCAATTGAGTTAGGACTATCCGTTTATCTAAGGATTCATCGGATAACCCTCTATCTCCGGAACATCAGTAGTAATCTTAACGTCTTGCGTAATAGACTGGGTCACTCAGATTTGTATAAATAGATGACTCCATAGAAGATAAAGGGACACAATTTCTAAACCCGTACCCGGCTATTTACTTTATAACCATGTCCCATCTGACTTAAGCTTCGGAGGGTCAATGGATGGACGTCGGCCACCCCTAGTTTTCTCTTTTGTTTTTTCAGGTTTGGAGGGAAGTTGGCTTGAGGGAGGGTGAACGTCTGGAAGACCCTGTTACCAAATCCGACGTAAACATTAGACATTCAATTCACACTCTTTCCTGTGGTGTGGTATATTTGAGCTTTATATGTGCTTTATTATTTTATTTTTTTTGAGCTTTATATGTGCTTTATTTTTATTTTTTTTTGGATCAACTGATAAATTTATCTGGTAAAATGGACTGACAGAGTTGATAAAACACATAAATCATGGTGCCCCCATTGAGTTTACTCACTGCCACGCGGATTGTCATCTCCTGCGCTTGGAATCTAGGTGGGGCCCACCGTGGTGTTTGTAAGAAATCTACGCCATCCAACCATTTGTGAGATCATTTTAGGCATTGCGACAAAAAAATGAACGGAATCCAAGACTCAAGTGGGCCGAAAGCGTGACCATTGAACTTCCACAATTGAAATATTCGTGGGGCCATATAAGTTTCAAATCAGGATAATATTTGTGTTTTGAGTTCGTCTAGGTAGGAATGACATTATGAACGGTCTGGATGGCATATAAACATCACTATGGACCATATAGAGGTTTCAATGGTAGGAATTTCCCTACCCACCTTTTGCTTTAGTGCGGCCCACTTGAGCCTTGGATCCCGTTCAATTTTGGTCGCAACGCCTAAAATGATCTCAGAAAACGGTTGGACGGCGTAGATTTGTCACAAACATCACGGTGGGTCCCACCTAGATTCCGAGCTCGCAATCCGCGTCCTCACTGCCCAATCCGCTTCCTAAAGTGCGGGCCGTGCTTACGTTAGCATAGATGACCGACGTGGACCAATTAAATTTCAGGGCACACGGAAAATCCCTGTGTGCTGGAAACAGACGATCCGTACTTCACGCACGCGCGTGCCGTGTGGGGGAGAGGCGAGTAGGAAGAGAATTTTGCTGCTTACTTTGTGGAGCGAGGTTTGGTGTATCCCCGGATGGGGCGCGGATTTCCTGCGAAAGCCTTGCGCAGGAAGTTCCTGCGTGGGGCCCACACTAATGTTTTGTGATGAATCCACTCCGTCCATCCGTTTTGGGAGCTCATTTTAGGACATGAAAATGAAAATGAACCGGATCCAAAACTCAAGTGGGCCTCACTAAAGGAAAAGGTGGGTAGGTAAATTACTACCGTTGAAACCTCCCTGGGGTCCACAGTGATATTTATTTGACATCCATACCGTTCATAACGTCACTACTACTGGGATGAACTGGAAAAACAAATATTATCCTGATTTGAAACTCCTGTGGCTCCACAAATATTTCAACTGTGGAAGTTTAATCCTCACGTTTTAGGCCCACTTGAGTCTTGGATCCGGTTCATTTTTGTTCTCATATCCTAAAATGAGATCCCAAAATGAATAGACGGGGTGGATTCATCAAAAACATCACTGTGGGGCGCAGGAACTTCCTGCGCAAGGCTTTCGCAGGAAATCCGCGCCCCCCGGATGAACTGCGGGTCGCAATGTGATGTATTTTGAAAGTTCATTTTAGACATTAATCTAAAAATGAAGTAAATCAAACTCTTAGGTTTACCTACCACAAAAAACAGTCTTGATTGAATCCCACCATTAAAAACTTCATGGGGACCATCAGAATGTTTATTTTCCATCTAATCTTTTAATAAGGTCACAAAGACCTGGATGAAGAGAACGAACAAATATAAGCTTGATCCAGAACCTTTTCGGCGGATGAGAAGTTTTTAATGGTTGATTACCACTGTTTTCTGTATAATGGTCCACCTAAGATTTAGATCTTCTTAAATTTTGGAATAATGACCTAAAATAAGTTTTTAAAATGGATGGACGGCGTGGATATAAGTAAAATACATCAAAGTGGGTCCCACTTTGGTGGATCCCGAATCCACCGCACCCGACTTTGTGTTCGCCGCGGTCAAAGTCTTGTCTCACATAACGAAATTCACCGCCAATTCCTCTCAAAAGTAAAATTCAAAACGGTGGAACTGAGAGAACCGTAGTATGGTAGACCTCTCTTTCACAAGTACACGTGGAAGTATTAAGTATCAATCAAGACCGTCCATATAATGGTATATGGTATGGATGGAAAATACTTGAAAAGAACTTACGGTTCTGATGTCTTTATCAATCCAAAACGGTTAATCCACAACATCAAAGTGCTGAAAGTGAAAAAACATCAGGTTGAGGATTGTATTATAGGTGTGGTTTACCAAATGCTAGCCATCATTGATCGGTCCCACCACTTAGACAAACCCTATTGTCAAAGAGTACCCATGAGTATGGATCCTATCTTGACTTCGAAGCAGAAAATCCCTTCTTAAAGCTTTTTCATTGGTCCACGTCACATTGATAGACTAGGTTGATGTAGACCATCCAGGCAAGGATTTTCTGCTTGGAAGCCAACAGAGGATCCGGACTCATTGTGAAATAACCTTTTGCCACAAGTACGATTGCAGAGATTGCTCTACCATATTCCGATTCTTCCGGCTATACAGCGTATCAGCTTCCTTCCATTTGTAGAGAACTAACCCCTCAAAGCAAACCATTAAAACTTCAACCGTAGTAACCGTTTTTGTCCGTCTTCCACCATCCCTTCACCTCTCTCTCTAAACTCATTTCTAACTATACCTCTTCTTCTCCCCCCACCTCTCTCTCTCTCTCTCTCCCTCCCTCACACACACACACAAAACTTCCTTTCTAGCTACAAAACATTTGCTATCATCGTAGTTCTTGTTGTTTGTTGTTGTTTGTTGTTTGTTGTTGTTGTTGATAGAAGGGTGTTTTGTAAGAGGAGTGATAATCATGGAGAGCACTAACCCCGATTCGACCGCCATGGCAGATCAGGTCGTGTGTTATACTCCTACAATGATATCGTCGAATGGCATTTGGCGAGGGGAGGACCCTTTGTCTTACTCCCTCCCTCTCTTCGTCTTGCAACTCTCCATCATCATCATCACCACTCGCACCCTGGTCTTCCTCTTGAAGCCCCTCCGCCAGCCCCGGGTCGTCTCTGAGATTTTGGTATGCTTACCGTCAATCACCACCATCATCATCTCCGCCACCCCGATCTGTCCATCAATTCAAATGGATGCAATGAAAATGAAAAAAAGAAAAAGATAAGAAAAGTGGGCCAGCTTAAAAATCATCCTGGCCCAGCCCATCAGGCGAGCTAGGGTGTCTACATTGTGGGTCCCACTCGACCCAAACTTGGGTCACAAATGCATTGAATCAGAAAAACTGAGTAATTACTACTGTTACTATCATTAATATAATAGAATGCTAGATGTCATATATATATATATATATCCTTACGTTTTTCAGTGGTCCACTTAATTAAACGGACTGGATTAAGCAGTTTTTGTTTCCGGTGTTAGGGTGGCCTGATTTTGGGTCCTTCGTTGCTTGGACGGTACACAAAGTACATTAATGTGGTCTTCCCCTTACATAGCATTGCGGTGCTGGAGACAATGGCAAATTTGGGTCTGCTTTACTTCCTCTTCCTTGTGGGAGTTGAGATGGACATAAACGTCATTCGGAAAACCGGTCGGAAGGCGTTGGTGATAGCCATAGCAGGCATGGCCCTTCCTTTCCTCATAGGCTCGGTCACATCATACTTCCTTAGGAAGGCCATAAGCTCGACCGTCAACCAGACAAGCTTCCTCCTCTTCCTCGGTGTCGCCCTCTCTGTCACCGCTTTCCCTGTTCTGGCTCGCATCCTTGCGGAGCTCAAGCTCCTCAACACTGACCTCGGGAGGATAGCGATGTCATCAGCCATCATCAACGACTTGTGTGCATGGATCTTGCTTGCTCTAGCCATCGCCCTCACGGACAAAAAAAACCATGCTTTCGCGTCCCTGTGGATTGTGCTCTCTGGGACCACCTACATCTTATTCTGCATTTTCGTCGTAAGGCCTGCCGTTGCATGGCTCATCAAGCAGACCCCAGAAGGAGAGACGATCAACGAGTTCCACGTCTGCATCATCCTGACGGGCGTGATGATCAGCGGCTTCATAACTGATGCAATTGGGATACACTCTATCTTTGGGGCTTTTGTGTTTGGCCTGGTAATTCCAAGCGGCCCTCTGGGAGTCTTGCTGATTGAAAAGTTGGAGGACTTCGTTTCAGGGCTGCTGCTGCCTCTCTTCTTCGCCATCAGTGGCCTCAGGGCCAACTTGACTGCGGTAAAACACGGAGAGACGGCGACCATCCTAGTGGTGATCATCATCATGGCGTGCATCTGCAAGGTGGTCGGCACCCTGGTGGCTGCCCTCTTCTATGGAATGCCTTTACGCGAAGGGTTTTCGCTCGGGATGCTCATGAACACCAAAGGTCTGATCGAAATGATCGTCCTCAACGTCGGCAGGGATCAAAAGGTTAAAATAATAATAATATTCCTCACTCCCAGACTCTTATGCTGCATGCGGGAATTCGCCATTTTTCATTTCCATTCTATACTTTGTAGAATTATCAGAAATAATCTTGCTTGTGAGGGTGTTTGGAAGAGCCCCATTTTCCGATTTTTTTCAAAATCCTCTTTGGGTTGTTTGCATTCTGGTAAATATCCCCAATACTTCGAATTTGTCACGGAATTTTTATTTAAATTTGACAAAAAGTATTATCGTGATAATATCTATTGCGAATCAGTTTCGAATTTTTGGCAATTTTATTTGAAATAATCTCAAATGTTATAAATAATAAATAATACAAAATATATAGATTTTTTTTTAAAGATCCTTGAAAGTACTCCTTCAAAATCATAAGTAATACAACGAATTGATGTTTGAAGATAATGATTAGTTCTTCTCTATTTCGCAGCTTAATCTTGACTGATTAGTTTTTATGCCATAGATCAGATTTTTAAGAGCATCCTATTAACATGATTTTCGCACCATGGCTTTCTCTTAATTTTATAAATGAATGAACGGTTTAAATCAATGATAGGGCATCTCATGTGATTTAAAAGCTTTGGGACACTACTAACATCCCATGAAAGTGGGGTTGCTATGTTAGCAAAACCCATATTTAAAATTTTAAAATTATGTTTTAGTTTATAGTAAATATTTTCTAACATTTTGTTTTTGGCAAGAGTTTTTCCAGAAAAAATGTCTAAATTTGAGAATTATTGCAAATAAGAGAAATTGGAGATTTGTAACTTTGGGTGTTATGGATGTACATGTGCCATCATATCAGAAATAAGTGGCTGGATGGGTTAGAAAGCTTCTGCCATTTTTTTTTCAATTAATTAAGTAGCCCACCTGACTACAGACCGACATGATTCTTGGAATTAGGACTCGATTTTTTTTTCACAACAGTACATTTTTTTCAATTAATTTTGTTGCCCACCTGACTATCAGAGGGATCTGATTCTTGAAATTGGGATTCTATTTTTTTTTCCATAATCATACATTTTTACAATTAATTTTGTGGCCCATCTGACTATTCTTGGAACGGGGAATTAATCTAAACGGTTGCAAGGATGGATGGCTTGTAAATTGCACCTGTATATGTAGTGTCGGGTGTAATAGCTAACCTGTAAACGCAGGTGGGCTAAGCACGTAAACGTCTGGATCATTGAAAAAATTCCAAATTATAATAGGTAAAGTCCAGACTTATCTAGTCCAATCATCAGGTGGGTCACAGCGTGAGTGTGCCATCGTTGTAAGTAGTGTAGAATGGCCGATCCTGCCCATCCATTTGGTAGACCATTAAATACAGATCGCTGCCAAAGTTATTCACAGGAAGCAATGGTTTCCGGACTTGGGCTGATGCACGGTGGGACCCACCTAATGAACGGTCAATTACATCTGTGTGTGTCCACCTGAGTGCAGTAGGTCAGATAATTAAGGAAATTGGTGGTGGGTTTTATGTGATCAGAGATGAGATGTGTTTACTGGGCCTTAATTCAGGCTACGGCTGTTGGGTTGCATGCATGCATGCACAGGTCCTTGATGAGCAGTCATTTGCGATCATGGTTGTCACGGCAATGGTTATGACGGGGATGATCACACCGGTGGTGACCACCGTCTACAGGCCTGCAAGGCGATTCATAGCTTACAAGCGCCGGACAATCCAAAGGTCGAAGGCGGACGCTGAGCTCCGATTGCTGGCCTGCATCCACAGCCCCCGCAATGTCCCCACCATCATTAACCTCCTGGAAGCATCAAAGCCTAGCAAGAGGTCGCCGATATTCGTCTATGCACTCCACCTTGTCGAGCTAACTGGCCGCGCCTCAGCGATGCTGATCGTCCACAACACACGGAAGAGTGGTCGGCCCCCAATCAATCGAACCCAGGCCCATTCAGACCACATCATCAGCGCCTTCGAGAACTACGAGTTGCGGTCCAGTGGGGTGGCGGTGCAGCCGCTCACGGCTATATCACCCTACTCGACCATGCACGAGGACATATGCGACCTGGCCGAGGACAAGCGGGTTGCCCTGATCATCCTCCCCTTCCACAAGCAGCAGACGGTGGATGGTGGGATGGAGGCGGCCAACCCGGCCTTCCAGACCGTCAATCAGAACGTCCTGGCGAACGCTCCATGCTCGGTGGGAATCCTCGTCGACCGCGGCCTCGGCGGAGCCACACACGTCCCAGCCAGCCATGTGCAGCACCATGTGGGGGTGCTCTTCTTCGGCGGGCCTGACGACCGTGAGGCCCTGGCATATGCATGGCGGATGGCCGAGCACCCTGGTGTCAGCCTCAACGTAGTGCGTTTCATTGTGGGGGACAATCCAGTGGACCCCGCCGTGCTGGGCGGAAATCCCAACGACGACGACGGCCTCTCAGTGATCACCGACAGTGAGAGGGAGAAGCAGTTCGACGACGATTATATCAACCAGTTTCGGCTGAAGCATGTGAGCAACGAGTCGGTGGTGTATGTGGAGAAGGTGGCGAACAACGCAGAGGAGACGGTGGCGGCAATACGGGGGATGGCCACCAACCACGATCTCTATATAGTGGGCCGCGGGCAGGGGATGGTGTCGCCGTTGACAGCAGGGATGATGGAATGGAGCGAATGCCCAGAGCTGGGGGCAATAGGGGACTTCCTGGCGTCAGCGGATTTCGCTGTGACCGTGTCAGTGCTGGTGATGCAGCAGTACGTGGGTACGTCGGGGGCGGACGGGCTGGGAACGCCGGAAAGCCCGGGTAAGCAAATGGACCAGTACCTCGGCGGCAACGATAACAGGCGGCTACGGGCATCTCAGGTCTTGTACCAGCCACGGGGTGGTGCGCAGAACGGCATGGATGCTTAGGCAATGGACAATCTCTCTCTAGGAAGATCAAATCTCCTCATCATATGATTCATGGTCCATAATCAGCTAAGAATATCAATGGTCAGCACCACCCAAAACATGGAGGGTCCCGATCATCCGGTAATATCTGCATGTGGGTCCCAGTGGGTGGTCCATTTGATCGAGACCCAGACATAACTGACTCTTTCCGCGACTTCTGCATGTATGGGGGAGTTGTTTTCGGGTAGTCTTCCTTCTTTTCTTTACTTTTTTAATTTTTGTTGCTCAATGTAAGATATAATTTTTTTTATTTTTACTTTTAAGGTGATCCAATGCGACCTTACGTAGAAGCGCAGGAAAATGTTTTTAATATATAGTTAAAACATTTGTATGCTGTAGCTCTCAGGGGGTGTTTGGCGCATGGGACTAGATGGGATTAAGCGGATGGAATTGCATTTGGCATTATGCAAATCCCATATGGCGTTTGGAGCGGTTGGGATTAGGCACTTGGTCCCACATGAATCCTGCCACCTATAGCATTGTTTCCTGCTCATACGTTTGAAAATTTTGAAAATGTACGGCTAATGTCAGTACGGTACTGTGGGTTCCACCATGATGTATGGACTATATCCACACTGTCCATCCATTTTTCAAGAACATTTTAGGGCAAGGGCCCAAAAATCAGGCAGATCCATAGCTCAAGTGGACCCCACCACAAAAAGTAGCTGGGATTGAACGCCTACTGTTGAAACTTCTGCTGTGTTGTGGTCCATTGTATTTCCTACTACTTTTTTGAGCTCATGCCATAAAATTATGTTGCGAAATAGATGGACGGTGCGGATATAACACATATATCATAGGATCAATGATTCCAAATGCTGGTGTAGAGTTTGTTCATCCATGTGCGTCCCATAGTAACGAGTGCAAATTCCATCCAGTGAATCCCGCCGGATGCCAAACACGGTATAGAGTTTCTTCATCCCATGGTTTCCAATAGCACTAGGAGACAATCCCATGACACCAGCAATATTGATGTTTTTCTAATCTCATCCCTCCTAATCCCATCTAATACCATTTGCCAAACATGCTCTTAGGTTGTTTGGCAGGTGTGGATTTGGCTGGATTTGAGTGTATTTCGAATCCATGGGTCATTTGGTAAGCTGGGTTAAGGGTATTCCTAATACTTTTGGTGAATTTTGTAATTCCTCCCTTTTTCTTAAAATATCATTCCTCTCCTTTTTCTTACTCAATTTTAAAGGGAAAAGTATAGCACGTGTACTATATGTGTCATTAGGCTACTACACAAAAAAAAAAGACATGCTCACGCACATTTAAAAACAAACAAACAAACAAACAAATGCAACAAAGGCAACAGTAGCAGCATGCAATAGGCGTGAAGTGCCAAAACTCTCAAACATAGTGCACAAGCAAGCAATTCTCTTGCAGGGAGCGGATTAGGTGTCACCAAGCTAAAAAAGTCATTGTGGTGTGAATCCTTACTCATGCCTCAGTGGTAGTTATTGTTGCCCTTGATTTTTCGATCATGTATATAATGTGTGTGAGGGCATGTCAAACCGAATGCGCAGCTGGATTCAAACCAAAACAACGATGACCCCAAGCACCAAGATAGGTAGATACGCCATAGTCAGCCATATGTGACCAGGACATGTATAGATAGGTCGCTTATTTAGCCACTTGCATAGTTGTTTTCTAATTATCAGACTATATTTGGAGGGTGGGGTTCATCCTCCAATGATGGGTTACACCTTTGCCTTCCGTACGGAAGGACTTTCAATACAGATAAAATACGAAATGGAAAAACTTACAGTCGATTGCGTGGAACATGCCAAAGATCACCTTTTCGAAGGAAACACTTCATTGAGATAAGTTTAGCATATAATCGTAGACTTGGAGTCTATTTCATAGAATCATACAACCACATGTATTCTCTTTTAATTGGCTCTTGCACAGCCGGGCAGAAATAGTGTATAACATTGCCCCCACGTCTCATTACCTTTGGAAAAAGGTAAAAACGATGTTTGATTTTTCATTAAATGCAACCGTCCTTTTATTCCATGTGTCGCGTTCTCATTCACTGTGCATGGCCGATACAAATTCGGATGACGGTAATGCTTTTTTACAGAAGCAACCTTGCACCGACGCGTGTCCCTTTCTTGAACCGAATGAGGTGTCATGATTACACCTTCGTTAATACCTACCAAGGCGGCCAATAAAAACAAAATTTCAAATTCTATTCTCTTTCCTTTAGGGCTGTTAAAAAAACCGACCAAACCGATAAAATAGACCAAACCGATCAGTGTCAGTCGATTTTCCATTCTATTACAGGTCAGGTCAGTTTTTTTATATTAAAAACCAAGAATGTTGGTTCGGTTGTCGGTTTGTAAAAATTATAAACCGTTTTCAACCAAAACGAACCGACTATATATATATATATTTAAATTATATTTATTAATGTTACCCCTATCGTATGGCCCACCTTTATAATATCCTATATATCCACGTTGTCCAATCGTTTATGTAACCCATTTTAGGATGTGTTCCAAAAAAACTAATCAGATCTAAATCTCAGGTGGACCACACTACATGAAACAATGTTGATTGAGCGCTCACCATTAAAGATGTCCTCGAGGCCACTTGAAGAAGATTTGAAATGTGTATTTGTCATCCAACCTGTTGATAAGGTTAAACAGACTTGGATGAAGGGAAAAGTCAAATTTCACTTTCAGCTTGATCCAAAACTTTTGTGGCCTATAATTATAAAAAGGTTTAATGGCCATTCACCAATTTTTACATTGGTGTGGTCTACCAGAGATTCAGATCTTCTTAATTTTTTGAATGTTGTCATGAAACCGACAAAACCCGAATTTATCTGGTTCGGTTCGGTTAATGAGGCTTCATCGGTTCAGTTCAGTTGTTAAATATTCCAAACCGACTGAGTCGGTTCGGTTGGGTATCGCCCCTCAAAACTGAACCGACTGAACTATGTACAACCCTCCTTTCCTTACGTTTCCTCATTTTGAATTTCCTCTACCTCTTTTCTTCTAATGGTTGCCTCTTCTCATCTACCTCCCATTTCAAAATGGATAAGTTGACCGATGTCCTAGATGTTCTTTCATATAATTTTACTAATAAGATTATCTTCATGACAACTATCAACAATGAGACTATCTTCCATCTCGGCCCTTCTTTTCTCCCAGGAGTCTTCAAGGACTCGCAACTCATTATCAATCAAATCAACGGTGACTAGAGAATGAGAGACGAGAAGCTGGTGTTATACCACGTCTACCTCGAAAACTTCATTAAAGAATTTCACAAAGTCACCTTCACATACATGCCTCAAGCTAAGAATTAGTTCAGTGATGCTCTAGCTATGTTGTCATAGATGCTGGAGATTTCCAAAGGAGTAGCTCAATGGGAACTCACTGTAAAGCTTCAGGACGAGCTCACATTTTGCCTGCAGATTGAAGAAGTTGAAAAATTGCCTGATAAGCAACCGTGGTACACCGATGTCAGAGGGTACCTAGAAGATTGAACTTATCCAGTTGGTACCACATCAACGGACTGTCGCACCATTCAGCGTCTAGCTGCATAGTTCACAATTAATGGTGACATTCTTTACAAATGGCCTTTTAATCAAATCTTGTTACAATGTGTGGATGAGACTGAAGTTGCAAAGATCATGTCAGAAGTACACAAAGGAACTTGCGGTCCACTCATGAATGGCCACATGTTGGCAAAAAATATTTTATGGCAAGGGTGTTACTGGATGACCATGGAAACCGATTGCTGCCAGCATGTCAAAATGTGCTTCAAGTGTCAGGAGCACGCAAATCGGATCCACGCCCCGTCATTTAAGTTATACAATATGACAAGACCCTATCCCTTCTCAATGTGGGGAATTGACATCATCGGTAAAATCAACCCTAAAGCATCAAACGGCCACAAATACATCATGGTGGTAGTCGATTACTTCACCAAGTGGGTAGAGGCGGCATCCTACACCACCATAGCAGCCTTACACATGGTATGGTTCCTGAAGAACAAAATTATCAGCCACTATGAGGTCCCATAAACCATCATCATCGACAACGGGACACCCTTCGTGAATCAAAATGTGGAATATTTGCTCAAGCCATTTAAAATTAAAAGGCATCGATCTAACCCCTATTGGCCACAAATGAACGAAGTCATGGAAGCCGCCAACAAGTCTCTGTGAATATGAGATGATGGGATATGAAGTAATTCGATTTTGAAAACTTATAATCCTTTGATTTATAGTTTCTAAATGAGTTCCTTTTATTCTATTGATTAATAGAAAGTTTAAACATCAGTGAGACTAGTTCACCAAATACAAATAACTTTCATTATTAAGGGCTAAACTAGAAATTATGATGATACGGTGAGATGATTATTCAAAGAGTGTGTAGGAACCAAGTTGGGGGGGGGGGGGGGGGGGGGGGGTTCCATCACGTTTCAAGAGGAAAAAGAAAGAAAAGTTTATTGAAAAAAGAAATAAAATGGTAAAAAAGAAGAAGTAAGTTGAAAAAAGAATGAAAAAGAATGAAAATCAGCTAAAAATAGTTGCATCGAAAATAACTACCTATGACTACCCAAAAGGGAAATGGGATTAGTGTGAAAACTGTCAATGAAAATCCAAAGCTGAAGAAAGAAAGAAGAAAGGGAATCCTCGTTGAACGGTAAGGTAAATTCCTATGAAAGATTTATGTTGATCTGAACACTTTTGGATTTTGATTATGATTAATCACTTGGTGGAAGGTTAACCCTTATATGTAAAGAGTTATGAATTCAATGAGCACACTAGATCATGATTGTTTGAATCCATTCTATTTGTCAATTAAGTAGCTGGAACTCAGTTTGAACACTCACTAAGCCATTGGAAGATAAGTCTTTTAACTTCTTGTCACTAAGTACCTCTGAATTTCACATTTACATGAGTTAAATTACATAGAAGTTTTGTTTTCTGAGAGAGGTTTGAGATTGAGATGTTGGATTGTTCTTCGTATGTTTTGCTCGGGAGTACTAGCTAGCAAAATGTTGGTTGGGGGGTATGTTGAGCTTTGAATCATGTATAATTAAACCCCAATTAATTCATCACACATTTTCATAGTTTTGAGTGTTAAAGAAGAGATCTTATATGTGTATTTGTGTTTGCAAAAAAAGGAGACGGACCTCATGAATTCATTGTTGAAAGGGACTACTTAGAACACTTTGAAGATCAACTAAAGAAGAAAAGAGAGGATGAATCCAAGTGGAAGGAGCTTAGGAGTTCAAAATCAAGAAAATGCAAAAAAAAATAAAAAAAATTGATTGATGCTTCGATTGGTCTTCGATCCATCGTAAAATGCCTTTGATTGGTCTTCGATGCCATCGAAGGACCCATCGAACATACCTGAAAAACCAAGTTTTTAAACAACTCTCTGGATAAGATTTTGATCCCATCAAAATGGGTTTGATCCATCGTCAAAGACATTTAATCCCTAGAAGTGAAGATCAATGCCATCATAATTTAGGCTGAAAAGTTTGCAACTCTCTGAACTGATTTCAATGCCATCAAAGTAACTTTCGATCCATCGAAGCATTGTTTGATGCCATCGAAGTTCCCATCGAGATCAACATAAGTGCGAAAATTTTATGCACTTGAAGAGGTGGTGCGCGATTTTTCTTATAAAACGGAGACTTCCAGTGTTAGGGTCTCAAAAAGCCGGGATCCTCAAAATAAGTATTATAAGTGTACAATCCATCACATTACCGAATTTAAAGGCAGTGCATCAGGAATTTCAACTAGAATTGCAATACACATCAGTCTTTACTAAAAATAGAAAGTTGACCTTGGGGTGGGCCCTACCATCCATCATGGTCAAAACCTTCCAAATTTGGGTTATGAGTACAATCGTGAATAAACATGGCCAGTGTATTAACATTCATCACCAAGCGGGTCATACAAACCCATTATTTAATAGAATTAAAATAGAAAGCTAAAATAGATGTCTGTCAGCGCATCAAGAAATTAAGACATTTTCATAAATGAATTTCAGCATGCACTGACCCTCAACGAATCAGTAAATTCACCAAGCGCATTGAGAAATTCAGACAGTTTTCAGTAATAAATTTCAAGACGCATTGACTACCAATGCATCCAATAATTAATACAATTTTCAGTAATAAATTTCAGGATGCATTGACTGCCAGCGCATCCAATAAATCAGCAATTTTCAGTGAATTTCAGGACACACTGATAGCCAGTGCATCCGAAAAATCAGCTATTTTAACCAAGTAATTTCAGGACGCACTGACCTATTTTCTCGACGCGTCGAGCTATTTTATCGATGCGCTACACGTGGTGGCTTCTTATTGGCCGACCTCCAGTATTTTTGGGTATAAATATCCCTTTCACTGTACATTCGGACAAATCCAGAGAGAGAGAGAGAGAGAGAGAGAGAGAGAGAGCTTTGTCCATTTGGGTATTTGAGAGATCGTCGGAATCCCTTGCCGGAACCCTTTTTCGACCGCCGAAACCCCTTTCCGACCACCGAAATCCCTTTCTGATCACCGGAATCCTTTACCGGGAATCCCATTTTCGACTACCGCAGGTTCAGTAAAGAAATAATTTCAAATTGCGCAAGTATAGTAGCGTATCACAAAAATCAACCATTTTTGATGCACTGGCCCTAGCGCATCAGAGAAATCACCCTCAGTGGATCAAAAAAATCAATATTTCGAGACAAGTCATTTTTCGATGCACGGCCCTAGCACATAAAAAAATAGACCTAGCGCATCAGAAAAACCAACCATTTTTGAAACAAAGTTATTTTTCAATGCATTGGCCCCCGTGCATCAGGAAAATTAAGCCAGCGCATCCAATAAATCAGCAATTTTCAGTGCATTTTAGGACGCGTAGATTGCCAGCGCATCTAATAAATCAGTGATTTTCAGTGAATTTCAGGACGCACTAACAGCCAGTGCATCTAAAAAATCAACTCTCTGAACGTTAATTTCAGTAGCCCTAAACCTTCATTTTGTGATGTCTTCGGGCCCAGCTTTGGCTTATTTTGGGTATTTCGAGTGTTCCGGACACAACGGGACAATCGAACAATCCATCTAGGATACCTAATGAGTGGAATGCAAGCCTTCGGAGTCCAATTCGATCCAATGCGATGAACGGAGTAATTTCTCGAAAAGAGGCCGCCAGTGCCTAGAATCATACCAATATATCATTCTTACACATACTATCATATTATGACCCGAATTAAGGTTCGGACTAAACAAACGGGACTATGGTTAACATAATAAACCATATCAAAAGAGTTCTTAACTATCATATGAAACTTGTTAAAGATTGACACCTCAAGAACAGTCGATGCCCTACCCATCTAAACAGCATCCGCTGGTTGAGCTGTTCAGGTACATACAACTGCAGATAGGTATTCCCACAATCACCTGTAAAAAATGATGGGTGCAGGCCCAGAGTCGCACACCTCGGTTAAATACCTTGACAGTCTCAGCCTGGATCTCCGGTTAAAACATATATAGGACACAGACATCCGACTCGTACAAAGATAGATCAATCCATAACAAAACAAAACATATACAGGTCTTTTCGACCATGAACTACAAGTCTCTACGACCATGAACTCTGAGACTATAGTCCCTATTGACTAGTCTTCTGTCTTTTAATCAAGGGCCATCGATCATTCGATGTAATTAAGGGCTCGTGCCAGACCACTGCCTAGAATGCATAAGATCTCAGAATTTCTTGAATAAAATTCGCCTCGCGATATCTCTTCTCTTTTCTTGTGTACCTTATGAATGCTTGTGATTGTCTATGAATGTTTTCATTACTCAGAACCACAGAATAACGAAACACAAGAAAATTGTATTGCGCATTTTTCTAGTTCTAACAAACTAGCGACTCTACTAGGGATCGAACTATACTAGAATCTCTAGTTATCTCTAAGTATAGAAACACTCTAAGATCAATTACTTACAAATACGAATATACACATAGGAAAGTTATCGCGAGGCGTAATGTTTCGGCGCACCTCGGGCGCCAAACTGGCGACTCTCAACGGGAATGTTCCTCCCTTCATCTTTAAGGCAATAGATAATAAATAAAAAAGGATTTCAAAACACACGGATTTTCGCACTTTCCACATATTTCTCATTTCTATTCTCTTATTCTTGTTAATCTATTACCGTGATCAGGAATTTACATTCCCGACCACGTTTGTGAAATGTTCTAATGAGTGTGTGATTACCGCAGACTAGATTAACAAAAGTATTAACAAAGACAGGAGAGATGACAACCACAACAATCAGTTCATGCACTTTCCTTGCCGCAGGGGGATTAACTTTTCCCCACTTTACCACAACCGTGATAATCACACCTGACTCAGACTGGTAGGTAATCCGCACACGCCAGTAGAAGAAAGAATTAAGGGAAGCAGTGGTAAAGGCAGTATGTACAAAGAAGAATGTTGTCAAGACATATCAGTGGCAACCAAAAAGGAATCAGGCAACCTTCGCCGTCCGCCGAACCTTGACTGTTAAGCCTTCAACTCCCGTACTCTCAGTTGAACACTTTCCATCGTTGCCCAAGGCAGTGCGTCGTAAACAAGAGAAGGTCAAGCAAACACCCAAGAAGAGCTCGCAGTCCATGGATGCCGCATTATCCACAAGGACAACACAGGGGCAGATTCAGAAAATACGACCAGTGCAGATCGTAATGGTTCAAGTAGTAGAAGAAGAAGAAGGACCGTATGAAGTAGAAGAATTACCTCTAGTCCAAGATCAGATCGACAGATTGGTTCAGGCTAATCGCGAAACAAATGAACGAATGAGGGCTATTCAGGAAGCTTTGACCACTGTGATAGCCTAAAACGCTACCAGAAGTGTTATACCACCTACGCGTCAGTCTGCCGAAGAGTCCCAAGGGGCAACTAAAGGACCAGCCGACGCCAAATTGATGACCTAGACTAGGAGAGTTTCAGCAGAGCGAATGCACGCCCGACTGCACAGATGTCGCGAGAGGAATTGTCATAAACGATCGCGAGTCTCATGCGGCAAGAGAAAGAGAAAGAAAAAGGAACCAGCTACAAATATCAAGTTCCATATCTGCTGGAGATAGAAGAAATACCGTTTACGGTTAACTTTAAATGTCCAGACTTCGAAAAGTTTGATGGGATAGGATCACCAGAGGAGCATATCACTCATTTCCTTACAGAATTGGGGAATTGGCCGGCCATACCACAGTACTGTATGCGATTATTCGGGTCAACGCTGACAGGGAAGGCTTTCTAATGGTATATGTCACTACCAGCTGGGTTGGTGAGATCATGGGAACAGATGCTAGGCAGCTTCATCTCAAAGTTTTTCACTACGGAAAGAGAAACATCAGTAATAGATTTGGCCTTGATCAGACAGAGACAGAGAGAACCTGTGGAGAAATTCATGGATCGATGGGGGGACGATAGCAGCTTAATGCCAAGAACTACCCAGTGAAAAGGAACAAATGAAGATGTGTATGCGAGCCTTAGACCTAATGATATCATATGGATTATCTGGGAATAGTTTTCACTCTTTTCGAGAATTAACCACTAAAGCACATTTGCTGGAAGAAGCCGCAACATGGGTGAATTTCAGGCCCGAAAGGCAAAGAAGAGAAGGAGGAAAAATTGCAGAAACACATAATGTAAACAAGGGCAAAGACTTAAGAGATTAGAAGCGGCCAATCGTAGAATCCAAGATAGACATGAAGACAGTGCCTACTCAAGATAAAGGCAGGAGACTTTATGTTTCCCAGGGAGAGAAAGGGCTAATGGTCCGTACACATTCGATATGGTCGATCTGGTCCCTATCATGGAACAGCTAGTGGAAGAAGGTATACTCCACTTACCAGAACCAGTTCGTCCACACGAAGTTGGGAGAGTAAATGATCCTCGGTATTGCAAATACTATCGATGTCTGAGCCACAAGATAGAAGACTATTTTAGTCTAAAGGGAATAATACAAGGGTTGATCAACCAAGGGGTGATCAGTATGAAATCATCGGAAGCAATCAGGAAAGAAACATATAGGGCAGTTTCAGCACTTCCCTCAGAAGAAAATGATCGCTTGCGCACTTCGTTCCCCAAACTTGAAGAGCCGTGGACTCTGATCAGCAGCAGAAAGAGGCTCGAGAATAGACGAAGACTTCTCAACCGTAAGAAGAAAGGGATGAGAAGAGAGGAAATAACATATCAAAGGAAGAGCCGACTTATCAAGAATCAGGTACACTGCGCGATGATATCATTCACAAAACAACCAGCGACAAGAGAGACATCACGGTTAGGTGAGGAGGAAGTTGATGCGGTTACCCTCCGATCCGAAAAACAGAGCTAAAATGCGCTCTACAAGGATCAGTTAACCCAATGCAGGAAGATGCAAATCCGGATAGACCTTCGACAAGGCCCCAGGGGCAGAAGTTGAAAGAGAAGGTTATTAAAGCCATACCTAGTCAGTCAGGTCCGAGACAAGGAGCATTGTTGGTAATATACGATGTGGTGTCACATCTGCGAAAGGTCCCAACTCGCCTAAGCATATATGACGCTTTGGGAAATGCTGATAAACGCTTTGCTAGAAAAGATGGATAAGTCCATAACAAAATAAAATATATATCGGTCTCTTCGACCATGAACTACAGGTCTCTACGACCATGAACTCTAAGATTATAGTCCCTGTTGACTAGTCTTCTGCCTTTTAATCAAGAGTCATCGATCATTCGATGTAATTAAAGGCTCGTGCCAGACCATGGCCTGAAATATATAAGATCTCAGAATCTCTAGAATAAAATTCACCTCGCGATATCTCTTCTCTTCTCTTGTGTACGTTGTGAATGCTTGTGATTGTTTATGAATGTTTTCATTACTCAGAACCCCAAAACAACGAAACACAAGAAAATTGCATTTGCGATTTTTTAGTTCTAACATCCAGTCTCTTTTTAAATCATCCTAGAAGAGTCCTGGTCGTGTTAGAGGTGCAGAGATTCAAAGAGGAGCTTCTCCTTCATCAATTTTATGGGTTTTTCTAGTTTTAGTTCATGTTTTATAGTTTTTCTTTTGATTCTAGTTCAATTATGTTTTTTATTAGAGCTGCACACGAGTCGAGCTCAAGTTAAGCTTAGCTTGATCAGTGCCCTACTGAGCTTGAGCTTGGCTTAGCTTGAGCATTGAGCTCAAAATAGCCGCTTGAGCTTGGCTTGCTGGTTGAGCCGATCGAGCTTTGTTCGAGCCAAGCCGATCGAGCTTTATCGAGCCAAGCCAAGCTTTGTCTTTTTTTTTCCTTTTTTATAGAGTAGCGAAAGACCCCATGACCCAACCCACTGACCTAACCCGTTGATCCGACCCCAATCTTTTGATAAAAAAAACTTACAAAATTAGGATATTTTCTATTTCAAACAAAATAAATCAAAAATAAGAAAAAAATATAAAAACTTACTTGGTAGTGGTGGATGCTCAGGCCTTCGCTTGAAGGTGCGGTGTGGTCGGGCGTTCGCTGCCAAGCATTTGTTACTGGGTGCGGCGGGGAGGAAGCTGGAACAGAGAGAGAGAGAGAGAGAGAGAGAGAGAGAGAGAGAGAGAGAGATTTAAAAGAAATAGAGGGAGGGAAAGAGGGAAAGGGGTAGCTGGGCCGAGTGGGGACAGGTGGGACTCGGGAGTGAAAATGAAAAGGAAAAAAAAGGGTCGAGTGAGGTCTTGGGTAGGGTTAGGGTGTTATATATATATTATAAAAATATCGAGCTCGAGCCGAGCTAAGGTCAAGTGAGCTGAGCTTTGTTTGAGATTCGAGTCATGCCGAGCCAAGCTCCCTTGTGCTTGAGCTTGACTCGTTTTCAAACGAGCTTCCAAAATCGAACTTGAGCTTGATTGAACTGGCCTACGAGCCAAGCCAAGCCGAGCTTAAACAAGTCAAGCCAAGCGAGCTTTTTGAGCTAGCTTGGCTCGTGTGCAGCTCTATTTTTTTATTGGCTAGACCTCTTAGCTAGGGCTAAGATGTGAAGTTGTAGTTAGTTTTTTTTATGTTTAATTCGTTTATTCAAGTACATTAAGTTTAAAGTTTGGAGTTTTCAAGTTCTAGTTTGAATAAAATTGATAATTTTAGAGAATTTTTTTTATAATTTTAGAGAATTTTTAAATCTCTTGTGCAACATATATGAGATGCTTGTGAGTTTATGAGATCGATCATTATGCTATTATAGGAATTCGATAGTTGAAACCCTAGATCTATTGTGATTTGAGGATACGATTGATGCTTCAAAGTTCCATTAGTTCAAGCTCTCCGTACTTGAAGTAGAATTAGAAGTTCTGAATTTTCAGATTTTACTTGATTGTTTATGAGCTTTTGAATGTGATCTCTTCTGATTGGATAAAGATAAGACTTAAATTTCAATTAAATGTTTGTGTTCTATGAATAGCTTAGCATTAATGATTATTACAAGTGGATTCTTGATGCTTTAATTTCTTCTATTTCTGATATTTTTATTTTAAGTCGGTTATTCAATTAAATTTAATATAAATCAAATTTATCTACTTAGCCTAGTTATATTCGTCAGAATTTGGTTAAACCTTACAATCCCTGAGGACGATCACGGTCTCACAACCGAACACTTGGGGTTGTCAACACTCGTTACATTTATTGTGATTTATATAATTCTCATATAGGCAGACACTGCTTTTAAGTTATACATTTTAAGTATTAGTCATATATTACTGAATTTAGTTATCTTCGCTTTATTTTTTATTCACTAATTAAAATGCATTATTCTGATTTATTTGTATATGGAATGAATATACATTTAATTAAAGACACAAGTGGGAGCACTTTCCAAATATAATATTCCTAAACAAATATTTTATTAAGTTAACACATGACAAATTAAGGATACTTGACTCTCAATTTTTGGAGCATTTTGACCATTATGAAGGAGAAGCAATCCATACAGTATCATAAGAGGCAAAACACCTCCAGTCCAGGTCCCTCCAAAATTGAGCAGCTATGAGAACTCTTTTGGGAGCTGGCCTGCGACCAAAAAATAAAATAAAAACACTAGACAGTCAGTAAGGGTTGTATATCCATCAACGAAATTTCAAAACCTTTGCCTCTTTCCATATGGAGGGGTGCTTAAAAATTCAAAGGTACCCAAATTTAGGAGGTATGACGATAGCAGGTGTCCCATAGCCTGTCCCCAAGCATTATGTGGTGACGTTGACGTGCTGGCAAGCATTAAAGGGGTGTCAGTTTGCGACAACCTACTCAATTGATACATGTCGTTGGATGGAGACTACGGAAATAGCTATCCCAAGCCTTTATCAGCCTATTCTCAGACAACTTGAATATGGCACGAGGTTTTATTAGATCACATAGACCTCGATGAAGTGGAAAAGGAAAACATATCAGCTTGATCCGAAACTTTTGTGGCCCGTTAGATGTTTTCAATGGTGGCCGTTCAATCGCCACTGTTTCCTACAGTGTGGTCCACATGAGATTCAGATCTTTCTCATTTTTGACCTCATACCCTAAAATGAGCTGGAACAATGAATGGACTGTGTGGATACAAATCATACACTATGGTGGGCCCACAGAGCTTCTGCTGCACCGACGTGACATGGGTACTTGAGGGTTCACCAGCGAATCCGAGTCCGTAATTTTTGGTTCGTTGACGTTGCCTAAAATGGAACGAATTTTGATTGGACGATTTAATTGAAATGCATTCACGCCAGTAGTTTAAGTTTCTGAGTGCTCGCGTATGAAATCCATATCTTTGTCAGAGTAACAATGTTTCTCTATTTTATGGCGCGTCATTTATTTTCATTTTATGTGGACCATCAATTAGATCAGATGAGCCAAGGAATAGGAGTATCCAAAATCTAACTGGTAAAGCTATTTTCAGCATCGTGTCTGCACGCGCCAAACATGCATGATTGACAAAAGCATGTATACCAAGATCCTCACCATCCGTTAGGTTTTTCCACCGTTAATCTTACATGTCGTAAAAATCTGGCCGTCCAACTAATCATGTGTCCATATTAAGCATACATGTAAGGCACAGAATGTAACTGGTGTGGCCTGTATTCTAGTCATGGATGCATTTAAACGAGATACCCATGTGATGAACGTATCCGATTTAGCACACGTGAACCGTATCTGCTCGTGTGGCGCGATGTATTTGTTGCGCGGTTGCAAAATGCATCCCTCAAATCCAAATGCTCCGTCTGCTGGTTTTGTCTTCGACAGTCTCAATAGTCGCGATGGATTAAGAAAGATAGTTCGTCGCAAAATACCGTACATCTAGAATGCTCTTTGACGAGCCTGATTGGTGGATATAGTGGGTCCTATCTTTAGATGGTCATTGGATGGAAAAGAACCCAAAGGTCAGTCGGTCTCTTCAATTGAATCTCTTTTATTTTGACTCTCTATCACTAATCCAACGTCCATATGAATTAAATCATCATAATTCACGGTATGGCCCATTAGATAGACGCCATAGATTTATGTCCTGACCTCCCACGTATAAATTATACGGAGATGGAAGGACTTACACACGGTTCCCCATCCAGCGTACTGGAGGCAAAGCCAGCCCCGCTTTTCACGAGGAAAAGGAAGGACTTACATGATCCTCAGCCGAGAAAATGCGGATTATACTCGAGTTTTCAGTTCCTAACAATGCCACACATGTTTCATCCATCCAGACCATTGGTTTTACGAGACCCATAGTGGATGGATAATCTATAAAAAATTTCTCCTCAATAGGACAATCCTAACCTTCCCTTTACACCCCCAAGAGGAGAAAAACATAAACGGTCTTCCTTCAACTGAAAAATGTACAAAATCGACGGCTAGAATCCTCCAATGCGAGCCCAAACAGACCAAGGGTCTGGATCACTGATCGGTGGGCCTTACTTGTAAAAACTCAAAACCCGAGTATAATGTGAGCATATATGCTCGTTCCTTGCGTTATCATGTGATATTCTTCTCGTTTCGAGAAGCCGTGGCTTTACTTCTTCCTTTTAAATTCCAAAGAGAAAGAAAGGTAATCAAATCCTCTCCAGTCGTATTTTCTCCCAATCACGATAATTTTCATTTCCATTCACAGAGAGAGAGAGAGAGAGAGGTAATAGAAGCTTATTTCATCAGTATCTGCTTTCATTTTCTTTCTTTGTTTTGACTCTTTTAGCTCTTCCTTTCTCTGACCGGCTGGTTGAGTCTTTGAGGTCTGCTCGGGTTGCGTTTGGATGCGCAAGTGAATCGGATTGCGATTGCTTGTTGAGTAGAGTGGAAATATTTGAATCAATATCCGCTAGCATTGAGGCCGCGTTTGGATGCTCAATTGGGTTGAATTGCAAGTATTTGATTCAATGAAGTGGAAATGATTCAAAGCAGCTAGATACAAATTTGAAATTCCGGCCGTTTCGGGTCCAGCTCGCAACGAAAGGGATCTCATGGATTGAAATGATCGCACGGCTGTTTTAGTAATTTAAGATTTGTGTTTCTATTATTGCTTTTCATTTCAACTGCACATCCGAGTTTGTTTTCTGTTTCTTGATTTGATAAGAAACGTAATTGTGGTTCGAGGAATCATCCTTAGTGCTTGACATTTTTTCTTGATTAAAATGCATATATTCGCGAATCAATAATATTGTGAATCCAAATGCAGCCTTATTTATGCTGCATTCTCGTGGAACGGGAATTGCAACGTGAGTAGTGAGTGACCTTTTTGCTAAGGATTACCGCCTGCTGTCCATCCATAAGTGGGCTGGACGACTCAGTTGGTGTCCACAATGAACATCCTGTATTCGCTATTGTGGAATCCTTTATGGAGCTGTGATAGATACAAAGAGAAGGATAGCTGAAATAGTAAACTCCGCTTATTTGTGTCATTTGATTGGATTCTGAGTTGGTATCCAGCATTTGTCAGAGGGGTTGAAGTTGTTGTTTGATTGCACATCCATGTCTTATTTTAATAGGAATCGGAATCGGAATCAGGGAATGTTTGATTGGGGATTGCAATTGTGACATTGTTGACTGAGCTGTGGTAGATAAGAAGAGAAGGAATAGTCAAATTAGCTGAAATAACAACCTCCATTCACAAGACATGAATCTGCTTCAAACAGAGGCAACTTGGAATGCTTTCTTTTTTCGCTTTGATTGGGTTCCAAGTGGGCGTCCTGTGTTTGTTGGATACTTGTGTATATACAACTTTGGGGGCTATGTCTTTTTTGCTTCTTTGAGTTACTTGTCGAGGCTTCATTTGGATGCGCTAGTGATTAAATTGTAATTGTCATCATTTTAGCTTTATCTCAACTAATTGGGGTGTTCGGCTACGAGAATCCTTTTCTGCCATTCCACTCTATCAAGGGTCATAACTTTAGTTAGATCACCATAGGTCATCAAGTCTTTTTACTACCTTCCCCTACATCCTTTTAGGCCTTCCCCTTACCTTTTTAGAGCCTTCAACTTGCACCAACTCACTCCTTCTAACTGGTGTAGTTGTTGGTCTCCATTACACATGACCGAACCATCTACGTCTACTCTATCTCATTTTGTTACATATTGGTGCTACTCTGAAGTTCCCTCGAATATGTTCATTTCTAATTCTGTTCTTTGCTATCTTTGTACTCATCCATCTCAACATTATCATTTTAGCTACACCAATCATTTAATGATTAAATTGCAACAATTTGTACAATTAATGTGGAAGTGACCAAATTGTAATGACTTTTTGTTGTCTTGATATTGAGGGACTAAACTCCAAATTGCAATTATGATACTTTTGAGTTAGACTAGAAAGGAATGCGACTACATTTCGAGACCTACTTCCTCACCGTGAATACTATGGTAGGCGATTGCAATTCTATCATTTCCACTCAATTGAACTACTTATGGTAATTCAAATCAATAGTGCATCCAAATGCAGGGTTAGTTACTGATAGAAGGGCCTGGATGAACAGAGATCCTCGCTAAGAGGGAGTGTTGCAAGTCATTTCTAACCCTAACGGCCTGTTTGGTTGCAGAATCTAGATTCTAGAGAAAATCTAAATTCCAATGTTTTTTTTGAGAGGTAATTCTTTATTGCGTTAGTCATGCAACTCACACACCCTGGTTAATCACACAAAGCGCCCACTGACGCTGTTAACGTGTCTCGAACCTGAGACCTGGCTGGAGAGGCCGTGGCATGTCAACCAGCCTGGATAACAGGCAGGAGACTCTAAATTCCAATGTTGGAATCTAAAATTGCAGAAACTGAATTGGAAACCCAGATTCCATCTAGAACTTGCTGTTTGATTGAAAACTATGTAATCCAACCGTTGGTTGAGGCATGGCCCAATTGGGCTTCGGATCCGCCTGAGAACTTGACCCCTCGCCTATAGTGATCCCGCAAGACAGATGGCCGGGTTGGATGGCAAATAAACATTATAATGGGCCCTAGGAAGTTTTTAATGGTGGATGTTCAATCAACACTGTTTTCTTGTGGCGTGGTCCACTTGAGATTTAGATCTGCCTCATTTTTGGTTTAATGCCCTTAATTGAGCTCTCAAAACAGATGGACAACGTGGATATAAAACGCATACATCATAGATGTAAAACGCATACATCAAGGTGGGCACCACCCTAGGGGGTATTATCATCAATATTGAATGACGCTCACTTGCGCCTCTTTTCCCTTCCGTAGAAATGGTCCCTCACACCGTTTCCACTAATCCCGATTCCAGCCAATTTAGGTTTCCAAATGGAATCCTGTTTGGCTGGAATTTGCCGCCAAACACACCAGTTAAAATTGGATTTCGCTGGAATCCAAATTTTAAGCTGGAAACAGGTTTCCAGATGCCAACCAAACTGGCCATAACACATGCTTGACTGGAGGGGTTGGGCTGGTGAGGTGTGGTGGTTGTCATGGGAGCGGCAACCATGACAAAGGGGTATTTCTATGCTTCTAGCTTGGAGCATTGATTGTTGGTTCATGGATGGAAAGCAGTAACGACATATCAGTGGGAGACATGGTGAACCTGAGCAATAAAGGAGAGTGCAAGATATATTGATAAGATGTAATTCTTCGCCAAATATGGAACTCCCATATATTTCTAAGATTTTGTTAGCTTTCTTTTTAGTTTAATTTGGGTTCTTGCTTTAAGTTGTTTGACATTAGGGGTCCATGATTTACCTGAGACTTGGTTACCTTGCTGATGTGTTAGCTATCTGTGGGTTTACATTGTTGGGACTCCATGTCATGATCACTTATATCTGGCACTGATGGTCTGTTGCATGGTTCAAACTATTCATTAATATATAATAAGTATTTTGACTAATCTGTGGTGCATTTTTCCTATATATCTCCAATGTGAATCTAAATCAGTCAAAATTCACACCAATGGAGTCAGTTAGCAGGGTTTTGGAGCCAGACAATATGTGCTCCAATAACAATATTATGAACAAATGAGACTTGGAGTGTTTTTGTCATTTCGATTGAAACACCTTCAAACCAAGCTTGAATCTAATGATTATTTGATCTTGCTTTTTGTGTTCCTGATTAGGAGAACAAAATTTCAACTATGATTTTGAAATCATTTCATGGAATTATGATCAGTTTTCCTGATGTTGCAGTTAGTATTTAACATTGTAAACTATCGGCTGTTAAAAAATCCACTGATCTCTTACTCGTTCCTTGGCTGATAACAAATCCACTGATCTCTTACTCTTTCATTACAGCCAAAAGAAATCTCTAGTGACATATGTCCTGCGTCACGCATTAACGCTACTTAAGAATTTTCTTTTACCTGCTCAGTGACAATGATTTTTGTCATCCTTCTGTGCAGTTTGCATCTCCATAATCATTTCAACAAGCAATATGTCTGGTTTTTCTTTTTCCACTGGAATAAGGACACTAGCAGGCGAGTCAGTGCCTGTTTTTGCTGGCATCCTAATGTGCAAGATTGTAAGTGTTTTCTTTTGTGAAGCACCATCTTGTTAATATAGTTTATATACATGCAGAATGTCTGCTTTGGACAATGCGATGATATTCAATTTGAAAAATAATTGGCAATGGCAAGCTAGTCCTGGATGCTCTCATCCATCGCTACTATTTTTGTGCTATAAGCATGTGCTCAACATAGGCTACTGGTATGGCCCTTTGTAATCAGTAGTCAGTGTTAGTTATCATGATCCTGTTCTGAGAATTTATTAACATGAATAATCTGTAATCCCCTTGAGATGGAATATTATATATATATATATATATATATATATATATATATATATATATATATATATATATATATATATATATATATATATATATATATATATATATATATATATATAACCGGATTGTAATTGACCTTATATTTTAACTTCGTTTTTGTGACAGGTTTTGCATCCCGCATTGATAAGAGATTTTATTTATCTGAAATCTCCTTTTTATGTTAGCAAGCCAAGGCACATGGTTTTTGTTATGGGACTTTATTAACTCCTAGTATTGCCAATGCTACAGGCCTGTGTCAGTTTGTTTCTTTTTAATAATTCCATGCTCTATTTTGCTTTATGTTTTATGCATATGGTTAATTTTTTTTTACTTGGTATCAGGGTATGTGTTGTATCTGTTTTTTGGGCACTGCTTCCATTTTGCCCTTTTTTTGTTAATCTATAATTCCTTTCTCTTGTGTGCCATATTAATTAATGGAACATTGCCACCTTTCAAAAAAAAAAAAAAAAATAAAAATTAATGGAACATTGCATGGGAGAGTATTCTTAATCCCTTTTTTTTTTTTGTCATGGCAAGTAGCTTTTGCTGCATCCCATGGCAAAGTCTTTCATCCCGAATCATCTCATCAGCAGCTGACTTTATGTCTTGTGCAGTAACCAAATGAATGTACTTCATTTCCGAAACGTGCAAATGAAGCCCCTATCCATATGAAAGACTTTTTAATTATAGTTTACATTTATAAGTTGGGTAGGCTTGGGTCAGATAGGGTTGGGTAAGTGGGGTGGTATACCTTACCGAGAGTACTTGTTTATTATGTCCTTCCACATTTGCTTTCTTTCCATTCGGGGTGTTCATGTAATGGTAGGGGTGGCAATGGGCCAGGTTGCCTGCCATGCCTGGCAACCCAGCCCTTTAGGGCCATGGCTTGGGCCCCTAAACTTGGTCTGACGACTAGGCCTCTAGGTCCAATGCTATGGCCGAACTAAGCCAGGTCCAATGATGAATGGCACTGCCTGGAACATTGGTCTGATGTAATCATTAAGTGGGCCACCATTATAATTGTTTAAAGACACTCGTTAATGGTTTTCTATCGATGTACATGTGTAGTTTAAATATAATCATTGGATCTGGGGTGATGTGTCAATGATTGAAACTACTTATATATTAGAAAAAGGATATGTTCCATGCATGGACACACTTCAGACCTGTTTGTTTTTCCATTACCATGATAAATGGTGGTAAATAAACAATGATTACTTCTCATAGCCGTTTGGAAGAGAGGAAAAACACAACACAGGAATAATTGTGCCTCAAGAACTGAGATTGCATCGGATGTGATTGCCTACGTAAAATCTGTGGGTCCCACCATGATGTGTGTGTCTCATCCATGCCGTCCATCTGTTTTAACAGTTCATTTTAGGGCATGTGCCAAAAAAATGAGGCAGATTGTAAGCTCAAGTGGACCACACCACAGAAACAGGGGGGATAATGACATCCGCTGTTAACAGCTGAAATTTGTGTAGGGTCCATGGTGATGTGTCTGTCATCCAACCTATTCCTAAGGTCATAAGACATGGACGAAGGGAAAAAACAAATGTCAGCTTGATCCAAAACTTCTGTGGCCCCCAAGAAGTTTCCAACGGTAGGCATTTAACTCCCCCTGTTACCTATGGTGTGGTTCACATCTGATTTGGATCATTTTTGGGCTCATTCCCTAAAATGAGCTGGTACAACAGGTGGACGACGTGGATCAGACATATACATCACGGTGGGCCCTACTGATTTTACGTAGCTCATGTTTCTTATATCGGTTTTACCGTAGTAATCAACGACATAGAGTGTGGGTTGCATGAATTTACCATGGTAAATAATAATTACCCATTTACTACCATTTACCATGATAAATGGAAAAGCAAACAGGATTCATGTGTGTTTCCCCATTCGCCATTTAGCCAAGTTTGTGGTATGTTTGTTGTGATGTTAGATATCAACCCCACCACTAATGCAAAAGGCAAATTGGCAGATTTCCTTGTAAGTTCTGAAGAAGGGCCAAGTTGGTAGGACATCTCCCTTCACATGTGTATTACTACTGCTGCTGCTGCTACTATCATTAGTGTTATTGTTGGTATTATCATTATTAATTTGAATGGTCCTTGAGATGTGTAATGGAGACCCATAATTCAAAACTTAGTTTATGTATCATGCTGCATGAGCTTGGCTCTGGTTTGAAGGGTGAGAACATCTGTCATCAGTTGCTTCGGTACCAGTTGGACTTGGGAAAGCAAGGATGAGATTTACCCTTTCGTTTGAGAAGGTGCTGCCAATCTCTCTAGTTAATGATAGACTTACAGCTTTGCTTGAAACTTAATCCATAAATGTAGCATTTCAACTATATCCTCTTAAAATGCATGTGGATATTTGTGCAAACTGAAGTAGATGAAATACATACAATGTTGGTGAAATTATAGCATTTTCATTTGGTTGAACTTGTTCTTGGATGTCTATTTGTAATCATCAAGAGTCCTTCAATTAGTGTGAGGATTCCATGAGTGGTGTTATTTCCACGATCTGCTTCATCCACAGTAGCTCCCAATAGATGAAGGATTTGTATCTCATCCATGTGTACCTATGATATCTTAGATTATATTGATGGCACTGGATCCTCTTCATTTTATTTATTCTAACTTTTTTTTTTTTTTTACATAAAATGTTTCTTTTTTTTTTCTTTTTCTTTTTGAAGTCAACATTATCTTATTATGCATGCTGGCGTAGTCTGTGGGAATTGCATGCTTATTTCACAAACTGCCCTTTTGGTTGTACTAAATTGTTGCGCCAATTATACCGCTAGGGCTATCGATAGGCTGGACTGGTCCGTCAGGCCTTTTGGGCCTGGCCTGCCTCAAGTTGGGCTTGGGCTGGAATATCAAGCCCGAGGGCCAAGCTCAGGCATAAAATTCAGGCCCATTTCTCAATTGGGTCTGCTTTGGACCATGTACAACAGCCTGTCAGTTCGGCCCAATAGGGTTTGCAAAGGCAATTTTGTAATATGCACAATATGTAAAAATCCTCATTTACTAATGTTAGAACGAAGTCATCTGACTACCAGGAGAGGAATGAGAACGGACCAGAATGGATGAGTACTCAAGCTAGCATGTGTAGTAGTTTGTCAGCTTCAAAATGTATGAGCACTGATGCACGCAACGGCTTTTCAACCAACAAGCAATGACTGCTTCAAAGCCATTGTGCGGCAGCTTTCATTTTTCAGCATGGCATGTTGTCCTAACTAGTTGCTTTGTTCGACTTAATAGCTTCCATACTCAACTTGCTTACTAGCTTCCTGGGTTGCTGCTTTTCTTACCATGGGTTTGCTTGCTTTCTGCTTTCCATTCTTGCTTGCTGGCTTTAGAGCTGCCCTAACGCCCCCCGCCCTCCCCGCTCTCTCTCTCTCTCTCACACACACAACTGGACCAATCATCGAGGCTCAGGCTCTCGCCCAGCATAAACATTTCGAGCTGGACTGTTTTGGCTCGGTCCTGTGTGGAACAATGCAGGCCAGGAAGACAGAGCTTGGCCTGGCCCAGAGATGGCTCCGTTGACACCCATAATACCAGCCCTTATTGATGGGTGCTCAAAAAATTCTGAGGCAGAAAGATAGGCTTCTGATCAATTATACCAGATATGTTTGAACCGCCTAAATATTAGTAATGTGATATTTTGGTGTTTTATGTATTTCTAATTTAGTTATCGTTTTTTTTTTTTTTTTTAAGGTCTATGAAGTTACAGGCAGGATTAGCTTGTCATACTTCAAAGGCTATACCAAGCTACGCAAGGCACAACAAGTCGAGTGGAACAATCGGTAATATTTATCTTCTGTTTGTATAGTAGCTCTCTTCTTTAGATTATATTTAGTTGCTTTGTAGGGAAAAATGAATGTGATAAATTTTACCATTCAGGGGTTTCTCTACGTTCCATGCACTTCTCGCTGCAGCTATCTCTTTCTACCTCCTAGTGTTGTCAGATCTTTTTCAGGATGATGCTCATGATGAATTGGTGATAAATAGACATTCTTCTCTGTCCAACACCATATTGAGGGTAAGTTATTGCTAGAAAACCTATAATCATGGGTTCTTTTGTCACGGTATGGTCCTCAAACCCATTATTGGGTTCATCTACATTTTCATATGGAAATTTTTGGGCTCCCCCAATTACCCCCACAGAATGGTGTTATGAATTTGTAAGAAGATAAAGATGGGCCATATCCTTCTTGGAGTGCCACTTCTTCAGCTCATTAGAGCATTTTACGCCTAAAGGACTGGAAAAAAACCATCTTGTGTTCACCTTTGTCATTCCCTAGCATTCATTAGAATCTCCTTAGGGTCCTTTTTGTATTTCTTGGCTTTATATGTGGTCTAACTTTCACTTTTTTGTAGTCAATAAACTACCTTTGTCTATCCAAGGGCAATTTGTCATTGACTGAATATAAACAGTTGGACTTGTGAGCCACAAATTCATAGCAAACAGTCTGGAAATAATGGTTGCATGGGCACATAACTTTGTGTAGTTCTATTTTCATTACGTGTGGTAGTAAATCAATTTACATTGTCTGCGGGTTATGTTTTATGCATGCCAAATAAGTATCTTTGTATCAGATCAATTTTTTCAAGCTTTCATTTTCCTTCTTTTCAGTTTCGTGAAATAGCAAAAGATTGTGTGCGGAAAAGATAATTGCAGAAGTCATTTGCTTCTTATGGAACTAAGAATTACTTGGATGTTTCCGTACTTCATGCAGGTCTCAATCGGTTATTTTCTTGCAGACTTGGGAATGATCATTTGGTGTTTTCCAGCTTTAGGTGGAAAAGAATATGTAAGTATTTATCTTTCAAAAAAAAAAAAAAAAGGAAAAAGAAAGAAAAAAGAGTGTGTTTATTTGACACCGTAATAATTTGAGGTTATTATTGTTGGATGGGAATTAAGAGATAGGCTGCACAGGTAATGTAAATGAAATTTGCTGGAATATATTATTGAGAGATAGCACAATAAAAATAGAAAGAATAAATTAGAATAATGACAAGAAACCTAAGAATTAAATAGATGAGGCATGTTACTAGCGTTTTCTTAAAGAGAAATTAGCCCCCACTTGTAGATCTAGAGGGAGGTCTAATGATGCACTGGGTTGCAGCTTTTTTTTTTTTGGTCTCTGGGATACAATAGCTCTCCACATGATCAACGACTTAGATGAGGTGCATGCTCGATTTGGACCCAACGAACAAAGACTTGCAATATCTTGATTTGTCTAGCAAGAGGACATCAATTAAAAAAAAGAGAGAAATTTAAGTGCTTGCTGATTTTTTTTTTCTTCTTCTGAAAACGAAATATGTGTGTCACAACCAAGGACATTTGAGATGATACTCGCACACTCACTGCACCCGCTGGCCATAGCCATGGGCTAACCTAGTGCGGCTAGGCTCGGTTCGGCTTACAAACATGGCAAATAAATTTTTCCAAAGTCTCTACATAGTTCCCTCTCTTATATTTGGTTCACAAACCTAAGGGACAAGGTCTATATATTGTTAAAGGAGAAGCGGAAAAATCCGGGAATCATGGCCCACATCCGTCGGAGACATGAACTGCTTTGATATTTTCTTTAATTTTAATTTCCTTTTATATGATTGTTGCCTTTTAATCAATGACTAGATTTTATTGTGTTTTATTATAAATAACAATAGAGAGGTTGGGGTTCGGCATCCAACTCTCTCCTTCAAGACGGTATCAGAGCAACCCTAGCTCCTCTTCCTAAACCCTAGCCCCTCTTCTCAAAACCCTAGCCCTCTTCAAGATGGTATTCCCTTCCAACCCTTCATTCTCCCTTTATTCTTCCTAAAGGACAACCCATCCGCAGGTTCTCCTGGCATTCCATTGCCATCCGGTCCTCCACCGTCCGGCAATCCACCGCTGTCCACCTGCTGGACCTCCACTGACCTCCACCGAACTCTAACGCCCCCACCCGTTGGACCTCCAACATCCACGCCGGCCCCCACCCGCTGGACCTCCGCTTGCCCCCACCCACTAGCCCCACACCCACCGCCCACTAAGACACATCATCCCATGTCCTAGCAAGCTATCACGATCCTCTGTCTTCTTCTTTTCCTCATGGCTACCAAATCGTCGACTTCTACTGAGATGGATCTTCGCCATTTAGATAATCCTAGTTTGAGGATCACCTCCTCTCCTCTCACAGGGTCCAATTTTCTCCAGTGGCAACAGGCTGTCCGCATTTTTGTTGGCGGCAAACGAAAACTTGGCCACATTATTGGGTCTCTCCCTTGTCCTAAAGATGATCCAAAGAAGGCAGAGTGGGAATCGGATGACATGATTGTCATGTCACGGCTGTGAAATTCTATGGATGATAATGTCCGCAGTGGTCTTCTCTTCCTCAAGATGGCAAAAGAGATATGAGATACCATCAAGGAACTATACAGTGATGCACATAATATGTCTCGCATTTTTCAGTTGGAAAAGGAGATCGCCTCTCTTCAACAAGATGACAAGAGTTTCATGAAATATTATGCCAAACTACGAAGTTTATGGGAAGAATTAGCCTATCATGATGAGGAAGACACTTACTGTGTTAAAGATGTGGTTCTAATAAAGAAACGTCAAGAGCGATGACATATTTTCAAATTTCTGGATGGCCTTAAAGACGAGTATGATGGACTCAGGCAGTAGATTATTCGTGATGGTGAGAATATGAGCTTGAACCAGGTCTACACTGCCCTAGCCCGAGAAGAAAAACGGAAACAGGTCATGATTTCCCGTCTCCCTCACTCAGTCTGCCTTACAGGCTGATACCTCTCCATCATTTTTTACTGATCGTGGCCATGTCGTGGCACTCGAGGACGTGGACGACATCATCTTTTTTGCACCCATTGCAAGCACATAAATCTTATGGTGGATACTTGTTGAATACTTCATGGACGACCTCCCATGCATGGGGGTCTTTCTCATGAGCGCGGTCGCTCGACTACTGGATGCGGTGCCTATTTCTCTGCTACTGAATATGAAGAAGTTCCTTCTGACTCCTCTCCCACTATGGTCCAGGTTCCACAAGAGGAGTATGAGCGCCTCACGGCTCAGAAAGCCGTCTTATATGTTTCTAAATCTTCGGCTATTTCCAGTTCGACTATGCAAGGTACATCCACCACTATTTCTTTGTCTCAGCCTTAGGTCATTGATACCAGGGCCACTGACCATATGACTGGTATGTCTCATCTTTTTTCCAACTTTACCTCAAGTTCTTCCTTAGGTTTCATCAAGCTAGCAGATGGAAACCTTACCCCCATCACTGGGATGGGTTCCATTCCTCTATCCTCTACTATCACTCTTGACAAAACCCTACTTGTTCCTGGGCTAGCATTCAATTTACTTTCTGTGGCCACCTTAACCAAGCAACTTAACTGTGTTGCCATTTTTCTTCCTTCTCATTATTTATTTCAAGATCTCAGAACGCGGAAGATGATTGGTGGTGGTCGTGAAGACGGTGGCATCTACCGGTTTGATGAAGGTGTGCACCTCAGGACTTCTGCTCATCATATTTCTGTTGATCATGAGGATGTTTATCGATGGCATTGTCGTTATGGCCATCCTTCTTTTTCAGTTTTATTTAGTTTATTTCCCTCTTTATGTTCTAAGTAAAACAATAAAATTTTTCAGTGTAGTACATGTGCTTTGTCCAAATAAAGGCGTGTTTCTTTTCCTTTGGTGTTAAATAAAGAATCTGTTCCCATGTTCTCTTACATTCAATCTGATGTGTGGGGACCTTCCCCTATTCCCTCTTCTATGGGCTTTCGTTACTTTGTTTCATTTATGGATGCTACCACCCAAATGACATGGATTTCTCTTAAAAAATAAAAGTGAAGTATTTGAAATATTTAAATCCTTTCATGTTTGGTTGGTAAATCAGTTTGGTGCCAAAGTCAAAATGCTTCATTGTGATAATGATGGTGAATATCTCTCAAGTGCTTTTCTCATATATCTTCGCCAACATGGCATTGAATCCACAACTACCTGCGCCTCCACACCTCAGCAGAATGGGGCAGCCGAGCTGAAAAATCAACAACCACTCAATATTACTTGGTGTCTTCTTACTGAGATGCATGTTCCCAAACAATATTGGGGAGATGCAGTTCTCACTGCTTGCTACCTGGCAAATCGATTGCCTCATTCTGCTCTCAATTTTCAGACTCCCATCTCTCTTTTCAAGAAAGTGTATCATGTTACTACTATTCCCCTTCGAGTCTTTGGGTGCATTGTTTATGTGCATGACTTCTCTTCTTCCCGCACAAAATTGTTTCATCGATCCATTTCATGCATGTTTGTTGTATATTCTCTTACCCAAAAGGGTTATAAATTTGTCAATCCTGACACTGGCAGACGTTATGTCACCCTTGATGCCACCTTTTTTGAGTCTCTTAAATTTTTTTCTCCAAAGTCCTCAAGTGCTTCTTCTCATGTCACTTCTACACCTTTCTTCGATTCTCCATCCTCCATCCTCCATCCTTCATCCTACGATGGATCCTCTTCCTGTCACGACTCCCTCTCCACCGCCATCTCCTCCTCCATCCGTTCCGCGCCATTTTACTCGTCCTATCACTAGACCCTCTCAACTGTAGGATTATTTGTGTTCTCATCCATCTGCGACCCAATTGATGAGGAGTGCATCTTCACTACCATCACCATCATCAGATGTTGTGGGATCTATATCTACACTCGGTACTGGTACTTCCTTTTCCATCTCTCATCCTATCCACAACTTTGTTTCCTATCACTCTCTTTCTTCACAGTACAGGTCATTTATTGTCAGTGTAGACTCTACCTCCATTCCCACCCGAGTGGATGTTGCCTTAGTTCAACCGAACTGGAAACATGCCATGATGGAAGAAACGGATACCATAGAAAAAAATCATACATAGGAACTAGTTGATCTTCCTGTAGGAAAGCATCCTATGGGCTGTAAATGGGTATACACTCTTAAATATAAGCCTGATGGTACTATTGATCGATACAAAGCTCGCCTTGTTGCAAAAGGGTTTACCCAGACTTATGGCATCGACTACACTGAAACTTTTGCACCAATAGCGAAGATGAACTCCATTCGGGTTCTTTTATCTCTGGCTGCAAATTTGGGCTGGCCTCTTCATCAGCTTGATGTCAAAAATGCATTCTTACATGGTGACCTCCATGAGGAAGTCTATATGAGCCTTCCACCTGTTTTTCGTCGTCAAGGGGAGGAAAAGAAAGTGTGCCGCCATTGCAAGTCCATCTATGGTCTCAAACAGTCCCCACGGGCCTGGTTTGACAAGTTTACTCATGCCATGCGCAATGCCTGTTTCCATCAGTGTCGCTCTGACCACTCGATTTTTTGGAAACGCACAGACAATGGGATAACAATTGTCTCTGTTTATGTGGACGATATTATCGTTATGGGTGACGGCCCTTTTGCCATATCCAGCATCAAATCTCACCTTTCTTGTGCTTTTGAGGTGAAAGACGTGGGCCTTCTGTGTTACTTTTTGGGTATTGAGATTTCCCGTTCTCGCCATGGAATTTTCTTATGTCAGCGGAAATATGTGCTGGACCTACTCACTGAGACCGGTATGCTTGGGTGTAAGCCTCTTGACACACCTTTGGAGGTTACCCATCAACTCACCTCACATGATAGTGAGGCCCTTTCTAATCCTGGACCTTATCAACGTCTTATAGGGAAGCTCATTTATTTAACGATAACTCGGCCGGATATTTCTCATGTTGTGAGTGTCCTTAGTTAGTTTATGCATTCACATCGAGTTTCACATATGGATGCCGCATGTCGGGTTCTTCGTTATCTTAAAGGCTCTCTTGGTGTGGACGCTCACCTTTCCGCGGTCCTCGGCCCTCCCTTTCGAAAAGGGGGTATGCGCAAATCGTCGTTGTGCCATTGGCTTGCCTCTTTCTCGAGGGCTTTTTTGGTTGTCATGTTATCATTGGGTTAAACTGGGTATGTTTAGATGAGTTCGTATAAGACCAGAGTCACCACTAGCCAGTTACTTCAAATTTACAGTCAGCTAGACCCCGTAGAAACGTTAGAGAAAAGAATCCGAAGATTCCTTCCTCTAAAATGACTCATTTTGATCTGCGGTCAGAGATTCGATGTAAGGGATCATGGTTACAGGGTGGGAAGGTGTTGCCCGTATCAAGGTACGGTCTTTACTTCACAGAATCGAACTAATACTTGAAAGTTTGATTTGATCCTTGTACATTCTCATGAATGATATGATGCATGAATGTAGGTCTGAACAGTAAGAGTTTCTGATAGGCAAGTTTCCATTAACAGGCAAGCCTAGAGCATACGCTCGAACTAACAGGTGCTTTATGTGAGATTCATGCTGTGTGTTTGATCGGTCAAAGTTTCTGATGAATGAATTCCAGGCAAACTGGCAAACTTTAGAGCATACGCTAAGACCTGATCAAGTGATTGTAGTGGAATGATAAGAAGGGGGGTTGGAAGAATAGTAAATGTTGCACTTATGCTAGATGCGAATGAGATGATGCTGATATGAGAGTAGCTGGATGGACAGAGGTATTGCAAGGGTTGGCTTCGAGTGGCTAGATCAAGACTTGGGTAGTTTGAGAGACTTGAACCAGGGTCAGGTTGGGCTGAACCAGAGCTAGACTCTTCTTACTCGGGCTCCCCTTGGTGGAGGAATGGGCTAAAGAGATGTGGAGATAAACTCGAAAATCGAAATTTCTGGGATGTTGAGGGATGCTGAGAATGAGAAGGGGCGGGGGTATTTATAGCTGCGGAGAGTGGTAGCTCTCATAAATAGGGATGGGCGACCATCAGACGGCCACTCGTACGGCCATCTTGCTTCAGCTTCGGAGTGTACTTGCTCCGAAGCCGAAGCAGAAAATGGTCGGAGGTTTGGGTTCGAAACTGCTCCGAAGCTGTGGCTTGGAACTAGGTGAGTCAACTGGGTTTGAAAGATGGGTTTCGACTAGGTGAGTTGATTGGGTGTGAGGGCTGGACTAACTCGGTGGGTTGACTCGGTGATTTGACTCGAAAAGGTTGACTTTTTTGGGATTTTTGGACTGGTTTTTTCTATAGATAGTTTTTCAAGCTGATGTTTAGGGTGAGTTGACTGGGTTCAGGCTTGAGTTGGGCTATGGATTGGGGCTTACAAGGATGAGTTTGGCTGGTTTTGGATATGGGGTTTGGGGGTATGGACCTCCATCCATCCAGTTGTCTCAGTCAACATTGTAGCCGAAGGTGGGGTGTCTACACCTGGCAAAGGTCTTCTTTATTCTAAACATGGACATCTGAATATTTCTGCTTTCTATGATATTGATTGGGCTGGTTCCAAAGATGATCGAAAATCTATAACCGGCTATTGTTCTTTTGTTGGAGGCAACCTCGTCACATGGAAAAGCAAAAAGAAACAGTGGTGGCTCATTCCAATGCCGAAGCCGAGTACCGTGCTATGGCACATACCACATGTGAATTGATATGGCTTAAAAAATTTTTAACTGAGCTTGGTTTCACTCCTCCTACTTCAATGCAGATGATGTGTGATAACCAAGCTGCCATTCATATTTCAAGTAATCCGGTTTTCCATGAGCGCACAAAGCACATCGAGGTAAACTGTCACTTTATTCGGGAAAAAATCAAGCCTCAAGAAATTGTTACTCCTTATGTTTGCACTTCTAACCAACTTGCTGTTGTGTTTACCAAAGCACTGGGAAAAGATCGTCATCATATTATTTCGTCGAAGCTTGGTCTTTCCGCCATTTTTAGCCCAAGCTTGAGGGGGAGTGTTAAAGGAGAAATGGAAAAATCCACGAATCACGGCCCACATCCGTCGGACACGTGAACCGCTCTGATCTTTTCTTTATTTTTAGTTTCCTTTTATATGATTGTTGCCTTTTAATCAATGGCTGGATTTTATTATGTTTTATTATAAATAACAAAAGAGAGGTTGAGGTTTGGCATCCAACTCTCTCCTTCAAGATATATAAGGGCTTAAAAGAGTCTCTACCTATGTGATGTGGGACAAGGGAAAGTATATACAAAAAGACAAAGTTTCACCCTGCTTTTCCTTCCCATGATTATTTTTTTTTTTTTTTTTTCAAATCTATTTATATTTCCAACAATTATAACCAATTTTCTTACAGTCCTTGAATGACTTGGATCTTGGCTGAGTTGATTCAGTTTCTGCAGTCTCTCAGTACCAGATCCAACACCCTGTTTCTTTGAGAAATCAGCAGCTCATGTTCATTCAGTCATTTTGCTCTTTTTATTTATTTATCTTTTTTTTATAAATTGTCATTTTTTTTTCAATGTTGACTTACTTGCACTCAACCCAAAAATCTGTCTTAAATCTACCTCAAACACCAAGTTTGAATCAGCCAAGAATTACCATGAAAGAAAATGAAATGTTTGATTCAGCAGACTGAAGAATTCACCATTCTTATGAAAATTGACCCAGTTGATGATTAATTTGTCAGGTTTTTAAAAATCTTGAGTTTGGAGCCTGTACTTGGATCCCATGCGTAACTCGGCAGAGTTTGCAGTCGATCAACATGTTTTTAAAATGGTTTCAATTAGTAATTCCAGTCAGTTTGGGGAGGTTCTGAGTGTGGCGAATATTAAATAAAAGATGATCCGGTGATTGAAAATTCTTCCAGTGACACATCTGAATCCAATTCAGAAATCAAGAAACCAGTTTCTGGCATGAATCTTTGTTTTTGAAAAATTGTTTACCATTGTGGGATAATTGGATGTGCTTCTCTGTTTAGGTTGTTCATCATGTCCTCTCCATGTATTCAATCCTCCTTGCGCTCATGAGCGGCCAAGCACAAATTTACATACTGATGGTTTTATTCACTGAAATCACAACTCCCTTTGTAAATTTAAGATGGTGAGTTCAGACCCCTAATACTTCTATTCATTTTACTTTCGTGACAGTTTATGTTGGTTGGTTTACCAAAAAATATATCTGCAGGTATTTGGATGTTGCTGGACAAAAAAGTTCTAAGCTTTATGTCTTCAATGGGATCGCATTGTTCCTTGGGTGGCTGGTACAATGAAACTATTTTGCGCTTTTTGTTTGATACTTCTTATGTGAATTTTGGTACAGGACTCTATAATAATCACACGGTCTTGCACGCGTACTGCATGATGCATCCCATTGTGTTGCTTATATCATAGTGTTACGAGTTATTATGCAATTCATTTCAGATGAATTCATGTAGCTGATGGATAGTCATGGATTGTTTCATTGTAAACAATCCATCATCGTGGGCAATGCCTAAAACTCACCCAATCAGAAATCAGTCCAATTTAAAGGTTGATATATTGAAGTTTTATGAATAGCTGATCGAAATTTGGCCTCGATAGAGTTCCAAATGGATCTAGTTTTAAACATTGCTCCGACAGCTATTATATTATTTCAACAATTTGGACAAATTTCATAGGCATGGAAGCAAGGTGTCCCGTATCGGTTTCGGTGGGCGTAACGGTGCCCACCGTTTCCGATACGGATACGGGCCGTATCGGCCGATACGGCCTCCGTAACGGTCAACTTTTTTTTTTTTGCCAAAAAATTTTAAAAAAATATGGATTAAATCCAGAAAATTCCAAACATCCCAAATATGCATTCATTTATAATTTTGAACATGTTTATGGTGGTGAAGCGGTCTACTCTTTGGTGAAAAAGCTGTATCGGGCTGTCTGGTGAATTTATGAAGCTAATAACCTGGAATTAACTGCAGAACTTATAAATTCAAATTTCTAACTGTCTAATACCAATAATATGTATATTAGAATAAATGTAACATCAAAGTATTTCAATTTTCACATGTACTATTATTTTTTTATAATTTACTTTATATTATTTACAATTTATTTACATACCTGAGGAGTGAGGAGTGAGGACTTGCAAAAAATAATGTATTAAGACTTCTCTCATCTTGAATCTATGACCGACTCTTGTCCTGCCAATTGAACATTCTAAAGTAGAAAAAAAAATTAGTAATACCTGATATACTCCCCTGCAAGCATGTTGATTAAAGATTACTTGACTGGTTGTCACTTGTCAGGGGAGTTATTTTAAACACAAGTTCAACAATGTAAAGTGTGTGTTTTTTGGTGAATGTATGACCATGTGGGTAATGGAAAAGACTCACCAAATCGGAACTCACCACCAAAATGAAAACCTGCTTTGTTGTGGTTGCTCAACCTCCACGTCGTCGTCGTCATCATCATCGGGTTGTTGCGGTCTTGTTGTTGCATATCCATAATATTCAGTGCCAGAGGGAAAGATCAGGTCAACGAAACCTGATGATGACTGATCCTGACTAGGCAAAGATTCTGACCCTGAGTGAGGATATCTACTAGTGCCCGTCGAATAGCCGTGCCCATACTGGTACTCGTATTCAGGGCCAGGCTGTTGAGATTGAGATGAATAACTTCGATTTGGTTCATATGGTATATGTGGAACAGCGTCAGGAGGACTACTCCAACATGAAAGTGGCGGAACAGGTTCCCTATAATCCCATTGGTTGTAAGAATACCCATAATTCCTCGGATCATAGCCATACGCATGCTGATGTTCCAGATCTGTCGGTGTAGATTGCGGTGCAGGAGCAGGACCTGTAGGTGCAGGACCTGCAGGTGCACTACTGGAGCCAGGCTCTTGCTGGCTGTATCGTGACTCAGTACACTCATAAGTTCGACCCCCTCGGCCCCGCCTGCTTCGTCGAAGTTCATCAGCCTCGCGATCCGTAGACGGCTGTATGGTATCAGTAGCGCCGGTGGGTTGAGCAATGCCAGAAGTGGGAGGACCAGCATTAGGTGCATCATCATCATCATCATCATCATCATCATCTGTTTCAGTATCGCTAGAGCTCGCACTCTTCTGCTGAGTTTGCATGAAATCCGCCCCCCTTTCTGGGTCCAACACAAATGCACGACTCTCTTGCTGTGCCCTGCGTATTTCTGGGTCTTCAACTTCTATTTCTTCACTATCATCTTCTATTTCTTTTTCCCTTACTTCCAACCAAGGTAGAAGTGGGTCATCCTCATCATAAATATTTTCCAAGTTTATTGGACAATAATCCCCATCACCGGCATTACTGATATGCCTCCTTGAATGCATGCGCATTCTTAGCCTCATGTTGTAATGCATAAAGACAAGTCTATCTAACGTCCTAGTCTGAATTCTATTTCTATTCTTCTTATGAATAAGTGCAAAACAACTCCAATTTCTTTCGCAACTAGAGGAAGACGTTGTTTGGCTCAAAATCCTTACTGCAATTTTTTGGAGAGCCGGTGTAGTCTCTCCGAAATTTATCCACCAGTCGGCGGGGTGCAACTTAAGTACTGCATGTTGTGCAAGAGTATCTCCAAAGCTACCCTGGCGAGTTCCAAATATATCCAATTCATTCAAAGCCTTTATTTGTACATCTAAGTCAGGATCTAATCTCTTTATCACGTTCTTTAATCCAATACGAATCTCATCATCCATAACAAATGATTGGGCATATCTATACCTAGGATTTAGGTAATAACCTGCTGCATGAATATCGTGGTGGAGCTGCTTTGTCCATCTTTTGTCGATCAAATTCCAGTAAGCTCGCCAGCTTGAACAATCACGTTAAATTGCCAACTTCGCTTTATCCATGGCGTCGTAGAGGAAGCCCATCGTAGGTGCTTCATTGGTTTCAACAAGACGAAGTACCCTCATCAGTGGTTCCATCACCTTTAAAATTTTCTTAACCCTCTTCCAATATTTGTTGTCTTTTATGGTGTTTACAACATCAACCGGCGTCCTTGATGTCTTCTTCCCATATTTTGTGTTGAGCCATTGTTGGGAAGCAAACATTTCACTCAACTCTCCCCTATGCTGATACAAACTCTCTAAAGTTATAAAGTTTGTTGCAAATCTAGTCGCCGCTGGCCTAAGCAACTCTCGTCCCTTCGTGAACTTCCTCATTATTGCAACTAGGTGATTATGGTTGTAAATAAATGTTGTCACTTCTTTTGCTTTTTCAACAATTTCTTTGACATTCTTTCTCTTTCCAATATCTTCCAATATAAGATCAATACAATGTGCAGCACACGGTGACCAAAATATATGTGTTCTCTTTAGCATCAACAAATTTCCTGCAGACTTATATGTTGCTTTATTATCTGTCACAATCTGCACCACATTCTCCTCCCCAATCTCATCCACTACTTTATCCATCAAGCTAAAAATATATTCAGCATTTTTTATTTCATCCGAGGCATCAATTGACTTGTGGTACACTGTTCCCAAGTGGCAATACACCATGAAGTTGATCATGCTGCGTCTTGTTGGGCCAGTCCAACCATCACACATGATCGTGCATCCTCTGGCCTGCCATATGGGTTTAAAGGTATTTACGTATGCCTTTGTATCTGCATACTCTGCGTCTGTTCATTTTCCCCTAATCTCCTTGGCTGTGGGAGCTTTAATTCCTTCACCTGCTTCTGCTACTGCATCAATTACCACCTGCCAATATGGAGAGTTTGCCGCATTAGGGGGTATGTTGGCATGTATAAATAACTTTGCTGCTGCCCTACCCAGTTTCTCAACAGAAGTTCTACTCCACATTTGTTTTATCTTCTTTTGTTTACTAGATTCTTTCCTAAAGAGGATCGGATCAACAGAGGGTCTCCTAGGCACATCTTCTTCTTCCACATCTACATCTATAGGATGACGAGCTACATGTGAAGATGTGCCCCGCCGGCTGCTAAACATACGCCTTAATCCACCAAACATACTCCCTCCAACCCCAGCTGTACTTCCCGTTGGGGCTGCAGTTGTACTCCCCTGGCCACTCCCACTCCCACTCGCACTTGAACCAAACGTGCGTCGACGTTCTTCCTCTTCACGAGCATAGCGCACGCTTTCTCTCCTAGCTATAGTCATTTCTCGATCAGAATCTTCCTCAGAATCAATGATGTCTTCGCCACGAACGCCCATATATTCTGGACCAAACACCTCTTGTCGGGCCGCATCAAGGATATCATCTTTCTTTTTCTGCACAGCAGCTCGTTTCCCCTTTGACTCTTCTAAATTGGCTTGCATCAGTATCATTATCTCTTTGGGAACTTTGGTGCATCCTGCAACTTGACCTTTTCGATGTGCCAAATGTTGTTTAAGTCGCGTAATTCCACCATTTATTACTCTATCACAATAGTTGCATTTTATTTGGTGCCTTCCACCACCTACCCTCTGACAATGTTCCCATCCAATATCCTCATTTGCAGTTCCACTTCCAGTTCCAGTCCTAGACATTTTTTAATTAGAGATGGCTTATGTGATGTGGCTATGTCACTTAGATACTGAGTCTAAGAGTGAAATACTTAGATTTTAAAATTTATAAATGTAATTGTAAATCTTAAATACAGATAATGAAATCAAGTACTAACTACTAAATTCAAATACTAAAGTAACTAAACCCTATGGGCTACAGCCTACAAAGTACAACTACGAAGCTCCAAAGTCCAAAACGGCAAAACCTGTCGAAAAAATAAAAATTTAAACATACATTAGTCATTACTCATTAATCTGTAAATATGATTCTCCATGTTTTTGAAAAAAAATGATTTTCTCTAATTTTTAAAATTATTCCGAAATTTAAACAAATACAAAAAAAATAACAAACCATATGCATAATCTGTAAAATGCACATGATTATGTTCTATTATAAGTAACACATGTTATCCAACCTTTAAACTAGAATTTTTTTTTGAAAATATTAATTTTTCCTAATTTTTAAAATTATTCCGAAATTAAAAAAATACAAAAAAATAGCAAACCATGTGCATAATCTGTAAAATGCACACGATTATGTTCTATTATAAGTAACACATGTCATCCAACCTTTAAATCAGAATTTTTTTTTGAAAATATTAATTTTCCCTAATTTTTAAAATTATTCCGAAATTATAAAAATACAAAAAAAATAGCAAACCATGTGCATAGTCTGTAAAATGCACATGATTATGTTCTATTATAAGTGACACATGTCATCCAACCTTTACATCAGAATTTTTTTTTGAAAATATTAATTTTCTCTAATTTTTAAAATTATTCCGAAATTAAAAAAATACAAAAAAAATAGCAAACCATGTGCATAATCTGTAAAATGCACACGATTATGTTCTATTATAAGTAACACATGTCATCCAACCTTTAAATCAGATTTTTTTTTGAAAATATTAATTTTCCCTAATTTTTAAAATTATTCCGAAATTATAAAAATACAAAAAAAATAGCAAACCATGTGCATAATCTGTAAAATGCACATGATTATGTTCTATTATAAATTTATAAGTGACACATGTCATCCAACCTTTACATCAGAATTTTTTTTTGAAAATATTAATTTTCCCTAATTTTTAAAATTATTCCGAAATTAAAAACAATACAAAAAAAATAGCAAACCATGTGCATAATCTGTAAAATGCACATGATTATGTTCTATTATAAGTAACACATATTATCCAACCTTTAAACCAGAATTTTTTTTTGAAAAAAATGATTTTTCCTAATTTTTAAATTTATTTCAAAATTATTCCGAAATTAAAAAAAATACAAAAAAAATAGCAAATCATGTGCATAATCTGTAAAATGCACATGATTGTGTCCTACTATAAGTAACACATGTTATCCAACCATTAAACCAGAAAAAAAAAAAAACATGATTTTTACTAATTTTTAATATTAATCCGAAAATAGACAGAAATTAAAAAAAATATAAAAAAAATATAAAAATCAGTTGCATAATCTTGAAATACACATTTTAACATTTTACAATGGCTACAACATCATATCAAGGTGGAAAAAAAGTGATTAGAGGAAGAAAAATGTATAAATACCTATTTTCGGATTTCTTCGAAAAATGGCCCACGGAGCTTCGATTCATCCAAATCGTAGAAATTGGTCGTTTTAATTCTCCAAAATAGACTAATTGTGGTCGTTTTTAGCAAAAGAACAGATTAGAAAAGAAATGGGGGAAGAAAAGTGGGAAGAAAATGCAAAACAGCAAGTATTTATTAAAAAAAAAAAAAAAGTGACCGTTTTTTGACCGTTACGGGGGCCATAACGGCCGTTACGGCCCCGTGACGGACCGGTACGGTCCAAATTTCTGGGGTCCCCGATTTGGACCCCGTATCGCGTAACGGTACCGGCCGTTTCCGGTACGTATCGGCCGGTACGGTTACGTATCGGCCTGTACGGTTACGTATCGGCCGGTACGACACACCTTGCATGGAAGGAAGGCACTTGCACATCTTGATTGGTCCATGTTGGCCGGGGGACCCATACATCCTAATACAGCATCCTTTTTTGACATAGTTGACCACATACATAAAACAATTAACGGTCATGCATGCACCTTTTTCCCACTTGTGCATGTGGGATTAACATGTTTTTTCTCCACACCTTCATTATTCTGATCAATATCATTCTGGCTTGTGATCAGTCATGTAATTAATTTCCTTTAGTCTTTTTTCAGTTGACCTTTTTCTGACAAGATCTGTTACCCTGTGGACAATCTCTGACCTCAGGTTGCAAGGGTCCTCCTCTTCATCTTCTTCTTCACTCACATGTATCTCCATTTTGATCAGGTATCCGTCTGTTAATCTACTTCATAATTGTCCATGCATTTTGAGATTTGTGGCGGTCCTTACTTGGTCATCATATATTTAATACCAACATTGGGACCTAGGATCGTCTAGGAAATAAGTCCTCTTGTTTTTCAAGTCTGGGTTGACCTGTTATATATGCTTCTCAACTCAAGGATATACACAGTATTCAGATTTTCTGTTTAAATGGTCATGATTGAGTAATCCAGTCCAGATGATTGGTTTGTTGGGCTCCATTGTGGATGATTGTGCCCAGAATTCTTCCTGCTTGGACAATTCTATGCTTCCAATTCGTTGCCTGCAACTGGATAGTTTTGAAGAAAAAAACAGTACTGATCAGCATTCAACTGAAGAAAGGCCAATTATTGGTGGTTAGGATGTCAATCTTGAGATTTCGGGCACGTTCTACCCACAGTGGAACCATCCAAACCAGTGGTCTGGACCATTGAAGCATGGGCCACACTTTACAAACTGAAAACCAAACATAGTTTACACATCTTCAGCTCAAGGATTTGTGCAATTCCTCTTGTGGCAAGAAGGCTAGTCATATCACCAGCTTAGGCTAGACTGGAATGAGGCAACTCACCCAATTCCAAATTGGTCAACGGTCTCCGAATCTCTGAGCATTTCTTTTATGTGCTTGGTGACTGATTTTCAGGCCCAAGGATTCACATTCAACACTGGGGACCCATTTGGATTTCGGACATGGAAATCCTAGAACTTGGAAATCCTGAATTTGTGAATCCTAAAATTTGAAGTTATGATGTTTGATTGACATCCTGAGACAGTAATTACCCAACAATCACATGGATTGCAGGTGTGCCTGGTTGGGCATGGAAACCATATATTTGGCACCACATCTACAACATCATTGATCACTAGCAGTGTAGCTAAAGGCTCTAGGCACACTTGCCTCTGGAGTGCCTGAAGTACCCAGGCACACACTTGGAGATTCCAGGCACATTTTGAAAAATTATATCGTAAAACTCCATATCCCCAATTATCCCCAAATTCTATATATATAAGCTAATATCATTCAATTCCTCTTATCCTACTACCCCATATCCTCAATTATCCCTAAATTCTAATTTCACCATATCGAACCCCAAATTTCCCATTTTCCCAACTCTCCCAAATGCACCAATCCAAAATAGCAATATTTCCAAAATGGCTAAATTTAAATCCACTTTTCCAAAAGCCCCAAATCCTCTAACATGAACTTTCTAATTCCCCGAAATCCCCAACTCATCTCCAGTCTCTTGTATGGCACCAACAAAAGCTCAAGTTGCTTTCAACAAGTCAAATGTGATGACTTTAACACACTATTAAAAGAAAGAAATCAAGAAGAAAAGATCTCTTAAGTTGATGTAAAATGTAATAAATTTGGGAGAAGATCTCAAGCTTTTTTTTATGAAATGAATGGAGAAAAATAATTTATGAAGGGCTTAGAGGCCTCTTCTTATATGTTTCCACTCTTATCGTAGGATGCTAAAGTACCAAAATAAATAAATAAAATAAAATAAAGCCCAGTGTCACCACCTATTGAAGGGTCCATGTGAGGTGCAATTGCCCCAAGACACCTAGGAGTGTGCCTGGAGCAACTTTGATAACACTAACCACTAGTTTGACCTTTGATCATCCATCTCTGCTAGATATGACCATTGATCATCCATTCGTGCTAAATCTGACTGGGAAACATGCATCTGTTTAGATATCTAATACTGGGTGTTTAGATTTGATGCCCTAAGTAACTGATGTAATTAAGAATAGGTGATTAATGGTATTTTTTTTTTTTTTATCATTTTTCTTTTTCTTTTTCTTTTCTTTTCTTTCAAAGAGAGGATGCATTGCCATCAATATCATCTAATGTTAGTTGTCGAGCACACAATTCCCGTACTTGTAATATGCTTGTGTACAATATCTGGACCTTTCATTTGCTGGGCCTATCATAGATGGAGTGTCCTGAAATTCATATTGGTCGGGTGATCCTAGCCACTGATTGGAGGATTTTTAAGAATTACAAATGGTTGGTAGTAGGAAAGTGTCCACCCAATGGTCAGCTTTAAATGGCGATGGATGATCAACATTTAGTCTAAACATTAGGGTGCACTAGATGAACAATCTGGATTTGGCATATGTGCGCCTCATACACGGATATTGGATCTTGATGACCAACTTGAATAGTAACATATAAAACTGGGCGGATGGATTCTCTTCAACATTTGCAGAAAAAGCTCTTTGCAAATATGCTTGTGGGCCCACTGGTTTTTGTATGGAATCCAACCTGATGCAGGGGCATGCGATGACCTAACCCTATATGCATGTATATTCAGTTGGAAAATATTCAAATAATAAAATTAACAACTAACTGTTTTCAATAAGAGAAAACTAACAAATCTCAATACAGAGATGAGATCCGTCTATCTGGATCATGTCCCTTAACATAAGAATCATGTAAAACCGTAAAATAGGGAGGATCTAGAGATATGAAGATATCCCAGATCTAGCATAGACTAGTCCAAAGTCAAGTTTGGATCCGGTTCTTATAGCTAGATATCCCTCTTTTCCAATCATACCAAAAGAGGGGGGGGGGGGGGGGGGGGGGGGGGGGGGATTCAGAAAAAATGACGAAAGAGGTCAAGAAACAATGGGTTGACAGGAAATACGGATTATGAAGCAAAAAGAATCTTACCTTCCATGCACCTTGAAGAATAAAAGGAGAAAAACAAGAACTTTGGGTGGAATCCTCAACACACCAAGGGCCAATCCTGAAACCCTAGTCTCTTAGAAGAAAGAGGGTCTCTTAAAAGAAAGATGAAGAAAGCACTCATTTTTTATTCATTCAATAATATTTGAAATAGGGTTTCTCACAGTATATATAAGCCACGAAAATAAAAAGTGCACTAAAGTGCTTGAAAACAAAAAAAATAATAATATAAAAACGCCTAAACTAAACAATGGCAGTAAAACGCCTAGAAAGAAGAAAATAAATAGAAAAACGCCTAAAAGTAAATCTGCTCCAAGGTCCTGTGGTCATGATGCTCCTGCGCGATCCTGCAACTCACGTACTTGTAACGCGTCCGAAAATGGGTCCAATGGGCCCGACGTTCATACACATCAGCTCATCTGCTCCAACACTCGATCTACGACGTTGCCTCCTCTGGTACACTCTATAGGGTCCACATCACAACCCGTCTAGAACGGTTGCACCACGAAGAAAGTGGGACACACAAAAAACAAGGCCGATCCAACCATCAAGTGTGCCTCTGCATGAACTTGGAAGTTTTTGTGCGGATGTCTATTATTTTTCTATGTGGCTTACCTAATGATTGTATAGACCTGATTGTTAGGGCCTCTCATCATCATGGTGGGACTCACTTGATGTGGGGGTTGTAACTCACTTGATGCATGGGTTGGATGGCATACACACAACACGGTGGACCCCACAGACAATTAAATGACATTTACACATGTTAATAACTTTGGCACACATGTTAATAACCTTTACATGCAGGTGAATAAGAGTTGTAGAAAAGCTTTTTCCATGAATGTCTATAGAGGATCCAGTCTCTTAGCACTGGATTCTTTTATCGTTTCTTTCTATATTTTACTGATATCATTTTTTTTTCTTTTTTACTTTCAGGTGAAAATGATCTTTCCTTTGGGCTTCTACAGCATACTTACAGTGCCTCCCATGCTGGCTTTGATGAACTTGTTTTGGTTCTGGAAGATCCTCAAAGGCTTGATAAAGACTCTTTCTAAAGCAAGGCACAAGGGCTGATGCCCTACTCTCTCATGGGCTTTTCACTCTCTGTATGTATTTGCATGTATTTATTTATTTATTTTTTGTTTCAAATAGGAAATCTCTCTTTAACTTGGGGTTGAGCGTAATGGTTTTACGAGGGGTTGTTAGACTGCTGGCTGAACAAAATGTTGGGTTCTCCTTGGCCTAATAACCATGCAAGTGGGGCCACCTTTTAGTGATCTGGACTGTTCAGCCGGCAGGCTACTTATTGGTTGGAAATGCCACAATAATCTCCTCTGGATGATCTTACACATGCATGCACATGCACACATAGATCATATGGCTGTGATTTTCTGATGGGGAAGATTTTCAGGGCATTGCCCATTCAAGATGGACCCACTAGATGAACAGTTTGAGCTTCAAAAATGTGGGCCTACTTGTTTGATTGCTGGCGGGACATTGAATGTTTTTCTCTGGTTTAATTCGTTTGATAACTTTGACTGCAAAAGTTGGGCTTAATAGATACTGCAAATCATTTGGGATGACAAAGTGAACGCTGGGGCCGTCCGTGTGAGGAAAAACTGCAGAGGGGCGTAGCCTGTTTCCGGGTCTGGATTTTCCATCAGACGTTGTCACAAGATACCACTATGTAATGTGCCACAAGCCGTTCTTTGAGTTCTCTTCCATTTTCGTATTTCTCTTATATAACATCAGGTAGGTCTCAATTGTTGGTTAGCCACATGGCAAATTCTCACTGATCAGATGGTCCCCAAGCGAATGAACCTGGCTGTCAAATAAACGGTGGAAGAAAAAAAGATCAATGGTACACTTATAATTGAATGGAAGGCTAGGATGGTCTAATTCGTGCGATTTATTGCCTTTGTCATCTTTATACTTTTTAGAACAGATCACCTACAGGCCACCTACATGCACGAAAAGAGTCATGCAGTGTATTTTCAGCTACAAAATAATCACTTGGTGGGTGGGGGTTTTTTTTGGCTCTAGATGGCTGAAAATACACTATTGCTTTCATCATGCAGTCAGCTTGTAGGTGATCAGTTGATTGTATTTTGATGTACTTGAGAACTGAGCACCGACACACAAATAGCGGTACTGGACGTCTGCATCTACAAAAAATACTGAGGGTGGAAACTAAAGGCAAAAAATAGTTAATCTTTTGTTTTTTTCTTTTTCTTTTTCTTTGTGGCTGAAAAGGGCTGTACTGCTATTAGCGATACAGGTGCATGCAGACTGATCTACCCACTGTTCTATACTGTTTTCAGGATGCGAATGGATCACCAACAGGCCCCTATTTGCGGTACAGACTCTTTTAGCCACAGAATGAATCTTGTGGCTAAAAAAGAGGCCCTGTGCCACAAATAGAGGTGGGTGATCAAAGTTCTTCAGTATCCTTTTTCGCCTTGAATTGATACATCTGGAGATGTTTAAGCGATCGTAATTGCTGATCAGATGGCCCCTGAAGTGGATGGACCACAACCCAGAATTGTCCCATATTGGCTGATCCTAGCCGTACAATCACTTGTAAATCATAGTTTTCAGGATCACTTATTTATCGATCATAGGGAAACAAAAAAATTTGCACATACCTGTGTGTTGCGGCATTAATGCACCTTAAAAGCTCAATGAAAGATGAATTGTAGGGGTCAATGGGCCGGGTTGGATACAGCCTTTCGGCCCAGGCCAACATCGGGTGGGCTTGGGCTGGAGTATCAGGCCCGCCGGCGGACTTAAGAACCAAGCCCGCTTCAAAGCCGGCCGGGCTTAGATATAGCTGTCCGGAAGCCCGAAGGCCCGCCCATCCCAGCCCGTTTGGAACGGTTAATAACATCTTTCACAGTAGCTGCACCTAAAAGTCAGGTGGGTTGGGTCGGATTGGTGCTCAACCCTAACCCAACCCAACCCAACCCAACCCAACCTCGGGTTCCAAGTGGGCTCAGTCGGGTTGACCGGTTTCATTGGGTTAATACATGCTGATATTTTCGTTATTACAGTAGTCTATTATGTTTTTGTACCTATGACTATATATATATATATATATATATATATATATATAATAAAAAACTTTACTTTTTCTAAATAAACAAGCTAAAATATGGGATAACTAGTCTTTTAACACTCAAAAGTATATCAAATTTCAAATCTTATAAGTTTACGCACCAAAGGAATATAAACTAGTAAGTTTACTTAACTAAAGTATCATAAAATTATAAAATTATAAGTAGCTTGCATATGGATTGGGTTAAGGTTGGGTCAGGCAACTTGAGACCTCAACTCAAGCCCAACCCAAGCTTTATGCATACCCAGAATGGAGATCGGATCCGATACTTCCTGCCCAAGCGCAACCCAATGTCGGGTCAGTCACAGGTTGGTCGGGTTAAACCCACCTGACTTTTAGCCATCTCTGCACCTTTTCTCCTTTCCACAAAAGGTGCGTAGGATAACACCCTTACACCCCACCGCGCACCATTCACACGTTCTAGTCTCTCCATTGCTTTTATTTGTTTTGAATCAGCGTCACACGCTATCCTATACCAAAGCCGACACGGATGGGGCATAGGAAGTTCCTGTAGTCGGAAGATTTGTGGGGCCCATAGAGATGGCGGTGATAAATCTACTCCGTCCATCTACATCAGTTTTGAAAGACCACAGTAGAATAGGGGTCTAAAAATCAGGCATATCCAAAACTCATGTGGGCCATACCACACGAAACAACGGAGAATGATCGCTCACCACATCATGGTCGGCTACAGGTTGGTTTCAATGGTAAACGTTTCCGTTCCCACTGTTTCCTCTTGTGTGGCCCACATGATTCTTGGATCGAACTGATTTTTAGAATCCTGTCCTATTGTGGTCTTTCAAAGCTGATGAATGGAGTGGATTTATTACGAATGCCTTTTTGGCCCCCACACAGCTTCCGACCACGAGAACTTCTTGTGCAGGCAAAACAAAGGCAATCCCCGTCCTAGAGCCCCAACCGTCTGACCGCGGATTAGGTACTACTTGAGCCTGTCTCGAGCTCAGGATAGGCTAGTACGTGCGGTGTAGGCACTAGGGAGAGGAAGTGACATGCTTGTGTCAGGCTTGCTGACTTGGTAGGTCTTTTCTGACAACATGCCCTTCACCAGTACAAATGTGGCATGTAAGTGGCACCTCGGGCCTCAGGAGGGGCTTGGGTAGTTCCTAATCCGAGCGCCAACCGTCGGGAGCGAATTAGGTGAGACCTCGAATCCACCCAGGTGGGTGAGACCCCTGACTGTGGGGCCATTGTGATGTATATGACTACATCCTTGACTGTGTGGATTTAAGACATACACGTCACTGTGAGTCCAAGGGATCCCACCAACCTGGTGGATACGGGGTCTCATCTAATCTGCTCCCGTGGCGGGTGGGATCCCTAACTATGGGGCCACTGTGATGTATATGACTACATCTACACCATCCATCAGCATTGAAAGTTCATTTTAGGGTATGATCCAAAAATTGAAGCAGTTCCAAATCCCATATGAGCCATTGTACCGGAAACAGTGGCAATTGACCATTAAAAACTCCTGTGGGCTGCAAAAGCTTTGGATCAAGATGATATTTATGTGGTCTTGTCATCTAGGTGTTTGTGACCTTATCAACAGGTTGGATGACAAGTAAACATTCCGGTGGAATCCATGAAGTTTTCAATGGTAGAAATTTAATCATGACTGTTTCTGTGGTGTAGTCCACCTAAGATTTGAGTCAGCTTCAGTTTTGAGATCATACACTAAAATGATCTTTCAAAATGGTTGGACGGTGTGGATTTAAGACATATACATCACTGTGAGCCCCACAGTCAAGGATCCCACCCACCTCGGTGGATCCGGGGTCTCACCTAATCCGCTCCCGGACTAGGAACGGTTTGGGTGGATCCCCGGATCCACCGAGGTCGGTGGATCTCAAACTGTGGGGCTAACTGTGATGTATGTTCATTACATCCACACTATCCATCCATTTTGACAGCTCATTTTCGGCCATGACCCAAAAAATGAAGTAGATCCAAAACTTAGGAGACCCTACCACAGGCAACAGTCTTGATTGAATCCTCACTATTAAAAACTTCATGGGGGCCATTTGACAGCTCATTTTCGGCCACGACCCCAAAAATGAAGTAGATCCAAAACTTAGGAGACCATACCACAAGCAACAGTCTTGATTGAATCCTCACTGTTAAAAACTTCATGGGGGCCACCGGAATGTTTATTTTCCATCCAACTTGTTGATAAGGTCACAAAGACCTGAATGAAGAGATCACACAAATATCAGGTTGATCCAAAGCTTTTGGGTCCGACCAAAAGTTTTTAATGTTGGATTACCATTGTTTCCTGAATTATTAATACGTCTACCTGAGATTAGGATCTGCTTCATTTTTAGTATAATGACCTAAAATGAGTTTTCAAAACAGATGCATGGGCTGAATATAACGAACGTACATCATGGTGGACCCCATGTTCAGGGATCCACTGAAACCGCGCTCCCGCGGACTCACCTAAGACGGTGCGGCCCCACAATGGGGCCTACCTTTATGTACCATGCCATTCATCCTTCTTTTCATATCATTTAAGGGCGGAAAGTGAAATAATGATGGGTCCAGCGGTCGTCAGTTTCAGTGCAAATTAGTGAATTAGCTAACTAATGCTGGGTGCAACTTAGGTGAGACCCTGGATCCAACAAAGTAGGTAAGACCCTAACGTGTCTAACTCCAATTCGTCCAGTTGGGCGGGCAAGTGCAAGAGAGCCCGCACGTGAGAAGAGCTCAGATTGGGTACTACCCCATCAAGACACAGTTGGAGATGAGTATGTGTCACCTCAGCATTGGTGGAGAGCAGGTGGACCCAACTGATGTGATAGGTCTGTCAATTCTCCACTATTACCGAGGTGCGGGTCCCACCTGCTCTCCACCAATGCAAAGGTGACACCTACCTGTCTGTCTCCAGCAGCGTCCTGGTGGGGGTAGTACCCGATCCAAGCCCACGTGAGAAAAGCAAAGTCTAATGGTCGTTTTCTCTCTCTCCTCACGCCGTCTCTTCCTCTCCCCCTACCCCTGGTGAGAGAAGAGAGATCCTACTCTCTCTCTCTCTCTCTCTCTCTCTCTCTCTGTTCAGCAGTGGCAGTGGGGGCGACACGGGAGTGGCTGCGACAGGATATGGAGAGAGTTTTTTCCTCCATTTGTTTTTCTTTTAGAGTAATTTATGGTTGTGAATCGAGACCTGATGTGGATTTTCATTATTTGAGGATTTTTCACCTTTAGTATATTTCCCTAATCTAAATTACAAACATCTTTATTTTGGGATTTTTCTTTTAAATGGCCTACAATGTGCTACGCCTACATCTCTTTGGAGATCCAAGGAAGACGGATCATTGGAATGGCTGGGATTGCATCATCAACAGGATATGGAGAGAGAGAGAGAGAGAGAGAGAGAGAGAGAGAGAGAGAGAGAGAGAGAGAGTTATGGAGAGAGATGGAGAGAGAGAACAAGATCTCTCTTCTCTCACCAGGGGTAGGGGAGAGGAAGACACGGTGTGGGGAGAGAGAGAAAACGACAGTTAGACTTTGCCTATCTGACGTGCTGGCTCTCTCGCATGCCCTCCCAACCGGACGAATTGGAGTGAGACACATCAGGGTCCCACCCACTTAACTGGATCCGGGGTCTCACCTAAGTTGCGCCCACTAATGACATGGAAAGGCTTAGTACAAACTAATGATCCTGTAACCAAGGAGTAACAGCTTCCTCAGATGACACTGCCTTCCTTATTCTCCTAGCTAAATTGATACAGATCCAGGCCCTAGCTATTCCCTATACTGTTGGACCATATTTCTAGCTAACAAGTGGTGGTCCAGACCATTCGATGTATGCTGCTGGTACTTATTCGTCGTTTCAATGGAGCGACAAATGTGCAATGAGTTATCTGCAGAGCTATAACTATAGGATTATTACCTCACTTTGAGCGGGATCATGGAAATCGGACAGAAAGATTAGGCATAAGCTGAACAAAATCAGCTTAAGGAATTCTGAAATTGCTTGGCCATCAAAAGTGGATTACGGTCAATCTCTAGTATAAGCCAACATTGGCAAAAGCAGTTGTTTCAAATCTGACTTTTCGGGGTTAGACTGGAATGATAGACAGTTTCGTTATCCCATTCCCAGGCTTTACGCATGATCTAAATGGTCGACAAATCAAATAGTAAATTTCCCGCTACACCTAGCAGATCAGAAATAATGAGATTCTCTATTTTCCAAATGAACAATTATAAAAGTGTATCATGAGCAAGAAGAGTAACATACAGAGAACACAAAAAGAATGAGAACTTTACAATACCATAGGAAATAAGTAGTGATCGAACGCTTTACCATTAAAAACTATCTATGGCCCACCACATGTTTCTTTAAATTTTACTTACGTTCATCCCTTTTTTTTTTTGTTGGTCATCCAAGGCATCCACCATATTAGCTGTGCAACACACCCACACGGTTAGTCACAATATGCACCCACCCACCTGTGGGGTTAGTGTGTCTCCTTAGCACTTGAAGATAAGACCCACCACTGAAACGCCTAGGCGTCTTCCAGCCGAGATCACAAAAATATGGATAAATGGATAAAATCAAATATCAGCTTGATTCAAAACTTTTGTGTCCTATAAAAAGTTTTTAATGATCAATCACCTCTCTTTCGTACCATATGTTCACCTAAGATTTAGATATATTTGATTTATTAGCTTATATCTTAAAGTGACCTGTGAAATGCGATGGTGTGGATATGGAATAAATACATCAAGATAGGCCCCACTGAATAGCTGCACCGTCTTGACTGAGGACGGGCGCACCTAATCCACTCCCTATCGATTCTGGATTTGTGCTCCAAGAGCTTAATACTATTTTCAGGAGTAGGATTTTGATTCGCACTGTCGGATGAGCATGTGCGCTCTATCTCTCTCAGTGACTCAGATTCAATTATCAGGTGGACTATTGTTATCCTAAAACCCATATTTTGGATCATGAGCTCAGGCCAAAATCGAAATAAAAGAAACGAAATACCTCTTGCCTCTCTGCCCTTCAGTATTTCTTCTTCCTCACTCCTCTCATCTCTCCTGTCCGCCTGCTCCAACCCAGTCCTCTCTTTGATTCAGGCTCGGGCCTAACAAAGTCATCCGGGCCAGTTTCGGGCTGGACCATGTTCATGGGTCCGGCTGGGTTTATACTTAGGTTGAAAAATGCCGGTCTGGCTTGGACAGAGCTTGGCCCGGCCCTAACCCAGCCCGTTGACACCCCTAATGACTTAAATCTTCTTCATATCTTTCCGTTAAGCAACACTTAAAGGCCTGTTTGGTAAAACTTGTTTTTTGTACTTATCACTGAATTGGGCATTTTTCAATGATTTTGCCTTGTTCTGACTGTTTGGCAAATCCTCCAAATTAAGTGCTTAATGCAGATTTTCCTGAAAATTTTAGATTTTTTTTAAGAATCCTTCCCTCGGCTTGATGCTTAAGACTGAAAGTGGTAAGTGATTTTAAATTTAAACTTTTTTAAAATGACAAATTTGCCCTTCTTTTAGTAACTTCCCGTGCCTAGGGTAGGAGTGTAGTTGAAGTGGCAAACTTATTTACCCCTATCATGATGTATGTGTTATATCCACACCCTCCATCCATTTTTTTAGTTCATTTTAATGAATGATCTAGAAGATGAGGCAGACCTAAAACTCAAGTGGACCACACCCTATAGGGATAATGATGCCCACCGTTGAAACCTTCCCAGGGCCTACAAGGATGTTTGTCAGCCATCAAATCTATTCACGAGGTCACATAGACCTGGATGAAGGGTAGGGCTCTCAATGGGTCAGATCTGGATCGGATCCAATCCGGCTCCAAGTCCAAATATTTGTAAACGTATTCGGATCCAACTCGGATCCAAAAGGTGATATCCATATCCGATCCATTTATAAATAGTTAGATCCATTTCCAATCCAAAATCCATATAACCATCGGATTCGGGTCGGATCTAGGTCCGAATTCACCCCATTACAAATCTAAAAAAATATATAATATATTTAATTTAGTAACAAAATGATGCAAATCCCACTATTTATTGTGATATGGTCGACCTGATGTCCTAAAGTAAACTGGAAAACGGATGGCCAACATGAATATAACATATACGGTAAGGTGACAATGAGTTGGATTTGGATCGGATTTGGATCAAATTCGGAAATGTTTCTGTGAATAAAATCCGGTCCATTTAAATAATCAGACCTATTTTAAGATCCAAATCCGGTTCATTTAAATAACCGAACCTATTTTAAGATCCAAATCTGCATTATACGGATTCGGAGTGAATCGAATCTCAGATCTGACCCGCTCCATTGAGAGCCCTAATGAAGGAAAAACACAAATATCAACTTCATTCAAAACATGTGGCTCCCGAGAAGCTTTCAATGTTAGACATTCAATCCCCACTGTTTTTTGTGGTGTGGTCCACTTTAGCTTTGTATCTGCCTTATTTTGGCTCATGACCTAAAATGATTTGAAAGAAATGAATGAAACGATGTAGATCTAACACATATTATGGTGGGCCTACAAAACTTTGCCACGTCCTCGTGCTGGCGAGGCCACTACCCTCGCCTAATGTGGACGAACCGAGATTCGTACACGGATTTCTTGCTAATGCTTGTCAGGAGAGTTTCCTGTGCTTGGAAGCTAGGTGGGACCCATCATGATGTTTGTGAAAAATCCACTTTGTCCATACATTTTTTGAGCTCGTCTTAGGTCATAATACCAAAAATGAGGAGGATTCATAGCTCAAGTGGACCACACGAGAGGGAAAATGGGAAAATAAATTCTTATGTTGAAATCTTCCCAGAGCCCACCTTGATGTTTATATGCCATCCATATTCCATCCAAACCGTTCATAAGGTCATTCCCATGGGAATGAGCTGAAATAAAAAAAAAAAATAAATAAATAAAGAAGCTTATATGAAACTCATGTGGCCCTACGAATGTCTAGACAGTGGTCGTTCAATCCACATTGTTTCCTTTCATGTGGCTCACTTGAGTTCTAGATCCCCTCAAATTTTGTCTCCAATCATAGAATGTTCTCTAAAAACTGATGGAAAAGGTGGATTTCTCACAGTGGCCCCCACCTAACTTCCAAGCGCAGTAACTTTGAAATCCCGGACGCGGATTGTGGAGAGCGGGAGTGGATTAGGTGTCACCAAGGTAACACCTTAATGGGTGCTATATATCCTTATCATGTGGTGCCACCTTGATAACACAGTGATATCCACGCTGCCCATCCGTTTTTTCAGGCTATTTTAGACGTTATGTCAAAACTTAAGCAGATCTAGATCTCTTGTGGACCACACCATTGTAAAAAGTGGTGAATAATAGTTAAAAGTCTTTTGTATTAGGCTACAAGTTTTGGATTAAGATGATGTTTGTATTTTGTCTTTATCCATGTGTAGTTGACCTTATTAAGGGGTTGGATGAAAAATAAACATTATGAGTATGCTTACGATGGGCCGTTAAAAGTTTTTAATGGTGGGCATTCAATCACAACTACTTCCAATGGTATGGTCCACCTGACCGATGTGGGACAAACCCAACAATCCCCCCCTCCACAGGGGATAGGGGCTCCCGAGCACCGCCCTCCCGGGTTTATAGGGCACTGGGCTCTCCGGCACTACCCCCCTCGGTCGTGGGCTCTGGGTGTGGGTGGATAGGGGCTCCCGAGCACTGCCCTCCCTGGACTCTCGAGCACTGCCCCCCCTCACTCACAGGCACCACCACATACAGGCTTGACTGAGCCAGCTTTGATACCACTTGTTGGGCTGGTTCCACCTCAAAATGACTAGTCATTGTTGAGGGGCCTCTTCCCAATATATAGCCAAGTAATCTCCCCAGCCTCTAATCGATGTGGGACAAACCCAACAGTGAAAACACAAACTTTTGTGGCTCCAAGAAGTTTTTAATGGTGGGCGTTCAATTACCACACTTTCCTGTGGAGTGGTCCACATGAGATTTGAATGTCTCATCCTTTGGCTTATGAATTATACATAAGTGTTCTGTTAGCCTATCACGGTGTATGTGTTTTATTTACACCGTCCGTCCAATTTGCTAGCTCATGTTTGGGCATGAGACCCAAAAAGCGGCCAATCTAAATCTTAGGTGGACCGAATTACTGAAGAAGTGGCGATAGAACACCATTGATTAGATGGTTGTGATGGCCTAATCTAGCAATTGTTAAATAATGGATGAGAAAATTTTGGTAGCATGGCACACCAATCAGATAAAAATTTGTATATTTGTGGTCCATTTATTCAACGGGATTGGTGGCATGGTGAGAACAGGTTTTATCTCATGCCACCTACTAGAAAAATAATAATAATAATAATTGTACGTGCGTGGTCCATTTCTCCAATGAGATTAGTTGCATAACAATAACATGTTTTATTTTTTCATATTCTACAAAAATATAAATTGAGACAATAAGGGCAAACATGACAAGTTGTCAATTTTCAGACATTGATTATTTATGTTTTCCAAACAGATTTTTATGAAAAAAATACTTAATTTCAAATATAATACTTTTTTCATATAAATTACCGAACAATTTTTTTTCCAGTATTTATAAGCACTAAAATTCAGCATATTAAGTTATTAGCACCTAAATTAATTTCAGACTTTATTTTTCAGTTTACCAAATGACACCTTAATAGAAAACAGTCAGTGTGAGTTTGAGACAAAACAATCTTCTTTGTAAGTAGGGTTGTACACGAGTCGAGTAAGCTCAATTAACTCTCTCGATTCGGCTCGGAAAACCTCGACTCAACTTGGTTCAAAATTGGGTTTGGACCGAGTCGAGCTATTTTTTGGTGCTCGAAGGAAATCGAGTCGAGTTCCGAGCAAGATCGAGCTCGACTCGGTTTGGCTCGGTTCGACTTGATTGTAGGGCTGTCAACGGGTCGGATACGGGCTAGATCAATGATGATTCGTATCCGACCCGATTAAGGATATATTCGACCCGAATTCGATTCGGATCACAAGTATATGATCCGAACCCGACCCGTTTAAATTTTTTAAAATCCGTTTCCGATCCGATTACGATCCGACCCAATATCAGAGAGAGAGAGAGAGAGAGAGAGAGAGAGAGAGAGAGAGAGAGAGAGAGAGAGAGATGCTCGTGCGTGGAGAGAGACGAAGGAGACGGCTTTTTTTCTTTTCTTTCTTTTCTTTTTCTTTTTCTTTTTTTTTTTTTTTTAATCGGGTCAGGTCGGGTCGTTAACGAGCCGGATCAAGGTTGATCCGAATCTGACCCGATTATTAAACGGATCATCTTTGGATATCCATATCCGACCCGATTATCCGATTATTTATTCGAATCCGATTAAATCGGATCGGATACGGATTGGATACAAATCAAGATCCATGCCGTTAATAGCCCTACTAGACTGGGGTTGAGTAGTACATATACAAAAAAAATAAAAAAATAAAAAATAAAAAATAAAACTCTAAAAATTCTAACTTTCCAACTCTCACCTGAGCCCCACCCCCCTAACCCTCTGTGTGTGCGCGCGCTCACCCGAACCCCCACTGGCCCACCTCGCCCCTTCTCTCATTCGCTTACTCGCTATCACTTGTCAACTCACCCAAACGGCCGAATCCCCCACCTGGCCAGCCCATCCCCTCTCTCTCATGCTTTATTAGCTCACCCGAACATCCAAATCCTCTAGACTCGTCCTTGCCAGCCTGCCTTGCCTGTCCGGTGTCCGATATTCTCCTTCTCCCTTCCTCCCTTCATTCTTTGATTTTGCATTTGACTCGGATTGAAAACTCGAACTTGAATGTGGCTCGAACTCGCTCGATTTGCTGTCCAAATCGAGTTGAGTCGGACATTTAGGCTCGATGTCAAGCCAAGTATCGAGTAGGGGTTGGCTGCAAGCCTAGCCGAGTCGAGCAGGGCCAAGCTCAACTTGGTTTGACTCATGTACATCACTATTTGTATATGAAACCTGTCATTGTCTCGTAGGAAATTGGAAGTTTCCTCTTTCTCCATACCTTCGTTAGACATAGATTTTGTGTGTATCTTTACTTTAATAGGAGTATGATATCTTTTGGGACATTCATTACAAGAATTCAAATTGTCCAAATTCATCATCTGAACACAGGTACTGTAACTCATGCTTAAGGACAAATGCTGCCCATCTTTCGCTCCTCTTACATTGAATCAGGGCCACTATTCTTTGATTAGGATCTTCTTCTTGGGAGACTTCCCAAGCATGACTACGCGGTGGGGGACCCATCATCCGATCAACCATTTGAACAGAACGTGGCTAGTGACCCCCGCACTAGCCAGATAGCTGGTTTCAAAGCTCCATGGGCCCCACCATGATGTGTGTATTTTATCCACGTCGCTATCCATCCATTTTTTCAGCTCATTTTAGGGTGTGGGCCAAAAAATGAGGTAAATCCAAATCTAAGGTGTTGTTTAAACGTACACCACAAAAAACTTCCTAGGGCCCACCGTGATGTTTATTTGCCATTCAACTTCGTTGACAAGGTCAAACAAACCTAGATGAAGGTAAAACACAAATATCAGCTTGATACAAAACTTCTATGGCCCTCAAGAAGTTTCTTATTGTACGATTCACCTTAGATTTATCTGCCTCATTTTTAGGCTTATTGCAGGTGATTTTGACCTAGTCTTGCACATAAGAATAAAGCACGCAACACAGAAAGCCCAAGTAAAAGTCCTCGACTTTACCATTGCAAGTCAGAGCCAAGCAAAGCTGAAGAGAGCCTACAAGTTAGAGTTATATCCTACGAGCTAATGTCCGAGGACGAGCTAGTCCAAGATGACATGTCCGAGGAAGACCTACCCGAGGTCATCCACACAAGATGACCTACCCAAGGTTATTCACATAGTACAAGTAAGTGGCCGAAACCGTTGAGCAGAGGTGGAGTGATGCTGAGCTCATAGATCCGACCAGGGAAAACATCAACAAGGAATGCCCAGTCCCACAATGTCACAGACAGTAGGCCAAGCTAAGTTATCAGAGCACGGGGCTCGATAAAAGAGGACTCACCCTGAGGAAGATCTACAATCTGAGTGAGAAGCCCAAGGGGAGGAGCTCGGACTCCAAGCTCCACATCCCGAGTTAACCTTAGGTCACAAGGAAAGCCCACGGGCCCACAAGCCTAGGTACAAGTCCTCAGGCTCACACATTGACATCGGGTGTAAGATGGCCGACGATGACAAGAAGAGAGCCGAGAACTAGAGCCGATGTGATGATAGTTCGGCCTTTACGAAGGTCATTTTGGATATATCAAAACAACCCGAGCTAGGTTTTTCTACTGACATAGCCAACGTGCCGAGAGCTCAACCTCGGCCTATAGTTTGGATGGGCAACCTAGGCCTTGACCGCCATAAATGCGTGGGGAAGTCCAGGGACGATCCCGTAGAAGATGGACATGTCTTCGGATGTTACAAGCGTGATCCATGTCTTCGGAAATCACGCCAGCCACAATAGGCATAACACCTATGATCAGAGCATTGATTAAGGCCCATAACTGCTCTCCAATGGTCGTATAAATATAGGCACTCTCCTACAGGCTAAGGTACGCACAAATCCACCCAAGGACTTGTCTCAAACTTCTTCTACACCCAACTAACTTAATCATCGGAGGGCTATCAGCTGGACCCTGGCTACCCCCTTAGCTTTCTCCTTGTGTCCTACAAGATCTAACAAACCTCTGGTCCAAATCTATCCCGCACACCTACAAGAGATCAGCGGCATCCATCCGTCCAAGATGGAGATCCAGTTTTTAGCGACAATAGGCCCATGCCATAAAATGAGCTTGAAAATGGATGGACGGGATGGATAAACACATATTATGGTGGGGTTCACAGAACTTTGACACCAACTATCTCTGGCTGATGTTGGGTTCCCAGCCAAACCACGTTCTGGTTACATATGAACAAAGTCAATCGCAAGGGAAGTTGATATCTTATGACCAATTTCACATCATGCATGGTGCAGGTATGACTTTATTGTTGGGGAACGTTCAACGAGGGGGCAACCGACCGAATGCGAATAGTTACCGACACTGTCCTTAGCGCGGTCACATGGGCCCCACAATAATGTGTGTGTTTTATCCACGCTTCATTTTGGATCATTATTTTAGGGCATGATACGAGGCAGATTCAGATCAAATGTGGACCATGCTGTAGGAAAACAGTGGTAATTGAATGATTGCCATTGAAAACTTCCTAGGGCCCACTCTAAGGTTTATTTGCCATTCAACCTGTTGATTAGGTCACAAAGAGCTAGAAGAAGGAAACTACAATTATCAGTTGAATCCAAAACTTTTGTAGCCCTCAAGAAGTTTTTAATGGTGGGTGTTAAATCACCACTCTTTCCTGTGTTGTGGTCCACCTGAGGTTTTGATCAACCTCATTTTTGCACTCATTCCCTAAAATGACATGAAAAAATGGATGGTCGGTGTGGATAAAACAAATAAATCATGGTGGAGCCCACATAGCATTGTCCATTAGCTAGTCGCTACGACAGTGTTAGCAGGCAAACCGTGTCTGGGACGGGTGCGACTTAGGTGAGACCCCGGAACCAGCGAAGTGGATGGGACCCTGACGTGGCGCATTAGCATTGGTACAGCTAGGTGCCCACATGCGAGAGAACCACATGTGAGAGAAAGCATTCTCTAATGGTCGTTATCAGAAAATTAGGGTCCTGTCTAGGCCTGACAACAGGTCGTGTTGAACTGTGTTTGTGGCGTGTCGTGCTTGTGTCGTGTCAAAAATCTGCTCACCCAAACCTGTCCCGTTAACTAATGGGTCAAAATCTAGAAACCCAAACTCATTCGTTAATTTAACGGGTTACTCGTAACCCGACCCGTTTAACCCGTTAGGTCAGTCTACTCATCAGATGGCCACACTATTGATGAGGATAACTGACAATCTGACCTAACATATAGTTGTGGTCCACCTAGTGGGCCCATTCTATCACCATAAACAATAGGATTCACTACTTAGACGAGTAGGAATCACTTGTACATTGCAATATTGCATATGATGGAGTGCCAAGGTTCATAGGTGGGCCATGGTTTGGTGATCTAGACTATTATGTTAATGGGTAAATGGGTTCGCGGATGAAACACTGACCCGACCCGTTATATTAACGAGTCTTAACAGGTCAACTTGTTAGTGACCCGACACGATAAGGCTAGACCCGAACACTGATTTTTTTTTGTGCAGGTTTTGTGCGGGTTAACGGGTCGTGTGGAATTTTGCCAGGCCTAGTCCCATCTCTCCCTCTCAGTTCTCTCTCTTCCCCTACACTGGCCCTTCCTCTCCCTCTCCCTCATACCCCTCGCTAGAGAAGAGAGTTCTTGTTTTCTCTCTCCCCCTCACCCTTTCGCCATATCTCTCTCTCTCTCTCTCTCTCTCCAACAATAGCAATGGGAGCACCCAAATTTTTTTTCTTTCATATTAACTTTTTTTCCAGATTAGGTTAGGTGTGAATCATTTTTTAACAAAAAAAAAAAAAAAGGTTTTCGAATAAAAAAACCTTAACTTTAGGTTTTTTTCATATAGCTTTTCTTTTTCCCTTTTAGATTAATTTACCATAAAATTTGAGAATAAGAAAAAAGGAAAAAAAAGTTTTTTATTTCTCACACGTATTTTAGATTGATTTACCATAAAATTTGAGAATGATAAAAAAGGAAAAAAAAAAAACTTTTTTTATTTCTCACACGAATTTTACATTGGTAATGAGAAAAAAGGGAATTTTTTTTGTATTTCTCACACGTATTTTACAGAGAGCATTATTGAATTTATACTAGAAGGGAGTCCTCAATCAGGAGAGATTACAATCAACTGCGGCTTAATGAAATTTAATCATAGATTTAATCAAGTCTAATATAATCAACCACCACCTAATGAGATCTAAATATAAAAAGAATAATATACAAGAAGGAATGCTTTCTTAAAAATTTATGATTGTGAAATTTATATCGAATTGATTTATTGCATGCATTTATGTTTTTCTTAATTGAAATCCCTATCTTGATTTCGAACACATTCTCATTTTTTTGTAAAAAGGAAAAGAAAAAAAAAAGAAAGAAAGAAAAAGAAACATGAACCCTTTTGTTGAGGGCATCATGCGATGTCACCAAGAATTGCCTCTTGGTAAATAGTGTGTTGTCAATGTCCTGGTTTGTCCTCTTTTGTTATTTAATTTATTATGGACTTCTATTAATGCTTCCTTATGCCTGTTTCCTATATTCTGCATTTCTTGAAAATCTCATTGCTGTCAAGGCCTTCAAGAAAAGTAATAGATAGGTTTGAACAGTGCACTTAGATACACAGATATTCTTTTCATTTTGCTTTAATGCATCGTGCAGCTTCTACTTCTTAACTTCGTCCATTTGTGCAGGATAATTATTTTTTGTTGTCATCTAATCACTATATTGTGGTTCTCTTGTTGAACCAAGTCATTTTTATTGTTATCCTTGACACATTATCACCATTTTACTATCACCATCAAATAGCTATTATTAGTCAAGGTTTAAGATCTCGAAACTCTGCTTAGATGAGACGGACCCTCTTCAAGTAGAGTTGATATGAAACTCGGTCCTACATGGCTATATCCCTATTTCTTGAATATGAAACTCAGACGTTTTTCTCCATGGATTTTCTAAATGTTTTATATGAGATCATAAGATAAACTGATCTTGTTAGCTTCCAATGCAATTGTGGGTGAAGAGAACTTATAGAACAAAGGATTTCTCCATGGATTTTCTAAATGGTTTATATGGGATCATGAGATAAACTTATAATCAATTAAAGACACATATCCTCTTTGGATTTGATCTTGTTTGCTGTAGTTGTTAAGAAGATGAAGAAGGAACACTCTTGATGTTGGTATGTGGAAGCTACCCTCATGGTCTCTCTAGGCTTATACATCCCACCTTCTAGACAGTTTTGTATCCTTTTTTCTTTGGTTTTCTGAGAAGAAAAGAGGGTTATCTTTTTCCTCAAAAGCTTAGGACACTCCGCCAAAACAGTAAAAGAATGACACAAAAATGCTTGGTTTAACGACGGACGTATTTCGTCGGTAATGTTAACGACGGACTGTATTCGTCGTCATTATAGAAACGGTCCGTCGCTAATTGGTAAAAGTAGCACGCTACGAGGTTTTTATTAGACGGAATTCTCTTTGTATACAAGTTGTGCATTAGGTAGGTCCCCACCATGTAGATGACCTGGAGTGTCAGTGGCAGATGTGTTGGCTTAGTAAAATCTGTCTTGGGTATGGAATTCGAAGGCATGCTAGACGGGCCATATTTCAGCTTATTGAGGTCACCCTCTGTCAAATTGTATGCATTCAACTCTACCCTTGCTGGTGTGAATTTTCTGGATTACTTTTAGACCCTTGAGGCTAGTGTGATGTAACTTTGCAAGCCCAAACACACCTTATATAGTTTTTGTGATAATAGTTAACCGTAGTTGTCATTTCTATCTTTATCTGGGTATAGTGTTTCTATTTTTCTTTGATCTTCTCGAACATTAAGATTCTTATTACTCCTTGTACTTCATGTATAGGAAAATTGTTCGAGGGATTGGTTCTAACCAGAAAACTAAAGTTGATGGCCCTAGTGTTTCATTTGTGCCTCAAGAAACAACTTACTTCATTGCTGCTTCTAACCCTACATCAGTTGAATGCACGTAAATCTGATGATGAGGCTTGCCTCATTTGTCATGAAAACCTCAGCAACCACAAGATGGTGCTTCAACATTGACATGTTATGTGCTGTAAGTGTAAGTCTGGACAACTTTCACCTGAACATTTTTCTTTCTTTCTTTTCTCCTTTTTTTCTTTTTGTTTTGTTTTGTTTTTTTTTTTTTTTTTGACAAATGATGAATTTATTTGGCCAAAGGCCAAAAAAAAAAAAAAAACTACACACCTTAGTGTTTTTCTTGCCATGCTTGAAATGACAAATACTTTGGAAGTACCAACATATGCATGCGCATGTACTCAAATGTTTCCATGAATAAGTGGGTAAACATGGGTTAAACTTGCAACCTCTGCTTCATGAACCATATATACTACGCACTGAGGTTTCTAGTCAGTCCATTGGGACTTTTCCTTGAGAAATGGCATGGGATTTTCTTTTGCAACAATCCTTTCTTAAAATGACAATCAACTTCATGCATTTGGTGCCTTATGGATGATCTTGTTGGAATAGTGAATAGATGCTTGATGTTTGTATTCATATCCACTGAAAATGGAATTTTTTCTATGCTCTATTTTTTTAGTAGAGTTCTCTAATCAGATTAGTTCTCTCTCCATGCGAGTCATACTCCGAGATCGCTATTTATTTCTGATACTTAGCCTTTTTTGAAGGATGGACCATAGACAAAATTATATCTAGTATTTGATCTTAAACGTTTGATTTCACCCAACTAATTTGAGCTGTTGATATTTTCATCTTAACTGTTTGATTTCACTTGATGTATTTCCAGATCCACAGCCATTCAATATTTCACACTGTATAAGCATAAAATATGGTTTTCATGTATCCAGATTCAACACCTATAGTACTCTTGATGAAAACCAGCTGCATAGACATCAGATACGAAACCAAATAGATTTTTTGGTAGATACTTTTTCATCTGTAGATACTGACTTCAATGAAAGAAACTTGATTTGATGGCTATTTCCTCATTATGAGGACTGGGAAACATTAAGTTTGGTGATTTCCTTTCTATTAAATTGAAAGTTCGAAGTTCTATTCCTTGCGCATCCAAATGAAATTGATAGCACTATGAAATGCAGTCAAAATTGGGATGACAAAGGCATAGAAGCGCCAAAAAGATTAAAACAAGAGTCGAAATGACTACAAGTACCTGAATGAGATGCAGGCGAACAACAGACGCTGCACATGTTCTAGCAACGCATCCTATCCTGTGGTTCCAGGAATCTGCCAAGGACAACATATATCGTAGTGTCTACCCACCATAAATTGAGGTTGCCTGAAACCCAACATTGAAAATTTACATCAAGTGATTCTTGCATTAAACAATTAACGAAAGTGAAAATGCACCACTCCTTTTGTATGCATTCATATGCATTTTTTAATTGAATTGCAATTGTCAGACTAATGAAGTGTAAATAACCAGATTGTAATTTCTTTAAAAAAATTCATTCAGTTTTGGAACTCTTTTAAGTATTTCCTTTCTCCAACTTTCAAATGGGATTTATTATAGAGCTTGATAAATAGTTCTTTGTCCATGCATTAGATATATCATTAGAAAGTTGTGTGTGTGTGTGTGTGTGTGTGTGTGTACAAAAAAAAAACAGAGGTGTTGCAGGAATTGTCTTCAAAGATAACCGTCCCTTCTGCGAACTCCATAGCAAGTTTGCACTTGAAGTAGAGCCATTGCTTCAGCATAGTTAGAATCTCTGATACCGTCCCAATAACTCCACGAGAGTAGTACTGCTGCTGTCAGGCATTACTCCCACAATACCGGCAGGCCCGGGGTGTCCCTATGAGCACCATCAAAGTTTTGGGTTTGGGTGTTAAACTCGAAGTCCTTTTAAACAAGGATCTTTAATCTTTCATGAAGTTCAATCATTGTTTACTTGTAGACAAATATCATATTAATAATGCAATTATTAGTGGGTCCCATTATTTACACCCACGTTTTCTTTTATTTGCAGGTATCAGTGATGGGCTTTAGTTGTTTTTTTTCTTTTCCTCAGAAAAATTCCCTTTTCCCCCATTTATTGATGCTCATTTTACATTAATACCATATATATTTTTTGATTTAGGATCTTCATATCTTAATTTTACTTACAGCAAACCGATGACTAAACAGAAAACTGGACTAGTACTCTTAAACATGGTCTAATTTGTTTCTGTGCGTATCTGTAGACACCCCACCTTCGGCTATACTGTTGGTAGAGATAGCTGGTTGAACGGAGGACCATACCCCCAAATCCCAAGTCCAAACTCAGCCAAACTCACCCTTGTAAGCCCCATTCCATAGCCCAGTTCAAGCCTGAACCCAGTCAACCCAGTCTTAAACACCACCCTGAAAAATCCCCCATAAAAAAGTCCAGTCAAAAAGACCCAAAAAAAAGTCAAACTCACTGAGTCAACTCGCTGAGTTAACCCGCTGAGTCAACCCGTCGAGTCAACCCGTCGAGTCAAAACACCGAGTCAACCCGTCGAGTCAACCCGTCGAGTCAAACCACCGAGTCGACCCGCTGAGTCAACTCACTGAGTCGACCAGCGAGTCCAACAGCAGCCCCGAGGGAACGGCCGTACTCGCTGGAAACCGAGGAGCGGCCGTACGGGCGGCCCATGGCAGGCCGCCCGGACAAAATTACGACTTCTGCCACTCTCTGCTGCTATAAATACCCCCCTCCCCTTCTCATTTCAACAGACCACTCAGCCAGAGAGAGCCCGTCCGTCTGAGTCACCCTCCTTCATCCTTTAGCCCATTCCTTCACCAAGGAGAGCCCGAGTGAGGAGAGTCTAGCCCTGGTCCAGCCCAGCCTGACCACTGGTCCAAGCCTCCCAAGCCACCCAAGTCTTGATCCAGCCACTCGAAGCCAACCCTTGCGACACCTCCGTCCACCCAGCTACTCATTTTCCAGCATCATCTCATTTGCATCTAGCATAAGTGCAACATTTACTATTCTTCCAACCCCCCTGCTTCACTACAAGCACTTTGATTACTCAAACACACATGCATATGTCTTTACATTAAGCACCTGTCAGTTCGAGCGTATGCTCTGGGCTTGCCCGTTGTTGGAACCTGCCCATCAGAAACTCTTACTGTTCAGACCTGCATTCATGCTTCACCATAAAACACCTTGATCATTCAAGCACACTGCATACGTCTTATATTAAGCACCTGTCAGTTCGAGCGTACGCTCTGGGCTTGCCCGTTGTTGGAACCTGCCCATCAGAAACTCTTACTGTTCAGACCCGCATTCATGCATCATGTCATTCATGAGAATATACGAGGATTAAATTAGACTTTCAAGTATTCGATCGATTCTGTGAAGTAGAGACCGTACTTCGGTACGGGCAGTGTGTGGGGTGCTTAACCTCTTCCCACCCTGTAACCGTGATCCCTTACCTTGAATCTCTGGCCGCAGATCAACAGGAGTCATTTTAGAGGAAGGAATCTTCGGATTCTCTTCTCTAACGTTTCTACGGGGTCTAGCCGACTGTAGATTCGAAGTAACTGGCTAGTGGCGACTCTGGTCTTATATAAACTCATTTAAACATATCCAGCTCAATACGACAACCAAACAAAGCCCTCGAGAACGAGGCAAGCCAGTGGCACAAACGGCGATTTCGCACTCACGCACCTCTTCTTCTTCTTCTTCGGAAAGGGAAAGGGAGAACGACGTCGTGTGGAAGCGTGGAGAAATCGGCGAGGGTCCACAGAATGGCGACTCCACTGGGGATTAGCTAGTCCCACTAGTCGTGATCCAACTTGAAAACAGAATCCTTCCCGTACTTGAAAGTCATTAATCCTCATACAATCTCATCTGCATAGCATTCTACCCAAACCCAAAAAAAAAAAAAATAGAAAATCCCAAAACCCAAAAAGAGTATAGTCCTCACCATTGCGCCACCTCGGGCTCAACGTGTTCGGAGACAGCTTCCCTTCCGCAGCATAATCCGCACTCGGACTCAGCAAGCCATGTCCGACCACGAAGAAGAAACTCATCACTTCCCTGCTCTCGAAATAACCGAAGCGCAACCTCCAGCACAACAGCCCGTTGACAATACGCCAATCATACAAGAATTGGCACAAGGAATGAGAGCAATGCAAGAAATGCTCTTGCAATTCATGCAAGCACAAGCCACCGCAGCAGCCAACAATCAGGTTGGCCCAGTTCAGCAAGCTCAGCAGCCATGCCGGGTCCTCCCGGCCTCCAGTTCAAATCAAGCACAACTATCGGAGTCTGCCCAAGACTACCGACAGCAGCCATCTCAGCCCTTCGCTGTGGGGCATCCTTCTCAATATCTTCCTGCGACGACAAGGCCATCTCAGAGCACCTCCGTTGCAGGAACATCCAGTCAGCTTCCAGTCAATCTTGCAAACAACAATCTCAGTAGATCTCAGCATGTCCCCGCCGATGGGACACCTTTTCAATTTCAGCACATCCCCGCCGATGGGATTTCAATTCAATTTCCAGCAACAGGGACAGCACTGGCGAATGCCCACAATGGGGGTCAGTGTCAAGCCCACATCAGTCAGCGGACAGTGGCGAATACCCAACAAGGGGGTCACTTCCCAGCATCTCAGCCTCCTGCAAACAGGAGCACTTTTCAATTCCAGCACATCCCCGCCGATGGGATCCCAGTTAATTTTCAGCAATCTTCAATTCAGCAAAATCCAGTTAATTTCCAGCAATCTTCAATTCAGCAAAATCCAGTTAATTTCCAGCAAGTTCCAGTTCAACCTTCAGTACAGTCTCCAGTTCAGTTACCATCATTTCAAGCTCAAGTTCATCAGAATCCAGTTCAATCATCAAACCAATTTCAGCAACCCGCGGTTGCTTTTCAGCAAGCCCATAGGGTCGAAGACATCGACCACTATGCCGAAGAAGAACGTGCCTTACTCCAAGAGGCACCAGTCGCTCGAACAGATCACTCAGGACTGGACGAGTTGCCGGAGCAGTTCCAGATCTTGCAAAATCAGCTTCAGCGACAACAAGGAATCGACTTACCTTCGACCAAGTTCAGAGACTTGTGTCCTTTCCCAGATGCTCAAGTACCTCAAAACTTTGAGGTTCCGAAATTCAAGAGATACGATGGCAGCGGTTGTCCCACAGCACATCTCAAGGCCTTCTGTGGAGAGCTGAGTGCAATCGCAGGAAATGAAGGGGCCCTTATTCGCTTGTTCCAAAAATCTCTGAAGGGCGATGCTCTAGATTGGTACACTTCATTGGACTGCCACCGCATCAAGACATGGGAACAGCTTTCCCAGGCTTTCGTCGACAGATTCGCGTACAATCTCAACATGGCACCCAGAAGAGCCGACCTTGCAGCACTCAGGCAAAGGAGTGATGAAACACTATCAGCTTATGTGGGACGTTGGCGAGCTATGGCAGCCAGAATGCGGACACCCATCGACGACGAAGAACAAATCTCCATGATTGTTCATTCAACATACCCAGGCATATTCGGGTATCTCATCTTGCATCCATATGCGAATTTCTCACAATTGATCCGTGCTGGAGAGCAAGTCGAAGCAGGAATCCGGGCCGGGACGATCTCCCCATGGCCTCATCAAGCCACTCCAGTCAAGAGGAACAGAGTGGAAGGAAGACCTATCGGGCACGGGAATGGAAACCGCAATGGTTCTCCTCCCCGCCCAACAGAGGTAAACAACATCAACACCGCTGCTCAAGGAAATCAACGTGCTCCCCCACAAGGACGTCAACAGTATCAGCAGAATCAAGTTCAGCATCAGCCTCAGCGATATCAGCCACAACCGAATCCTCAGCCACAGCCACCTCGACAACAGCAGCAGTTCAGGGGAAATGGCCAATACTCATACCAGAACAGGCAGAATTACAGGGAGTTCAGGAAGTTCACTCCACTCAGTCAACCACTTAGTCAAATCATGACTACGCTGGTACAAAAGCAGTTACTCACTCTAATGACACCTAGGCCTCCGCCTCATCCTCTGCCTCCAAATTACCGAGAAAATGAGTACTGTGCCTACCATCAAGGACGTGGCCACGCCACTGATCGATGCTATACTTTGAAAAATGCCATACAAGACCTGATTGATGACCGCAAGATCGTCATCTCAGTCCCTGGAACTTCTCCAGCAGCTTCCACCAACATCCTTCAGAATCCTCTGCCTCAGCATCCAACGGACCCCAGTTCGTCTCGTGGCCCTGCCGTCAATAGTATAGAAGAAGGGGACCATATCGATCGCTTCTTCTCCCCTATTCAGTCCATTCATACCTACACCTATGAGCCAACAAATCCTCCTCCAGTCTTGCAAGGGGCAAGTCCCTTTCTTCCTTCAGTCTCCGAGCCAGTAGTGCTTGAAGGAGCACCTCCATATGATATACCAGTTGTTCAAGGGGCACCTTACAACCATTCAAGCTGGGAACCAGTCGTCCTGGAAGGAGCACAATCATACATTGAGCCCACATACGAACCTGTCATCTTGCAAGGGGGAACTCCAGAACAATCCAATCCGCAATGGAAGGATTACACTCATCAGCAGCAAGAGCCCGTTGTCTTGGAAGGATCTCTTCCAGTCAAGCCTGTCATATTGCAAGGGGCAAGTCCCGGAGGCATATCAATCACGCTACGGCAGCTCGGACGAACAGAGAAACCTCCTGCCATATCAAGAGGACCAGTATTCATTCCATGGGAGCCTCCTGCCCCAGGAACAGTCAAGCCAGGACCACGACCTTATGTGGTCTATGAAGACAAGCCTCGATACTACCCCTTCAGCACAGGCAACAATGTAGTTCTCAAGGCAAAAGCTCTATACGAGGAAGATCTGGTACCTACACCAGCACCGTTGCAAGAACCAGTGGTCCTAGAAGGCAAAAGGGAGGAAAACTACAAAGAGGTTCCATGGCACTATCCAGAATGTGCGGAAGTGGGAAACATGAATCCCAATGGACGTTGCATCCGAAGAGATAATCAGAACAGAGGAGATCCCAAAGGCGCTCTCTCAGGCCTCGGCAATAAAAATGAAGCCGCATACGATGTGGCAACTCAGCTCAAGTCAATCCCTGCTCAAATCTCAGTATGGGAGCTACTCTGCACATCTCGCATACACCGAGAGATGTTCGCCAAGACCTTGAATGATGCTCATGTCTCCTCCGATACGGCACCAGAGATGATTGCATTGATGATTGGACAACTCCTGGCTCCGCGCGCCATCACCTTCACAGACAATGAGTTGCCACCAGAAGGACGCGATCATGGGCGATCCCTCAACATAGCCTTACGATACAAGGACCTCTGTGTCCCGCTAGTCCTTATCGATAATGGCTCAAGCCTAAATGTCTGTCCACTCAAGACTGCGGAACGTTTGGGAATCAGTCCCTCTTCATTTCGACCCAGCACCATATGTGTCAGAGCATTCGACAACACCCGCCGATCAGTGGAAGGGGAAGTCGACATAGAGGTACAGATAGGCCCGGAAGTCTCCACCATCACATTCCAAATCTTGGATATATCAGCCTCTTTCAACATGTTGCTCGGACGGCCGTGGCTGCACAAGGTTGGAGCTGTGCCATCAACCCTGCATCAACGAGTGAAGTATATCTGTGGAAATCAAGTGATCTCTATCCATGCAGAGAAGGAGCTCATCATTCCTTCTAATGCTGCTGCCACTGAACCAGACATCCCGGTCATCGATATCCAGCACTCTGAAGAAGACATCCCGTTTCACAGTTTCGAATTCGAGACTGTGAACTCTATCGCCAATCCAGAACCGATAAGGGTGGACCGTGTCTTTTCACCGGCAGAGCGTCTGAGCCTCAAATACCGAATGAAGAATCACTTCAAGTCCAGAAAGGTATCGCTAGTATATAACCAACGCAAGTGGGGACTCGGATACAGGGCAACCTTCATGGACAAGAGAAGGAAGAAATTTCGGTGCTCACCCATCCAATTCGTCAAGCCAGGAGAACCTTGCAAAGATCCAGGAGGGAATCAACCGACTGCACTACACAAAGGCCTCCCGATGAGCCTAGTTTGGGCTACGTGGCCCCCCATTCGATGGGATCAGATTCTCGAACCCTCTAAGCCTCCAGAAGAAGGAGGAAATGATGAAGACGAAGAAGGAAGACAAATACAGCAGCTTCAGGACCAGGTTACTCTGACACCTGCCCCCAGCCAGGGGCACAACCTGCCCACTTCAATCAGCCAGGGGCACAACCTGCCCACTTCAAACAGCCAGGGGCACAACCTGCCCACTTCAATCAGCAAGGGGCACGACTCGCCCATCTCATCACCAATTAGCAAGGGGCACGACTTGCCCATCTCTGCAAAGTCAACATCATCAATCATCAGCCAGGGGCAGAAGCAGCCCATCCATTGGACCAAGAAAGGGAAGTGGCCAGCCCTAGATTGGTCTGATGTCCAGGTTCCAAACTTGTGTCTAGCTGTGGAACCAGACGAACTGCAATGCGAGGTAAGTGATCCGGGAGGGACTGAGTACGACTCAGATCTCGAACCCGACCAGCGAGAAGTCATGGTCATTGGGCCAGACCGTGACTCTTCGTCCAAATCATCAACCCCCACCTCTTCAGGGGAGGAAGTGTGGGGTCCTGAATGGTCATCCGTTCCCCTCACTTTTGAATCAGCCAAAGAGCCATCTGAGGGCTCTGGCTTCAAAAAAAAAACGCCTGTTTAAGCAGCGACCGGAACTTTGGAACAAGTTGGGATCAATCATGGTCTGCAATGCCCGCTTGTTCAAAGTCCCGTGAATTTCAAAAAACCAAAAAAATCAAAAACTTTCAAAAGCCAAAAACATCTAGTATTTCCATTTCAGAAAAATCTCAAAAACCAAAAAACATTTCTTTTCCTACATTCAATAGTGTGCCAAGTTCGTCTAAAGAGTCGCATGAGTTTGAAGTCGAATCATATGATTTCGACATCGAATTAGACTTCGAACTCATGGGTCTGGACGAAGCTCGGGACGAGGGAGATGATGATCCGGCTCCCGAACTTGAGGATCTCCTCAAAAAGTTCGAATCTAAAGCCAATGTTGTAGCCGATGATTTCGAGATAGTAAACTTGGGGACGCCTGAGATCCCTAGGGAAGTACGCATTGGAAAATCGTTGCCACCAGAGATGAAACAGAAAATGATAGAGTTCCTAGCTCCAAGATTGTCCAACTTCGCGTTCTCATATGAAGACATGCCGGGGCTCGATGAAGAGCTCGTTGTACACCATCTGCCAACCAAGGCAGATATGAAGCCAGTGAAGCAAAAACTTCGAAGAATGAAGCCAGAATGGGCTCTGAAAGTCCGAGATGAAGTCATCAAGCAGTACAACGCGGGATTCTTGGTAGTCTCCAACTACCCTGAATGGCTCGCCAACATCGTGCCAGTACCAAAGAAGGACGGCAAGGTTCGAATGTGCATCGACTTCCGAGATCTCAACAAAGCCAGTCCAAAAGATGACTTCCCTTTGCCACATATCGACACTCTAGTCGACAACACTGCAGGATACAAGATCTTCTCATTCATGGACGGGTTCTCAGGTTACAATCAGATCAAGATGGCCGTCGAAGATCGCGAGAAGACATCGTTCATCACTCCCTGGGGAACCTTCTGTTACAGGGTAATGCCGTTCGGTCTGAAGAACGCAGGAGCAACATATCAGCGAGCAATGACAGCACTATTCCACGACATGATGAACAAAGAGCTCGAAGTATATGTGGACGACATGATCGTCAAATCTCGCACAATTGAAGGACACTTTGAAGATCTGAAGAAGTTATTCAACAGATTAGAAAAGTACAAGCTTCGCCTCAACCCTCAGAAATGTGTCTTCGGTGCAATGGGAGGTAAGCTCCTCGGCTTTATGGTGAGCGAAGATGGCATCAGGGTCGACGAGACCAAAACCAGAGCAATCATCGAGATGCCCCCTCCTAGAACAGAGAAAGAAATTCGTGGCTTCCTCGGCAGAATTCAATACATCAGTCGCTTCATCGCACAGCTCACACCCATCTGTGAGCCCATATTCAAGCTCCTTCGGAAGAACGTCCCAAAAGAATGGAATGACGATTGCCAAGTCGCCTTCAACCGCATCAAGAAATATCTCATGAATCCTCCAGTCCTAGTGCCTCCCACTCCTGGACGACCACTATTGTTATACATCTCGGTAGCAGCAGAAGCCATTGGCTGTGTCCTAGGCCAACACGACGAAACCGGGAAGAAAGAACAAGCAATATACTATTTGAGTCGAAAGTTCACCGACTACGAGACCAGGTATTCCCCGATCGAGAAAACTTGCCTCGCCCTAGTCTGGGCAACTCAGCGACTCCGTCAATACATGATTGCATTCCCTATTCTCCTTCTCGCTCACATGGATCCGCTCAAGTACCTGTTCGAGAAACCGGCACTCACTGGAAGGATAGCTAAATGGCAGCTACTCTTGTCTGAGTTCGACATCACCTATGTCACTCAAAAGGCAATCAAGGGACAGGCCCTCGCCGATCATCTTGCGGCTCACTCTCTCCTGGACTATCAGCCGCTCAAGACATTCTTCCCTGATGAAGATCTCTTGCTTATTGAAGGGGATGAAAAGAAGAAAAAAGATGAATGGACGTTATTCTTCGACGGCGCAGCAAATTCTAAAGGGAGTGGTATTGGAGCAATCCTCTACTCTCCAGATGATGTCCCTATTCCTATCTCGAGGCGCATCGCATTCGAGTGCACCAACAACATGGCAGAGTACGAAGCATGCATCGCTGGCTTAAGGGAAGCCATAATCTTGGGCGTCAAGAAGCTACGAGTATTTGGAGACTCACAGCTTATCATCAATCAGACCAATGGCGAATGGAAGACCAAAGACGAGAAGTTGATACCATATCATGTGTATCTTGACAATCTGATCGAAGAATTCAAGGAAATCACCTTCTCATACATGCCCAGAGCCAAGAACCAGTTTGCAGATGCTCTCGCCACGCTCGCATCAATGCTCGAGATCCCAAAAGGAGCTTCAGAATGGGAGCTCACAGTCGAAATTCAAGAAGAACCTGCTTTTTGCCTGCAAATAGAAGAAGCCGAAGCTGTCCCTGACAAACCCTGGTATGCCGACATCAAGCAATATCTCGAAACCCAGGAATATCCAGAGTCAGCAACAGTAACAGATCGCCGAACCATTCAGCGTTTGGCCGGCCAATTCACCATCAGTGGCGAAGTTCTTTACAAGCGATCCTATAATCACATCCTCCTCCGATGCGTCGATGAAACAGAAGCTGCAGAGATCATGAAAGAAATACACGAAGGAATCTGTGGCCCGCACATGAATGGGCACATGATGGCAAAGAAGATTCTACGACTCGGCTACTACTGGCTCACCATGGAGACAGACTGTTGCAAGCACGTCAGAAAATGCTTCAAGTGTCAGGAGCATGCGAATCAAATCCATGCCCCATCATCAGAGTTATACAACCTGACCACCCCCTGGCCCTTCTCCATGTGGGGACTCGACATCATCGGCAAGATCAGTCCCAAAGCATCAAATGGTCACGAGTACATACTTGTGGCAGTCGACTACTTCACCAAGTGGGTAGAGGCAGCCTCCTACACCACGATTGCAGCATCTCAAGTGATCAAATTCATGAAGAACAACATCATATGCCGGTATGGAATCCCTAATGCTATCATCACAGATAATGGGACCCCGTTCGTCAACAAGAAGATGGATGACTTCCTCAGCAAGTTCAAGATCCAACGTCATCGATCAAGCCCCTACCGTCCCCAGATGAATGGTGGGGTAGAAGCCGCAAACAAGACAATCGTCAGGATACTCGAGAAGATGGTCGTGACCTATCGAGATTGGTCAGATATGCTCCCATATGCACTTTGGGCCTATCGAACGTCTGTACGGTCTGCTACGGGCGTTACTCCTTTCGAGCTTACTTATGGAATGGAAGCAGTTCTACCAGTCGAAGTGGAAATACCATCACTTCGGGTGTTATTAGAAAGCGGAATTGAAGAAGGAGAATGGCAACGGGCCAGATTCGATCAGTTGCAGCTAGCAGATGAAAAGCGCATGCGTGCACTAAGTCATTCACAATGCTATCAGAAAAGGATCGCTCGGGCTTACAACAAGAGAGTCCGGAAAAGAAGTTTCAAGGTAGGCGACATGGTCATGAAGAAGATTCTACCGTCGCACTTTCCAGATCCCAGAGGAAAGTTCAAACCCTCGTGGGACGGGCCGCTGATCGTCAGAGAAGTACTTCCCGGAGGCGCCCTCAGACTCACCAGCATGAGAGGGGTGGATCTTCCTGAGCCAACCAACACCGACAACGTGAAGATCTTTCACGGGTAAGTCATTCTGACCTTATCTAGAGTTACTTTAATAGAGCTGAAGTTAAGAGGTCAAAGCTAAGATCTCTGAGCAATCATTCCCGTCCACCAATAAGTGTTTCAAATAAGGGGACTCCAAAAGAGAAAAATACAAAAAAAAAGAGGGGGGATTCAAAAAGAGACAAAAAAAAAAGAGAGAGAAAAAGAATGCAAAAGAAAAAGAAAAAGAAAAGAAAAAGAAGAAAAAAAGAAAGAAAAAAGGGAAGCCAAAGCAAGGCACCCAAGAAAAAATCAACCCAAGAAGAAACACAGTCATCCATCCATCCATCTCAGAGGGGTCTTTAGCAAAGACCGACAGCTCCATTATCGTAACTCAGGATAAGGGCTGAAGGACTGCCATCGGCCGGCAACGACGGATTCCCGACCTCTAGCCGCCGCAGTTATCCAGAGATCCAGAAAAGAAAAAGAAAAAAAAAAAAAGAAGAAAAAAGAAAATGTGTGCCTAAACAAAGAGGGCGGAGTGAAAACCCGAAAGGGCGCTCCGAGTAAAAACAGTGGGCATACAGCGGACTTGGTGAAAACCTGAAAGGGCGCCAAGGGTAAAAACAGCACAGCTGCCAAGGGGCAGGCAAGACCAAATACCCGGGACGTGGTGAAAACCTGAAAGGGCGCCACGGGCAAAAATGACGGGAAAAAGCCGGCTGTGGTGAAAACTCGAAAGAGCACTACAGGCAAAAATGGCTCAAAATGAAAAAAAAGAAAAAAAGAAAAGAAAAAATAAAAGTGCAGGTACCAAGAAGCAGACGATCCAGATCAGTTCAAGCGGTTACAGTTCAAGAACAAGAAGAAGCGCAGTCAGGAGCGAAGAACTCTACAAACTCTGACAATCTCAGGAAGCAAGAGTTTCCATTGCCTACATCTCTAGGGAACCAAAGGAACACACAAGTCAAATCTCGAGACATCGGTCAAATCATTGACCGAGCCCCAGTTCTGATTCCTATATCCCGACACAAAATCCAGACACACTCACAAGACAACTCATGGCACAGTAGATTTTCAAACAGTTTTTTCTCTTTTCAATTAAATGCATTATATTTCTCTTACACATATCATCTTTTTCAAAAATACAAAAAAATGCATCATCATCAATCATATATGCAAAAATCAGTGTGCAGGTGGCCAACACAATCAATCTCTACCCTCCTCCTCGGCCACATCAGGTGAGTCCTCTGACTCATAAAAAGATAGTCTCGCTCTCAACCTGCTCACTTCCATACGCAGGTAATGCACCTCATCGCGCTCAAGGGTACGGATCGCTATCTCCTCATCAGACAATCTCTGATCGGCAGCCAATCTCCTCGACATCATCTCGCAATGATACCGAAGTGCAGAGATCTCAGACAGCAGATGGCCATGAGTGGCCAAAAGGAAGCCAGGATCGACAAAAGGGCGCTCCTCAAAAGGTTCATATGAACCAGATGAAGAGCCAGCATCTCCAAAAATATCCTGCTCATCCTCATCAGCAGTCTGGTGCCAACAAGGGATACGTCGATACAAAGACTGCTCAGCAGCCCAGTACTGATATGGGGCGGTCGCCATCGGAAAAGTCCGCAGCTCAAATCCCAACAAATCAGCTGTCAAATAACTCGCCCAGGAACAATCAATCCGGGTCCTGAAGTCAGAAGATCTAGAGGGGAGTACTCGACGCCCGATACCCGTGAAAGCAAAATGAGGAACATCCTGCTCATACCCAAACTGCCGCAGAAACCGGATCGGATGGTAAGAAAAGTAGGATCGAAAGCCTACCAACATCAGAGGATGGCGATGTGCATCGCAAAGCACTGGAGGAAGTGAAAGCCAAGATGACTCCCAACGAACGTTCCAGTCACGAAGTTCAGCGAACATCCTGCGATACAGGGGCTCGCTCATCCTGGCTGTATGAGGAAGGAACTCGATGATATAACGCATAATGTCAGAGCCCGGGATGCCAGGAAGAGGTACAGGAACGGTCAGAGAAAGACGCTCCCATAGCCATACCTGATCACAGAAAGCAAAAGAAGTTCAGCTAGAGCAAAATAATTCCTAGCAAAGCAAGAAGAAAAAAGGTGTAGAAAAGATACCTGAAGGAAAGCACAACAGCCGCGAAGGACACGAGTGCGGCCCAGGGCACAGTCGGTCAGCCCATCAAATAGCTCGGCCAAGATGAGAGAAATGATCCCCTGACGACGGACAGCTCGGCTCATCACCTCAAAAAGCAAAGGAGTCTGGGACCTGCGCCATCCCGAGAACAGCACCTCAGCAATCAAGCAAAACATCAGTGCGTTCCGAGCAAAGGTGGAACCAGCCGTACTCTGAGGACCCGAAAAAAGATCATACAGCAAGTCCAAAGAGAACACTACAGCATCCTGGCCACTAGCTGCAGGTCGAACAAGATAAGGGATCCCAAACCAGTTCTGCGGTGTAGCAGTCTTCGGCGATGTCTTCGGCGAGAAGTACTGAGTATAATCCAAGGGTAAGCCTGTCAAGCGTGCAAGCTCCTCCAAAGAAGGCCCCATCTCCATATCGTTGAACGCAAACAAGTTCAACGAAGGGACCCAGTCAATCAAGGCAGCTCCGAGCATCCTCCAGTCAATGTCAACTCTAGCCATATGAATCAGACTACCAAAGCCATAAGACTCCAAATCTCGAATCTCATAAGCTGACAAGCTGTCAAGCCAAGCAAGCAGTCGTGGCGAGCAAGAAGAACGAGGAAGCAGCTGACAAGTCCTCACCGGTATCCCCTCCAGCACAAAAGGCCCAGAAATCGAGGACAACTCATCGAAGATCGGAAGGTCAACAGGCGAAGGAGAAGGAAAAGCTGGAACCTCTGCAGACTCGACAGCCCCTGACCTGTCCCTCAGTAACGGCTATGTCTGATATAGCCGCATCACTGTCGGAAACTGTCATAACCTCAGCCGCATGAGAAGACTCGCCCACCTCATGAACAGAGTGCGCAAAAGACCGACGACCAAGGAGAAGGACAATGCTCCCCATCAAAGGCTATCAGTGAAGATCACACCGCACATCGTGGCACCCTGGCTAATCTGACCGTCAAAGAATACATCTGAACCATCCAAAAGGGTCCCGGCTACCCCGATCGAAGAATCAACGGCCAGATCCGGACCTGCGGCCCTCTCCAGTAGGAAATCATGAATCCAATCATCATCCTGGCCGATCAAAGGGATCATCGAGGCATCCACACCGTCCATCATCAAGGGGACATCATCAATGATCACATCAAGTCCACCCAAAGAAGTATACCGCACATCCTGGCCCTCATCCAGAGCATCCAAACCGTCAAAGGTACCATCTGAGCCATCCATACCATCCAGACATGAGATCAGCCCATCTATGTCCCTCATAGTCCCATCATCACCGTCCATCACATCATCCATGGGGCCCACACTCAAGGGATGCATAGCCTCACCTATGTCCCATCCCATCATCCCATCTATACCATCCATTCCTCCCATGATGAAGGTCCCATTCAAATCTGAAAATCCAGCCATCCCACCATTAATGGAGCTATTCAAAGCTTCATCAACCACCATCCCTAACCCCTCATCAATGCCCCCATTTAATGCTCCATCTCCACCATCAATCCAAGAAATCTCTCCATCATTAAAGCCTTCAATACTCTCTGAAGTGTGGGACCCACCATGAACAGCCCCCACAGCCCATAAATCCCCACCATCCATTGCCCAAGAAAGGACAAACCAAGATGAAGACAAGATGATGATGAAAGAGGAGACAAAGAGAAGATTCATTGTTGGAATCGAACCTGAACGTACACAGCAGGTGGGGACAGCAGCAACAGGGACCAGAGAATGTCCGAGCACGAGCCAGCCCAGGCCGCTCAAGAGACGAGCTCTGGGCGGCCTGCCCTGGGCCGCCCGTACGGACGCGGTTCCCCTCTCTCCGCGGGATTGGCTCCAGGGCTTTTGGTAGGTGAGGCTGACAGTCCACGTCAGCAGATGGCGCTCCGTGGGCCGCCCAAGGCTCCGGTCCACTCCAGATTTCGACTGAAGATGATCAAGATCATACAAAAGGTGCCCCACTGGTCCAATCATGAAGCAATGTGACCGGAATAGGGCTGATCAAGCCAAAGAGAAGGAAAGGTGATCAAGTGGGGGCCACAAGCAATCCAAGCCATTCAAAGACTAGATCATCACGATCTAAACCATTGAAGAACCTACATGAGCCATGAAACAGCAAGATCAAAGGTTCGATCATCAAAAGAAGGGCCAAAATCCAAGATCTAATCATCAAGTGGGCCCACAAAGCCAAATCAAGCGATCAGAGACGTTCAAGCCATCATCCACGCCATGAGAAGCATTCCTAACCTCACAAATCATCAAAAGAAGTGCCCCAAAGTAAAGCTAAGGTCTCAAGTGGGCCCACAGGGCCAAATCCATCAATCTGAACCATTCAAGGGCCAAATCATCAAGATCCAAACCATTGGGAAGCTTACACAAGTCATGGAGTGGCGAGATCAAAAGACCAATCATCAAAAGAAGGGCTAAAATCCAAGATCCAATCATCAAGTGGGCCCCGCAGGGCCTAAACAAGCAATCTAAACCGTTCAAGTCATTGTCCATGCAGTTGAGAAATCACAAATCATGAAGGAATGAGTCAAGAGTCAAAGCATCCAGACATCACCAAGGAATTTGGGAGAAATCAAAGCCTGTATATTCATCCAAAAGTGCTTGATACAAAAGGGGACAAAAACAAAAATACAAGGCCATATAAAGCAGAGCCAGCTACAAGTCACCAACATAATCATCATCGCCCCTCCTCGCGTCCCGCTCCCGACGATAAAGATCCATCAAAGGAGCAGTCACTGAACCTCCAGCATACCTGCGACGGCCACCTGGAACGTAAAGCGAAGGAAGCAAAGGCCCCTGGCCAAATAGCAGATACCACTCGTCATAATCACGATCCGGGATCGTGAAACGGAAGCCAGGCTGGCCCACCAGAGCCTCAACTCTCTCATCAGCTGGCATCCGAGCAGCTGGAGGAGGTGCAGAACAGGGGACCCGAGCTACCCCAGTGACTTGCCGAAGCAATCTCTCTCCCAAGTACCATTGGAAGGACTCAGCGTCAGAAAGCATAATACGGAGACATGAAGCATCGTATGCCTCCACGCGCTGGGGTGTGTAGTAGAGAGGGAAACTAGCGTACGGCATCCGGGCAAACTGCAGCAGAAGAGGTTACCACGATCAGTTACAAGTACAGTACAAGGACAAAGACAAGCAAGATACTTACGTCCTCAACGGTCAGCCCGTCTATATCAGCACGCCAATTGTCCCCGGGAACTCGGGAGTTCCGCTGACGATTCTGCTGATGCCAGTACATGTGGCGATACTGAGCGGGTTCAATGTCATCTCGCATCCTCGGCGCAAGATGCGGAAAATGGTCATAAAAGCAAGTCTGGATGAAAGTACATTTAATGATCAGAGAGAGAAAGGAGGCAAACGGCTCCAAAGAGGATGAAAGAAGAGGTACCTCAACAACAGGCCAGAAGCCTGTGAAGGACCGGCTATGCCGACAGGTTTTGTCCAGACCTTGAAAGAGACGGGTCAGGATGGCCCCATTCCAGTTATAGGGGTGATGAAGATCCTCGACTAAACGAAGAAATTTAGGATCAACTCTCTCATTCGCATGGCAAAAAAGAAAGGATCCAAAAGCATAAGTGATCATGGCCCGCGCCTTGTGGAGGGCCTCTCGCTCGGTGGTAGGGACGACAGAAGCAAAATTGTTATAAAACCATCGCATCTTCACTTGATGGCCTTGGAATTCACCCTCAGGAGGGACGTCACCAACAAGCCGTAGCCAATCAGTGGAAGAGAGGGGAGCTAAAGAGCTAACTTGAGGGACAATTGCCCCATGAAATGGGAAACCTATCTGCATGTAAATGTCCAAAGGGGTTATCCCCCATTCTCCACAAGGAAGCTGGAAGGTGTGGGTCTCATCCCGCCACCTCTCACAAAGGGCCGCAAGCATCATGCGGTTGGCGTCGTTGTTATGGAAGCGTAGGGTGAGGAGGCCAGCAAAAGGAGTACCATCTAGTACTCGCTCAAGCAAGGGCTGTGGCTCCTTCATCCAATTGTCCCAGCGATCCCTGGTACCTCGACCCTTGATGGCAGGAAGAGGTTGATGCTCCATAGCTAGGGAACACATGTGGTCCCCCCGGCGACAATGAAAGCAGGATCATCCTCGTCAACTACTTGGTGGCCCCTGGTACCATCCGCCATGGAATCCTACAAGCTTGGCAAGGTAAGTCCCTATCCTTTACCCATTAACATCCAAATTCTCATCCAAGAAACCCATGGGATTGGACTCACATTCAAATGCAAAATCTAAAGTCCAACTCCATGTGTCACTTAGGATATGTGTTGGACCCATTGGAAAAAGTAAGGCCTGCCTTAAAGAAGGTGGCATGGCATGCCTCAGGTAAGAAAAGTCCATCATCCAAGGACACATTTTGGACAACAAATGCACTCAAGTGCCATGAAATCAACTAAGGATGAGAGTCCTACTGCACATGAGAAGTTCCTCTTCAAAGTCCACATGTGGCCAAGGATTGACTCACTTTTATGCCAAGGTCATGATTCTCACTTAGGATGTCTCCATCTTTTTACACATATGCATGGACAAGTGGGGAGTAGAAAGGAAACGGGTCTCCAAGAGTAACCCAAATGCCTCATCTCAATGGATTGGAGAGAGCACATAGCCCACTTGAAGAACATGAGGACCCATTCATGGGTTAACCATGGGCAACCTTATGTGCCTCATCTTGATGAAAATTTTGACCACGAAAATGCAACAAGGAGGTCTACCCACAAACATATGAATCAAAGAAGCTAAGGGTAGAAAGTCGATGCACATAGCCCACACGAAGAATCAAAGTTGAAAATGCCCATGAAAAGGCAAGTTTGGGCAACTTATGTGCACCAACTTTTTCACCAAAAGGGAGACCATTTGAGCACAAAAGAGCATGGCTTGATGAGTCACCCAACCATCATGAAAATGGATAAGAATGGTACACATAGCCCACTTGAAGATCAAAATCCAAAATGTCCCAAGGCATGGGACAAAAATGGGTAACTTATGGGTACCATTCCTTCTCACAAATGGAAGAAGAAATCACTCATATTTGAATGATGATGGGTGATCCACCAAGCCCCCATAGAAAAGTTCAAGGAGCTATGGTTGTATGGACACTCACTTGAGGATCATCCAGTTGAGGTTGATAACATTAAAGGGAAACTCTTGAGAATCACATTCCTACCACAAAGGAAGCCATTTGAACTTAGTGAGATTGTGGGAACAACTCACTCATGGGACTTGTAGATGGTCAAGTAACTCAAGTCCTCCATCCATCAAGAGAGAAAGCATGAAAAGAAAAAGCCTACATGAACAAAGTGTAGTGGGGCACACATGGTTCAAAGAAGTGCCCAAGTTTCAATGAAGGCCCAAAAGCCCATCCACATGAAAAACTCCAAGAAGCCCACCACACTTTGTGCAAAGATGTACATCATAATCAAAGAAATAGTGGAAGACTTGGGCTACTTGTCCATATAAGCCCACCTAGGAAAACTAGCCCACTTGAGATCCAAAATGAAGAATGGGCTAGCCACCTTGATCCATACACATGTAAAGAAAGATGGGGTCACACAAAGTGAGCCCCATGAGCCCAAAACTTGAGATGGGCCCTACCATGCCCATGGGCCCAAATCTTGAAAAGAAGAGGGAAAAGAAAGGATAGTTCCAAAGGAAAAATGACAAAGGCAAGAAAGCATGAGGGAGCCCAAAATGAAGCATTGGGCCCATCAAATACACCAAGGGCCATGACTTCACTTTGAGCCCATTTGATACACATGAAAAGAGGCCCAACTCCCATGAAAAAGATAGAGTATTTTGCCATGCACACTTGATGACATGGCAAAGTTACTCTTTACATGCACATGGAGGGAGTGTGAAAAAGAAAAAAAATGAGGAAGTGGAGAGCTTGCAATGTCCTTCTCCATGCACCACCTTTGAAAGACTTGAGATCTAAGAAAAGATCAAGAATGCTTGGGCCCACCTTCACACCCCTTTGAATAGCTACATGAAAAAGGAAAAGGATCATGAGAAGAGACAATGAAGATGGAAAAGGACAAGAAAGAGAAAGGAAGTGGTCCATACCTTTACCACTCACCAAAGAAGGACCACCTTGCTGTCCCAAGATTTCTCTAAGGCCCACCACTTGAAAAGAGCAAAGGATCACCAAAGAAGAGAGAGGAAACTTGAAGAAAGAAAGAGTATGAGAGAGAGAAGAGAGAGATTGCACGTTTGAGGGGGGGAGGGTGTCCCATGTTATATAGAAAAGGGGAAGGCACCCTTTTACCCAGCCCCCTGAAGAGACCAGGAGGCAGAGACCGGGCGGGCGGCCCATGGGAGGCCGTCCTAGCCTCCACCTACTTGAAACGACCTCCCTCTCCCTCTCCTTGGGAAGAACTCCTCCTTGGGAAGGGTGGTTGCAAGTGAATCTTGTACCTCCATGTAAGAATGAAGTGATGGAAGAGAATGGTGAGAAAAAAGAGGAAATCTCACCAAAATCTCATCTCATGAGAAATGGGTGAGAAATTGGGTGGATGATGTGGAAAAGTTCCATGGAATTTCCAAGAAAAAGAAAGGAAAATTTGACTTGGTCAAACAATGATCTCAACCATCCAAAGGCATGACCAGATGATCCAAACCATTCCAAGAAGAATCCCAAGAATCTCCGCCCTTGATTACTGTTCACATGTACAGTTTTGGTCCGAAGACCTTAAACTACGTCGGGACCAAGGTCCCGAGGGATTGTCAATAAAACCGGCATCAGTCTTCTTCAAGATCTGGTGGCTCCGGATATTTTCAGAAAATCAAAAAAATATATACATCACTTGTACAGTTTCGGGTCCGAAGACCTTAAACTACGTCGGGATCAAGATCCCGAGGGATTTTTAATAAAAATGGGTATCGATCTCGACCATCAAAATCAGAATCGATGACCCAGAATTTTTTCCAAAAAAAGAAAACAAAAAAAAATGCCTTTCCTCTTTTAAAGTTTTGGGTCCGAAGACCTTAAACTACGTCGGGATCAACGTCCCGAGAGATTTTTAATAAAAACCAGCATCGATCCCAGCCTTTCAGGCCAAGATCTGATGATCTGGATCATTTCGAAAAACAAAAAATGTGTTTGCCCCCCTCTTGTACTAGTCTTGGGTCCGAAGACCTTAAACTACGTCGGGATCGACATCCCGAGAGATTTTCAATAAAAGCCGGCGTCGGTCTTGTTTGCTCAAGATCAATGACTCCGGACATTTTCAAAAATCATAAAAATATATTACCAGCCCTCGCTTTTAAAGTTTTGGTCCGAAGACCTTAAACTACGTCGGGATCGACATCCCGAGAGATTTTCAATAAAAACCAGCATCAGTCTGGATTGTCCATCCGCTGACAGCGGACATTTTTCCAAAAACAAGAAAAACAAAAAAAAAACATGTTTGCCCCTCTTTTGTACAGTTTCATGGTCCGAAGACCTTAAACTACACTGGGATTAATTTCTCGGGGGACCTTTCTCGCTTTCAACTAAAAACCGGCATCGGCCTCGACCATTGGGATCATGGTTCGATAACCCGGATCATCTCAAAAATACCAAAAATATTTTAAAGCTTTCCATAAAAACCAGTGTCAATCTCGATTACTCGAGTTGAAGTCTGGAACTTTTTCAAAACAAAAAAATATATACAATATAAAACAAAAAAAGTTTTCATCACCAGTTTTGATCCACCAATTTATCCCCAGCGGTCCGAAGACCTAAAACTACACTGGGATTAACTTCTCGGGGGCTTTCTTTCCTAACCTGTTCCAGACATGGCTGACACTTGATCGTACGGGTGTCTGGAATCTTTTAAACAGGTAAAGGCTGAGGCGGGCAGAACTCCGCAATCCTGTTCGTGTTGAACGCACCGTGATAGACAACCTTGAGTTGGAAGTCGCTGTTGAAGCTGACGGATGTTCCCTGTTCCTAGAACTCATGAAGGGGATTAAGGCTGTTGGGAGGTGAAGCTCACCCTCACGGAATTGTGAGCAACGTAAGACCCCAAACTGGATTGACTAAGGGAAATGTGAGGATGTGGCTCATTTTGTGGCCGAAGGAGTCCGTCGGACGATACGTGGTCTATGTGCATTGCACATGAGGAACAGGCAACTTTGTGGGTGTGTTGACTGAAAACCCTCAAAATCCCCTCATCCGAAGATGTAAAACTACGGCACTTAACTGTGTGAGACTCGTCTTGCTCGCTGACGTAAAATGGATCGGGTGCCTTACCAGCAGTAGAAGCTGGAAGTGGATGGAAATTCCATATCTTTTCCCTGCATTTCAGAAAAATCACAAAATACAAAAACATTGCAAAATCATCTCTTCAAAAATCACAAAAATATTTCCATCAAATATCTGTCAAAAATCACAAAAATATTTCCCTTGCTTTCAATCAAATATTTCAAAAATCACAAAAATATTTCCTGTGCTTTCAATAACCAATCTCTATCCTGATCGCTCAGGTAAAGATTCGGACCACATATCTACAAAAAAAAATCACAAAAATTAGCATCCCCAGCACTACAATTCAGGAGTCTTGAACTCCGCTCACTTCACAGTATGGGATGACGGATCCAATCGCCCGCAAATTGGAATCTTGACCAAAACGGGCAACCAAACACCATCTCAATCACATGTATGCCCAGAAGAACATCTTGAAGTCGAATGATATCCTCGTACATTCTCATTAGCAAAGAAACAGCATCTTGGGACGATGGACCAGATCGACCACGGGTCGGGATCTTGACCAATCCGCTGTCCAAATCCTCCGTATCAAAAAGAAAAATCCCCAAGGGAGCACAACCCTACAAGCAATAAGCTCAAAGTTCTCTACATCCCATAGCAAAAGCAAAATCATCAAACTGAAAGAGAATGAGCCAAAGCCATGCATTCATCATGCATCTCCATGCATCAGCATCCATCGCATCAATCATCATGTTTACCTGCTTTCAAAATAAAAGTCGGTTAGCTAAAGACCCCACAGGCATCCCTAGTGGAGGCACATGCGAACCAGATTTTCATTTCAAAAAGACAAAAAATATTTCTATTTGCAAATAAAAACCCCACGGAGTATCACTCCCCAGAGTGGGTATCTTTTCAAAAATCCAAAAATATTTTCTCAGTAGAGCGTTCTGCCTCCAAAACACCAGGAGATCTTCCATATCTCTGGGTAGGAGCCAACGCAAAAATCAAATAAGATCCGATGTCTCGCGGTTTCCCCGGAGACCATCGGATCCAATGCACTCAAAGTACGGTCGAACTGAACTCCAGTGTCAGTGCGGTCGTACCACATGCCAAGATACAAAAAGATGAAAGCCAAAAGGCTCGGTCACAGAAACCATTTGAACAGGTGGAAACGATGAATTGTAACCCAAGTATCCAAATCAGCAGATTGGGTGGAAAGAATTCACCCGCACATACCTAGGCGTGGATGCCTGAAGTACCTTGACTGAGTCCAAGTCGGCGTAGTAGAATCCCGTAAGACTATCGGACGCAGGGCGTCTAACCACTTTGACAGTCAAGCGAAACAAGTACTCCTGGAGTGATCTGGGAAAACATCAAACATCACACAATCAGTCTCAGGGTCAGCATCCTCGTAAGACTAACGGACGCAGAGGCTCTGCTGTACCTTTCCGATGTTAGTACCGATCGGGAATGGAAGGGTTGCGATTGGGTACCCAGGTTGCAGCAAACTGCAGGGACAATCGCAACGTTTTCTCCAAACTCTCGCGGTATGTGCGAGTTATCAACTTCCAGACAATCAACTGACTCAGATACAAAGGACAACAAAGATTCCAGACCACAATCAAGGAAAGAATGAATTGCAAACCAAGCATCAAAACCAGCAGATCGGGTGGAAAAGCCCACCCGCACATACCTAGGCGTGGATGCCTGAAGTACCTTGACTGAGTCCAAGTCGGCGTAGTAGAATCCCGTAAGACTATCGGACGCAGGGCGTCTAACCACTTTGACAGTCAAGCGAAACAAGTACTTCCTGGAGTGATCTGGGAAAACATCAAACATACAATCAATCACAGGGTCAGTAACCTCGTAAGACTGTCGACGCAGAGGCTCTGCTGTACCTTTCCGATGTTAGTACCGGTCGGGAATGGAAGGGTTGCGATTGGGTACCCAGGTTGCAGCAAACTGCAGGGACAATCGCAACGTTTTCTCCAAACTCTCGCGGTATGTGCAAGTGAGCGATCTCCAAACAATCAACTGGCACAGATGCAAAAGCAAGCAAAGATTTCAGACCATGATCTATGAATGACCGGGTCAGAAGTGGGGTGTCCACTCGCTTTGGCATTCGGTTGCACGCAACCTCTGCCAAAGAGGGGCATCTGTAGACACCCCACCTTCGGCTACACTGTTGGTAGAGATAGCTGGTTGAACGGAGGACCATACCCCCAAATCCCAAGTCCAAACTCAGCCAAACTCACCCTTGTAAGCCCCATTCCATAGCCCAGTTCAAGCCTGAACCCAGTCAACCCAGTCCTAAAAACCACCCTGAAAAACCCCCCATAAAAAAGTCCAGTCAAAAAATCCCAAAAAAAGTCAAACTCACTGAGTCAACTCGCTGAGTTAACCCGCTGAGTCAACCCGTCGAGTCAACCCGTCGAGTCAAAACACCGAGTCAACCCGTCGAGTCAACCCGTCGAGTCAAACCACCGAGTCGACCCGCTGAGTCAACTCACTGAGTCGACCAGCGAGTCCAACAGCAGCCCCGAGGGAACGGCCGTACTCGCTGGAAACCGAGGAGCGGCCGTACGGGCGGCCCATGGCAGGCCGCCCGGAAAAAATTACGAGAATGCCCCTCTCGCTGCTATAAATACCCCCCTCCCCTTCTCATTTCAACAATCAATTCGAAGACCACCCAGCCAGAGAGAGCCCGTCCGTCTGAGTCACCCTCCTTCATCCTTTAGCCCATTCCTTCACCAAGGAGAGCCCGAGTGAGGAGAGTCTAGCCCTGGTCCAGCCCAGCCTGACCACTGGTCCAAGCCTCCCAAGCCACCCAAGTCTTGATCCAGCCACTCGAAGCCAACCCTTGCGACAACTCCGTCCACCCAGCTACTCATTTTCCAGCATCATCTCATTTGCATCTAGCATAAGTGCAACATTTACTTTTCTTCCAACCCCCCTGCTTCACTACAAGCACCTTGATTACTCAAACACACATGCATATGTCTTTATATTAAGCACCTGTCAGTTCGAGCGTATGCTCTGGGCTTGCCCGTTGTTGGAACCTGCCCATCAGAAACTCTTACTGTTCAGACCTGCATTCATGCTTCACCATAAAACACCTTGATCATTCAAGCACACTGCATACGTCTTATATTAAGCACCTGTCAGTTCGAGCGTACGCTCTGGGCTTGCCCGTTGTTGGAACCTGCCCATCAGAAACTCTTACTGTTCAGACCCGCATTCATGCATCATGTCATTCATGAGAATATACGAGGATTAAATTAGACTTTCAAGTATTCGATCGATTCTGTGAAGTAGAGACCGTACTTCGGTACGGGCAGTGTGTGGGGTGCTTAACCTCTTCCCACCCTGTAACCGTGATCCCTTACCTTGAATCTCTGGCCGCAGATCAACAGGAGTCATTTTAGAGGAAAGGATCTTCAGATCCCCTTCTCTAACGTTTCTACGGGGTCTAGCTGACTGTAGATTCGAAGTAACTGGCTAGTGGCGACTCTGGTCTTATATAAACTCATTTAAACATATCCAGCTCAATACGACAACCAAACAAAGCCCTCGAGAACAAGGCAAGCCAGTGGCACAAACGGCGATTTCGCACTCACGCACCTCTTCTTCTTCTTCTTCCGAAAGGAAAGGGAGAGCGAACGTCGTGTGGGAGCGCGGGGAAAATCGGCGAGGGTCCACAGCTGTCAACGAGTTGGATACGGACCGGATCAGTGATGATCCGTATCCGATCCGATTAAGGATATATCCGACCTGAATCTGACTCGAATCCGATTTGGATCACAAGTGTATGATCCGAACCCGACCCGTTTAGATATTTTTGAAATTCGTATCCGATCCGAATATGATCCGACCCGATATTCGAATATAATTCGATATCCAAAAATTATGCAACTAATAAATGTAACAGGCTGAATTAGAAACTGCAACCAGGCTGAATTAGAAAAGCCTCTATTTGTAGATATATAGTAACAATAACATATAGTACATTTATTGCATGCAGAGATTCTGAGAGAGTACAACAGTTGTAAATTTGTGGACTGACCTGATGGCATATCTCACAGGTTATATCTCATTTTTCATTGCACCATCGCTGCACGCATTTCCTGTGTGCAAACTAAATGCTGCAAGGTTTCCAAGTCAGTACTTGATATAAGCAATGGATTGAAAACAGAAGGCACTAAAACATAAGATCAGAAAAAATCTCCCAATTGCAATGAATTGTCACCAAAAAAGCCTTCCCATACCATTTCTTATCAAAGAAGAAAAAAAGGAAACGTAACAAGTCCAAAAGAGATAATAGAAAACCTTTGACTACCATATCCTTACAAGCATATAAACTTTCGGCAAAATCATTTCCTATGCAAACAAAGAAGTAAACATATACCATGAATCCATGATGATGAATTTTTAAAATAAATTGCCACAACCACTTACAAAGTTGCAACTATTATGCAATATTGATTCATTAGTGTCACTCAATCAAGTGAGAAAACATTGCAATACTATGATTGAATGGAAAACTACAACTCCTTCAAGATATTTAAGTCAGCTAAGCATCAACCATAAAATGATAATGCATCGTAGCCTCTGTCTTTGCTAAGGGAGTTCCTTAATCCATAGGGCTGCCAATGGGCCAGGATCAAACCAAGCAAAATCAAAATTTTGGCCTGCCCCACAAGCCTAGCCTGAATAGATCAAAATACAGGTTGAAGCCAACCCCAGGCCAGACCCATTAACAGCCCTATTAATCCATATGCCATGAAAGAGCCCAAATTACACCATTCTGAGACAAACAAAACATCAAGCATGCAGAACATTAAACAAGTCTTTCAACCCAGGTCTAAAACCAAATGTGTGAGCGCAAGTTTACAAGTTGCAGTGCCTAGAATATCAATCCAAATGGCACTGCAATTTGGGACTGCAATTTGAGAAAATCAATGAGAACCCTCCCATGCAGGCATGCAAAAAAAAAAAAAAAAGAGGTTATAACAACAGAATGAAAACTCACTCCATTTAATTAGGTGAATCCATAGGAGAAAAGCAAGATCATTACATCAAAATGGACAGGCCAATAGGTTTCTAAATCATGTTGTGCATATGCATATAGTCATGTGTTTCTCAAAAGATCAATGAGTTGGGCTGGAAGCATAGTGAGAGATCGGCCCTGATCGTGAGACCAAAACGCTAGCCAATTCATTGAGGTGACTAACTATGCAAGATCAATGAGGTGACCTAACTATGCATGGTCTATGCACCTTACCCTTAGTTGCTGTTGTAGTAATATCACATCCTCATCTACAGACGGGTCTAGAAATGCTGGTGGTCTTGGAAGGCCCATCTTGTCACCTGGCAAAATTTCATAACAAACACTTGTAAAACCCAAAGGAGAGGAAAACTTGTAAAACCTAAGTTGATTTTGAGTCCAAAACAAGCAATTGATGGTGTTTGGAAATCAGAATGGGAAACTTATGTTTGTAAAGATGGAGAGAAAGTGGGAAGAATATCCAAAAGTAAAAATAAAAATAAAAACCTTACCTTTGTAACTTGTTTCTTTGATAATCTTTCATCCTCTTGCCACATTTTCTTTTTCTTAAAAAAAAAAATAATGAAATGTTATTAAAATAGTATTAAAATTAATATTCATACCAAACTAGTTATCCAAATGGACAAACCGATCATTAAACAAATCAATCCACATAACCACATAGCTACATAACATAACCACATCCACATACAAGTCCATAAAAGTCATAAACTATATAGTTCATACAAAACATCATTGTTAAATATTAAAAGTCATCAATTAGGTAATTCATCTCCACATCAAGTCCATCATCCATCATCCATCAAGTCCATCATCCATCATCCAAGTATGCTCAAAAAACAACCAAACCTACAACAAAATAAGCGTGAATTAATGTTGGAATATAAAATAGAGATCTTTTTAAAATAATAAAAATTTAAAGAGATGATAATGTACAAATAATTTTTTTACCTCTTTTAAAGAGATGATAGCCCAACAACTTTAAATGGCCTCCTTTGCATGTTCTTTTGACTTAGTACAAGTGGCCTCATTTGATTCTACAAGTCATACATCAAAGCATTGAATAAGATAGATGCATTAATGAAAATGACAAATTCAATGAATTAAACTTAAATAAATTACTCACCTTTGTTTTTATGAAGTGGTAACTAATTTTGTGTGCATATCAAAGCTTCTACAGTCTCTGGAAGCAAGGAATTACGGGTTTGATCAATTACCCTACCTCCTGTACTGAATATTGACTCGGATGCAACTATAGATACTGGAATGGACAAAATATCACGGGCCATCTTTGAAATTGTCGGGAACTTGGGACTATTAATCCGCCACCATGATAATATATCAAATTCCATATCTTGAGGAAACAACCTTTCTTCCAAATATAAATCTAACTCTGACTTTTCTAAAGATATAAAGCTTTCTCTTTCAGACATCCACTTGCCAAATGCTTTAATCTTTTTGTTTTTTTTTTCTTCTTGAACATCACTACAAGATAAGGCATTAGCACATTGAGAATCTCTAGCAAGCAAGGAGGAAGAAGATTGGCCAGCATACTCTGAGTAGAGATCAATTAGAGCATCACGAACTCTACTAATATGGCCATCAGCATGAACACCATAAATTTCTTCATAACTGTAACGCACCAACTCCATCTTAAATCGTGGATCAAAGACTACTGCAATTGCCAATACCAAACTACATTGATCCCAATACTTCATAGACTTAGTTTTCATTATATCCGCCATCAAACGAATATAATCATGCTCGCTTCGTTCCCATTCAAGTAAATTTGTATAAATTTCACAGATATCTGGAAAAAATATATTAGCAGTTGGGGACTTGGTTTTTTAGAATGTATTTGTGGTGCTATAAAATTTTTTCAAACAATCACATATGACACGACCAGTTTTCCACTCATCATCAGACGGATTTGTCTTGTAGTCTCTATCAATTTGAACTAAACGATCAAATGCATCTTTCACCTCCAAAGCACTTTCAAGCATGAGATAAGTGGAGTTCCATCTTGTAGGAACATCTATGCTCACTCCTCTTTTACCTTGCAACTTCACTTGATTCAATGCATTCTGAAATCTTTGCTTTCTATTGGGAGTCGACTTCACATATTTCACACTACCCCTTATTTTGTGCAACAATATAGATACTTCACGCGAGCCATCTTGAATCATTAGATTAAGTATATGTGCACTACAACGTACATGAAATAGTTCCCCACCTAATGGAAGCAATGATCGATCACATAACCCACTCGCAAGTAATCTTACCATTGCATCATTGGTAGATGCATTGTCTACAGTTATTGAAAATAACTTTTTATCAATGTTCCATGATAATAAAAGATCCATGACAACTCTATTTAGTGTTTCAGCATCATGAGGACATTCCACAACTACGAAACCAATAATTTTCTTTTGCAACTCCCATTCTTCATCGATAAAATGAGATGTTAAACAACAATACCCAATGTTTTGATTAGATGTCCACATATCAGTAGTAAGACTAATCCGACTATCAAGTTTTTCAAAATACTGATAGAGCTTCTCCTTCTCATCATTGAAGATCTTGATAATGTCACTTTTTACTGTATTACGTGAAATAAGCTTAAACAAGGGTTGAAGATTATTCACAAATCTTTCAAAATATTCATGCTCAACAATGTTAAATGAATACTCATGCTTGATAATCATCTTAGCAAGATCCATTCGACTTCTTTCTTGATCAAACTTAAAATTCTTAAGTCTGACGATTGACTCGTCTACTGATTTTGATAGCAGTTGTTGAGCAATATTGGGTTATGACCTTCTTGGACATCTTTGAATATGGTTATGTAAATGACTTGTCCCCTTACTACTTGCCCCTACAAACTTTCTCTTGCAGTGCTTACAGATGGCTGTTACATCATGATTTGGTAACACCACTTTGTCAAAATCATTCCACACCTTCGAAGTTAATTTTCTTGCCTTGTTTCAGAAGTTGATGAAATATTAACAGCATCGTCATGCCCATCAATAGAATCAGGATTAAAAGCAGATGTAGAAGTTGAGGAATGAGTGGATAGAGGTTCAGTCATTCTTTAAATAACAATACCTATAAATTACATATTCTAATTAGAAAATTATATTGATTCACATGACAAAAAAAGAAGAAGATTAACAAGCTAAGAATTTAATTTAAAATACCCACTTAATGCATGCAACCCTTTTCCAATTAAATTATAAAAGAACTAACCCTTTCTAATTGCTATATACATGTGTTATAGGCACACCTGACGGGTCTATTGAAAAACAAACTCAAGTTCATATCCATATGTGGGATATGAGCCATCCATCAGAATGGGTTTGGAGAAAAATTAGAGATGTGAGTTACAATTTATGAAAAAAATAATTACATAAAAATTAGGCGAGCAATGTGGCCCATTGATGTGCAGAATGGCTTGATTTTTATGTTGATCATATGTTGGGGCCTACCAATTTCATTGTATGGATGTTATACATGAATGCCATGTTGTCAGGGAAGACAAATTATTGTGCATGCAGCTGCAAGTGATCAATTCTCATACAATGACGTGAAAATAGACAGTCAAGATTGACAGGAGAAACAAAAATCGTTATCTTGAGAATCTACCAAACAGAACCCACTTTCTATTTCTTATGCTTCTAAAGTAACAGTTTTTATTGATGATTCTAGACATTTGATTTGTGACCTGTAAATGGATAATTGTAACAAATTAGCCCCTTTCAAAGAAGTGCTAGGATCATTGGCCCTTTCAAAGGGTAAGGATCATCTGAGTAGTGTTCATGGCTTTGCTCAATTAATGAATGGTTCAGATGGATGATAGTGACCCATATGTCGTTTAAGAGGTTTAGGGAATCTGGGATGTTGACATGAGAAACCGTTCATTTGGGTGCATGAGATTTGGACCTTATCCCGTGGGACCCTACCCAAAATGAGCCATAGAAATTGCCTCTACTGGCTGATCCTAACCGTTAAACCTGTGGCCTGCAAGTGTCGATCATTTGAGAGAAAAATAAAATGGTGAGTTGGCCCATCCACGGGCGACCTCATCCGTTGAGTGGTTCTGATCTCCTAAACGTCCAACAATTTTGACAGAGAGAGAGAGAGAGAGAGAGAGAGAGAGAGAGAGAGAGCTCTGTTCACCTGGCAGTGGCAGATTAGCAAATGGTGCAAGACGGCGAGACGGCGAGACAATCGGAGAAGACCGAAGCAGAGATGTGCGATGGTGGTGCGGTGGTGGTGCGTAGAGTGAAGAGGCAGACAGAGGTGAGGAGGCGAGGAAAGGAGGTGAGGTTCGTCGTCGGTGAGGAGGCGAGGAGAGGAGCAGTCCGCTCTCCGCTGCAGTCCGTCGAGCTCGAGCAGAGAGGCAGCGCCGCAGCAGCCCAGCAGCTAGCAGGTTAGGGTTTTTTTTCTGTCTTCTTTTTTTCGCCCCTTTTGAACAAGGGCTATCAATGGTTCGGGCCTGGGTAGGTCTCGGCCCGAAATTTGAACTATTTTGGGCCAGTGTATCGGGCTAGCCCTGTGTAAATTTTGATTTTCAGGCCCGCCCGGCCCATTGAAACCTACATTTATTTATTTTATATTATATCTTTAATTGGATCGGGTCCTTAACGGGCCAAATCACGGTCGATCCGAATAATAAACGGATCATCTTCGGATATCCGTATCCGACCCGATTACCCGATTATTGATCCGAATCCGATTAAATCGGATCGGATACGGATCAAGATCCGTGCCATTGACAGCCCTAAATCAAGTTGACTCAGTGGAGCGACCCGACACTAACCAATACAACTCTTCTTGGCCTCACTTTCTTACTCATTTCTTCTTCTTCTCTCTTCTTTTCCTCAGTTATTTTATCTTCTTTCCTTATTTTGCTTCCAGCATGCACAACAAATGGTGTTGTAAAGAAGCAGCCCCACTCGATGAGTCAGCAACTTGTTGCTCAATGAATCGATTCTCTTTCTCTCTCTCTCTCTCTCTTTTCCATTTTTCAATCATATTTCTCTCTTATAAGCTTTTTAAAGAAGAAGAGAAATGGAGGCTGTGACTTTGTGGCAGTTTGTGTTAATAGTGCACATCGCTGTTTTTTTAGTTTTTTTTTTTTTTTTTTATGAAATTGATTGTGCAAGATATAGAATAGACGACCTAGATACGACGACAAAGGAGAGAAGTGGGAGAGAGAGTTGATTTCTTTCAAGTTCGTAGCTATGTGTGTTGTACGTTGTGGACTAAAAAATATATAATGTCGATCGAATTGGAGAGACCCACTGAATGATGATTTAGATCAGGATCCTGTGCCCACTTTCTTGGTGGGTTGGAAACCAAAGATGGGTCTAGGACCCCTAGTTGTAATGCGGTGAAGAAGGAAATGAGAGAGAGGTAATCAGGGAGGGGTCAACTTCTTGTGGTGATGTGCGCTAGCATGTCATTGGCTTCTCTTATTTATTTATTTATTTAAAACCACGGTGGGCCCCACAGAGATGGCGAGACAAATCCACTTCGTCTATCAATTTTATCTAACCATTGTAGAACATTGGCTCAAATATGAGGCCAATCCACAACTCAAATGGGTCACACTAAAGGAAAGAATAAGATTAATATCCACCATTGAAATTCAAAGAAAACAAGTTATTATAGATCGTACTTTGTGTGTATATGGATCCAATGACTCTGAAAAAGTCGCGAGACATCGGATGCTATTTTGATTTTTCGCTTACCCCCACCTAGAGGTATAAAAGACCTCCTAATGCCTCGGAGGCCTGACACTTTATTAGAAAATTATTTTTAGGGATTTTGAAAGTCACCCAAGTCTAAGGAGTGATACTCCATGGGGGTTTTATTGGAATAAGTCAAGCTTATTTAGTTGCTTCTATGGGGGATGCCTATATGTCTATGCCCGTGTGTCTTATAAGTGAGCTGATTATTATTTAAAGTATAGAAAGGGTCTGATCCATCTTCTTGTAAACAATGGCTACAATCGGGATAATTTTTTATTATTGAAAATGCTATTTTTTGCGATTTTAGGGATGAATCGGTCGTGACAGGGATCAACTATGCTTAGGATATATTTAATTTTCTTTGGATTTTTATATGTGATTCGATTTATTGCTTTTGTGGTCTGATGGTTGTGATCGGGGTGGGATCCATTGATGATGGTTCTTACATTTTTTTAATGTCTATCAGGTTCGTCGTTCCACGATCCGATTGTTATGATCGAGATAAGCTTTTATCAAAAGTGGTGCAGGTCTGACTGATAGCTATGATTAAGATTTAGATCTATCGAGGATGACGATCTCATCTATCATGATCATGATTTGATCGTGATTCCTAGGGAAGGTTGTGGGTATTTTTTAGACCAGGATTCTGTCTGTCGACGATGATCTGATGGTCGCGATTGACACTGACTTTTATTGAAAATGGTTGATTTGATCTGTGTTCTAATGATTCGATGGTCATGATCAAGATTTAGATTCGCCGAAGAGATCGATCTGATCATCTATCTCATGACTTGATGATTGGGATTATGGTTAGACTCATTGGGGACATTTTTTGGTGTTTTGAAATGACAATCCAACCATTGAATGTATAAAATTAAACTTAGTGTTAAATGAAGACTAACCTCTAAAATCTATTGACTCTATTCATGCCTGTGATATTGTCGAATATAACAATTGGAATTGCATAAACTAACCAAATCTAAAGATTATTAAATGTCCCTTTTCAAAGTTTTTCATAAGGGTGGAAAAAGAATGTGAAGGAATTCACTAAAGAAATCGAAAAAAGGATTCACTAAATCTAATAAGGCAGAGAACATAACATTTCTTAGTGAACTTATGTATCTAAAATATGATGGCGATTATCGATCCTGCATCTAAGTTAAGAGCACTCTGGTTAATATACCAGATGACCTGGTAGTTTATTTTGTGTTAATTTCTCTTCCTTCTAGCTTTAGCATATTCAAGGTCAATTACAACACAAATGAAAAAATATACATTGAATTGATATTGCACCGTGTGCAAGGAGAAAAGAGACTTAGGCGGGAGTGACCAAAGAATGCTCATATCATGTACTTTTCTTAAAACAATAGCCTAAAGAAAACAAAGGACTCCGAGAATAAATGTATAATAAGTGATGATGTAAATTCGAAGAACAAAAGTTAGAAAGTTAGAGTTATTATTTCTAGGACTGGAATGTCATTTAAAGAAACAATGTTATGGATGTAAGACTTGGGTCAAGAAAAATAAAAATAAAATTAAAAGTAAAATTTTTTATGTGAAAGATACCAATATTTAATTGATACACATCGTTGTTATTATAGATTAATTCATGACCAAAACTTATATCTTGAATTCCATGGGGAGACAATTAAAGAGCCGAAGACCCAATGATGCAAAACGCTATATATTCAAATGAATGGCTGTAGAGTGGAAAATCGCAGCTAAAAGTTTTTTCTTTTCTTTTAAACATAAAAATTAATTTTAAAATTAAATATATTAAAACATTTTTATTTTATATTACGTTGGTTGAAAATAAAAGAGTTATTTAATTTTTTTTAAATTCAAATATTGCATTATCCATCAATATTTCAATCATGTATGGAATATGGATGCGAATAATGACAATCTTGATTAATAAGAATAAAAATAAATAAATGTCAAATAAATTTTATACCTTAAAATGTGATGTGCATAGAGAATTATAATACAAACAAAATAGTATATTATCACTTTTAAAGCTAGTTTTACATGTAATAATATTCGTAAAAGAAATTATATAGCCACAAAAATGTTTGACCTTAAAAGAACGAGAGACGTTCATCTTAAATCTCAAAGAATTTTAAATAACTTTGAAATACGCAACTTGAAATCATTTTTCAAAATCTATATATGCCCTCTTATTACTTGATTTGTGAGGGAACAATGGGAGTTAGTTTCAAGCGTTGTGACAGTTTAAGGATTGCACCCAGCTTTATAGATATTACGAAATTAATTATTTATAAAATTGTATGAATCTAAGCAAGGGATCCATAAAATAAATGATGCATAAAATGTGATACTGTATTATTCTCACTTATAGTAACACCAGTCGGGTGGAATTGCTTAGATAAACAAGTTTGGATTACGTCATGTGCCTCATCAATGGAAAATTCATTTTTTTTATTTCATGTCATGAATGTCGTTGCATAAGAGAGTACAATATGGGCACCTTTGACTCCATGTATTGAAATAAATTTCAACACTAATCACAAATCTAGGTATTAAACATCGAGTTGTTGTATTACTCTGAATAAAGACAAAGATAAAAGAGCACATGCTAAAGTTCCTTGAAATAAAGAGAATTTATAATCATCAGATATTTATATACTCTAGCTAATAATTGCATCATGTTTCATAAGATGCTCAAGAATAGTGAGAGTGCAAGCATTTCAATTATTTACATATTCTAATTAATTAATGATTTAAGTTTTAATTTCTGTTGGTTGAATATACTTCTTGTGCATGTATAAGATAAAATAACTAGTTAGGTTTAGCTATTATTATTGAGGTGTAAGCCATCTCTTGATAAAGATGAAAGGACCACTTGAAAGTCTGCATGTGAGTTTCACCTAACATGAGATTACCTATCATGAGATTTTCATAGCACGCTCCCATACTATTAAAATCATGTTGTTGGAAGTGTTGGTATATGTGATTATGTTTGGTCTTATTTCGATAAATGAAGTTAGATTGCTGCGGTCCCATACCTGTAATTTCAATGGACCGGATTATACATGATACTAGCCATGATTTGTTAAATATCTAGTAAAATTTCGAGCTCGTAAGATATAGATTAGATACATATACAATACACTACATAAATTCTAATGTCACAAGTGAGCCAAGTGGGAGTGTAAAAAATTAGTAGGCCACACATGACATTCTACATTAAGGCATCGCCATGAATGGTTTGGATCATCGGGATATTCATCAGGTTGGTCCATAGAAGTAGGCTGTTTCCAGACTCGTGATGGACTCTCTGGGTACCAGATCATCTTTAGTGGTAAAGACTTATTAGGCAATGACTCTCTTGCCATCGATGAGAGGTATAAGGGAGAAGAATTCAAAAGAGAAAAATTCATCGATGGGTAAGGTTTTTCACTAACCATGGTGCTCTATATATATCAACCTCAGTCCCCTCTCCGGTTACTCTATTTTCAAGTGAAGAAATTGTTTTGTTGGGAAAACTAACCCTTAGCGGATGCGAAGAACCAAATGAGATAATCACAATGATAAATAATATTTAACATACACAAGAAGACAACATGGTTTTACATGGAAAAACCCCACACGGGTAAAAAACCACGGCACAAAAGCGAACAATCAACTATGAAATCGAAGTTATAAGAGATTACAGAAGAATGTCACCTGAATTAAGCCCCACAAGAGAAACTCAAGCTCTCCATGCTCTTTCTCTCACCCTAGAACTCTCTCAATTCCCCTAGGATACCCAACCCCAATGGTAATTACTATAATCCCGCATTACACCCCTTAAATAGGTGTTGGGACTAGAAAATGAACCGCGGGGGGACATTTTCCTGAAATGTGGTGTTTTGCTGCTCGGGGGGGGGGGGGGGGGGGGGGGGGGGGCTCTGAGTAATGAAAACATTCATAGACAATCACAAGCATTCACAAAGTACACAAAAGAAGAGATATCGCAAGGTGAATTTTATTCCAGAGATTCTGAGATCTTGTACATTCCAGGCCGTGGTCTGGCATGGGCCCTTAATTACATCGAATGATCGATGACCCTTGATTAGAAGGCAAAAGACTAGTCAGTAGGGACTATGGTCTTAGAGTTTGTGGTCGTAGAGACCTGTATTTGTTCTGTTATGTATTGAACCGCCTTTGTATTAGTCGGATGTCTATGTCCCATATTTTAGCAGGATACCTGGGTTGAAACTGTCAGGGTTTATTACTGAGATGGACGACTCTGGGCCCGCGCCTGTCATTGTAGGGACAGGTGACCTCGGGAAGTCCATTCTATAGTTGTGTGTACCTGCGCAGTCCAACCGTCGGATATCGTCTAGATAGGTAGGGCATCGACTGTTGTGTTGTGGCAGTTGAGTAACTGGTTTGTAGAGAATCGAAGCTCTTTGGTCATGGTTCATTGTGGTAATCAAGGCCCTGCTGGTCTAGCTTTTAGCACAAATCGGATCATGCCTTTACAGTGAACGTAAATGTCAGCATATTTGCATGGCTCTGGATGTTGGCGACTCCTTTCCGGGAAGTTACTCCGTTCATCGAGTCGGACCGGGTTAGGTCTCGATGATGCTCGACTCCGCTCATTTAGAGTTCTCGAAACGTTCGTTTGACCGTTCCATTGCGTCCGGATTGCTCGAAATACCCAAGACAGGGCTCCGACGGACCTTGAAAATACTCAGAATTGAGCCTGGTGCACCTGCTGACACGTTCTGCAATTGGCTGATTTTTTGGGTGCGTGGGACTTGATTTATGGGTGCGTGAGGCTCCACGCACCTGTCAATTCAGGGTCGATTTTAAGACGAATTTAGGGGTGCGTTGGTGTATATTCAGGATGCGTGGGTCCGTTTTTACCAACTTTGATTCTTGCTGAATTTACGGATGCGTGGGGCTGAATTAACGGATGCGTGAGGTACTTTTGGATGCGTGAGGTCCCTTTTACAGATGCTTTATTAAGTACATGAAATTCAGACCTGTAGTAGCATCTGCGCCTGGAAATAGGATTCCGGTGAACAGAAAAGTGTTCCGGCGAGGATTCCGGCGGGTTTTTTTGGGTTTCCGGCAGCAGCGGCTCTCTCTCTCTTTTTCTGTCGTGTGTAAATGAGCGGGACGAGGGGTATTTATAGGTGAACTCGGCCAATAGGAAGCTGTCACGTATCACGCATCTGTCAAATGCCCGCAACGCACCTGTTTATTTGATTGCAAGTGTCCCAAAATCATACGGGTGCGTGGGGTTTAATTGTCGGGTGCGTGAGGCTCCACGCACCTGTTAATTCAATGTCGATTTCAAGACGAATTTAGGGGTGCGTTGGTCAGTTTTCAAGGTGCGTTGAGTGCGTGGGCCTTCGTAAATGGCGGGCCAACGTGCAGTTTTCAAGGGTGCGTTGGATGCGTGAGGTGCTCGGATTTCAGGGTGCGTTGGACACGTAAATGTGGGCTCCACCGATTGAGTTTTGATTCTCGGAGGGTTTGCGGGGCCCGTTTCATTGCGCAATCACTTGCACTGTTCATCATAAATAGTGACAGAGTTGCGGGTCCATTTCCAGGCGGTTCCGAACATGGTGATCGGCGGGGCCCACTAGGGAATTTGGCTAAGTTTAGGGAAGTCGCGTATGCTTCCGTTTTTGCGTGCGCCGGAAGGCGTTCTTCGCGTGATTCCTTCAGAGTTATATGGTTATTTGACTTATTTTAAGAATGTCCACTATTTGGGACCCCAACAATAGGCAACAAACCGGAATTAGAAACATCTTATGTAAAGCCACGCAAACCATTCACGCAACCGACTTACTGTTGGTCGCCCGATCAGGCACCCAAACCAATCTTCGGTCACTCAAACCCCTAAACAAACATCTAGAGAGTTCTCCGTGTAAAATCATCTATGATCCGTTGCTCGACCATCTGCTTGATCGCCTGATGGCCCTATCCAGCATAAAGTAGAGTCACTCGATTCCAACAATCTTCATCGTGACAATAATCTTCATGTTGCACCTTACCATACTCGATCACCCATTCTTCATCTCTACTTCATTTCCATTATAGCTCAATCTCTTCTCATGCCTTCACCAACTTATTCCCGCACCTTCACATCCCATGCTCTTCTCATGTGGCCCTTGCACACTTGTCACATACAAGCAACCGTGGATTCCGCTGCAACCGTCGTAGCTCCATCATCAGAAATGCTCCCGATCAACTTGTAAAGACGGTCGCACCTCTATGCCTTCATCATCACGAGTACTCCCTTTTTTAATTTACAAATCCGATCGCAGCCGATGAACCCAATTGAGATATTGGCTCACTGGTCCATCTTCTTCAACTCTTCTTTTATCATAGTCTCATGTCGCTTTCTATATTTTTCTTTTACGGAATACTTTTCTATATCGAATATCATGCTTGACGCCATTGAAACCTCATCTTAGATTTCAATTTACTTCCCAATGTTAGCTCGCTTTGATACCACTTGCTAGGAAAATCGGCTCGTAGTGGATGTGAGGAACCAAACGAGATAATCACAATGATTAAGCAATATTCAACACACACAAGATGTCAATCCGATTTTACCTGAAAAAATCCCTCACGGGTAAAAAACCATGGCACAAAGTGAACAATCAACTATAAAATTGAAGTTACAAGATATTACAAAAGAACACTTACCTGGATCAACCCCCATAAGAGAAACCCAAGCTCTCCAAGATCTTTCTCTCACACTAGAACTCTCTCAATCTCTCTAGGATACCTAGCCCCAATAACAATTACCCTAATCTCACATTACACCCCTTAAATAGGCAACAAACCGAAATTAGAAACATCTTATGCAAAGCCATGCAAAGTTATTGCACAACTTACAATTGGTCGCCCGATTGGGCTCCTAAACCCCTAAAAATACATCCAGAGAGTTCTCCATGCAAAATCCGCCATCGTCGGTCGCTCGACCATTCGCTCGATCACCCGACAGCCCTGTTCAGCATAGCGTAGTGTCACCCAATTCCAACCGAAATCCTTATCTAACTAAAGGTGTGATGGAGTGAAAGTGTCGTCAAGCTATATACCATCAATCTTCTCCGGTGACCTCATTAGTCAGAGTCAATGGCTGATAAAGGCATGTTTTTAAAAAACTCTTGCAATGCCCTCGATTTTATACAGTGGTGATCATGAGACCTGATGTGGTTTTAACGTTTAGGTCCTACATTGGTAAAGGACACAAGCACGATCAAGGTGGTCAACTTCAAAGCTATATCCATTCAAGTTGTGACCAAGGATGTGAAGCTATGCGTTGCTGGGTTAGTTGGCAAGACAAGTTCTTTGACGTTCCCTTGGATGATTTGAAGGTAGTATTGGGCATGGACTTCATGTACCAAGTGAAGATGATTCCCATGCCCCACCTTGGTATAATGAACATCTTTAACGATGAAATCAATGCATGGTATTAATGGTGCGTAAAGGAAAGGTCAAGGCTGGGACCATCTCAACCTTATGGGTGTTATAAGGTAATAAGGATGAGGTAACATGATATGACAGTTCGAGGAACCAATATGAAGCTTCATCGACAAGTGATAGACAAGGGCGTTGATACAATGGGTGTGGGAGAGTGTCATAGACCAATCATCCTAGCTAGCTTAAGCCATGAGCTTAGAATTTTGCTCATCTTGTATATTAAAGAGGTTTTGTACGTGAGTGTAAATAATTTTAAATAGTATAGAAGTTCATAGAAAGCCATAGAAAGTTACAGAGTCGTATAAAAAGGTCTAAAGTTGTTTACAACGATGTAGAGTCATATAGAGATTTTCCAAAGTTCCAGAGAATTTTAGTGGAGTCCTATTGAAAAATGTAGAATTTTTTAGAAAAGCTTTAAAGAGTTATTAGCTGCTGGATGAGTGCTATGCGGCACAATCTTAACACACGTGAATGTTCTTATAGCTTCTTAGCTTTATAGGGGAGGCGCCCTCATTTTCAACTAAGTCAATAAGTTATAGCTTTGTGATCTCTTTTACATTCTAGTGAGCTTTAGTATTTAATACTTAGTGTGCACTTAGAAAGGTTACTTCTTTCGTATCAAGACCATGAGATGACTGATGCAAACCTTTTATACTTGGAGAAGCACTGAGGTTATGATGATAGGCTTATAGAAAAAGCTATGGCTTACAACATTGTAGACACCCCACCTTCGGCTACAATGTTGACTGAGACGGCTCGATGAATGGAGGTCCACACCCCCAAACCCTATGTCCAAAACTAGCCAAATTCATCCTTGTAAGCCCCAATCCATAGCCCAACTCAAGCCTAAACCCAGTCTACTCACCCCTAAACATCAGCCCAAAAAACCATTCATAGAAAAAACCAGTCAAAAAATTCCAAAAAAGTCAATCTTTTCGAGTCAATCAGTTGAGTCAAATCACCGAGCCAACCCACTGAGTCAGTCCAGCCCTTACACCCAGTCAAAACCCATCTTTAAAACCCAGTTGATTCACCCGGTTCCGAGCTGTAGCTTTGGAGCATTTCTAAACTCGGACCTTCGACCATTTTCTGCTTCAAGTCCGGAGTAAGTACACTCCGAAGCTGAAGCAAGATGGCCGTACGGGCGGTTGTTTGAGGGCCGCCCATCCCTATTTACGAGGGCTGCCACTCTCTGTAGCTATAAATACCCCCTCCCCTTCTCATTTTCAACATCCTTGAACATCGCAGAGATTTCGATTTTTGAGTCTATCTCCATATCTCTTTAGCCCATTCCTCCACCAAGGAGAGCCCGAGTGAGAAGAGTCTAGCTCTGGTCCAGCCTAACCTGACCCTGGTTCAAGTCTTTAAAGCTACCCAAGTCCTAATCTAGCCACTCGAAGCCAACCCTTGCAATACCTCCGTCCATCCAACTACTCTTACATCAGCATCATCTGATCGCATCTAGCATAAGTGCAACATTTATTATTCTTCCAACCTTCCTGCTTATCATTTTACTACAAACACTTAATTAGGTCTTAGCGTATACTCCGAAGTTTGCAGGTTTCCCCAGAATTCATTCATTAGAAACTTTGACCGATCAAACACACAGCATGCATCTTGTATAAAGCACCTGTCAGTTCGAGCGTATGCTCTGGGCTTGCTGTTAATGGAAACCTGCTCATCAGAAACTCTTACTATTCAGACCTATATTCATACATCATATCATTCATGAGAATGTACAAGGATTAAATCAGAATTTCAAGTATAAGTTCGATTCTGTGAAGTAAAGACTATACCTCGGTACGGGCAGAGTGGGTGCCTAACACCTTCCCACCCTGTAACCGTGATCCCTTACCTCGAATCTCTGATCATAGATTAAATTGAGTCATTTTAAAGGAATGAATCTTCAGATTCCTTCTCTAACGTTTCTACGATGTCTAGTCGACTGTAGATTTGAAGTAACTGGCCAGTGGCGAATTCAGCCTTATACAAACTCATCCAAACATATATAGTTTAATCCAACGATAACACGACAACTGAAAAAGCTCCCGAGAAAGAGGCAGGCTAGTGGCACAACAGCGATTCGTGCAACCCCTTTTCAAAAGGGACGGTTGAAAGCGCGGAAAGGCGAGTGTCCACAAACATAGGGTTTGAAAAATGATGATAGCTCTTCAAACGTACAAAGTGGCATAGTTGCATTGTAGTATTTGCTGTCCACATCTTTGACCCAATCGTTGATGGCACCAAAAAAAAAAAAAAAAAACTTTAACGAAATGGTAATAATCATCCGATTTGATTATTGAAATATGTATGACTCAATATTTTACTTTTAACCTTCATTTAATAGCCATCAATTGAATGATTAGGATTGCATCATCAGTACGATTGTATACATATGCTTCATCCACAATGTAACCCACATTTTGAATGGTTTAAATAGTTGCAAGGGAGTGTCCACATGTGACATGGATGAGCTGCCACCATTTTTTTAATAGCACGTGTGTCAAAATTCAGGCCATTCAAAGTAGTGGTCCATTGCGAACATTCATGTATCAAAATGAGGTAGTATACTGATCAAGTGAGCTACTCATGCAAATTGAATTTGAACAATTGAATTTTTCTCTAATAATCATTTATTCTTTTTGTCCATGTTTGACATCATTATCAGTGGACCACTACTATAAAACCATATTATACTCGAACTTATTTTTGTCCAACTTTTTTGGCTTTTTTGTTTTTATGGTCAAATTTTCAATAGTAATTCTCAGCATCCACACCAAATGTTATTCAAACTTTTTTATGGCTATGTCCACTATTTTGTTGAGCCTATCTTGTATTCAATTGGATGATTGTAACCATTCGATCATTGGCTTGCACATGACAATGGATGGAGAAGAGGATTTGAGCCCATTATGTGCAGTCCACCATGATGCATATGTTTTATCCATGCTGTCTATTTATTCTTCCTTATTATTTTAAGACAATAGTCTAAAAAATAAGGTAGATTAAAATATCAGGTGGAACATACCACAAGAAATAGTTGGAATTGACTGCCTATCGTTACCACCGATGTTTTAGGTGAAGCTGAAATTTGTGTTTTCCCTTTATCTTGGTTTCTGCGTTTTTTTTAACATGTTGGATGGCAAACAAGCCTCCTGGTGGCCCTAGAAAGGTTTCAATGGTGGGTGTTATCATCCTCACTATAGGAAATGGTGTGGTCCGCTTGTGATTTGGATCTGCTTATTTTTGGGCTCATGATCTAAAATGATCCGGAAAAATTGGATGAACCCATGGTTAAAACACATACACCATGATGGGCACCACAAAGTTAGGTCACCAGGGATATCACTGGCTAGCATCTAGGACATATAATGAAGAATCATACAATCCAGGGCATATGATTCAGAGGCTCAAATCTTTGATATGATGGGCCCCACAGGGTTGGTGCTTGCACCGAGAGAATCCCAGATGGAAAAATCCTTACCCATCAACAGGTGGCCCAATAGATAAACGGTTAAGAAAGGAAGTCCAGCATGTTTCACATTCTACCGACGAAAGGCCCATCTTCGTACAGTGAATTGTCCATGATAACGACCGTCAAATACATGACGCGGCACATTTTTTAAACGGCTTCAGACATGGAACAATGGCCCCACTAGTCCAAACTGCAAACCCACAAGCATTGTACCTTCAGTTACAGCATTAGACAATCCCTCAGAAGAATGACTATGATACTCTGACATAGTTCGATAGATGATACGCATACAATTGTAAATCACAAATAAATTGCATACTCGACACAAAATAATTCAAACTAAACCGTTCAAAATATAGGTACCAGTTCAGATGTACCATGAACCTAAAATAACGTTTATTTAATTATCCAACTATTAGATTTGATGGACATTTATTGGACGGTTAAGAATGAAAATATCAACGGCCTTATTTAAAAAAAAAGCATCATGAGACAGTGGTTGGGATTGTTCAACGAATCTGATTTTTACTCTGCAACTTGGAAACAGTGGATTTAACAATTTAGTAGGTGTAATATAAGTTAATATTTTCCCCGTATAACATTTCTAAGTGCCTGCATATCAACTGTTATATGCAGCTAGAGTAGCATCCATTTCTAAGATCATTAACTAATTTTTATTCAACCGTCCATTAAAAGTGTCTGCCAATCTTTTACTTCAGAAATAAAATGAGCGTAATTTTTAGTTTACAAGCCACCCAAATCCAGACCCACGATTTGGACCGTTTAAATAAGTCACCTGCGTGCCAAGCGTGCGACTTCTCAGTGGCTGCGTATCAAGCGTTACCCTGCCCGAGTATCGAACTCATTTCCCACCGAAAATTCCTGCAGATTCAATTACGGCGTGAGGTAGGTTCGAATACAACCCCACGTACTGAAATAGGTACGTCGGGATTTTGGCCTTTGAATCTGGGTCACCTGCCAATGATCCAAACCGTTTATATGATGATTCTCACTTTGGATGGCTGAAAACAACAAATAAAAGCTCAATTGGATTATTTCAACTAGCTAATGGTATGACTTTTGGTTTGAATATGAACGGTCGCAGTAAGTTTTGTATAATCAAAGAGATAAAATTGTAAATGTGACAGATCCCTATCAAATGAACGGTTTGTGTTATTTAAAAGGCCCAAACCCAATGGCCAGAGCTATGACGTATCTTATTATAATACGACGGTATGTATTGGAGCAAACCTCCGGCGCCGTTATTGTGAAAGAGCGAGGAGTTCCTTTTTTGCCTTTTGTCGCGATTACTCCCGAGTCAGGATCCGGCGTGTGTCGCTAGGGGCCCACATGGGGAGTTTTCTAATGATCAGAACCGTCCATATTGTGGAATCAACGCTGCATTGCCTACCTTTAAAAAATTGTCCTGATTGGATGATTCACTACTCAGATGTATTTAGATCAATGAAATGAAAATTTTCAAAGGATCACATTCAACTATAAAATCAACTGATTGAATAATTAATGAAGGGTGGTTATAAGAGAATAGCTTGCATATTGTAAGAACTAGTACATGGACGGTTCATATCAGCGTGTCGGCCCAGTGGACGGCCAGATACGGACCTAACTTGCTAGTCGTGTAAATCCAAGTCCCGTGGGGCCTACTGTGGTGTTTGTGTTATATCCACGCCGTCCATTAGTTTCTCCATATCATTTTATGTTATGTGTGAAAATGAGGGAGATAAAAAATTCAACTGGGGCACACCATAAGGAAGAGTGGGGTTGTTCAAACCACACTCTTTATCATGGTGTGTCCTATTTGAGTTTTGTATCTCCTTCATGTTGTAATTCATGTACTATAATGATCTGATCAAACGTATGGACGGATTGGATATAACATAAACATAAATGTGGGCCCCACACAGCTTTGAGTCAAGGGGATTCCAGATTACACCTTTACAGGCAAGTCTTCTCGGGAAAATTTCGGGATATCTTCGGACTTTGACATATTTCTCGCGATAATATTTTGAAAATCTCGCTGAAATTATAAAATTATAAATAATCTAGAAACATAAAATTTAGGTAAAAATGAATTTATTTAAGCATTTATATATTTATTTCGCAAAAATAGCGATATATTCGCGAGAAATTAGAAATAACAACATTTTGAAAATCAAGAGATATTATCGCGGTTATATCGTTTATGAAAATATCACGATATTTTCAAAATATTGGTCCGTCCGCGACTCAAAACGAACACGATCGTTCGAACGGTCGATATCGAGAGAGAAAGAAAATAAAATAAAATAAAAAAAGAAAAAAAAAGAAAATAAAAAACACAAAAAAACATCCCTTCTTCTTCAAAAATCAAAGCCATTCAACCCAATCGACTGCCGATGAGACCTTCTCTCTGGAATTCTCTCTTTCCAAGAAAGAGAGAGAGAGAGAGAGAGAGATGGACTCCTCAAATGGAGCGAACTGCCCCCCTCTCCGGAGGCTGCCACGTGGCATGCAGGGAGTGGACAGAAGAGTCAGGCTCCCACAAAGAGCAGAGACCCTGCCATGTCACTATCAACCCCTCAACGATGGTTGTATCTCGTCCTTCGACTTCGCCCCCGAATCCGTATCTTATACCCCTTTCTATTTATTCATTTTTTCATTCCTCTCTTCTCATTTCTTTCATTCCTCTCTCTCCCCGCTTTCTCTCTCTCATCTCCCCCAACCCTAATCCCTCTCCCTCTCTCTCCATCTCTCCCCATCACTAGATCCCCACCCTCCATCTCTCCCGCCTCTGAATTTCGCTCTCTCCTGTTGAAATTGCAGCTCAAGGAGGTCAGTTCTCTCTTTCTCTCTCTATCTATGTGTCTGCTTCCTTCTTCATCTTCTAATCTCTTGTTGATTCTTGCTGTTTTTATACTCTATATGTGCTTTTGTGATTTGCAACTTGCCTAGTTTCATGGATTGTGGTGTTTCGGTTTGTGCTGGGATGGAACTAGGGATTTCTTGAGTGGAAATTGGTGATCTTGTAGATGGTCTCTTTCTTTCTTTCTGTCTTCTTTTTTTGGTGTTTGGTGTGTTGCTGGTTTTGTTGTCTGAGGATGGAATTAGAAGTTGCTGCTGCTTTTGTACTGAAGTTGGGGTTTTGTTTGGTGGTAATTTGGTATGTGGTGTGTCATTGGTTTGGTAGGGGGAGACTTGGATTCGGGAGTTGATTTTGGTGTTGTTCGTGGATTAGTACCGAAAGCATTGTTCTTGCGTGATTTTTTGGTGCGTGGGGAGTCTTGGATTCGGCATTGAATTTGGCGTTGTTTGTGGATTAGTACTGAAAGCATTGTTCTTGCGCGATTTTTTGGTGTATGGTGTGTGATTGGTTTAGTAGGGGGATTCTTGGATTTGGGATTGAATTTGGTGTTGTTCGTGGATTAGTACTGAAAGCATTGTTGTTGCGTGATTTTTTGGTGTGTGGTGTGTGATTGGTTTGGTAGGGGGAGTCTTGAGTTTGGGAGTTGAATTTGGTGTTGTTCGTGGATTAATACTGAAAGCATTGTCATTGCGCGATTTTTTGGTGTGTGGTGTCTGATTGGTTTGGTAGTGGGAGTCTTGGATTAGGGAGTTGAATTTGTTGTTGTTTGTGGATTAGTACTGAAAGCATTGTTGTTGCACGATCTGTTCTTTATGTTGCTACTTGGTGCTTTTCAAAAGAGTTGGGCGGTTGGCTTGTGATTGTTTTGGTCGTAAGAGGATTGAATTTCGAAGTGGAATTTGAAGTTGTTGCTAGTAGTGGTCATGGGGTTTTTTGAGTTCTGGGAGATGGTTCTTGTTGGCATTGGTGTGTAATTTGTGTGGTAATGAGAATATTGGATTAAATGAAAACAGAATTCAAAGTTTTTTTTGTAGTTTAATACTGAACGTGAGAATTGTTTGAGACTTTGAGTTGGTAGTAATTTGTCTTGGAATGATTTCTTTCAGAAATTAGAAACCAGCATTTTCTTGGATTTTTTTAGAGATGGCATTTTGGCGTTTATTGTTTAATTGGTTTGGGAGTGAGTCTTGGATTCAAGGAATGGAATTTGAAGTTGCTACTGATTTAATACTAACCATGGGGATTGTATGCGGTAATTGTTTATCTTGCTCATTCATCTGTAGGAATTGGAATTACTGGAAGAATGTGGTTGAAACCTGGAAGTTGGTGTCTTTTAGAAGATTTGGGAGATTGGTTAATGTGTGTAATTGGTCAGCAATGGATCTTGGGTTTGAGAATGGAAATTGAAGTTGTTAGTGGTTTAGTACTGAGCATAAACTTTTTTGAGGAGTATAAGAAAGTTGTTAGTTGAATTGCTGGAAGTTGGCGTTGGTTTGATGCTTTTTCTTGGAAGCTCTAGGAGAGGGACTTTTAGTCATTCAATGTATAATTCGTGTCTTAGTGAGAAGGATTCATTCTTTTTATAAAAGGCAACAGAATTTTATTAAGAATGGCCAATTTGAGGAAGGTGCAAAGAATTACAATTTTAAGAAAGCAAAAATTTTACAAGCGTCAACCAGTTTAAAGCTGGATGTCCAACCTGCTACACAAATCTTGATTCTCCTTACAACTATACTAACTGAACTACGGAGGTTGTGGAAGCAACGATTGGTCCTTTCCCCCCAAATAGCCCAAAGCGAAGCCATAAGAACCAGCTGCCAAAACATATACCTTCCTTCTTTCCCCACTCCTCCCCCATGCCAAGCATATTAGGAGTCTTCTATGGACTCTAACATCACCCACGATGTGCTGAATAAAACAAGGAAGGTGGCCCACACCTCTTTGGCAAAGTCACAATGAATGAAAAGGTGGTTAATCGATTCAACATCTTCCACGCACAAAGGACATATATTGGTGAGTGTCATGGATCTTTTTTGGAGATTGTTGATGGTTACCACTTCCTTCCCACCCGCCAATCAAACGTTGCAACCTTAGGGGGAGCTCTGTAGGACTAGGAGAACGGAAGTTGTTGGCTTTTGCGCAGAGGATGTCGGAGTTCGTATCAGCTTATAGAAGGATTTGATCGAGAACCAACCTGAGGGACCATATTTCCACACAAGTGAGTCTTCCTCTCCCAAGGTAGGATCATAATGCTGCAATTGCTGCGAGAGTCGCAGGAGGTCTTCTAATTCGTCCTTTGAGAGATCCCTCCATCGCGGAGGAGGCCAAACTGTGGTATCTCCTTGCTTGGATTCACAGCGAGAAACTGAAATAGCAAGAAGGATTCATGTTATGATCTGAAGTTGTTGGTATCAGCTTATAGAAGGATTTGATTGAGAACCAACCCGAGGGACCATATTTCTACACAATGGAGTCTTCCTCTCCCAAGGTAGGATGATAATGTTGCAATTGCCGCAAGAGTTGCAGGAGGTCTTCTAATTCTTCCTTTGAGAGATCCCTCTGTCGCGGAGGAGGCCAAACCGTGGTATCTCCTTGCTTGGACACGCAGCGAGAAACTGAAATAGCAAGAAGGATTCTAATTTGAAGTTGTTGATAATTGGTAGTTTAATGCTGAAGATGGGCTTTGTGAGCTGGTAATCATTTTTTCTGTTTGATCTGTTATGGTAATTGAAACTAAAGTAATGTTGTTGTTTGAGTTCGGGAAAGTTGGCAATGATCTGCATGTAGCACTGCATTTTATGGAAGTTTTGGGAGATGAATTTTCTGGCAGTTGGGGCGTAGTTGGTTTGGCGAAGAGGTACTTGGTTTCAAGAACCTTAGTTGCCTTGACACTCAGAAGCGGGAGCTGTACCCATGTCCAGCACTTCAATTTTAGGTGTAAATGCCATATTTGAGCTGTACAGGGTGCCATACCTAGGTAACATAGCTGAGAACAGAATAAGCAATATCCAGACTTATTAGTAGTCTTTTACTGAATAATTGGAATATGTGGGCAGGAATTGTTTTTTCTTGGTTGATGAATCTTGTATGGGAATCGCAGGGACAGGAAAGATGTGGTTTAGTGATTATCTAGACTTATTAGCAGTCCTTCACCAAATGTAGGGTTTTGTGGACAGGAATTGTTTGTTCTTGGTTGATGTATCATGTATGAGATTGCTTGCAATGATAGGGAAGGATGTGGTCTTTTCTTGTGACAGCTTGTATTGAAGGTATCAAGGGATTGTAGACCTTGTTAGCTTTCTCTAATTAGTGCTTCACTGTAATCCTGCATAAAAGAAATTGCTTGCTGCAGGAAATCCAAAAATCTTTAAAATTTTATACCAATTTTTTTAATGATTTCCATGTAAAATAACATAGGATAAAATAATAAGCTAAAGTTTAGAAGATACAGGCAGGCCCCAGCCTAGGTAAAGGAGGGTTGATTTTAGGTACGCAGCCCATTGTTGGACTTTTGTGAAACAATCATGAGACTTTCGGTTTCAAGATGATTGGAAAAATGGGCTTCAGAGAGGCAAACCCAAACGGCTGGGACAAGGTTATAACAGTGATGGCGATCTAAAAACTAATGAGTATGGTCTCAACAGCCAGTGAAATCTACCTGACTTATAGTCAATTAGAGCTTATTTGAGAGTATTTCTAATCATCCTGGATTTTCAAGTGTGTTTCTTGGATCTCAGAAATTCTATTTGGGATTTGGATTTTGATTCTTGGAATTACTGAAATTATTTGTTGGTATATTCAGAATAATGGATGTCATGACTCATTATTCAGAATAACAGATGTCATAACTCATGAAATTATTTGTTGGTATATGCACAATAATGGATGTCATGACTCATGAGTTAAATGCTCCCAAATATGCTGAACTTGACATGCATTGGAGCATGTAAGGTGGTCAATGTACAAAGCACATTGTGAAACAGCCTTGGCGCAAAATTAAGGCAAATCTGAGCTTCTGGTGGCCCACGAAAGTGGGCCCACTATTACATAATTGTGGACCAAACCTCCGGATGTTTGAGAAAATGAGATTATGCTGTATAATAATTCAAATCAAATTAATTGACTTATTTTCTACACTTAGGGCCTGTTTGTTAACCCTGAAAAAATTACTTAATGCGGAATTGAGAAAACGCTCCGTCTTAAGTGTTGTTTGTTAATGCCGAATTTTGAAAGCATTTTATGATTTTCCCTTGAATTTTTTCGGCAATGGAGGTCTGGCTTAATGGTGAATATGGAATGCGCTTCGCGAATTCTTTTATAAAAAGAAAAAAAATTACATCCAAAATTACCCCTCCTCATGTTGCTACGGAGATTTTCTCTCCTACATAGATTGCGTAATGCATGACCCAACGTTTAACGTGTGGAACTTCTCTAGGCCCATCATGATTTATGTGTTATATCTACACCGTCCATCAACTTTTTCAAATCATTCTAAAGCATGAGCCGAAAAATGAGGCACATCTAACGCTCAAGTGAACCACACCATAGAAACCAACGGGAATTGAACGACTATCGTTAAAACCTTTCGAGGGTCCAATATGAGGTTTATTTCCCATCTAACCTCTTCATAAGGTTACATGTGACCCGGATGAAGGGAAAACACAAATATCAGCTTGATCAGAGCCTTTCGTAGCCCTAAGAAGTTTTCAACGGGAGGCACCCAATTCCCACTGTTTCTTGTAGTATGACTTACTTGAGCCTTACATCTGCCTCTTTTTTGTCTTATGCCCCAAAATGATATGGAAAAATGGATGGGTGGTGTGGATAAAACATATACATCACGGTAGGCTACACAGATCCCCTAACAGGGCCGTCCATCTCTCGCCCTGTCTGTGGCTTGTCGATGGATCCCATATGGATTGCCTTGAGCTAGGAGTCTACTAGATAGTGCTTTGTGTGCCCCACCATGATGTATGTGTTTAATCCACACCGTTTATCTATTTTTCCCGATCATATTATGGCACATGCCTAAAAATGAGATGGATCCAAATCTCAAGTGGACCACACCACAAGAAAATAGTGGTGATTGAAGGCTCACCATTAAAAACTTCCTAGGGCCCACTGTAATGTTTATTTACCATCCAACCTGATGATTAGGTCACACAGACCTGGATGAAGGGGGAAAACACAAATGTCAACTTCATCCAAAACATTTTTGGTCCCTAAGAAGCTTTTAATGGTGGGCTTTCGATCACCACTGTTTCCTGTGGTGTGGTCCACATGAAATTTGGTCCACATGAAATTTGGATCTTCTTCAGTTTTTTGATTATCCTCTAAAATGATTTGGAAAAATGGATGGATGACATGGATAAAACACACGCATTATGGTGGGGCCACACAACACTGTTCAATAGCCACCTCACTATGGTAGCATCAGTAGGCAATCCGCGTCCGGATTCACCTTGCTATTGGCATGGAGCGGATTAGGTGAGACCCCGGATCCACCAATGTGTGTGGGACCCCTGACTGTGGGGGCCCTTGTGATGTATGTGACCACATCCACGCCATCCATCCATATTGAAATCCCATTTTTTGGCATGATCCAATTAAACCAGTTCCAAATCCCAAATCGACTATAGTATAGGAAACAGTGGTGATTGACCATTAAAAACTTTTTGTGGGCTACAAAAGCTTTGGATCAAGATGATATTTGTGTGGTCTCTTCATCTAGGTATTTGTTACCTAATCAACATGTTGGATGACAAATAAACATTCCGGTGGAATCTATGAAGTTTTTAATGGTGGGGATTTGATCATGACTATTTCTCGTGGTGTGGTCCACCTAAGATTTGAGTCAGCTTCATTTTTTGAATCATGCCCTAAAATGAGTTTTAAAATGGTTGGACGGTGTGGATTTAAGACACAATGAGCCTCACAGTCAAGGGTCCCACCAACCGTAGTGATGGTCTCACTTAATCCACTCTCCTACTGGTTACCGTTAGGAGGCAAGCCACATCCAAATCCACCAAGGTGGGTGGGACCCTTGACTGTGGGGCTCACCGTGATGCATGTGACTACATCCACATCGTCTATCAATTTTGAAAGGTTATTTTATGCCATGACCCAAAAAAGAGGTATATTGAAGGCTCAAGTGGACCACACCACATGAAGTTGTGGGGATTTAAAGCCTATCATTGAAAGCTTCCTGGGGGCCACAAAAGCTTTGGATCGAGCTGATATTTTTTTCCTCCTTCATACAGGTCTATGTGACCTTGTGAACAAGCTGGATGGAAAGTAAACATCATGGTGGGCCCAAGGAATGTTTCAACGCTAAGTGTTCAACCCCCACCGCCTCATTCGGTGTGATCCAAGCCTTCAATTTGCCTCCTTTTTTGGGTCATGCCCTAGTATGATATGTCCAAATAAATGGATGGAGTGGATAAAATCTATTGATCATGGTGGGCCTCATAGAGCAAGTAACGTGACCGTCCCTCTCTAGCTACATTTCGGTGGGGGTAGTACCCAATCAGGCGGGGATTGGGTGCTACCCGCACTGACCTATCTAAAAACGGACGGTCCTGCTAGGGGCTCTGTGGGGCCTCCAAACACAAGATAGGGACAAATGGGTCAAACTAATAGGTTTAAGACATTTCAGACGTTTGTTACAAATGAGTTGTTTCTGATTCAATACTTAATTTTCAGACTTCGACAATAGTTACCAAACATGTTTTTAGACTTCAGATTTAGGCTTCAGACTTCATATTTAACAAACAGGGCCTCAGTCCCTCTAATTAAGATGCAACATATGAAGATGCATCTGAATAATATGTAAACAAAGTTAAATGCACCATCGCAAGTAGATGATAACAACTGGATTTAAATTAATCTTAAGAGGTTCAATAGTACAGTTTCCCATAACTAGTAATGACAAACACATAAAAAAAATCGCCTTTTAAACTTTCATAATATTCTTTAAAAATATATGCCTCATTTCAGGCTGCATTTGAAGGAAGAGCTTTGCCATTTGTAGATTTGATATGAGATGTGATGGTTGTCATATGCGTCAGCTCATACATTACAAACAGCTCTAACTCATTCCTTTCTTGTGTTATTGCACTCTTTGCTTTCTGATCTCTTTTACCTCCTCCTGCATCTCCACATACTTTGTCATTGAATCCTTCACCTCCTCGACTGTGTGCGTGCGATGTTTCATAGTTGAGGTAAGGTCTTGTAGTGTCTCCAACACATCCGGTGACGGTGCAACCTTCTTCTTCTTTTGTGTTCTAGATGAGGATGGGCCAGCCTGTGGTGCTTCACCTGTTGCAAATATGGGGGCATACTTGGTGAAGATTCGGGTTGTGTTCCTGCATCTAAAAAAGTCATATCCAAGCCCCCGCATAAAATATATTCAAATGGGTTTGAGTTGAAAGTCTTTGATGGAGTATTCCATGTGCGATTGTCTGGATTTCGACGCAATGCATCTCCTGATTGTGCAAGGTCACTGGTAGCATTGTTCATATCGATTATTTGCCGAACATTATTATCATAGTGCGGAAACAGATTGTTCCTAAAATCCTTCGTTGCACTGTGTTTGTGGCAATTAATGCATATAAAAATATCAGTTCACGTAATTAGATATCAGTTACAAATGATCCATCTCTAATATGAAAGCATTTTTTTGAATTTTTTTTTATTTTTTACCTCAATGTAAGCATCCCAAACTTCAGGCAATTCTATGACCATCTTTCGGTCCTCGTCCCACCTAAAGCTTCTTTGATTTAGTAGATCATTTATAATGTAGTATTACTTCTTCAATGTCTTTGTTATATTTTTGCAATTGTCTACACCTAACTCCATCACCAATTTCTTGCGAATGGAAGTAACTGCCTTTTGCCAAGCAAATCTTTTAGATTGGTTGTTGTCACGATGTATGTCGAAGTGCGTTGTGTGTGCAATGGGTATGAGGGCACGGTTTTGAATATTGGGAACCATGCTTTCAACACTCCAATCACTCTTTCAATGGCATTCCTTAACGACAAATGACGAAGATTCAATAATTCTTTGACGTCCCTTGGAATACAAGCTTGCTTATATTCATGGTGTGCCGTGAAGGCCATTAGGTAATGGTGGTAACCGTTACATGTTAAGGGGTTGTAACAGCCATAACAACCATTATGGAAAACATGACCGATAACCACTATTAACGGTTCGTTATGCCCCCCCGTAAAGGCCGTAACAACCTCGTAATAGTCTGTTACGGGGTAGATACAGGTTTTTCGAATTTTTTCCCAACGTTATGGGGCTTATGTAGGTTTTTCGACTTTTTTTAAATAAAAAAAGAGATTGTAACGACTGATATAGGAGCCGTAACAACTGTTACGACCCGTATCGTAAAGGTAATGGTAGTGGCCTTTATGGCCTGTTACCGTTATGGAATACCTTGCTTATATTCCTTCACGTGGTAGCGGACGCCATGAAAGGGGGCTAGAACACCCGGGGTATTAGGAAAATCTGCTCCAACAAAATAATACTTACCCTTAAGTACAGACAATTTCCCTTCTCGGTTGACTGCAGATGCCAATATTTGTGAATTTGAAGCAAATCCTTCCTAGGCAGCAAGAATGGATTGAAATTTTAAATTAAAAAAGCAAGTGGAGAACATTTTGAGAAATGAATCCCTTCCTGTTATGCTATGAATTCATTATAAGGATTGTAGTTGGGATGTGTGTACAATCTATGGCTCCAATACAACTTTTAAAATATGGGAAGAACCGCTCAGTATTTTTTTTATTTCCGAAGGGACTCTAGGTTCTGCAGCTTTTATAAAATGGGAATGGAGACAGATAATCGAATCTAAAACCCTATTAAAATGTCTGCTAATAGTGTTATGTAAACACGATTTTTAACATGGTGACTAATTGTGTACGAGAATATTATTGCTCGTCTATGCTAACTTCAGACGTGTGAGACAAAAGACCCTTCTTGCAAATAAGATCTCTTAAATGAATGAAAGACTCCTTATTCATTTGATAATGATTGAGACAAATTGAATCGGGCCCACTGAGAATTCCATTGGTAGATTGGAGACCGCCCCAATTCTGCCCCCATTGGGGTTCTTCTTCTGGTACTTAGAAATATTCTACAATTATTGCCCCCGTTGCGGCTGCTACGTCGGTTACCATTGTTGTGTGATTGTTACAAAAGCAACTGCCATCATAAAATAAAACTGGAGCTTTTTATCTGAGTCACTATCTGATCCTGAACTTGACATAGCAACATGATCAATGGACAATGTGAATTGGATGTAATTATAGATGGTGAATTGCATGTGGAAGTTCAATCCTGCTGCTCCATGTAATCATTACTTTCTTCAGTTGTTTAATGAATGGTGATGTGGTCTGACCATTCACATCAATTTCTGCAAGCTACAGGCTAGACAGTGGCTCATGTGTACCGTTGCTGCGTCAAACAAGAAGTGTTTTTCTTTTGGTTTAGCAACATGTAGAGGTACCATATGATGCTCAGGTGGAGCCATTGTACACATGGTATGCCATAATGGTTATGTAATAGCTGTAACAGCAATTACGTAACGGTAATGGTGACAACTTTTGTGCATTAAAGGGCTGTAATGACCGCTACAAAAAAGAAGAAGAAGAACCATAATAGCCCAAATAATGGTCCTATACTGGTCTGTAATGGCTCGTAGTGGTCTTGAAATAGATTTTTTTTTTAAAGAAAAAAGGCCATCATGGTCCGTATCCTAACGGTAACGGCAGTGGCTGTTATAGCCACCATTATTGTTATGGAACACCTTGATTATATGGTAACTTTTGGGTTTTCATTTTTTGTACAAGTGGGCCCATTGTCTAGTGATCCTAACCATTGATATTAGGGGCCCTAATTTCAATGATCCATGCACCGAAGATTCCTTAGAAGAAAAAATCCTAAATCTTTAAATAGGCATCAAACAATGAAACTGTTAAAAGGAAGAATAGTAATGGTTCCCACTCAACCTATGAAAGGTCCATGTTCTATATCTAGGAGTTTTTGTTCATGGGCCATCCACTGTGGGTTCATCACGTCAATGGTTTGGGTCATTGAAATATGGAATTTCACATGTACCAAATGAAAGCCAGACTGGTCACCTTGCATAAAAATTAGGCTAGTCTGCTCAATGGGTGGGCAGCATTGTTGGAGTTAACGGCCTAATTTTTGTCCTGAGCTTTCATCTATACGAGATGAGGGGGATAAATGGACTAGATTTTATATACACAATATGGTATGCAGGTCGATAAGAGGGGCAAGAATTAAACCCTTAGGGGACATGAATACAATGTTGCTCGGTAAGTGGATTTGGAGTGGAAGAGGGTGCACTATAGAGGGAGTTGGTGGCCGCTAAGTACGACACTATGGAGGGAGTTGGTGGCCATTAAGTACAACACTCGGGAGTGTGGGTGGTTTGTAAGGGGTTCTTCGTTGTATAAGGCTCGGCTATATGGAAAGTGCTTCGCGGCTACAAGCACATTGTCCGGAGGGGTATGCCTTTCGCCCTTGGGAATGGGCTCCGCATTTGCTTTTGGGACGATGTTTGGTGCGACGATCGTAAGCTCCAAGTTCTATTTCCGAGAATTGCTCGCTTTACTCCCGATTGCTTTATCATTGTGGCAGAATGTTATTCAGTTATTAGTGGCTCTGTTATGTGGTCTCCTCCGTGCCGTAGGATCGTAACAGAAGTAGAGATTAGTGATTTCACCGGCCTCCTTGAAGTCCCGAGGAATGCCAAGTTTGGCGACAAGGTGGAGGCTTTTATTATTTGGGCTACAAACTCCTCCGAGAAGTTCTTTGTAAAGTTGCTCTTCAGTTTGATTTTGGAGCCTAGGAGTTGCCTCCCCCTCCATCTGTCATTGGTTCTATGGTGCTCCTCCTCGGGTTGCAATTTTTCTGTGGTATGTTGTTAGAGAATCCTTGCTATCGACAATTTGTAGAGCCATGATCCTTCCTAATGTTTGCTCGATGTGTATGGATAGTGAGGAGTCAATCAGCCACCTTTTCATGCCTCTTGAAGTGCTGTGACAAAAACCAAACTGCCATGTACCTTTAAATGAGGCACATTAGGTTACCTCATTTAAAGTACCTGGGACACAACATTCTTTGACAACATATGGTTTGAAGTACATTAATATGAGGAAAAAGGATTGAGAAATGATGGACCAGAAAGACAATTAACAGTGAAAAGGGGAAAAAACAAAAAGATAACCATGTAATAGATGCATACATCAGGGCAGTGTTTTAAATATCGGCTGATATTTCCCACGATATATCTTGTATCCCACCTGGGCGATACGAAACGCACAAGTAGTGCGATATATCCCGCATGTTCGATCCGGTGAGCATTTTCAATTTTTTATCCTCTTTTTTTTTGTGAATCATGTTAAATCAATGTTAAATTGTTACAAATCCATGATTTTTCATGTTTTGCACGAAAAAACATGGATTGGGAGCTTCGATTTTGAGATTTGGAGGAGATGAGCTGAGTTTCAGAAAATTGAAAAAATAAAAAATTTCCCAATTTCTCGCAAACCAGTTGCAATCGTTGTGTTCAAACGTAAAATCAAATATGTACATAACATGATCTAGTGATTCTTCTTTTGCTTTTAAATGTATTGCTTGTATTCCTACGTCTTCTTACATTCATAAATTATATGAAATGATTTGAATATACTTGCATCAATACAATTAGACAACGCATAGATTAGAACCCCATACAAAGAAAACCTATTATGTGCACTTGTTTTTTGTAATATTTTGATATATAAGTGTGTATTCATGTCTTTTTTAACAATCACAGAAGTTTCATTGAAAAATTTGACCAATTTCCAAATGTTTTCCCATGTTTACAACAAAACCAATACATTACGCGATACAACCGATAGATCCCATGCGATAACCGATACGTATCTGTATCCCAAGGATGCGATACGTAACACGATACCGATATTTTGAACACTGCATCAGGGTACCTCATTTAAAATATCTGAGACTTTTTTTTTTTTTTTTGTCAATTAGTTTGTATGCATCCACGAAAGTCTGGGAGAAAGCCTCGTGAAGTGCCATGACAAAAACCAAGCAGGATTTTTCAGGCAACACCATCATCAAATTGAATGAATTACACTAATTACTCCTATATTGATTTTGTCAACGCATGTTTGCTTGCCATATTTTCTGGTTGCAGTGGTGCTTGGTTCATTTGGTTCGGAAAAGATACTGTCAGCCCCTCGATCATGTACACTGACAATATGTTGTTGAGACCCATTGAGCAGATCTATTAGAAAAAAAAGTAAGAATCTTTAGTCTAATACGACAATGGTTGAAGAGAACATTTGCTTGGAGCTTTAATGAGTGTGATGCTGCATTTTTACAGAATATGGAGATTTGGCCTTTCCTTCACCCATATCTTATTGCCTTCTTTAGACAACTGTCAAAATATTTTCCTTTGCATGAATTTTTATAGCCTGTAATTGCCTTTTCTTTTCAAAGTTTTATGAATTTGGAAGTTTTAGGTTCTTTGCAGCAGCTTGTTATATGGAAAATTGGGATACCTCACCACAGTTATTCACAAATGTTATGGTACTAAGTGTTGTTAATTACAGATGTAGGATCAGGGATCCGAAGATGAGGGAAAACGGCACTGTGCATGGTAAAATGATTGATAGGAATTGGGTCTTGAAGCGCAAGCGGAAAAGGCTTCCAAGTGGATCAGATTTATTTAATGGGAAAGAAGGCATTTCTCAACCGTTGGAATCTGCAAGGAACAACTCTTCTGCTAAACGGAGATTGAAGGGTGACTTCAACATGTCACAATCTGCACGCAAGAAAAAGGGGAATGATGGGGTGAGCTTTTCTTTCATTCTTTTGGCATGTATTAAATACCAACATTCGCAATCACCGATCCTTGTAACCTGGAGCATTGTTTCCCTAATTTTTGAAAGATAAAGGGAAATTAATCTTTAAAAAAACGATAAAGGGATTTTTTTTTAAAGGAAAAAAAGGGAAGTGCGTAAAAAATTGGGAATGAATTTTCTATAGCAAGAACTGATTGGCTAAGTAAGACCTTTGTTGGCTAAAATATCAGCAACACATCAGCATGTCTACCAATATAGACAGAAAATATCTCTATCCTAGACACATTGTCCATGGTTTTGTTAAAACTAAAAGGGTAATTTCATGCTTCAGATATCCTGAAAAAAATTCCGTTCCTCAGATTTATTCCACTTTGTTGGTGGCGGCCCATGATATGACATATGAAGAGTCACATTACTAATTTTTACGCAAAATCTTCAACCGCTCTCTAAGGCCTCTGCTTCAGTAACCTGAACCGATCGTCCTTTCTTGGTTGTTTGTTAATTAGCACTAATATCATACTTCTACTGTTTCTAACCCTCTTATTGATTCTATCTATTGAGTCCCAAGAGGAAAGTTTGCTTGCAGATGGGGAATGTGCATTTTTATAGCTCCAAATTCACCAAGAGCCAAATGCCATTATCGACTTTGAGGTGCAGCAAGGGGCAACAGTGATATTCTTTGCCACACAATTAAAGCATGAAAATTGCTCTGCTGTTTTTTTGAAGGATAAACTGGCTTTTATTAAGAAAATAAAAAAAGAGTACAACAAGGCGTTAGCCCTGCTAGAATCTGCTAGGCCAGACTAATTGCTCTGCTGTTTAAAACTCTGTGTGTCATCTGAAGATCTGCAAACTCATGTGCTTTATGCTGATGATATGTTGTTATTTGACAATGGATTTGTGGAGGAAGCTCTGTGTGATATAGAGAAATTCTTCTTTTCTTTGATGTGGTCTTGGGATTAAGGGTGAATTTACTGAAATGCTGTGTAGCAGGTATTAATCTTGATTGCACAATGGTGGACCTTATTGTGTCAGTAGTGGGGTGAGGTGTGCCGAAGTTCCCCATAAAACACTTGGGGGTTCTGATTTGCTTGGGAAGACCACTGGTGGCATTATGGGATTCGACCATTGGCAAGCTTAAATCCAAGCTAGCAACATGGAAGGGTAGATTGCTGACACTGGGGGGTAGAATTACGTTATTAAAGGCTGTCTTGGAGGATATCCTGGTATGCTGGTTGTCTCTGTTGCGCTGCCATGCGAAAGTGATGAGGAAGTTTTTATCACTCCAGAGTCAGTTTGTGGAGTGATAAAGGAGATGTGAGAAAATTCCATCTGGTATCTTGGGATATGATATGTAGACCATTGCGGTTAGGCGAGCTGGGAAGAAGATCCATTAAATCGGTGAATATTGCTCCCCTGTGCAAATATCGGTGGCGGATTGGCAGTGGGGAAGCAGTCCAAGATCAAATAATTTTTGTGGCTAGATATGGAGTGGCTGTTAATGGATGGGACATTAATCCTGCATCTCGCAGGGATGGATTATTCATTTGGCGGTCCATATCTTGGGCCCAGAGTTTTGGGAACATTTTTGCTCTTTTTAAAGTTAGTGATGGGGTCAGGATCAGATTCTGGAAGGACTTGTTCGACACCCCATTATGTGTGGAGTTTGAAGATCTGTTTGTAATCACTCTTGATAAGGATGGAATTGTGGCAACAGAGAGTGTGGAAGAGCACAATGTATGGTGTCCGTTGTTTAGGGGGGATCTCAATGGTTCAGAAGCTGTTAGTATTATCAATCTATTGAAGATGCTGGATGGTGTCTTTTTGCCCTGTAATGAGAGCGACAAGCATATTTGAAGCCTGCATCAGGGCAGTAAATTTTCGTTGAGATCACTTACCTCTTGTCTGATAGTCTCTGCATTCTCCATTCGTCATGGGCAATCTCTTGTCAGCCAAGGTCTCACTTAAATCAAGGCATTCACATGGTTGTCATGTTTGGGAAAATATTGACAGTGGATCAGCTACAGTGGAGAGGAAAGTATCTGCCCAATAGATAAGTAATGTGTTTCAAGGCTGAGAAATCGGCCAACCACATGGTCATCGATTGTGATCCAGTAGAGGAGATATGATCAGCTATTTTAGTGAAATTTGGGATGAGCTGGGTATTTCCTGATCTGTCTCTCAATTATTTTAGAGTTGGATTTCGAACGCTTGGGGCAAGCTTGGAAGGTGGCTGTGGCAGGGTTCTTTATTTGCTTTTGTATGAAGGGTATGGCTAGAAAGGAATAAGCGCATTTTTCATGGGAAGGTTTCCCCCATCCGAATCATATTATATAGACTTAGCAGGATGTTAGTAGACTGGGTGAGAGTGGATAAGAAATTTAGGGGGCTTTTCAAGAGTCCTGTTCTTTCATAACTGGGAGGACATGCTCATATGTAACTGAGGAAGCAATCTTTATCCTGGTCTAGAGTGTGATGGGTTTAGGGTTTCTCACCAAATCCTAAGATATTTTGTATTCGGGTGGTTTTCAGGTAGCTGTTCTTCGTGTAGGCTGCTCTACATGTTGTATAATTATTATTATTATTTTTTTAATCTTTTCTTCTGAATAAGAATTTCATTCATAAAAAAGGAGAGTTCTGACTCTAGGTCTACCCATAATCGGTTACTGGGTTCATTGGGTACATAAATATTTTGCTTAATAATAGTTTTGGGGATGTAGGAGGGTCGCTGTAGAAAGAGATTGTTAGAAGTATGGTTCCTTGATTGGGGGATGGTGGACAAGAGACTTGTCGGGTTATAGAGCATCAGCCTTGTGGAAAGGAGTTGTTTCAGTGAAGGCGGCCATCTTGGAGTGGGTGGGCTACTCTATGGGAGTGGGTGGGTGCTTCCTCACTCAAAGTTGAGTTTCCCTCTATCTTCCGCTTGGCGTTGGGTCCATCCATTATGGTGGCGGAGTGCTTTTTCCATATAGGAGGGGCTGTTGTGTGGGAGACCCCGTGTAGGCGTCTTCTTCGGGATGTGGAAGTTGAAGATTATGTGGCCCTCCTCGAGTGTATCCACCTATTTGCCCCGGTCTCATCAGAAGCGGACAAGATGGTTTGGAAAGCTAACAAGTTGGGGTTTTTCTCAGTTAAATCATTTTGTTGCCTTGTGTGTGGTGGAGACCATCAAGGAGAAGTGGTGTGCACAAAGCTAGTGTGGTCCTACAACGTCCCCACTAAGATATTGGACTTTAGGTGGTTGGTAGGATGGAAGAAGGTTCTCACCATTGATAATTTGCAGAAAAGAGTTATGGTGCTTCCAAATATTTGCATCATGTGTATGCAAGACGAGGAGACAATTGACCATCTTTTTGTGCATTGCTTCTTTTTGGGCCCTATTTAGGCGGATATTTTTGCGCCGCTTTCATATGGTGTGGTCTAATCCGGACTCAGTGGATCATCTTTTGATTGCTTGGCATGGGCTGAAGAGAGTGCTTTGGAGAATGGCCTTGCTAGCTTTCTGGTGGGTGGTTTGGGAAGAAAGGAATGCTAGGTGCTTTGCTAATGCCAAGAAGTTGGTGGAAGGCACTTCCCAAAGGTCTAGAATGTTTATCATAGAATGGGCATCCTGAGTTTCTAAGGGCCTGTTTGGTTTACCGATTACAACAGTAATGTGCTGTAAGCCTGTAATATGTGGTAAACGAGTAATGATTATCATTACTATGGTAGTTGGAAGTAAAACAAGGTAGTGGCCATACGCAACACTCCTCTCTCACTCTGCTTCCAAAATGTAAATTACTTTCCTTGGTCAGATACACTTGGATGTAATTTCATCACCATGTGTTATATCCATACCGTCCATCCATTTTGCAATATCATTTCAGGACATGTCCCAAAAAATGAAGAAGATCGAAAGCTCAAGTTAACCACACTGCTAGCATTCAATCCCCACTGCTAGCTGTGGTGTGGTCCATTTCTGCTTTGGATCTGCCTCGTTTTTTGTCTCATTTCATAAAATGATCACGCAAGATGGACGGACGATGTGGATATAGCACATACATCATGGTGGGGCCCACACTTCTACCAATCCCATGTCTTGTGGTGATTTCGAAGGATTACAGTGATTTGACAGTTGGCAATATCTAATCACAAGTAAGATCTAATGATGTGAGTTTTATACCACATTACTGTGGTAGTCCATGAACCAAACAGGCCCTAAGTTAAAGGGTTGTAATTTGGACTTAATTGGGATGTACTCGGGTTGCCTTGTCGGTGCCCCGGCTTTTTTTTTTCTTTGGTTCCTTTTGTTGTTGCTTACCTTCTGCTTTCAATAAAGTTTTGTTTTCTTTCAAAAAAAAAAAAAAAGTTTTCCCCATTCCCATACTTCTGTTCTTTTTCAGCTTGGGTGCTTCTCAATTTCTTGCTTGGTATATCTTTATTGATGTTGGTGGGCATGTAAATGAGTTGCTGTTAGACAGTCGTAATACATATTCACTGATGCATTGACTGTAAGAAACACATGGAAGGCTTTACCTTTTCGACTCCCAAGCCACCGACTTTCTTATGGTAGTGGCTTTTATGACATTGTATTGGGTGGGTCCACCTATTCCTCTCCCCAGTAAGGAACCACTTTTCATTCTTCCTGAAGTTCGGAAGCGCAGGTAAGGATTTTATGACATTGTATTGGGGTGGGTCCTCCTATTCCTCTGCTCAGTAAGGAACCACTTTTCATTCTTCCTGAAGTTCGGAAGCGCAGGTGTAGATTTGAAAGGGTGACAAATATCATGGAAGAAGGTTATACAGAGTAATTTTTCTTCGATGACAATGGTTGTAGCTGCTTGGGACCAGAAGATGGCCACAATTGCCGGAGTCCTCATCTAAATGTCTACAGTGGGAGAAATTCTGGGTACTTGTATGTTTTAATCAGACAAGTCGAGATCTGCATTCTAGTGGATGTCTGATGATGTTTCCATTTTAAATTTGAGTTTGTAGTTTTCACTTCTTCCTTTCCCTTCTCCAAATCTTCCATGCTAAAAGGAACTCTAGTTAAAGCGCTGGCTTACTCTTTTGTATTTGGCTCATTTCATCTGCTTTGCTTTAGTTTACACTGCTGCTTTTAACACTCGGCCCCTTTGTTTTTTGTTTTGCCTCACAGTACTACTTTGAATGTGTGATCTGTGATCTTGGTGGCAACTTGCTGTGTTGTGATAGCTGTCCAAGGACCTATCATCTCCAATGTCTTACTCCACCACTAAAGGTATGTTCTGTATCTGTTATAAGCCTACTTGTTAAGGAGGTTTGATAGTGTCACGCGTGTTACCCAAAACTTGACTGAGAATGAGGCAACTCGGTGTGTCTGGAGAACTAAACAGGAGCCCCGACCACCTATCTCTTCCCAAACCAGATGTTGTATATATTCTCGACAAGTCACACCGAGCTGGCATGATTTTGGGTGAGTCAGAATAGTTTGCCCCATGTGAGTCATACTCCGAAACCAACTTTAATTCCTTCATCCCAAGTCCTATGCACTGCTATGTGCACCAAGCTGATACTTCTTCAACCATCCATGAAATCCATTGGTTGGGGCCTAGCATAAAGATGCTCTGGCCAAGAAAATTATGCCAGTTGGCTCATCAGGTGGCCAAAGAGTATGAAATAAATGGTTGGTTGTATCTCACTAGTGCCACATCGGCAAATATGGTAGTGTGCGGAAGGGCTGAAAGATACACGTGTGGAATTAGCAAACCTCCTTTTTATGGTCTTTAATGATTTATCTGGGAGTTCCAATTTGCAGTACTGATTTCTTTCAAATGTCATTTCCTTGAAGCGTACTCCTCCTGGGAAGTGGCAATGCCCAAATTGTTGCGAGCAAAAAGAATCCGTAAAACCCATGTGTCATCCAGAGACTGTTTCAAGACGAGCAAGAACTAAGATTACTGTTGAAAAATCCAAGCCAGGAACTAAGCCATCCGGCTCTGACAAGTTATCGCTCTTCTTTCGAAGCTCCATTCCAGGAAAGAATAGATCATCAAACAAAGGAAAACCAGCCTTTACTCGTGCAGTTCCCCCTGTTGAAAAGAAGTCAGAGTCCTCCAAAATGGATGCATCTTCTAGCCCTAAGTCAGGCCACTCATCCGATGGTGAATCTACGGAGGATATTTCAACAATTGCAGATACCGACAATGGGAAGAAAATAGGCTTGCCCCTCATAGGTGGATCTTCAGACAAGAAATCAAATGCTCATGAGGAAGCAAAGACTTCTGCTAAAGCTTTAGAAACAGATTCGAATGATGAACCTTCTAAAATGAAGTCTGAGCTCCCATGTAACAATGAGTCTTTATGCAAGAAGCTCATTCTGCCATTGGGCCATACTGCCAAAAGGGACAGGAAAAGGAAGCAAAAAGTAAACAAGGGAGGTGATCAGAAGAAGTCTAGGAGCGATAAGGGAAAATGTATTCTAATCACGGCAGCTCAACGTGGGTCTAAGGCAGCAGCCTCTGTAGCTCCTGAAATCAGTAGACCCCGTAAAAAACGCAGTTCAGTCAATAAGCGGATTTCAATATCAGTGTCAAAGGAGGATCGTGGAGTACGGACTTTGCTAATTCGGAGACAACATGAGGTATCTTCACTCTTTATTTTCCATGTTTTGTCAGGGCTGAAGTGCAACTTCTCCTGCGATTAGAGTTGCTGGATTTGAGGTTCTCTGATGCTGCAAATCTGGAGTCAAACACACACACGTGCGCGCGCGCGCATGCACAGACCCACATTTCTGCAATCTAGGATTTCGATAACACTGCAAACCTACTTTTGGTCCTAATGACCAGCTTCAAAAGTAGCTGGAGAATTAAATGAGCTCTTTGTTTGAAGCTTCATTTTTTGAAAAGCTCCAAACACCATCATCTATTTATATGGTTCAACTCTTAGAATAGGAGCATGTATGATTTAATGAGTTAAATATATGACGCAGGACAATGGACCTATCAATAAGATGCGGAATGGAACTAAGCAGAAGTATGAATCAATGAACAATTAAATTAAATCTACTCAAATCACAAGTACATAAATCCAAGTAAGCCATAAATTATGTTCCATAACCACAACTACAAGCAATAATGAAGGAACACTAAAATCTCAAAACTCGAGACCTATGGAAGGTAGAACTTCCATGTCCAAGCATAGGGTTAATCCTCCAAATTATGTATAGGGTTCTAGAGTATGATTGAAAATTAGGGATAGATGTGGATTAAGGTTGGAGTTAGGGTTTGGATAATTTGGGAATTGAGGATTTAGGGTTTTAGGGCTATAAAAGGGGAAATTCGGATTTCGATGTGATGGGGTGGTCGGATTTGAGAATTGGTGTAGGATTAGGCTAGGTTTGATGAAAACGGATAGAAAAAGGTTAGGGTTTTGGGGAAAAGCTAAGAAAAAGGGTTTATGGACCTCTTTCGAATGGGAAACGACCTTAAGGGATTGTGGGTTCTGCTTTGGATTCAAAGAAAATTCAAAGGTTGTCTAAATTGGATGAAACTTACCTTGATCTTACAGAGAAAAAGAAGAGAAAAGAGATAGTAGAAGGATGGTCAACATCACACCATTGGCATCGCACCAAAAAGAGCTCCAATTGCTGGAGTTTTCATGCTCATCTCAAGCAAGAAGAATTGTTTTCTCAAAATTCATTTACTTCAATTAATGAAATAGGGTTTCTCATGAAGTATATATAAGCCATGAAATAGAAAAGTGCACTAAAGTGCCTAAGAAAAAAAAAAAATGCCTAAACAAAAAAACACCTAAACAAAAGAGATGGGCCATGCTCATCTCAAGCAAGAAGAAGGGTTTTCTCAAAATTCATCAACTTTCATTAATGAAATAGGGTTTCTCATGAAGTATATATAAGCCATAAAATAGAAAAGTGCACTAAAGTGCTTAAGAAAACAAAAAAGAACAAAAAAAAGCCTAAACAAAAGAGATGGGCTTGTCGGCCCGTTTGCGGCCCGGTCAGGCCCGAAGACACATAAAAAAGTGTCCATATGTGCTCTGCTCTGGTCTCGCTACACATCCAACCACAAAGAGAGTGGGGCCCGCCTCGTCCTCTGATACGTGCGTAACGGCGGATGCATGATATCCCCATCAACTCTCCCCGATTGAAAAGAAGTCGACTATGTCGACGTAAATCTCCTATACTGCTCTAGGATGTTTGGATCTATCCGCTGCAGCTTAGTCTCTGTCAACCACGTGCAATCTGGAGTCAGCCGATTCTTCCACTTGACTAGATACTTTTGGTACCCTCCTTCGCTAGTCGACACCACTTGCTCATCCAGAATGTTTTCAATCTCTTCTTCTCTCAGGTAGTAGTGGTAAATGGGGTAGGAATAGGCCAAGTAGGATGGGGTGGGGTACTCCACATTAAATGTAGAACTAATTCCTATGCTGGGTGGAAGATCTACTACATATGCATTAGTGCCCAAACATTTTAAGATCTTATACGGGCCGGCGCTACATGCTTGTAATTTCTTGACGGCTCTTTGTGGGAACCGCTTAGGTTGTATGCGGACCATGACATAATCACCCATTTGGAATTCTTGTAACCTGCGATGTGAGTCAGCATTCAATTTATACTGCTCATTGCTTACATTATTCCACTTTCTAATCTCATCATGCAACTCATGGATATGCTGTGCAAATGACTGAGCTAACTCTGATGGCCTATGTGAGATGGATGTGAATGAAACTATATGATGCTTTGATGAAGCAATGGACTCAAAATAGAAAACTCTATGATTTAGAACTCGAGAGATTATAACCAAAAAACACTTCTCGCGGGTAACACATAATTTCTCATTCTTAAAATCCCACGAACGCACTCTAAATGATAGAGGTATTGCTCCTCGTACGTGTTATAAACAAGGATAATGTTCGGGTACCCTAATACTTGAGAACACTCATCTTTAATGTCAAGTCTTGAGAAGATCTTGGCATTGGTCATGATGCTCAACATGTTATCGAGACGAGGGATAGGGGCTCTGTCCATCACATCCACCATGAGGTGAATAAACTGTAAAGTGAATTGACACTTAACTGAGATTTTGTGGATGGCCAGAATGTATCCACACGTGCGCCACGTGCCATCATTCTTGGAAGTGAAAGGGGCAGGCATGGGACACAGAATAAAACTCAAATTCAAACTCTCCTTAGTGAACTCTTCCCTAAGAAGCTTATCAAATTGTCTATGCATTTTCGCATGCTCCATGGGGTTTACTTGGTAAGGGAGAAAGAAAGCTTGACAGAATTGACCCAGGGACAAGATCATTTGCGTGTTGAATGTCCCATTTAGGTGGAAGTTTATCCCATAAGTCATCTGGTGGGATATCACAAATTCTTTCCAAATCCACATCACTAGTCATATGGGTGTCCACCATCGTATCCACACTAATCTCCTTTTCAAACTCATTCGCATTCACTACGCTAAGAGACTTGGATTGGGACTCCCCATCATTTAGGTCACACTTGACAATTGGGAGTGGTGCGACCTCAATTTCTTCAACCTCTTCATCACTAGCACCCATTCCTCTATGCCCAATAATGGTGAGTGATGCCTCGATTTCTTCTTTGTCATCATTATCAATTTCAGGCACACGCTCTACCACTTCATAAACAACCCGTTTAGGCCCTTTCAACTTGCCATTCGCCAAGGCATTGTATTAAACATCCTCCCCATAGTAGGGGCTAGCTTGATTGGACGCCTCTAATTGTGTGACTCGATCTTGAGGTGCTCCACTCTGGGCCAATATGGTGTCCAAACGTCGGAGAATAGTGGCCAATTTTTCAAGAATCTGATCCTGACTCATGGTGGTGATGTGTAATCCAAAACCTTGACCAGAACGAGTGGGCATAAACAAAGGACGAATCTGGATTGAATTTTGAGGCCCTACAACTCTTTATGTTATGACCAAGAAAAAAGTTTCTACCCTAGACGTCGCAATATGAAATTCTAAGCTATATGATGCATGCACTAACCAACCCTAGATGTGATGGATGGGATGCTCCAGACACCGTATGCTAAGAGCGTAGGCTCTGATACCAAAATTTGACGCAGGACAATGGACCTATCAATATGATGCGGAATGGAACTAAGCGGAAGTATGAACCAATGAATAATTAAATTAAATTTACTCAAATCACAAGTACATAAATCCAAATAAGCCATAAATTATGTTCCATAACCATAACTAGAAACAAATAATGAAGGAACGCTAAAATCTCAAAACCTTGGACCTATGGAAGGTCGAACTTCCATGTCCAAGTTGGTGCAGCCGTAGGCGGGACAAGATCAAACACCGTCTCTCTCGTAGGATAACTGATTCAAATCCACGAATCTATCGAAAAGAACACTCGATCTTCCTTGATTTCTCAAGAGGCCACTCGAAGAACACGAGCAAAAAACAAAGATAAATCTCAAAGAAATTGTATTAAAAATATTCAATAATGTCTAAAATTAAAAATAACAACTATTTATATCATATCAAACCCTAAGCTACGTAACTTAGGAGTCCTAATTGAGAAAGTAAAGAAAAATCAAGCAAAATGGAAAGAGAACGTTCAAATTAGCAAGTTCGCGCGCACCATCTGCGCGGGGCCGACCGGTCGGTCGAGTGCCAAAACAGTCCGGAGAGTTTGGATGAATTCTGGACAATATTCGACCGGTTTGACGACCGGTCGGGACCGACCCAAAATAGTCCAGAGAGTTGGGCCTGTTCTAGGTGATAATTCGACCGGTTGTTGGACCGGTCGTCGAACCCGTCGTTGATGGTGGACGACCGGTCGTCAGGCACTAGTTTTTGACCAGTTTGTTGACGCTTGACGCTTTCTTTGAAGTCTTCCGCGGGCCTTTTATTTGGTCCATCTTCATCATGTAAAGCTGAGCAATCTCCTCTACATTAGTCTCCCCTCCTTGAAAAGAACTTGTCCTCGAGTTCGCATTCATCTCTGGTTCATGGTACTCGTACAAATCAGCTACGTTAAACGTACGAGAGATCTCGAATTTCTCTAGAAGATCAACAACATAGGCTTTGTCATTGATCTTTCGGAGGATTGGTACCGGTCCAATCTTCTTGTATTTGGGCTTGTTGTATGTACCGGAAGGGAAACACTCATTGCGTAAATGAACCATAACTTGATCGCCAACCTCGAAGAGCCTTGCACGACGATGCTTGTCGGCTTCCTGCTTGTATTTTTGATTTGACTCTGCCAGCTTGTCTTGCACTTCAACATGTATTTCCTTGATCCTTTCTGCCATGTTCTCGGCGGTTATGCTTCGTGCTGGTACTTTGGGTAAGGGAACAAAGTCAAGCGTGTGATGAGGAGTACACCTATACACAATCTGAAATGGAGACTTCCCTGTGGATCGATTTGCCATATTATTGAAGGCAAACTTGGCTTGCGAAAGGGCTGAGTCCCACTGCTTTGGCTTGTCCCCTGAGATGCTCCGGATGAGATTACCCAATGTTCTGTTTACAACTTCGGTTTGACTGTTTGTCTGCGGATGATAATCACTACTAAACTAAAGTTGAGTATCAAATCGACTCCACAACGTTGGCCAAAAGTGGCTAACGAGCTTCTTGTCCTGGTCTGACGTAATGGTCTTGGGAACACCATGCAATCTCACTACCTCCTTGAAAAATAAGTTGGCCACATTCGTTGCATCAAATGTCTTCTTGCACGGAATGAAATGGGCTATCTTCGAAAACCGACCTACCACCACAAACACCGAATCTGTACCTCGTTTTGTTCGTGGGAGACCGAGAACAAAGTCCATCGAGATATCCTCCCAAGGACCCTCTGGAATGTGCAATGGAATGTAGAGGCCCGTATTCTGAGAATGCCCCTTGGAAGCTTGACAAATGTGACATCGTTGAACCATCCACCCCACATTCAGCCTAGGTGAGGCTAATAATAACGCTCCTTTACCAATATTTTCGTTGACGCAGGATGACCTAATTATGATGCATGCATATGTTCATGGATAATTCAACGGAATTACAGAAGCAATAACAGTAAAATATTCAACATTCACCATCATAATCTAAGAAAATCAAAAGGACACATGCAATAATGTGGGCCATCATCACAACCACGAAGTGTGGATTTCAAGTATTGTGTGGATTGGATCCGACGAGGGATGAAACCTCCCGATCTTGCATGGTTATGATCCAAATGTGCAATGAGATTCACTAGTTCAGGAGATCGAAGGATTTCTCGGATTAGGGAATGAAAATCTGAGAGAAATGGGTTTAGGGATCAATTCTTAGATTTTAGGGTTGCGGATAATGGGAGAAAATAAGTTTAGAAGAAAGAGGGAAGAAAAAGAATTACCTTAGAAGAAAGTTGGAAGGAGGGGAAGACGAAAGAAGAAGAAGATTGGGGAAGAAGATGTAGATCCACAGAGAGAAGGAGAGGAGGAAGAGGAGCCACCAAGCTTTTCTTAATCAATAATCAACTAAATTCGTATTTAGGGCTTAATCCCTTTAAATAAAAATTAACAAATAAGGAAAAGACAAAACTACCCTTGAAACTTAAGCAAAACGAAATTAAAAAAAAAATAAAATTCACACTGGCGTCGGGCGCCCGATGACCAATCGGTCGAGCGCCCGACAGGGGCCAAAACAGTCCAACGACTAAACTAAAAAACTGATGAATTTCGGGCGCCTGGTCGGGCGCTCGAAGACGGTGAAAACTGTCCAGAGAATACAGCTTCAAATTGGGCGAATTTCGGGCGCTCGATGACCTCCAGTCGAGTCTTTTTTCTTCATACACACGTGTCTTCCCAGTGTGGGGTCTTCTACGTGCCAAACCACATGTGTAGGGCCTTCAATGCTCCTCACCATTCCTCAAGAATGATCCAGGCCCTATCATCGAGCCAAAGAGATGTAGGCGTCTCTCGCCTCCTATGCTGATAAACCCTAAAGGATTTGATGTCTGCATCATTCTCCTCGGCTGAGAAGAGCTCGACTCTGGCGAGATAAAGCTTTGTTGCATCTCTAACAAATCTGGACCAAGTCTTTGCAATTCGCCTTCTGTTAACCATCTAGAATCGGGCGGTGGCTTGTTCTTCTATTTTACAAGATATCTCTGGAAGGCTCTATCTCTCGTGGATACTATTGCTTCATCTACAATCCCTTCAATTTCTTCCTCATACTCAATCGGTGGGGGAAGGGGTGGAATGGGTTGAGAAGCAAACTCAGAATATGGCCACGGAAGAGAAGAGGTATCAATGACAGGATTAGGGGAATGGACTAGATCTTTCACATTAAACATTAGATTAATGCCCATTTCAGGTGAAAGGTCTATCCTATATTCATTATACCCAATTCTTCACAACACTTTGAATGGTCCAGCACCGCAAGCTTGTAATTTCTTAGCGGTCCCATGAGGAAATTGCTCTGGCCTTATCCCCACCATTACATTATCTCCTTCTTGAAATTCTTGTAACTTACGATGCGAGTCAGTTAAACGTTTATAACTATCATTGCTCCTATTAATCCACTGTCTAATATATGTATGCAACTCATGAAGGTGTCGTGCAAATGCGTCAGTTGACTCTGACGATTTAGAGGAGGATAAAATGAATGAAACTAATGGACTCTCTAGCGAAGCAACAAACTTGAAATAAACAACCCTATGGAAATAAACAACCCTATCAAAATGACCCTTCTTGTGGGTGACACATGATTTCTCATTATAAGTGTTATAAACAAGGATGATGTTCAGGTATCCCAATAATTGAGAACACATACTTTTGATGCCAAGTCTTGAACAGATCTTGACATTGGCCATTATGCTCAATGTGTCATCAAGATGCGAGATGGGGGCTCTGACCATCACATCTATCATGCCGTGAATGCATCGCACTGAGATTTTGTAGACGGCCAGAATTTACTCACACGTGCGCCACATGCCATTGTTCTTAGAAGTGAAAAGGGCAGGCATGGCACACAACAAAACTCCAACTCAAACTTCCCCCTGATTGAATTCTTCCTCGAGAAGTTTATCAAATTGATGCTGCATTTCTGTATGTTCTGCAGGGTTCGCTTGGTATGGAGGAAAGCTTGACAGAATCGACCCAGGGACAAGATCGATTGTGTGTTGAGTGTCCCATTTGGGTGAAAATTCATCCTGTAAACAATCTGTTGGGATATCACAAGTCGTGTGGGTGTCTACCATCATATCCTCACTAGTCTCTTTTTCAAACCCGTTCGTGTTCATTACGGTAAGAGACTTAAATTGGGACTCTCCATCACTTAAGTCACACATGACATCTGGAAGTGGTGCGGTTTCAATTTCTTCGACCTTTTCATCACTTGCACGTACTTCGTCATTCTCAACGATGGTTTTGTCACGACTCAAGTGACCTCCAAGCCCACCACCATGGAGCTCGAGTATAATTTTGTCATGTAGAGAATACCGTGGGATGCATAATCGGTTCTCGTAGAATAGGAACCCATCCTGAATATGGAAAGTCGCTAGGATGGTTGTCATTGCTTCGTGCCCATTTGTCTTTGAAATCTTCGTCATCGGCATATAATTTCTTGAGGTAATCAAACCCAATCACCTCGCTGGATAGTGTGACGAGGAGTGCGGCTCGGCGACTCAGAGCATCCGCTACCTTGTTTTGTTGGCCAGACTTGTGCTTCAACATAAAGGTGAATTCCTGCAAAAATGCAACCCATCTAGCATGCACACGACTGATGTTAGTCTGACTATTGATAAACTTTAAAGCTTGGTGGTCGATGCTTAGAAGAAACTCTCTTTGAATGAGGTAGTCTCGCCAATGCCAGAGAGCTTGTACCACAGCGTACAACTTTATCTTATACGTGGACCATTTCTTCCTAGTGTCGCTAAGCTTCTCACTGTAGAAGGCAATGGGCTTGCCCTCCTAGGATAATACGGCTCCAATCCCTACATAGGACGCATCATAGTCCACCTCAAAGACCTTGTCGAAATTAGGCAATACGAGGACCGGGGTGGATGAGAACTTGTGCTTGATCTCAGAGAAACTACGATCGGCTTCCTCAGTCCCACTGAAATGGTCATTTCTTCATGCAATTCGTGATGAGCGCGACTATTGTGCTGAAATTCTTGACAAAACGACGATAGAAGGTGGCCAACCCATGAAAACTACGTGCTTTATGGATGTTGGTTGGGGTAGGCCACTCACGCATGGCCTTCACCTTGTTGTCGTCCACTCGGATACCCGTGGATGATACAATAAACCACAAGAATAATAGGCGGTCCGTCAGAAAATATTACTTCTTCAGGTTTAGGTGGAGCTTGTTATCTTGGAGCACCTAATGCACTTCTCTGAAGTGTGCCATATGAGCTGTCTCGTCTTGGCTGTAAATCAGGATATCATCGAAGTAAACCACAACAAAACGACTAATGAACGGCTTTAACACTTGATTCATGAGCCGTATGAAGGTACTTGGTGCGTTCGATAACCCAAATGTCATAACCAGCCACTCATAGAGTCCCTTCTTGGTGTTGAAAGCTGTCTTCCATTCGTCCCCAGGGCGGATACGAATCTGATAAGACTTGCTTCGCAAATCCAGAAAACACTTTCGAACCTTCGAGCATGTCCAGAATATCATCCAACCGGGGTATCAGAAACCTGTACTTTATGGTAATCTTATTGATCACCCGGCTGTCCACACACATTCGCCAACTCTCATCCTTCTTGGGAGTCAATAGGGCCGGGACTGACGCAGGGACTCATGCTCTCTCTCAACATCCCCTTCTTCAGTAAATCATCCACTTGGCTTTGAAGGATTTCACTCTCCTTAGGGCTTAACCGGTAGTGCGGCCTGTTGGGCAAGCTCGCCCTTGGAATGAAATCGATGTGATGTTGTATATCCCTCATCGGGGGTAGTCCTTGGGGGGGTTCTTCGGGCCATGTATCGCTGAATTCATTGAGGTTAGGGCGGAGGCTCGAGGGTATAATATGCTCCCCTGAGCCTTTCCCGTTCACCACCATGGCGTAGATTTCGCTCGTTTCCTTGGCCTCTTCCTCAAATTCCCTTATGGTAAGAAGATAGTTCCCCTCCACTACGGAAGTCTTGAGGCCGCTCTCGGGTGACATAGGAGTGATGATACGCGTCCTCCCATCGTTTACAAACATGTAGATGTCATCACGCCCGTGATGGGTAGCGTCTCGGTCCGATTGCCATGGACGACCGAGGAGGATGTGACATGCTTCCATGTCGATTACATCGCACAATACCTCATCCTTGTAGCTTCTACCAATGAAAAATGAAATTAAGCATTGTTCGGTTACCTTGGTGTCGTTAGCCTTCTTAATCCAGCCAATAAGTATGGTGCATGGTGCTTTGTTGTCGGCAACTTGAGCTTGTCCACTGTCACCTTGGACACAATATTCTCGTTACTCCCGCTATCGATGATAACATCATAAATTTTCCTGTTCACTGTGCATCGGGTGCGGAAGATGTTATGGTGCTGAGGATGGGCTTCAACTCGAGGTGTATAACACAAACGCTGAATAACCAAGGACTCCCCATGGTCCTATTCTATCAAATCAGCTTCCTCACCGTAATCCTCTTCCTTGGCCTGATCATACTAGCCATTCTTAGGCTTACTCTTGACGTACTCTTCCCCACCTCCATTCGTGGCCAAGTTAGCCGCTGGGCGATTTAGGCATGTGTTGGACAAGCGACTCGGCTGGCCACATCGCTAGCAATGATTTGGCCTGGGTCGTGCATAAGGATTTGGCTCTTGATTTGGGCCAGTCGTGGGAGGCACAGTGCGTTGAGGCCTGGGATGACTGCTACCCACTGCCTGGCTTGTGGTCATGGAGGCGGTTGTACTTGTCCCCCAACAGGTTTCTTCCCTTTGGCCTGAGAAACTTCCTGAACTGTAGCAGGAGGAGCGCGAGGTGTAGGGTGTGATCGCGTAGGAACCCTAATAAGTTGAGTTTCCGCGCGGTTCCCATAGTGTAGCGCCTCTTCCATCGTCCATACCGGTTGCATGTGCACTAGGTCCTGAATATTTTGCCTTAGACCGCCAACAAACCTCGCGGTTTTCTGTGCATCTGTCTCCGTTAAATCGTTACGGGTGGCTAATTGGTTCAACTCGGTTGCGTACTTTTCAACGGTCCGATTGCCCTGATGGCAATTTTGATATTGCTGGAATAGGACCTGTTCTTAGTCGTGGGGTAGGAAGTGCGATAGAAGGAGTTGTCGCATCCGTGGTTATGACCGAATGGGCAATTTGTTTTGTTGGGTGCGAGAGAGTTGTAATTGTTCCCACCATGCCGAAACACCCGACTTCAACTTGTACGCAACAAGTTTAACCTTTTGATCCTTCGGAACTTCCATGTAATCGAAGAAGTTCTCTACCTCCGCTAGCCAATCCATATACTCCTCTATTCTAAGCATGCCATTGAAGCTTGGTCGGTTCTCCCTTACCTCTATAACCGTAATCGTTTTGAGCTCTGCGATCATTATCATGCGCTTGCGCTCTCACAAGGATATTCTCGGTGTCATCGTTGCTGCCATCCGAATTCACATGATTCGGTCGCCGATTTGCGGCCGGGAGGGCTAGACGGATTTGTTGGGTTGTTCCGAACTTCCACCGCGGGTGGCTAGACACCCACCGAAACTTGCTGCTGGGCCAAGGCCGCAACGATCTGATCGAGAGACTGTCGTAGCCCTTGCATAGACGTCTCTACCGATCTTTGGAGGAGTTCCATTCTCTCTGCCTAGTATTAGATCCCTTGATCACAATCAGCGGGATTGTTGCCTCGATTGTCGCTAGAAGCCATCACCCGAGGTTGTTCCTCGCTCTGATACTTGGCGCAACCGTAGACGGGACGAGATCGAACATCGTCTCTCTCGTAGGATAATTGATTCGAATCCACGAATCTATCGACAAGAACACCCGATCTTCCTTAATTTCTCAAGGGGCCAGTCGAAGAACACGAGAAAAAAGAGAGATATATCTCAGAGAAATTGTATTAAAAATATTCAATAATGTCTAAAACGAAAAATAACAACTATTTATATCATATCAAACCCTAAGCTACGTAACCTAGGAGTCGTAATGGTGAAAGGAAAGAAAAATCAAGCAAAATGGAAAGAGAACGTTCAAATTAGCAAGTTCACGCGCACCATCCGCGCGGGGGCCGATCGGTCGGTCAATTCCAAAATAGTCTAGAGAGTTTGGATGAATATCAGACCGGTCGTCAGTATGACTAACCGGTCGGGACCCAAAACAGTCCAGAGGTTGGGCCTGTTCTGGGTGATAATTCGACCGGTCGTCGAATAGGTCGTTGGTGGTGGACGACCAATCGTCGAACCAGTCGTTGATGGTGGACGACCGGTCGTCAGGCACTGGTTTTCGACCAGTTTGTTGACGCTTGACGCTTTCTTTGAAGTCTTCTGTGGGCCTTTTCTTTGGTCCATCTTCATCATGTAAAGTTGAGCAATCTCCTCCACATCACAAGCATAGGTTAATCCTTCAAATTATGTATAGGGTTCTGGGGTTCTAAGGTATAGTTGAAAATTAGGGATAGACGCGGATTAAGGTTGGGGTTAGGGTTTGGATAATTTGGGAATTGAGGATTTAGGGTTTTAGAGCTATAAAAGGGGAAATTCGGATTTCGATGTGATGTGGTGGTCGAATTTGAGAATCGGTGTAGGATTAGGCTAGTTTGATGAAAATGGATAGGAAAATGTTATGATTTTGGTGAAAAGCTAAGAAAAAGGGGTTGTGGGCTGATTCTGAATGGAAAACGGCCAAAGGGATTGTGGGTTTGGCCTTGGATTCATAGAAAATTCAAAGGTTCTCTAAATTGGATGAAACTTACCTTAATCTTGTGGAGAAGAAGAGAAAAGTGATAGGAGAAGGATGGTCGACATCACACTGTTAGCATCGCATGAAAAAGAGCTCCACTTGCTGGAGTTTTCATGCTCATCTCAAGCAAGAAGGGTTTTCTCAAAATTCATAAACTTTCATTAATGAAATAGGGTTCTTGTGAAGAATATACAAGCCATGAAATAGAAAAGTGCACTAAATTGCCTAAGAAAACAAAAAAGAACAAAAAAACGCCTAAACAAAAGAGACGGGATTGTCGGCCCGATTCGGCCCGTTAGGCTTGAAGACACAAAAAGTATCTAGATGTGCTCCTACACTGGTCCTGCTACACGTCCAGCCATAGAGAGTGGGGTCCGCCTCGTCCTTTGATACATTCGTAACGGCGGATGTAGGATGTCCCCATCAATACATCTATGCATGCTTTTGGACTTTTGTGTAAATGAGTTTTTTATTTATTCCGATGAGTAGTTACTTATTAAATTATAATACCCAACTTGCGTATATTGATAAGAAAATATTTTGTTGGGAAAACTTGACAACCTGAATTCTTCTCAAACCCGAGGGGGAAAAACTTGACAACTCGTATGATTCATTTTTTCTTTCCACTACTTCATGCTATTAATGTGATGTGTGAGTTGGAGTTGTATTGAGAGGTAAGATTTGAATCCTACGATGCGCTGAAGCCCGTAGGTGTGATTTGACAAACTTTTAGGTTATTAGTCCTTCGTATCACGCAATGTTGTGAAATCACATATGCGATTGCATGCGATCAACATATTCTCTTTGCATATGCGATCGCATATCTTTTTTTTTTCTTTTTTTTTTTTTTAAATATGGAAAAATTGAAAAAAATCTAAAAAATTAGTAAAATTTACCTAATTAGTAAAAGTGATTGGATAACTTATTTTACCTTTTTCATTATAATTTGAGTGTTTCATTAAGTTATATAGTTAATTACTTATATTATATTTACATAAATTTTAACAAAACAACTTACAAGCTACATTAAAAGAGAAAATGACAAGTTTAAATATAATGACACATCCCTACCCCTCTTTATATTAAAATATAATTAATAATGACAAGTTTATCCTTTAACAAAAGCCAATTGATAATGACAAGTCTATCCTTTAGTAACAAAAGCGAAAATGTGTTTGTTTCTCATTTCCCCTAGGTAAATACACGTAAATGAGGAATGATTAATTACAATATAATTACCTGCACTTTTTTCAAGGCTGACAATAGCAATTTGCTTTTTGTACACTAAAACCGAGGATGCGAATTTCATGTGGGGCCCACTGTGATACATGTGGCTTATCCATGCCGTCCATCCATTGTGCGAGGTGATTTTAGGGCATGAACCCAAAATCGAGGCAAATTCAAAGCTCAAGTGGACCACGCCACATGAAACAGTGAGTTGAATGACGACCATTAAAAACCTTTTATGACCACAATTTCCTATGGTGTGGGCCACTTGAGCTTTAGATCTGCCTCATTTTTTGGCTCATGCCCTAAAATGTTCCGGTAAAATGGATGGACGACGTGGATATGCCACAGACATCACAGTGGGGCCCATGAATGTACGTCGATCCTTTTCAAACGTTTTTTACAAGTAGGAAATACTCGTTCCTGTCAAACAAAGGTAAATGGTCATAATTACCTACTTACATTTATTTACATGCATTTACGTGGGGGAAATGAAAAACAAACACTCCCCCATAATCATATATAAGGGCTAGAAGCCTAGAAGATAGAGATAGGTGGGCCGTAAAGTGGTACGGTCCACATTTGTTAACACTCCCCTTCAAATAGGAGCACACACACATATCATGAATACCAAGCTTGATAAAAATAAACCCTCTAAATGAGTATGTCCCAGAGATTTAGTGAACATATCTGCTAACTTATTTTGGGTCTTGACGAATGCCATGCAAATTTCTTTGCTAGCCACTTTCTCTCAGATGAAGTGGGAATCTATGTTAGTTTGCTTGGTTCTCTGATGATAGATAGGATTGTTGGCAATGTGAGAGGCAACGTGATTCTCACAATACAACCTCATAGGAATATCAACCATAAACCCAAGTAATTTCAAAGTATCGTTATCGCTACTAGCTTTGCTGGCCAGGGATACGGAAACAATGTCGATATCGCCGATAATATCGTCGATAATTGGAAATTCAGGAAAACATTGGCAAAAATGGGGAAAATGGTGGAATTTTCAATGTAACTTCACGAGATGCTAAAATACACATATTTGCATATTTGGGAATAAAAGAAATTACAAAGAGAATACATATATAAAAAGTTTTCATTTAATGGGAGGCACACAAATTGCATAGTATCATAAATAGATATTCTTGGTATTGCCCATCCGTCGAGAGAGTTTATAAACAAATAAAGATCCCTGGTATCATCCTCTATGCTGAGATATACCATGATCTAACTATCCCATCCATCCCATTTACCCATCCAACCATCCTATCTATCCATCCAACTATCCAACTTTCCATCCAAACATCCATTGGTATTTCAGAATATTGACAACACGATATTTCGTCGAGAAATCATTGACAACTAGAAAGGAAACGAAAGACTGTGGTCTCGATATCACCCATGTTGCAACTTGCAATAACAATAATATCCCAATATGATCGATATTATCGTCGACAATTTGAACATGCATACAACCATGCGCCCTTAAAAAAATTGAAATGAAATTTTTTTTAATAAACAGTTTTTTGATGATATCGATATTTTGGCGATGTTATCGAAATATCGCTGATACACTGGGGAAATTACACTAGGAATTTACTCAGTCGAAAATATTGGTGATGTCAATACAAGCGACACCTAGAATTTACACAATCGAAAATAGTGGCGATATCAATACATTAGTGATGGTTAGTGATACATCGCTGATACTTGAATTTTTTTATACTACCGGTGTTTATCAGTATCACTACCAATGTTATCGGTATTGCCGAGCAGGAGAAACATATAATATTGGGGATATTTTGATAATATTGGGGATAGAATGAACCCAAGTTTGCATATCAACGTCTTTAGCCAAATGAGATCACAGTGTCGCGTGGGCCATTGTCTTGTATTCTGTCTCAACGCTTGAACGAGCTACTAGCCTCCTACACTCTGCTTTTTACTCTTCAATGTAACAAGATTAACACCTGCAAAGGTAAATTAGCCAATAATAGGTGCTAGCCAATAATAGATTAGCACCTGCAAAGGTAAATTAGCCAATAATAGGTGCTAGCCAATAATAGATTAGCACCTGCAAAGGTACGTTGGCTAGTAATAGATCACCTGTCAGATGGAGAACTAGTCCAGTATGCATCAGAATACCCTTTTACTCGAAGATATCCATTCCACTTATAGAAGATACCAAGACTCGAAGTTCCTTACAAAGGCAAAGTAGTAAGCTTGGCTAGGTTTCACCTCGAATTCAGATACCACTTTCCTGAACTTATTGAACCAAACTCTTGGGGATTGCTTTAAACCATAAATTGACTTCTTGAGTTGGCACACCTTATCTGACCCTCCATGAGCAACAAAATCAGGTAGTTGTTCTTCAATAAGATCTCCATGAAGAAAAGCATTCTTCATATCAAGCTGATATAGAGGCCAATCAAAAATTGTGGCAACAAAAACCACACGTACAGAATGAAGCTATGCTATAGGGAGAGGTCTTTGAATAGTTGACTCTTAGAGTTTGGGAGTACCCTTTAGCAACTAACCGGGCTTTTAACCGATCAATTGAGCCATCGAGGTTACTTCACTATATGCACCCATTTACACCCAACTGCACGTTTTACGATAGGTAGTTCATTTAATGTCCAAGTTCGATTTTTATAGAGGACAACCATCTCCTCTTCCATAGCTGGTTTCCACCTATTAGTATTGAGAGCCTCTAGGAGAGAATGAGGAATAGACACAAGATAAGGACAAATTAAATTGTTGAAATGAGGGAGATATACCAACAAAGGAAACAAATAGGAAAATATGATGTTGAGTGCAAGAACATGTATCTGTACATAGAGCAATGGGCAAATTACCTTCATTCGATGGTATAGGTGATGATTTAGAGGGAGCATGATCTTCTGATGGGTCAGGAGGATTGATAGAAGACACGCTTGAATGCACTCCATCTCCATGCTTTGAACATCTGGAGTAGACTTACAAAGGCGGATCTACGTGTTGTATTGGCATCTCCCCTACCACACAGTATATGTGTCTGGCACAATGGGTAAAGTAGGAGATATTTCTTTAAATTGCAGAGAGTGCACAATGGGTAGAGTAGAACTTTCTTCAAATTGTAAAGATTGCACAATGGGTAGAGTAGTTGAACTTTCTTCAAATTGCAAAGAATTTCTTCCCTAAGGGCCTGTTTGGATTCATGAAAAGCATGAGAAAGGAAATAGTGTTTCTTGGGAAACCTTATTTTCAGAAAATCGTGGGAAAGGAAAATTTTTTTCTTCCTTGTTTGCTTTTTGACAAGATTTTCATAGAAATTTAGGATTTATTTTCAAGTTTGTCGTTTGGCAAAACAAATTTTTTTCTTGAATTTCTTTTAGGTAGTCACTAGCATGTGTCAGATTAGCACATGTGGGATGCTTAGAGATGAATAGTGGCACATGTGGCATACATAGTATGCGTGAGCACTTGAAGTTTAGTTTTGTCACATGTGGTACATGTGAGGTACTTGAAGTTGTACGGTGGCACATCATGCGGCACAAAACACACATTGGCACATTTGACATTTGAGCACTAAAGCTAGATGACAGTACTTTTGCACATTGGCACCATTCGCACATGGCATATTTGAGGATTGAAGATGGACAATGGCATGTGTGGCACATTGGCGCATGTGGGCCACAAGTAAGATGAATGGTGGTACATGTGGAAGAATAGCATATGTAGGGTGCAAGAGAAGATGGATGGTGACACATGTGGCACATTAGCACATGTGGGGCACAAGAGAATATGGATGGTGGCACATGTGGCATAGTGGCGTGTGTGCAACATGACTAAAGATGGACAATGTCTCATTTGACACATTGGCACATGTGAGGAGATTGGACATGGATAGTGATGCATTTGGCCTTTAACCCTTGAGAAACCCATTTTTTCCCACAATTTCACACAAAGAAAGGCTTAACAAACAAAGGAAAGTGAGTTACATGGGAAACACCATTTCTTTTCCCATGCTTTCCTGTGAATCCAAACAGGCCCTCAGAGGAGTATGTTCAAAGAATGTGACATCAACTGACACAACTTTTGTGGGAAATAGGATTATAATAGTTGTTATCCCTGTTGTGTACAGGAATATCATTTGGCTAGCTTATTGACAATAGACTCATGGAAATTTAGGAATGTAAAGTACCAATGATAATGGATGTGATGGAGTAGGGTGAGCAATGCTCAACCCAGACACATGGGTTAAAGTAACATCCGCTAATGTCATAGAGGAAGTGAAGGTAGACTTAACTAACCGAGACAACACAGTGTGCTACTAATAATATGATCGGAAGCTCTAGAGTCAACGACCCAGTGTACGCTTTCAGAAGAAGTAAGATAAATCATACTCGACTGAGCAAGAGTGGTGGTGGAGAATGATGCGTGAGCAGAATGATCCTCTAGAAGCTTGGCATACTCTTCCTTGGACAAGGTAACTGTATCACTTGCAATACTGGACTTAGAATGAGCGGAGATGGGTTTGGAGACATAACCCTTAGCGCCATCATTTGAAGAGCGAACCTGATTTGCCAAAGTTGGTTTACCGATAAGATCCTAACACATATCAGTAGCGTGGTTATTAAGACCATAATGGGAGCACTGCCTATTACCATGAGCATGACTTCAGCTACCAGCAAATATGTACCACGGTCTCCCCAATTATTTCTACCTCCAAAGAGACCTCCCCCTGATTCTCTACCATCAAAATGGCCACCACAGCCATCATGACTTCCTCCATCTCCTCTACCAAACGCAGAGAGGAACTTAGCATTATGAAATTCCTTTCTTTGCCATCTCATGGTCTCATTCTTGTTAGATGGGTTGTTAGCACATTCAATTCTTCCCACATGCTTTGCAAGGCTGAATAGCATTCGCCAACACTCTTTATTCCTTATTGAAGAGCAAATATATTCTGAAGTAACTCTTAGATATGAGTTAAATTCTTCTTACCTGTATACATCTCCCTCAAGTTTTCCTACACTTGGTTGTCTTGAAAATGGTAACATTTTCACTAATCCGAGGCTCCATTCTATTCCAAGGCTCTAATCTGAGCATTTTCTGCTACCCAATCTTTGTATTATGATGAACTTTCTTTAGGTTTGGGGGAATTTAGATTCTTTAATTTCTTTTACCAATAAGAAATACCTCCATAGATGTGGGTCATTATAAGTAATTTTCTCCGTTAAGTTTGGTTGATGTAATATGAAGTTTTACCGACTCAGATATAGGCCAAAGACTAGTCTTGGCTTTGTTCTTGTCATCCATATTTGAAGGTGAAATCAAACACACAAGGGAAGAACTTCCTAACTTTAACTCACCCAACACGTATCTAAAGAACAATGTATATCAACAAACACAATTAGTTGATAGCATTACTAGTTTCAAACCTTCCACAAATACGCTTGCTCTTTTTATATTAAAATATAAAAGTAATAATGACAAGTGTATCCTTCAGTAACAAAAGAAAAAATACCAACTACGTCCTTTAATAACAAATGCAATAATGCTCACAAAGTCCTCAACGCTAATAATGACATATAAAGGCTAGAAGATAGAGATAGGTGGGCTGTACAGTGGTACAAACTACATCCGTTAATAGCTTATAAGACTGGTTAGAACTGGAACTGCTAACATAAACAGTGGTTGGGTCACTAGAAACCCATTTTGCACAACAAGAACTGTTCAATCTGCCCAGTGCAGTTGGTCCAGCTTTCTTTGTCTTCGTCTGGTCCAACAGGACTGGTCGACTGTCTCTGTGTGTTACAGATACCTTTATTTTATTTTATATCCTTCACATGGTGAATAGATGTCACGGTTGGACTGGGTAGACAAAATTGGGCTGGCTTGGACCAACCAGTAAGAGGGTAGGGTCAAATGTCACAGATTTTTTGTTGTATGATACATTTATTTTATTTTATATCCTTCATATGGCGAATAGATGTCATGGTTATACAAAATTGAGCTGGCTTGGACCAACTAGTCAGAGAAGTGGGTGAAGGTCCAATCTGGTTTTTAAATATTGTTTCCTGCTAATGTGGTTTTGTTGGACTGCTATTCCATTCCATGTAGTTGCGATATCTTTCTCTGTTGCCTGCTTCGATGCTGTATATAATTTATGTAGATTTCAGACATTTTTTCCGTAGTTGCTTGGGAGGACATACTACTGTGGTTTGATCATGGACCTTTTGCTCACTGTTGAATGCAGAAGTTCCTGAATGAAGCATCAAACTCATCACGTGGGTTACATGAACTAGGAGTTGAAGTAGACAAAACAACATGTGAAGAAAATTCTCAGGAAGAAGCACAGCAGGTAATAAGCCTTTTGATAATGGATGTAATTTGTCAATAAAGGATCGCTGGTTCCAAGTTACAGTTAAGTGTTTTGCAGGTCATCTACTATATATCGTCATTAATGTTGCTGTTATTTGATCTTCTGCTTAAAAGGTTGATCGCATCCTGGGGTGTCGAGTGCAAAGCATCGATGTTATGTCTTCACCTCATGTTCAACCCATCTCACTCGCAACTTCCCCAGCACATTCTGAGCCTGGGTGCCAATCTCCAAGGCTTACAGGTGGCTCGCCTTGTCCTGATTTACTTATTTTGAGAAGTCATGATGGAATATCAGAAGACCATTCTGCCGGCATAAAAGCTTCAGAAGTGAAGGACAATGAAAAGCTCCAAGCTGCTGTACCCCAGAATACCACTGATCGAGTTGATGGAGACAAAATTGGAGAGGATGATATTGGACTGGATAAAGTTGATATGGAGAAATCTTTCATTGACCTCAATGCTTCCAAAAGTGAAATTCAAGAAGAATCTGCTTTAAGTACTGCAGATGTTGGAGAATTTGCTGGAAAGGTAGAGACAGACGAGAAAGTTGATGTTCAACACAATGATGCAATCCTAGAGACAAGGCAAAATGCCACAGGCGAAAACGAGATACAGAATGCAGTATCAAAGGAATCTGTGCCAACAGGCAAGGAAAATGTCTTATATGAATTTTTAGTCAAGTGGGTGGGGCAGTCTCACATCCATAACAATTGGGTTGTGGAATCCCATTTGAAAGTTTTAGCTAAGAGAAAGTTAGAGAATTACAAGGCCAAGTACGGAACTGCTGTGATAAATCTTTGCCAGGAACAGTGGAAGACGCCACAACGAGTTATTGCTCTTCGTACTTCTAAGTCTGGTAAGAGTGAGGCTTTGGTTAAATGGCACGGTCTTTCATATGATGAATGCACCTGGGAAAGCTTAGAGGAAACTATCATCGAAAGATCTGAACGTTTGATTGCTGAATTCAAGAAGTTTGAACGCCAAGCACTGGATAGGGATGCTGCTGGGGACAATTTGCCGAGGACTCAAGGTGGTAAACAAAATGAGATAGTTCCTCTCATAGAGCAGCCTGAATATCTTAAAGGTGGCTTGCTGTTCCCACACCAGTTAGAAGCATTGAACTGGTTGCGCAAATGCTGGCATAAATCTAAAAACGTGATCCTTGCCGATGAGATGGGGCTTGGGAAAACCGTATCTGCTTGTGCTTTCATTTCATCATTGTATTTTGAGTTTAAAGCTAGGTTACCTTGTCTAGTCTTGGTTCCTCTTTCCACAATGCCTAATTGGCTTGCTGAGTTTTCATTGTGGGCCCCACATTTGAATGTTGTGGAGTATCATGGGAGCGCAAAAGCAAGGTCGCTAATTCGCCAATACGAATGGCATGCAAGTGATCCAAGCGGGCTGGAGAAGAAAACGACATCATATAAATTCAATGTTCTCTTGACTACTTACGAGATGGTGCTTGTGGATGCATCCCACCTCCGTGGAGTTCACTGGGAGGTTCTTGTGGTTGATGAGGGGCACCGTCTTAAAAACTCAGAAAGTAAGCTTTTCAGTATGCTTAACAAATTTTCTTTTCAACACCGTGTACTGTTGACTGGGACTCCTCTACAGAACAACATAGGCGAGATGTACAACTTGCTGAATTTCTTGCAGCCGGTTACATTCCCTTCTCTATCAGCATTTGAAGAGAAATTCAATGATCTTACTACTGCAGAGAAAGTTGATGAACTGAAAAAGCTTGTTGCACCTCATATGCTTCGAAGGCTTAAGAAAGATGCTATGCAAAATATTCCCCCCAAGACCGAACGCATGGTTCCCGTTGAATTATCATCCATCCAGGCAGAATACTACCGTGCAATGCTTACAAAGAATTATCAGATACTGCGGAATATAGGAAAAGGGGTTGCTCAGCAGTCAATGCTAAATATTGTCATGCAACTACGAAAAGTGTGCAATCATCCATATCTCATACCGGGAACCGAGCCAGAATCTGGGTCAGTAGAGTTCCTCCAAGAAATGCGAATAAAGGCATCAGCAAAGCTGACTTTGTTGCATTCTATGCTTAAGGTATTAAGTAAGGAAGGTCACCGTGTTCTTATATTTTCACAGATGACAAAACTTCTTGACATCCTTGAGGATTACCTGACTGTGGAGTTTGGGCCCAAGACGTTTGAGAGAGTGGATGGTTCGGTGTCAGTGGCGGACCGTCAAACAGCGATTGCACGCTTCAACCAAGACAAGTCTCGCTTTGTCTTCCTATTATCAACACGATCTTGTGGCCTTGGGATAAATCTGGCTACTGCTGATACTGTGATAATTTATGATTCTGATTTCAACCCACATGCTGATATTCAGGCAATGAATCGAGCGCATCGGATTGGGCAGTCGAACAGACTTCTGGTATACAGGCTTGTTGTACGTGCTAGTGTTGAGGAGCGTATCTTGCAACTTGCCAAGAAGAAATTGATGCTTGATCAGCTTTTTGTAAACAAATCAGAATCTCAAAAGGATGTGGAGGACATTCTACGTTGGGGAACAGAAGAACTTTTTAGTGATTCTGGTGTAGCTGGAAAGGATATAAATGAAAATTCCAGCAACAAAAGTGAGGTCGCTGGAGAGACAGAGCAGAGGCATAGGAAGAGGGTTGGTGGCCTAGGAGATGTATACAAAGATAGATGTACTGATGGATGCACAAAGATTGTTTGGGATGAGAATGCAATTTTGAGGTTGCTTGACCGTTCAAATCTGCAGTCTGGACCTGCTGAAAGTGCTGATGGAGATTTGGAGAATGATATGCTTGGCTCTGTAAAGGTGAATTCTTGCACTTCTCTATGTTGTTTTCTTATATTCATAAAATGCCATTTGCTTGTTCGTAATTTTTTTTGGCATTCGTCTTTAATATTCTAAGGGGCTGTTTGGCATCTCTACTAATAAGAGCTTATTTGTTTAGGGGGCGTTTGACATCTCTACTCTAATTCAATAAGAGCCTTTTGAATAAGAGCTAGTTCAATAAGCTCTTTTTGTTCTAGCTCTTGTTTTAAATAAACCCGTTTGGTAAAATCTCCAAAAAAGCTCTTATTTAAAATAAGAACATTTGGTAAAACTTTCAAATAAGAGTCCTTTTAAGGGTAGTTGATGTCATTTTTAAAGATTACAACAACTTAAATATAAGAGCAATTTAAATGGTTGTTTGGGTGGACCGTCCATCATGTGGGGCCCAACATCAAAGCTAATTGTCCTTTATGTGGGGCCCCTCAATGTCCACTACCTAGCATCAGTGCTAATTGACCTACTTGATGTGCATGTTTCGTCATGTTGGGCCACACTTTGATGTGGCTATCTATCATGTGGGGCCTACCTTTGATGTGAACCTTTCATTACGTGGGCCCACCTTGATGTGGGGCTGCACTTCAATATGAGCCATTCATTATGAGGGGCCCATCTTTGATATCCACCATCCATCATGTGGGTCCTACCTTTGTTGTGGACCACTATCATGTGGGGCCCACATCAAGTAGGTAGTCCATCATGTGGGACCCATTTGATGTCCACCATCCATCATGTAGGTCCCACCTTGGCTATGGACTATCCATCATGTGGGGTCCAACCTGCAAGATGGGTCATTCATCATGTAGGCCCCCCTTTAATGTCAACCTTCCATCATGTGGTCCCACATTCAATATCCACCATCCATCACTTGGATCCTACCTTTGATGTGGACCATCCATCATGTGGGTCCCACCTTTGTTGTGGACCATCTATCATGTGGGGCCCACTTGATGTGGATAGTCCATCATGTGGGACCCACCTTTGATGTCCACCATCCATCATGTAGGTCCCACCTTTGCTATGGACCATACATCATTTGGGGCCCAACGTTCAATATGGGTCATTCATCATGTGGTCCCACATTTAATGTCAATCTTCCATCATGTGGTCCCACATTCAATGTCCACCATCCATCATGTGGGTCCCACCTTTGCTATGAACCTGTCCATCATGTGGGGCCCACTTGATGTGGATAGTCCATCCATCATGCGGGGCCACATTTTAATGTGGGTCATCCATCATGTGGGACCCACCTTTGGTGTTCACTGTCAATCATGTGAGGCCCAACCTTCAATATGGGTTGTTCATCATGTGGGCCTACCTTTGATGTCAACCTTCCATCATGTGATCCCACTTTCAATGTCCTCCATCCATCATGTAGGTCCCACCTTTGATATGGGTGTTCATCATGTGGGGCCCACCTTTGATGTGATTATGCATTATGTGGGCCCACCTTGATGTGGAAACCCACTTTCAATATGGGTTGTTCATTATGTGCGCCCACCTTAGAGATATTCTAAAGAAGAGGAGAGTATAAGATGGGAATTACTTAAAAAGTTTAAGGACAAACTAGTCCAAAAATTAATTAAAAATGTCTACCCGCTTAAGCTAAATAAGCTCTTAAAGAACAAGTGACCTCTCCGTCACTTATTATTTAAGAGTTTTTTTGCTAGTTTATGAAAAAATAAGCTCTAAAATGAAAGCTTTACCAAATGGTCTATTTTCATAATAAGAGCTTATTTTTTTAGAATAAGCAAATAAGCTCTTATTAATAGATTTGCCAAACGCCCCCTCATTCTAAAAAAATAAGCTCTTATACTGGAAATAGACCTTTTGGCAAAGCTCTAATTTTAGAGCTTATTTATTTTTTTAAAACTAGCAAAAAAGCTCTTAAATAATAAGTGATGGGGAGGTCACTTTTTCTTTAAGAGCTTATTTGGCTTAAGTGGGTAGACATTTTTGGTTAATTTTTGGACAAGTTTGCCCTTAAACATTTTAAGTAATTGCCATCTTACCCTCTTCTCCTCTTACAATCTCTCTAATGTGGGCCCACATAATGCATGACCACATCAAAGGTGGGCCCCACATGATGGACGACTCACATCAAAGGTGAGACCTACACAATGGATTGTGGACATTGAAGGTGGGACCACATGACGGAAGGTTGAGATCAAAGGTGGGCCCACATGATGAACGAACCATGTTGAAGGTTGGACCCCACATGATGGACGGTCCACAATAAAGGTGGGACCCACATGATGGATGGTGAACATCAAAGGTGGGTCCCCCATGATGGATGGTCCACATTAAAATGTGGCCCCGCATGATGGATGAACTACCCACATCAAGTGGTCCCCACATGATGTAGCAAAGGTGGGACCCACATAATGGATGGTGGACATCAAAGGTGGGCCTACATGATGGACCATCCACGTTGAGTGGGCCCCACTTGATGGATGGTCCACATCAAAGGTGGGCCCCATATTGAAGGTGCCCCCACTTGATGGATGGTCCACATCAAGGTGGGCCCACATAATGCACAGTTCACATCAAAGGTGGGCCCCACATGATGGATGGCCCGCATCAAAGTGTGGCCCAGCATGATGGACCATCCACGTTGAGTGGGCCCCACTTGATGGATGGTCCACATCAAAGTTGGGATCCACATGATGGATGATGGACATCAAAGGTGGGCCCACATGATGAACGACCCATATTGAAGGTGGGGCCCCACATGATGAATGGTCCACATCAAGGTGGCCCACATAATGGATGGAGTGGGCCTCACATGATGGATGTCCCACATGAAAGTGTGGCCCCTCATGATGGACTATGCACATAAAGTAGGCCCCACCTAATTGACGGTCCACATCCAAGGTCTTGCATGACGGAGGGCGCATATCCAAAGTGGCCCAACATGATGGATGATCCACATAGAAGGTGCGCTCTGCAAGACAGATGGTGGACATCAAAAGTGGGCCCCACATGATGGACAACCTTTGAAGGTGGGGCCCACATGATGGACACATCAAACATGGATTCTATATCATGAGTAGTGGAAATTAAGGGCCTCACATAAAGGACAATAAGCATTGATGGTGGGCCCCACATGACAGATAGCCTACATCAAGGTGGGCTCCGTATAATGGTCAATCCACATCAAAGGTCACAAAAAAAACCCGTCTGGATTGCTCTTATATTGGAATGATGGTTAGAAATAAAAAATCTTTTTTCATCGGTCTATAGAATCAAATGGCGCTTTTCCAATGTGATTCTTCTACATGCAAGAACGTTAATGAGAACATAAATTATTAAAGGATCTTGTATGTTTTTAAGGAAATTTTTTTAAAAGACTTGAGATAAGAATCCTTAACACTATCATGACATTGTATTACTCGGTGCATATTGATGGCAAAAGGATGATTGCTGAGTTTTAATTTTTTTTTTTTTTAATTTATTTATATTCTTCATATAAGAAGATCATAAAAAAATCTTATGATTTATGATACAATTCAATCCCTATTACGATTTGCGATACAATAACGATTTTGACAACATTGTCCATGATCTTTTCGGCTAGATCAGTGTGGCACCCCATTGTACTTTCTGGGGTAGTGTAGATGTTTATGGAGAAGCTTTGTTGTCTTTACTAGTAGGGGGGGAAGGGCTCGACAAGGTCTTTAGCAGTTGGGGGAGGGGTTTTTCAAAGAAAGAGGACGGGTGCTTTGGCATCACCTTCCCTATGCATTGTGTTGAGAAACTGGGAAGGAAAGGAATAATTGTGTTGTCAATGAGTTTACATATTTCGAGCTGAAGTAGTTTGGAAAAAATATGATGTAGGATGCCCTAATTATGATGCATGCTCATGAACACAATTAAATCAGCGGAATTAAAAGACAATAATCAATATAAAATCTAGCAGTAAACATCACGAACTAAGAAGATCACAAGGAACATGCAATGGAACGGGCCATTCATCACAACCATGAAGTATGAAATTCAAGTAACACTATGGTTGGATCCGACGAGGGATGGAACCTCCCGTCCTTGCATGGCTATAATCCAATCAATTAAGAAGAATCTCTAATCCAGGAAATCAAGGGATTTTGGATTAGGGATTTGAAAATATGAAAACTTAGGGTTTAGGATCAAAATCAGATTTTTGGGGATTAAGGTTAGCAAAACAGATAGATTAGGAAAGATAATATTACCTGGAAGAAGGATAGGAGGGGCACAAGAAGCAAGTAGAAGAAAGAGATCAAAGAAGAGGAGGAAGCATCACCATGAGAGAGAGAGAAGAAGAGGAAATCTCCAAGAGACTTTTCATTAATCAAATCAATAACTAAATTCGAGTTTAGGGCTTTAGCCCACTTAAATAAGCAAATAAAAACATAAAAATACTAAAATACCCCTAAACTAAGCAAAAACGCGCAAATAACATAAGTGCGGGAAAGTTCGGGCGCTCGATCGGGCGCCCGAGCTGTCACCCAAAGTCGTCCGAAAACCTCCAGAGAGGTTTGGGCGCTCGGAAGGCAAATTTCGGGCGCCCGAAGTCTTCAGTTCTTCAGTCTTCTTTCTCCTTTCTTCCTTCACATGTGTCGTCCTTGAGTGGGGTCTTCTATGTGTCCAATCGCATGTGAGGGGTCTTCAGCTCCTCAATAATCGCCTATCCACAAGGATGGTACTTGTGGTTGGCGCTTTTTTCGTTGGTACACTTTGAATGCGCTTGTGTCCACATCAAAATAAATAATAATAAATAAAGGCCACATCATTTGTGGAATCTAAACGCCTCATTATTCTGTAGCATCTGCTCTTCGGAGCTATTGTTATTGGTTTTGTTGTGAAGGGCACGCTAACAATGGAAAGACCGGTGGGCCATTGGTCCCCTCCACCTTTTGGCTGGTGTTTGCAAGTTGAATTTTTGGCAGTGCTCTCTTTGTGAATTCTGGCCTTTAGCATTGGAAGGGGTTCTTCAAGTTGGCAGTGGTCTCGTTCGCTAGGCCTTTTTTGGTGCAATAGAGAATATTTCCCATTGTGGTACTGGTTAAGTGATTAGTATGGGTTTTGCTTCCTATTCATTATTTTGACACTAAAAGCTCAAGTTTCATGTACCCAATCAGTTCTATCTCTAGAAGCAATAAAATCACAGCCCTCTTGTATGTCATCATTTCCACTGATATCGTCTTTGTGACTGGCACATTTGTGGATATATAAACTGCTTTTTCTATTTTGGTAACATCATTGCTTCCTACCTCTCCTTGGCGCTTCCCTCTTTTCATGGTCAAATTGTCATGTGAATCATGTTGACACTTGACATCCACTGGCAAGGCTCAAATTGTTATATGAGTAATGTCCTTTTCCCACCGATGCCAATCAAATATTGGGGCCTGTTCTGCAGCAAATCAATCATTGGTTGGAAAATCAATATTATGTTAATTAGTGTTTTAAATCGCATGTAGCATATTGTGTGGTGTTCAATCCTCTATAGCGTTAGCGTAAGTTACAAGATACTTTTATTTTTTAATTAAAATATTATGGAAAATATGATACATAGTAAGAACAAACATAAAAAACAGCCAAAAAAAATAATTTTTTTTCACAACCATCATCATGTCGTACACTACACAGTACACACCATCGGAAAGATGAAAACAATTCACAGCCACTAAAAAGCCACCCCTGTAGAGTGGTGGCCCACATGATGGATGGACAGGTTGGATTCCGTGCCATATACACAACACAGTGTGCCCATGCAACAAATGGTTGTGGAATAAGCATATTCTACAATGTTCCATATAATCGGCTTCCTAAAAATTGAAAAAATGAACAATAAAATAAAAAAAACCCCTAAATCAATATTAAACGATTCGAAATAAAATAAAAGTTATTAAATGAGATATAGAGTAAGTGAAATACCTGTATTTAACTTTAAGTCAACCCAAAAACGCAAATCTTTAGCTCCACAATCGTGTAGACTTCAAATGGGAAATCTCGAACTTCTGCTTTGTTTGGGCTCCAATGCCCTTGAAACTTCAGCTACAGGACCTTCTCATAAGGCTGATCAATGCCCTAAATTTAGTCTCCAACGGTTCCTTGGGTTAAGAGAATTGAGAATACGAATTTTGGGGGAAAGAGGGATGCTTGCCATTGAGTATTAGGGTTTCAAAACCCATTAGGGGTCATTTGGGAGCATGAATCGATTTGAATCGGTAGTAATTGGTGTGCTTGGGAGGAGTCTATTTGATTTGAACATTAAATACACAAAAAAACATTTTTTTTTTAAATCACAGCAAAATCATGCGATTCCATCTCACATGGATTCCGATCACCACTGATACGCATGTCATAGTCATGTCTCTCACTCTCTCTCTTCCAAATACAGGCTGCCAAACACAAGTTGGTGATTCCCTTTACCGGATTCTAGTGGATTCCGATTACAGGCTGCCAAACACAACTAGTGATTCCAATTCACATGGATTCCATGGTAATTGCCAATGCGTATCAATGCATATCGAATGCAAGTTATCAAACGAAGTGTTAGTTTTAAAACATTGTGAATAAATGTGAGTTATGCACCATTTAGAATACTCAAAAATCTTCAGCCGTACATGTGGAGGCCCTTGTATGAATGGTTAAGATTGTCCAATAGGGTTACATGCAGGGATATTCTCCATCAACTGGATATCTCTGCATCATTGCCACGAGTTTGATAGGTCATCACCATTTTAAATCAATAGCTGTACTAACACGAAAGTTAACCTTATAAAACATTTTTTTTTTAATGTAAAAACTTGTCTATGGTGCTGTGTACGCTGCATATGCTACATGCAACATAGCTTGTAGTATACGCTACATGGAAATGGGTTATTTTTGCGTGCTACGTAGCGTGTAGGCTATGGTACGCTATGTAATGTGACGCTATTTAAAACACTGCTGTTATGATATTGAAATTCCCCGTGTCTTTTACTTGCTTGGTTCCTTAGATTAACTATGTGATCGTTATTTTTGCTATGACCCATTGTTTCCTTGTTTTGAGTCTCAAATGAGGGCTCTCCAACTGTATTTAGTCCAAACTTTTGCAGTTCTGCGCTATCTGTTATTAATTGTTTCGTAGAATTTTGGGAAAGGAGATCCATACCTGTTAAACTTTTCTTCATAGATACAAAGTGGGCAGAGTAATTTGATGTGTTCATCCATCCCCCCCCCCCCCCCCCCCCCCCCGGTCTGGAAAGCAAATGAGTAATTTGAAGCCTATCTTTAAAAAAAGAAGAAGAGAGTTATTTGAAGCTGGAATTGTAAGACCAATCTAAAGATATAGTTTTTCTTTTATATGTTATAATGCAACCAGTCAGTGGAATGGAACGATGAGCCAACTGAAGAACAGGGTGGAACTGAATTGCTCCCTAGTATGACTGGCGATGTCTGTGCACAAAGCTCTGAAAAGAAAGAGGATCCCGCAATCTGTAGCAACGAGGAAAATGAATGGGACCGACTTTTGCGAGTGAGGTGAGCAGTTACTTCTTGTGGCCTTGTTCTTTTATTTCACTTAACATTTCGTTTTATATTTCTTTTATAGGGATTCTTCTATTGGAATAATCTCGTCTATAATTATAATGTTGTCCCTGTAACACTGGCTGATATCTTGAAGTTCATCTGTGCATGTGGCATGTGCCCAGTCATCTTACACCACATATTTCACATCTTTTGTTTTCTCGTTGCTTCGCATATCTCACATCTCTTGCTCTCTCATTACTTGCATTGCGTATTTCACATTTCTTGTTTTTCACTACAATTATTCCTTCTGTGACATTTTTCATCATATTTTTTGAATGATAACCAAATTTTTTTCCAGAAACCAGAAGATACGAAAACAGTAAGTGACCCTCTTGTCACCTCCCTCAACAGGCCCCACTACAAAGACATGCATGGAAAGCAGCAAAAATCACCCAGCATGAACCAAGGAAAATTGCTTGGCCTGATGAAATCATCATTCCAATTACACATCAGATCCTTAGCCTTCCATCCTGTGAACTTCGGTGACGTAAGAGCCCAGCTGATGATCATGGACAAAATCCTCCTGTATAAAACTGTGCTAGAAGACTTTCTTTGAAAATCCTATTGTTCCTCTCCCTCCAAATCCCCCACAGGATCCCAAAGAAAACCAATCCCCAAACAAGCCATTGAAGATCCAGCTGATTTCAAACCTTCCTAAGAAGCAATTCCAAACAGACTTGGCCATAGCACAGTGAATTAAAATATGACAAACTGATTCCTGTTCTGACTTGCCCATGATGCATCGATTAGGAATCATCATGCTGCATTTTCTCACTGCATTTTTTCATAATAAGGACATTGGCCTGTCTTTCTCAAATGTGATGCCAATGTTGTGACTTATGAGTAATACGCTAGAGTATGGATGCTGCTGGCTTTTTACCTGTTAATAGTTAGTATGCAACATGAAGCAAAGTTAGGGTGACCACCACGTATTATCTTCACCCACAAGAGTGCACGTTCCCTTTGGGCACGAGAGCACCATAAAAGAAGCTATTTATGTATTTGATAAATAACCAACTCCTTTTCTAAATGGTGCTCTTTTTTTTTTGAAAGGTAAATGGTAACTGAATTTAATTAAGACAGGCCTTTCAAAAAAAAAAAAAGAAAGAAAGAATGAAAAAGAAAAGAAAGAAAGAAAGTTTATTGAATATATCGACAACCTGGCTTAAGAAATAAAAGAAAATACATCACAAAGTGGGTAGAATTTACCAGCAGGAAGCTCATTATCAAGTGGTCTGCCTTTTGATTAGCTTCTCCTGGGATGTGGAAGGAATCACTATCAGGCGATCCAGCAATGTCTCTAATTGGTAGTCACTCTATGATGCTTGCTAATATTGGAACCAAACACCTTTTTTTGCCACTGGATACACCTGTGCCCACTTCCACCAAAATCTGGCAATGGCACAAGTTAAGAGTACAATCTTGCATGAAATGTCTAATGTGTGGCTGTTAAAGCATATCAAGATTAGACATTATTTTCATTGAGAATATTCACCTACAACCTATTGTATTGTGTCATGCATACTATCACCGGACTGTCTGATTGCTAAAATCTCTCTCTCTGGGGCTAAATAATGTGAGCCATTTTTTTGGTTATTTTAATTTTTGGTTTTGTTGTTTAGAGAGATGCATGGTAACACATTTAGAGGAACATTCACCTGCAAGCCATCCTTCTCCCTCGCCAATCTTAGTTTGTCTAGGTGAAGTTGAAGTTAGTAGTTAGTACATTAGTGTTTGAAAATAAGGACTTTTAATTGTTTCATTTGTTTGTGTTTGAGTCCATAGTGTGCAATGGCAGACAGTGTTTGTTTCAACATTGGTATCTTGGGTTCAATATCTATCGAAATAAAAGAAAAAAAAGAAAAAGAAAAAGAAAAAGTTTCATTTGTTATATTGGGCTGTAGGTGGGAGAAATATCAGAGTGAGGAGGAAGCAACTCTTGGTCGAGGGAAGCGCCTGAGAAAAGCTGTTTCTTATAGGGAAGCATTTGTTCCGATACCAAGCGAAGCTTTGATTGAGGTATTTGCTTTTATCTTTCCCTATTTTTATGGATTCTAAATTCAATGGGATGTAACAGGTGATGTAATTTTCCTGTTCAGTCTTTCTGTAAATAGTATTTGCTCCATTTTACTCTTGAATAAAATTCATGCATCATGTATTTAGTTGGGAAGCCTAGTTTGAATTCTTCCAAACCCCAGTCCTGATCTCTGTGTGTGTGTGTGTGTGTGTGTGTGTGTGTGTGTGTGTGTGTGTGTGTGTGAATAAAATTCATGCATCATGTATTTAGTCGGGAAGCCTAGTTTGAATTCTTCCAAACCCCAGTCCTGATCTCTCTGTGTGAGAGAGAGAGACTTTGGCCTATACTCAAATATCCCCTACCTTTTAAATATTCCAAAATAAACCCCTACCTTTCCCAAACCATTCAAAAACCCTAATTAATTACGATTCTGACCACTTATTCGGGAAATTTTCTCATGCAACATGTAAAAGCCTTGTAAAAGCAACAGAAGGGATGAAAATTAGACAACGTAACAACCAAACATTTTTTGCGAGTTTCTTCTATTAATTTCATTTTGCACTGTATTTCATTATTTTACAAGTATTTTTTGCATATATCTTCATGTTATAATATTTGAGCAGCATCTATTGAAATGAGTCATGATAGGTATGCTTAACGTACCGTACCATGGTTCCAAATATCGTTATCGTATCGGTGAATATGTGCATATAATCTGTATCAGCTGGTGCTAATACTTGATATGGGATGAAATAGCCTAATTCAAACATTTGGTATGCACGTTGACCTGTATAGGTACCTATGCACCCCTGTGTATTGCATGGCAGCTGATATGCTTGTAAGATGTGGTTTTTCTATGTTTAAGCCCTTTTCTAATACTTTTCGTCTATTTTCTGCATTTCAAGTTTAGAAGAAGGCTAGGAATTTGTTTTTGATTAGATCTAGAATTGTTGCATGTTAAATAGATAAATTGCACTTTTTTCACAAAAAAAGAAGAAGCATATATTTGGTGTTGTTTAATATGCACTTTGGGCAAGCCCCTCCAGTTGTAGTCTTCGATTTAGTTAGGATAACAAGAATATAATTGCATATACTAGTATGCTTTTCACCATATTGCATTCAGATATTCGTCTGATTGTAAGAGTAGATGGTAAGTCAGTCAGGATGGTGTGGTTTGGTCAGTGCTGGTATCGAAGTCTGTAGAACAATGATGGGCAGTTTGTTGTTGTTGTTGTTTTTTCGTTTTCTTTCTTTTTTTTGGAGGGGACAATAGAACTTTAATAATAAAGTGGAGCTGCTGGTCACAGCAATTGCTAAGATTAGGAACTCTGTTTCTTTTTGGGTGAGAAATCTCATTCCGTGGAGGGAACTTATCGGAAAGCTCTGTCTTGGGCTTTTGAATGGGTTTGTGGGGATGAAGGATTTGGATCCTCGTGTTATTTGTGCTCTTTTGGGCATTTAGTTCTTCCCTTTTGCTGTTTTCTCCATTCTTTTCCCGCTTTTGGCGGCCTCTAATAAAAAATTTGTTACCTTTCAAAAAAAAAAAAAGAAAAAAAGAAGGAGAGAGAAACCTCATGGAATTTGCAGGGTGTTGTAATGATGAAATTCAGAAGGGTCTTGGAAAGGGTGGTATGTAATGTGGCCCCTTGCCGTTGTGTACCCTTTTCTCTTTTGGGCCCTTGATTTTAATAAATTCATCTTATCAATAAAAATAGATTCTGGCTTTCCATGGGGTACAAGCCTGGAAAGATAACCTTCAAAATTCACATCCTTGTAAACAAATAATAAAGAAAAGACTGGGAAAAGGAAATTTATGAAACATGAGGTTTCTTATAAAAGGAACTCATTTACAAGTATTAAAAATGAGTTTTTTTTCCTGTTTAATAAAAAAATTCAGATCACTCACGAAAAAGCATTAGAAATGTGTGCATGTGGCAACACATCCAGAGAAACTAATTCTGGTCATGACACCGCCTGATATTGCTCCTTGTACTTGATACTCATAGGATGAATTTAGGATGTGTTTTAACCAAATTCTGTTGGATATAGTTTGTATTGAGAAAAACATTGATGTTCTTGGCAGTGTGATGGATGATATGTAGGCTCTTAGCAGTTGCATTTGGCGTCCAAGTCCATTTAAACTGTCCTAATTATGAGACTCAATTCAGATGTATCGTGAAGCAAAAATTACAATTATTTGATTATCAAAATATCGGATTGGTGGACATTTATTGGATGATTAAAAATGGAAATGATCCAATAATCCTATTTCAAAAAATAAGTGTCCACAGATCAGAGGCTAGGATTGTTCAACTAATCTGATTTTGGGAGTGTGACTTAGCAACAGTGGGTTTAATATGAGTTAATGCATGACACATATATAAGTTATGACTGCCTCATATGCTGCTGGCATATCAAGTAATTCCCTCATTGTTATATTCAAACATCAAGCAACTTACTCTTTCTTTCTTTTTTTTTTTTTGGTATTTCATTTATGAATAGATATATAAGAGGAGTGCTATAAAAGAAAGTCTTACTGTAGAAGCTATGGGATGTCAATAGTTGTGCTAACTTAGCATTGCTGAAAGATGACATTTTTTTTTTGAAGATAAAACCAGAAAATAATAAGTAAAATTTATATCATCATTGTCATCTCAGCTGGATACCAACCCTCATTTACCTAGGCTATTGGAACCGGCCCGTGTTGGTGCTCAGTGCTTCCTAGTATTTAACCCCAGCTCAACTACGTGGATGCCCACGTGCATGATGTGTCATGCTGTAGTAGTTGGCTTCACAGAAATAGGAAACTACGATTCTCAGCTACACCATCTCTTTTTTTACAGTTATTTTTCCCTTGTCAGGTTAACTCTTAAGGGGTCATTTGGGAGCATGTATTCAGTGGTAATTGGTGTGAACCGGCAATTTCAGTGCGTTTGGGAGAGAATTTAATCCAATTCACACCAAATATGCCAAAAGCCTCTTGTTTTGAAAAGACAGCAAGATCCTGTGATTCCAATTCATATCAATTCCAATGTGCATGGATTCCAATGCATATCAAATACACGCTCCCAAATGATAACGCACATTCATCCACATTTTATGCTACACTACATATATCACCTGTTGTATTAACTTAGATTGCTCATCCTGTTTCTAACAACTAATGGATCAAACCAGACTTGTAACGAAGAGGAGCCAGAGCCAGAACCAGAGCCAGAATACACACCTGCTGGCCGAGCTCTAAAGGCCAAGTAGTAAGTTTTGAAACCTTCTGTGTGCTATTAATTTTCATTTCAATTAGATGCACACTTGCTGACTACTTTCCTAAACAGTGCTAAGCTCCGTGCCCGACAAAAGGAACGGATTGCTCAGAGGCATATAGCTGAAGGACCCCATTTCATTGACCCCCAGCTTGAACCCAAGTTGCCACCCCAATTTTCTGCCATTCTTACTGGAGAAGGGGAGAGTCTGCATATGATCAAACCCATCGAACCCATTGAAACTCTCAGAGACCCGGCTCCTATAATCGACTTGGAGGAAAACAAACTAAATCAGTCATCTGCGGCACCCAAGAAAAGGAGTGATTCAATCACGAGGCTAGGAAGGTTCTCAAAGCATGGATACAAAAGCTTCCATAATTCTAATCTGGATCTTTCCGTTAGACTGCCTGGCTCTCTTACGCCGGACATGTTCTTACCAAGCTCCCAGTTCCAAACTGCAAGTTATGGGGATTTGGCCTCTACTAGCAACAACCTACTGCCAGTATTGGGGCTGTGTGCTCCCAATGCTAGTCAAGTGGATTCAAAGCCCAGGAACTTCCGTTCTTACATGAACCTTCCTAGATCGAATTGCGGGCAAAGCAAAACTGACATTGGGGTGCCAGAATTTCCATTGCAGCTAGCCCCTGGTGCTGCAACTTTGACTGACGAGGATTTAAAAGCTCCTGAGACTACTGCAGATACATCTATGTTGCCTGATACATCTTTGGGGGCTTTGCATCATCGACTGAAAAACACCATCCTGGACAACAGCTTTCCATTTAGCCCTGTATGTGTTATGATAACCTTTATGTTTTCCATTTATATAGAGTTGTAAAGCGCGGAGTTCTCAGAATGATATAGTTATGTGCAGGATTCCTTACATGTGGGACCCAGGGTATGGTGATCCAGACCGTGGATTGTGAGTGTGCTCAAAGTCTCCGAGATTCAAAGATCCTAAGCCTTCGGTCTTTTGTGTGTTCTGTTGAATGGGGACCATGGCTATGTTTGTTCTTCCATACTGTTTCGTGTGGGACTGATTGGAGGGTTAGAAAGTTTTGAGCCTAGGATTAACCCCACCCAGAGTGCAGGTTCAATCAGATCAACGGTCTGGATCACTGAAACATGGTCCTTGCATGTACTTCTCCTGAGCGTCAGCAAATATAGAGATTGCAACCTATGTGTTTGCAGGGGCTCAACACCCTGTAATTCCTTATCTTTTTACTTGTTGGGAAATGGAGCTGAGATATATAGGCATTGTTTCCTGTTTTGAATATGTTTAGCATTTCTATCAATAAGACCATACTTTGGTGTCCGTTTTGCAGTTTCCTCCCGCAACCTCACAGGGAACGAGTTCCGATCCTCTGGACCGTTCAGGTGATGCATTCTCAGCTTTTCAGGAAAAAATGGCGCTTCCCAAGTTGGTTCTTGATGATAAACTTCCTCCTAAATTCTTCCTTGCATCTAAAGATGTGTCCAAGTCCCACCCCGACCTCGTACCAAGCTTATCACTGGGTATGAAAGGTGAGGAAGCTGCAAACGATTCTGCTCAAGATTTGCCGATGATGCCATTGTTGCCGAATTTCAGATTGCCCCCAAGTGAGAATCCGAACCAAAATCTGCAAGCGAGAGAGGTACCTCCCCCCATGTTGGGTCTGGGTCAGATGCAAGCGACATCTTCTTCCTTTCTGCCGGAAAAGCACAAGAAGGTTCTTGAAAACATAATGATGAGAACAGGATCTGGAGCAAACTGCTTACTGAAAAAGAAACTAAAGGTAGATGCATGGTCAGAAGACGAACTTGATGCCCTTTGGATCGGTGTCCGTAGGCATGGACGAGGTAATTGGGAATGCATGCTCAGGGACCCCAAACTGAAATTCTCGAAATATAGAACTACTGAAGATTTGTTGGAAAGGTGGGAGGAGGAGCAGCTCAAGATCTTGGATGGGCCAGCTTTCCCACCACGGAAATCTATGAAATCCACGTTATTCCCAGGCATCTCTGATGCAATGATGACACGAGCATTGCTTGGAAGTAGACTCACTGGCCTTGGGCCCGAGCACTGCACACTGCCCAAGTTCCGCTCTCATCTGACAGACATTCAATTGGGTTATGGAGATCTATCATCCAGCTTGCTACATGTTGAACCAACTGATCATTTCGGCCCGAAGAATGAGCGTGTCTCTCCTATTCCATCTTGGAAACCTGATAAGTTTATACCAAGATTCACCGGGGATTTTCCTGTGGGTCCCTCTGATAGAGCCGGGGATTCGAATTTACCTTTGGACCAACCATTTCTGCCCAAATCATTGGTGGGCAGCAGCGTGGATTCTCCCAATTTAAACCGCTTGAGCAGTTGCGATTTACAGCAAAAGGAGGATGAACAGTGTGCTAACAAGTACCTCAAGTTGCCGAGTCTTCTGGATAAATCTCTGAATTGGTTACGTGATACCCAAAATAATGTACGCAGTGGTGAATCGAGCACTGGTATTCTTTCCAATCCCAATACAAGGCCAAATTCTGGTCATTCTCCTGCAAAGGATGATATTGCTGGTAGTAGTTCGACAACAAACAAGCTCCCCCATTGGCTTCGGGAGGCAGTCAGTGTTCCAGCTAAGCCCTCAGAACCTAAGTTGCCACCTACTGTTTCAGCAATCGCTCATTCTGTCCGCTTGCTCTTTGGAGAAGAGAAGTCGACAATCCCTCCATTCTCCATCCCTGGCCCACCTCCTTCCCAACCAAAGGATCCGAGGAGAATCCTGAGGATCCTGAAGAAGAAGAAGAGGAGGTCACAGAAGATGAGGCAGTTAAAACCGGACATCGCTTCAAGCAGGAGGTTTCAGAGCAGCCTGCTCGGTGACAATATTGCTTCGAGCTCCTCCATTCCGCCAGCCCCACTGTTTCCGCTGCTCCCACCATCAACCTCAGGCACATTGGGCTTCCCTTGGATTGAACCCAACCTCAGCCTTTCCTCTCTGAATCAAAATATGATGAACTCTCCATCATCGTCGTTCCTGAATCCCCGCAAGAAAGGCATGATGATGTCGCCGTCTCCCGAAGTTCTTAATTTGGTAGCATCTTGCGTGGCTCCAGGCCCTAGCATGCCGAGCTCAAGCTTCCTCCGGACTGAGGTGCCTGTGACAAAGCCATACGAACCATTTGAACCGATTGGCATGGTGGGAAGCCCTGATATGAAAGGTCTGCGCGGTAAAAGGAAGGCCAGGCGGGGCTCCCTCTTAGGTAGTTGGGGGCCGCTTCCAGAGGAGCGGGTGGATCGGGCGGATAGTGGGGACTCGAGCAAGACTCAGTCTGATCCTTTTCCGATCGACCGTCCTGAGATAGAGGAGATATCTTCAGAGGAGACTGTCTCAGATGATCGACGGAGCGAAAATTAGTAGAACATTCTTTTCCATGCAATTGCCAAGCTTTGGAGTCCCTTTGCACATGTGCCATTTTTGTAAGCATGATTCAAGAGTGTTAAGTAGCAGCAGTTGAATCATTTGGACATATCCCTTGTGTAAATCTTCTGTAAGAGAAAAAAAAAAATTTAAAATGAGAAAGATATAATAGTCCTTGCCTGATTGGTATTTGCTCTCTCTTCCCTCTTCACCTCCATCTTTGGTTTTGGCTTCTCAATTCTGAGAAGAGAGGAACATGCTTTCGTAATCCAGACTGTTGCTCCGTTTTGTTCCACCATGGATGGAGCATGCCCCCAAAATCTCCCAGATTGGAAGATTCTAGCCATTGATATTTGGACCCTTTTCAGTTGAATGTGGACTGGTTGCCATATTCTCTCCTCACATATTTATTTGTTCCAGCAAATTGAAAGGTTAAGCTTGTCCGATCAAGTAGATCTTTTGGCATGCTACATTTATGGTGGGGCACAACAGGCAAGTGTTTGGATTAACAAAGCGTGGGCCCTGCTTGTGAGAATTGAAAACCCTCCAGCAGCTCATTCAAAGGCTCAGGTGGCTCATCTCTTAACTTATTCCAAATCTAAGCAACGAGACCATTCCATTTCTAGCTACCCAGTGTCCTTATCACCACCGCTGGGTCCTGGTTTGATGGGAAAGCTTATCTCCTACCCGGGAATTCTAGGTGAGGGTGACCCACTCTCTCTCTACCTCTACATCTTGTGCGCTCAGGAACTCTCCATAACCTGGCCATGGCAGCACAAAACAAATCCATCATACCTGAGAAACTCTGCGAAATACTTGATTTTTCACCTGTTGTGCCGAAATGACCCCCTATTGTATTCATGAAAACCATGGATATCATAACTGAAAGCGATCAGTTGATGGAAGGGTGTGAATTTTGGTTAGGAATTCTGCAGAGGATCAAAGTGTTTGTTTGGATGGGTGAAAACCTTCGTGGAGATGGCTGTCGGTACGATTCGAATGGCATGTTTGGCGGCAAATTGAGGTTTCCATTGCGAAAACTGGAATGTCATTGTACATGGCCCAGATTTTCGGTGAGCATTTTCACATCTTAGCACCCACTTAGTGCATGGCCTGTATTTGCGTATGTGTGCCACAGCTCTCCTCTTCAATACATGCTTCTGCGGTGCACTTTCCTGAATTAGCAATCATGAACATCACTTCTAGGGTAGATGAAAATTTCTTCCCCAAATGCGGCCGTTTAAACAAAATCCCAAGAGAAAAACTTTGATACTCTGGTAGAGTGATGGATGATATGCAGGCACTTAGAAACCACTTAGAAATTGTACATGTTGCATACAAGTAGTCTAATTTAGACAGTCTAAATTATAGTTTTCCGTGTTGATGTACACAGAGCCAAAAATCAAGCGTATTTGATTATCTGACTATCAGATTGGTAGACATTTACTGGACGGTTAAGAATGAAAAGCATCCAACGGCCCCCACTTCCATGAACAGGTACCCAAGAATCAGAGGTTAGGATTGTTCAACAAATCTTATCTTTAGATTGTGACTTGCGACGGTGGGCCGCAGTCTAGCCGGTTTTATTTGAGCTAGTGTATGGCACGTTCATAATTTTCCGAGTGCCCCAAGGATATGGAATTTTCCTCACAAATAGAGCTGTCGATGGGCTGGGCTGGCTCATCAAGATTTCAGGCCTATATTGGAGTTTCAGGCCCAAGGGTCGGGTTCGGGTTAAAAATATTTACTGATGGTCATCTTTTTTCTAACCATCCATTTGTTTGTCGGACCGAAAAATAGGTCCACACCCTAAGACGAAATTTTGGCCCTAAAATCAAAGCTTGAGCCTAGGCAATGGAGGGCTCCGTCTGAAAGCTCAATGGGCCATGCCCATCCAATGACAAGTAAGAATGCTTCTCCAACTTAATTGAAATATTTTGAATATGGACTTTGATCGGTCCATCCCAGCCGTTAACGGGCCTAACTAATACAACCTAATTGAAATATTTAGACATGCCGAGAAGACTTCATTTTCGTTGATGCAGAAGGAAACTTTCATAATAAACAATCATGGGCAAGGTTAATTGTCGTCACCATCACTTTCATCAAGAGAATGGACCACCTAAACATGCATCGGTGCTACTCCTTGTGCTACACAGCATTTTTAGCCATTGGATGCATTGAATATTTAATTTTATCTCCGTCATTTAATGCATTAAAAAAAAAAAAAAAAAAAAAAAAAAAAAAAAAAAAAAAAAAAACTGTGTACCACAACGGTGACGGCGTATGTAGGCGAGTAGTTCTCTGTCATCCTAGCTTTGTCTCCACTACTTGGTCTGCTTTGTAAATCCTATTTCACCAATCATTCCTAGGGTTCTCAATGGTCTAGGCTGGCTCATTGGGCTTTCAGGCCCGTCCCGCCTCAGACCTGGCTTGGCCAGGAGTATTAGGCCCGGGGCCACGCTCGGGCTTAAAATTCAGGCCTGTTTCTCAATTGGGTTGGGTTGGACCGTGTACAATAGCCCATGGGCCTGGTTCAAGTTAAATAAAAAATCCTCATTTTCGCTCTTAAAAAAACTGTTTTTTAGGAATACGGATTGCCTGGTGACCTGTGATGGCGGGATTTGATTGGGCCATTTAATGCTATCATTGGCCGTACAAAGCATGTTTGAAAGTTATTCAGTAGAGTATGTAATTGACCAGGCCCCATCTCTAACACCAGCATATGGCCCAATTGTTGGAAATTTGATCAACGTATGCACTGAAGAAGATCAAACAATCAACACAAGGCCGCACAAGCAATCAACACAAAAGCACATGAATTTTACGTGGAAAACCCTTACGGGAAAAACCACGATATAAAGCGACACTTCCACTATGAATCTCAGATGATTATAGAGCTAATCTACCCGAGTAGATCCTAAAGATGAACAAAAGCTCTCAAACCTCTCTCCCCAAAACGCTAAATGAGATCACCTAGGTATTGCTTAGCATGATGCCTAAGGAAACGTTTATATAGAAGAAAAATCCAGATTTGGAAACTTGTAGCGCGAAAACCCTGTAAAGTTTCAAATTTTGCACGACGGCCAACTGGTCGAGATTGGTCTAGTGAGCTTTGCTCCAAAAACTGCATGCTTGCTGCCTCAACTCAGACCTGTCTGGCAATCAGTCTGAGCCCCCAACGACCGGTCTCAAAATGCCAAAAAACGTCCAGAGAGTTTAAGACCCAAATTGTCCATTGGCCGACCGGTCGGTGGACACTATCAATGCACAATTTTGAGGCCTCTTCAACAAACTCCACCGAGGCATCAAAACACCAAACTATCTTCTCTACTCTTCATGAAACCAGCTCCTCATCAATTATAATGTCGCCGCTTTTCATGCATCACTGTGTCTTCGTCAAGCCTTCGCCAATCCCAGAGAAGTTACGCAGAACTTGAACTTCTTTGTAGGGACCACCTTGGTCAGCATATCCGCCGGATTAATGCTAGTGTGAATATTGTCCAAAGTCACATCTCCTTCCTCAAGCACTTGTCGAATAAAATGGTGACGCACATCAATGTGTTTAGTACGTGAGTGATAAATATAATTTTTGGCCAAATTTATAGCACTTGAACAATTACAATTAACTGACACGGCTTTCCGCTGAAGCCCCAACTGATTTATCATTCCTTTCAATCAAATAGCTTCCTTGAAAGCTTCTGTCACCGTCATATACTCAACTTCAGTAGTGGAAAGAGACACCACAGACTGAAGCTTAGACATCCAACTAATCGCTCCACCCGCTAATACAAATGAGTACCCTGAAGTCGATCTCCTACTATCTACACTACCTGCGTAATCAGAATTGACGTAACCAACCAACTTGTCCTTCGACTTTTCAAACGTTAAGACGTAATCTTGTGTACCCTGAATGTATCAAAGTAACCATTTTACAGCTTCCCAATGTTGTTTGCCCGGGTTAGACATGAATTGGCTAACAACACCCATAACCTGTGAAATATTTGATGTTGTACAGACCATGGCATATATTAAACTGTCCACAGTACTTGAATAGGGCACATGAGACATAACATGCTTTTCTTCATTTATTTTGGGACAATGTTCAGAAGAAAGCTTGAAGTAAGCCACATGGGGAAAGCTAACCGGTTTGGACTTGTTAATCTCATACTTTTTCAATATCTTTTCAAGGTATTTTTTCTGAGATAACCACAACCTGCTCCTCTTCCTGTCTCTATGAATATCTATACCAACAACCCTCTTTGCAGCCCCCAGATCCTTTATCTCAAATGTGTCCCTGGAAGCTAAGTTTTCAACATATCGATGTCAGGCATGCTATGATTGGCAATAAGTATGTCATCAACGTACAACACCAGTATAAAAAACTTAACATCATTCAGTCTCTTGAAGTAGACACAATAATCGTACTCGCTCCTGGTAAAGCCCTGACTCATCATGAAGGAATCAAATTTCTTGTACCACTGCCTAGGCGACTGTTTGAGATTGTACAACGACCTCCTTAACCTGCAAACCTTGTTCTTGACCCCTTGCACTTTATAACCTTCTGGTTGCACCACGTATATATGCTCTTCCAATTCCTCATGCAGAAAAGCAGTCTTCACATCCATCTGTTCCAGCTCGAGGTCATATTGGGCAACCAGCACCAACACAAACCTAATAGATACTTGCTTCACAACCGGCGCAAAAATCTCACTGAAGTCCACGCTTTCACGCTGAGCATACCCTTTCGCTACCAACCTTGCCTTGTATCTATCCTGTTTCTTCCGAAAAATTCACTTATACTCTATCGCTTTTCGGCCCACTAAAAGCTCCATAAGCTCCCAAGTCTCATTTTTGTACAGGGAGTCTATCTCGTCTTACATTGTCGTCTTCCACTTTTTAGCATCTACATCCTGTAGTGCCTCCCCAAAATTAGACGGATCCCTCTCATCCGTAATGAGAGCGAATGCAACGTTCGAGTCATCCCTGTACCTTGCCAGTAACCTGCGATCCCTGGGTGGATTTCTTCGCATAGGTGGCTGTTCCACCTGATCCTGTACCTTTGTCTGCACCTTAGTATCGACCTATGTCTCATCTCTGTCATCTTGTGCATCGTCAATTTCTAATTTTTCTGGTTCCTTTGTAGCATCCTTTCGGAACGAAGAACCCTCATCAAATTTGACATCACGGCTCAGGATGATCTTTTGTGTGACAGGGTCATACATACGATAATCCTTCACACCATCACCATAGCCCATAAAGATCCCTTTTCTGACCCTATAGTCTAGTTTATCTCTCTCAATTGATGGTACATGAGAGTAAGCCTCACAACCAAAGACCCGCAAACTTAAGTAGTCTAGCGTACAACCACTCCACACTTCCTCAGGGATTTTACATTCAATTGCTATAGAGGGTAACCGATTTATCAAGTAATAAGCCGTGTTAACGGCCTTAGTCCATAGCTCTTTGCCCAACCCAGCATTACTAATCATGGATCGAGCTCTCTCCAAGAGAGTCCGATTCATCCGCTCTGCCACACCATTCTGCTCTGGCGTGTGGGGCACTGTGTTGTGCCTTACGATCCCCTCGATCCTCCTTACAATACATGTTAAATTCCCTAGAAGTGAACCCACTTCTATTATCGGTTCTTAAAACTTTCAATTTCTGCCCTGACTGATTTTTCACTATCGCCTTCCAATACTTGACGATCATGAAGACAATGGATTTATTTTTCAGAAAATAAACCCAAACATTCCTGCTATAATCATCGATAAACGACACGAACAACGATAACCTCCTAACAGAAATAACGGGCGATGGCCACCATACATCGGAATGGACATAATCAAGCACCCTTTTACATACATGTTTTCCCCCTTTAAATTACAATCTAAACTGTTTCTCATACATACAATGTTCACATATACTAAAGTCTACAGATTTAAAGGAATGAATCAAAGATTGTTCAGAGAGTACCTTCATGCCCCGCTCACTCATGTGGCCTAAGCGTGCATGCCACATACGTGCAGACATGTAATCCGCTACAACTGCTGCAGCTCCACCTATTGAAGTGCTCCCAATCAGTCTGTAAATGTTACCATGCCTCTGTCCCTTCATAATTACAGGGCCCTATTTGAAACTTTGCAGAACTGGTTAAAGCCGGTGAACTTGCACCCGATTGCCTTGAGTGCACCAAGGGAAATTAGATTCTTCTTTAACCTAGGAACGTGCCCCACTTCTGTCAAGGTCCGTTCAATCCCATCGAACATCTTGATGCGCACAGTACCAATTTCCACAACCTTGCAGATGTAGTCATCGCCTAGAAATACCGAGCCTCCTTCATACTCCTTGTAGGAAGTAAAGACGCTCCTATCCGAGCACATGTGATACGAAGCACCGGAGTCCACGATCCACTCATCGCAGATAGATCCAACCTTTGACACCGTCAAGACCTTACACACATCACTACCACATTCTTCAACTTCTGCGGTATTGACTTTCCTAGAGGAGTCACTTAACTTCTTCTTATATTTAGGACTCTTGCAGTGATTCTTCATGTGCCCAACTTAGCCACATCCCCAACACTTCAACTTGCCTTTGCCCTTGCCCTTGCCCTTCGACTTAGATCGAGAATGCGACGATCCTTCACCTCGCTCAGAATTCCTTCTTCTCATAATCAGTGCATCGGAGGAAGAATTAGCATCACCGCTTTTCTGTCCCATGGCCTTCAACTGAAGGGCCGAGACAACGGTCTTGACACTAATGGTGTCCCTACCCGCGCACAACGAGTCCCTGAGTGACTCATATGAACTAGGAAGCGAGTTCAACAAGATCAAGGCTTGATACTCGTCCTTCATCTGCTCACCAAAATCGAGCAACTTGCAAATCAACTTGTTGAACGTGCTAATGTGGTCCTTCGCATCCGTCTCCTCCGTCATCTTCAAAGTGAAGAGTTGCATCATTAGATACATGCGATTTTCTAGAGACTTCTACGCATATATGTTCTCTAGCTTGGTCCATGTCTCTACAACGGTCTTCTCCTTCATGACGTTATAGAGGACGTCATCAACAAGGCACAATTGGATTGAGGCTATAGCCTTCTTATCCATCTTTGTCCACTCATCATCTTTCATCTCGGTAGGTCGCTTTCCAAGGGCGTTCATGACCCTTTGCTGAGTTGGAACAGCACATATCTTCACCTTCCACAACTCAAAGTTGTTTTTGCCTGAGAACTTCTCAATTTCAAACTTCGTACTTGAAGCCATAAGATCGTTTCAGAAAACTCTTTCTTCAACCTTCCAATGATAGCTCTGATATCGTTTGTTGGAAATTCTGTCAGTGGAAGCATCAAAGAAGATCAAACAATCAACACAAGGCCGCACAAGCAATCAACACAAAAGCGCACTAATTTTACGTGGAAAGCCCTTGTGGGAAAAACCATGGCACAAAGCGACACCCCACTATGAATCTCAGATGATTATAGAGCTAATCTGCCCGAGTAGATCCCAAAGATGAACAAAAGCTCTCAAACCTCTCCCCAAAACTGTAATCTCGTTTAGATCACCTAGGTATTGCTTAGCATGATGCCTACCACAATTAGGAAACATTTATATAGAAGAAAATCCAGATTTGGAAACTTGTAGCGCAAAAACTACGCAAAGTTTCAAATTCTGCACGATGGCCAACCGGTCGAGATTAGTCCAATGAGCTTTGCTCCAAAAACTGCATGCCTACTACCTCAACTCAGACCTGTCTGGCGATCGGTCTGAGCCCCTAGCGACCGGTCGGATGATCGGTCTCAAAACACCAAAAAACGTCCAGAGAGTTTAAGACCCAAACTGTGCCAAACTGTCTACTCGCCGACCGATCGGTGGACATTGTCAATACACAGTTTTGAGGCCTCTCCAACACCAATCAAATCCCGCCATGTTCTAGTCACTAGGTAATCCACTTCCGATTACAAGACTAGGAAGAAAGGAGAATAGAAGCAGCCATGGAAAAGTCCCTCAGAGGAAGGGTTTTCTACAATACACTTTGAGGTGTTGCTGTTTTTACATGGGGAGTTGAGTTGTTGAACTTGAAAGTTAGGTTTCAATCATCCAAACCATTTATCTGATGGACCTCATCATATCTTCGACGCATTTAAACACTTTTTTTCCCCCTAATATCGAAGATTGTTTTGATTATCAACTATCTACCGTTTGCGGTCATATATGTTAAGTCGGTGGATGTATGACGTCTCCTACGCCTCTCAAGTAAGTTACATCTTTCATCCCTCCTATGCACGATCGTATGTACGTATGGTAAAGCTTAGTTTATTTACATTCTTTGCTACATGCTCTCTTTTGTAGGTGCAGTCCATATAAGGAGATACACGATGTAGACGAAGGTAGCCCATTAATTCATTATTAGGGGTATTCTTTAAAAAGAGATTAGTTGTATGGGTGAGAGGGATGTGAGTCTCATATTCTGTATCTTATTGCTAGTGAATAAGAAAGCTGTGTTACTGAATTTCCGTTTCTTTTCTCTTGCTTTGCTTTGTTTGGCTCTTTTGACTTTTCGTATTTTTGCCTAGATAACACCTCGGTGGGTTTTACCATTGCCGTAGGGCCCACCTTGTATATCCACTCCGTCCATTCGTTTTTCCAGCCATTTTAGAACATGGTCCCAAAAATTAAGCATATCCAAATCTCATCTGGACCACACCACAAGAAACAGTGATGATCGAACACTCACCATCAAAACTTCCTTAGGCCAACTATAAGCAGATTCGTAATGTTTATTTTCCATCTAACCCGTTGATAAGGTCAACCAGAAATTGGATTAAGGGAAAATACAAAGATTAGTTTTTAATGGTCATTCACCACTTTTTCTAGTGGTGTGGTCCACCAGAGATTTGGATCGGCTTAAGTTTTGGGATCACGTCCTTAAATGAGCTGAAAAAATGGATGGGCGGCGTGGATATGAAATAAATTCATTAAGGTGGGCTCCCCACGGTAAGGGTAACACCCACCCGGTGTAAGGGTAACACCCACCCGGTGTTACCCGGGGTAGTTGAGTCTAAATGAGTTTTGATGCATGGGGTCATGGTTAGGTGATCCGAACCGTTTATCTGGTTGGTCCCACCTTAGATGTCGACGCAAGAAAATCTTCATAGGTTACAAGATCCTTTAGCTTTTAATAAGTGGCATACAAATGGACGGTTCGGAAGAAAGTCCCATGAAAAAGCCCACAAGTTGGATGATTGGGATCTTCAAATCTGAAATATTTTATTAATATACTCCATCCATGATAGGGACCACCAGTTTGACTATTCTGATCATCCAACAGTGGGCCCCACTTCTGTAATCATAAGTTTTGATGCACCATTACCTAGAATTCATCTATACAAAAATGAAAAACCACTGTACAATCACATGCTTAGCATCTCACAAGATCCTACTAAGATTAGGGGTAGCCTCCTATGTTAGTTTTCCACCATTAAAATAATGGTCACGGCTCTTCCTCCCGGACGCGTTTTGGCTGGTGTTCCCAACATCAGCCAGCTAACTGGTGTCAAAGCTATGTGGGCCCCACCATGATGTATATGTTTATCCACACCGTCCATCCATTTTTTCAGATAATTTTAGCGCACGTGCCCAAAAATTAGGAAGATCTAGATGTCAAGTGGACCACACCACAAGAAAAATGGGGATTGAATGCTTACCATTGAGGCCCGAAAGTTTTGGATCAAGCTAATATTTGTGTTTTCCCTTCATTCAGGTCTGTGTGATCTTATGAACAGGTTGGATTACAAATAAACATCACTGTGTGCCCTACAAAGGTTTCAACGGTGGAAATTATTCTCCCCACTTTTTCCTGTAGTGTGGTCCACTTGAGCTCTAAATCTGACTCATTTTTTTGGATCATCCCTTAAATTACCTGAAAAAATGGATGGATGGAGTGGATTAAATACATACATCATGGTGAGGCCCACAGAGCTTTGACACCATATAGCTTGCTGGTTTTGGGTTCACCAGTCAAACCGCCTCCCTCCCTCTCCTCACATGCTGCACTGTTGTGGGTCCCAGGTGGATAGCGATAGTTATAAAATCAAATTGATCAAGCAGTCTTAACCATCTGATTAATGGCTATCAAATGGATGTTTGAATTAAAACAGCGAGTCGTACAAATTCAAAGAGAAAAAAATCCGATGGTTAATATTATCTTATCAGTTAAATTTTTATCTTATGCTTCATCTATAGTTGGATCCATGATTTGGACGGTCTGGATTGCTTTACATTTATGCCGAATGTATGTTTGAAGGGTCACCACCATTTTTGAAACTATAACTCAAGACCTTTCTAGGCAATTTCAAGAGCCCAAAAGCACATGGGTACAAACTTAAAGATGTAAACAAAGCATTCTTGAACAGGACCCAATATTTACACCCAAGTTTTTGATAGATCCAATCCCTTTTTCTACTTTCATAATACCATGGCATAGGTTTTCAGTTCTGACACTTGGGCTCATGGTTAGATAATCCAGACCATTAATTTGTTATTTCCAACCGTTAATGGACCATGTTCCAAAAAATCTTATCAATAGAAATAGCAAGAAGAGAAATAAAGCAATTCTCCCCGTTCAACTGAAAAAAAAGGTCCTAAAAATGGTTCATTAGATGTCTCAATCAGAGAGATTTTTGGGGTATGTACCATCTACATTGGTACTCAAGCGATCAACGGTGTGGATTACCATGATCTGGATGCCACTTTTAAGTATTGAAAAAACCTGATTCTTCAAGGGAAAAAGGGTGTGCAAATGATCAAGGTGGGTCCAAGTATAACTTCTAGGATACATGCCACATTCATCGTAGTCCGCGGGACCACAGAAATTCACAATGTGGGCCCCACAAAATTTCATGAGCTCGCCTTAGTGATCAGAAGATTCAGAACCATTCATCTAGTGACCCCTCATGGATGGCCCTTGATCCAAAAATTTCACAGAAGGGGGATGCTTTAAGGACTTTAACATGTAGAGGATCCACCGTTGGTTTCTTTTGGTCTCAACCATTGATTTGCAGGCCACGTGGGCCTTGCTAGATTATTATAAGAGAGAAGGACAGAAAACACCCTCCTTTATGCTTTTGGTTCAAAACCCCCCTTCATTTTATTTTCGTTACAGATTAGCCCTCACCCCATTTACCACGGAGAAGGTCTGTAGTCCAACCGGTTGGACCATAAGTTAGGGTCCACCCACTGGATATCTTTCACCCTTTTATGTGCATGAGAAATCCAATCCGTCCAATAGGTTGGACCCACCATGAGGATTTTCATATGAAAAAAAAGACCCACCTTGATACATCCAATCCGTCCAACCAGTCACACATGTAATTCATCTGATCCGTTCATAAGATGGCCCCTACCGTAAAGACTACCTCTCTTGAAAATAAGGCCAATCTTCTCATTAGGTGGATCACGCCTCTATGTCAAGTCCGTTCTTGGCCATTCATTTACCTCGATGGTGTACCCCACCTGATTAGTGGGCTGATATGATTTTTTCACCAGTTGATCTACATAGTCGGGCCCATTGTTTGTATGGATCAGATGTGCTAGATAAGTGACACATTGCTAGAAAAGATAGGGCTGCATGCTTCAACATCAAAACATTATCATAACACTGCAAAATTCCTACTCAATTCATCAGATTAAAAACAAGCAACAAAATACTACAAACAATCCAAGATCAGTATAGATACATCATCTCGCCTACACCAAAATTTGGGTGTATATCCTCCACGAAATATTCACACCCACAACCAAAACTTCAAAAAAAAAAAAAAAAAAAAAAAATTCTACTAGTGAGTGGTGGTTAGAACCGTGGAAGAATTCGAAGGGGCCGCAGCGAACCTTGATGAGAATGTGTAGAATCGATATGAGTCGTCGATCGCATTTTCTCCACTGCTACAATCAAAGTTTCGGGCGTAACTTGAAGGGTCATAGTGGCACTGGAATGTGGTGGGCCTAGCGGCCGAACATAGCATCTTGCTTTGTTTCCTTACCTTTCTCATGAGTTTTCTTATGAAACAGTAGCATTGTTGATGTGGGGTGGTGGAGGGAGAGTGGGTGGCCCCACTTCTTACACCAATGGTTGTGGATGTGTGTTTTTGCCACCACAAATGGCCCATCTCTGTCATCTCTCTCTCTCTCTCTCTCTCTCTCTCTCTCTACTTGAGAATGGTATCGAAGATGTAAGGGAAGGTGGATGCAAGAAGCCACCCCAAAGAAGGATTCTTATAGTGTGTGGATGGGGATTTTTTAAATGTTGGGAGTAGTGTTTTTGTCAAATTACTAAGACCTTTTCATTATCAACTAACTGTCTAAGGTTCCTTGTATTGCTTGATTGACCAAAATCGTCATGTGGATGACCCCAATCTTCCCTGATGTGATGATTTTTTTATGGACACTAGCAAAAGTGAGTGGGCGTATTTTTTATTTTTTATTTTATCATTTTTTAAAATGATTTGGGGTGGTTTTAGTAAATTTATCTAATGATAGGTTGTTTTCAGAAATCATTCCTTCTTCCACAAAGTATGATTCATACTTTCAAAGGTGCAATTGATGGGAGCGGACTAGGTGTTACCCTTACTGTGGGGCCCGCCTTGATGATGTGTTGTATCTCCACGCCGTCGGTCCGTTTTTCCAACCCATTTAGTACGTGGTCCAAAAAATTAAGCAGATCCAAATTTTAGGTGGACCACACCACAGACACAGGGTCCACCTTAAGCAGATCCCATCCAACTCCCTAGGGTCCACTTTAAGCAGACCCATAATGTTTATTTACCATTCAACTGTTAATAAGGTCAACCAGACCTGGATGAAGCGAAAATATAAAAATCAGCTTGATCCGAAACTTTTGTGGCCTGCAAAAAGTTTTTAATGGTCATTCTCCTCTTTTTCCAGTGATGTGGTCCATCGGAGACTTGGATCTGCTTAAATTTTGGAATATCATCTTAAAATGAGCTGAAAAAATAGACGTGCAGAGTGGATATACAACATATTCATCAAAGTGGGCCCTACTCAGTAAGGATAACACCCGCTAAGGTGGGTAACCCTAATCTGCTGCTCCCACAATTGATGCACTATTTAGTACATGATTAGGTAATTACAATTTTTCTTTTTTTACCTCCTGTCCATCAATATATTGTTGACATTTAGATATGTTCTTTTTTTTTTTTTTAATTATTATTATGTTTGGGTGATGGGATCGTAATTTTATATCGTGGTAAAAAAAACTATTGCATTTTTGAACTTTTAAAAATGATTATATATTATATTACCAAAAAGGACACCTCGGAAATAACAAACGAATGAAACAAATAGATTATGGCCTTGCTAGAGAAAATCCTTTCTACCAAGAAACTTTTTCCAAAGTTTTCATGCATCCAAATGTGAGAAAGCAACTTACACCCAAGTCCATAGCTTAAGTGGCAGACTGAGTGAAGATAGCCTTGTTTCAACACTGAAGTCATGGTATCGATTCTCATAGTGGGGGTGGCTAACATTGTGATGTGACTAACATGGGTGGGTGGGTGTACAATTGGGTGTGTGAACTAATTAAACCATAATAAACCATAAAAAAAAAAAAGAAGTGAGAAAGCAACTTACGAAAATTATCCACTAAGGACGTTGTTTGGTAACCCAGAATTCGATTCTTGGTATTACGTTTCATGTGGAATCTTAACCTGCCTTCCAAGGGACATCCAAACATGCCCTTGGTGACAAGATTACTGATTATACGATAATATGGTTTGCATTTAACAATCAATGCCACCTAAACAATTCCATAATGAAAACGTTATTCTTCTAATGACTTGTCATTTGGGAATAATCCAATAGAGAAATGATCTTGTGGGTTTAAGTGTATAAGGAAACCTTTCCATGCTCCTAGTTGCATTTGGACTTGTTGGCATTCCCATCACTTATCTGGACCATCCATTAGGTTCATTCCTCTCTTCCTCCACTACCATGTAAAAATCACAGCCATCCAATTTTCCTAAACATCTGTAATTTGTTTCAAGCTAATCTATGAATAGTAGATTGGACCCAGTGGACGACCCAGATAAGTGATATATGGATGCCAACGAGTCTATGGTAGGGAAGGTTTCAATGCACTTAGGCCACTAGATTATTTCTCAATCCAATATATAATGCATACACCAATTAATTGGTGTATACTGATGTGAAACACTTAGTCACTGTATAAGATATATACAGTGAATTTGGTGTATAAACCATCTCAAATGAAAGAAATGAACATGTTCCTTAGGCCAAGGCCTTTGGTTACCTTGGGACCAACACAAGACTTTGTTTACGCAGGGACGCACATGATCATGCCACGTGTCCAGCATGTGGGTCAACTTGGAGTGAGACAAGGTTGGTGGGGTACCAATTAAGTTGGCCTACCACGTGCCCGGCATTTGGTCTTTTGGCTTCAACTCCATATCACATGCATCAAGACCCTTGGGTCAACATGATTCATTTTTTCAATAACAGTGGACGTTTTACTTGAGGGACATTCATCGCCCGATTAGCGGACACTTAGTAATCATCTTGAGGATCTGAACCGTTCATCTGTTCATTTCTTGCAATGAATAGCCAAAATTAATTTGAAAATAAACTGAAAGGACGATCCTATTTGCATTTATATTCGAGCTTTAAATGGACAGTCATGGTTAATATGGATTCAGTAAAAGAAACTGATGGACAGTACTATTAGCTGTTCTCTGTGGTTTTAACCTATGTATATCTAAGCATAAACCCCACTAGATGGAAGGCCTAGATTAATGTTTTAAACTGACACCTATGAGTTATTGGGCGATGAACGGCTCTTCTCATTCAGAGGGCATATATGCGATAACCCATAGTAATATATTGACATGACGAACCAACCAACCATCCATCGCAGGATTAGGCTAAAAATAAATGTCTAGGAGCGCGTCCAATACAACTTATCAAATGGTACCAACCGTATCATTGATTAAGTTGGAAAATGTGCCAACCAATCCAGACCAACCATACTTGGTAGGCCATGCAAAGAATGTATACCAATGGTTGAAAGTTCCAAGGAAGGGCTATTTCTAACCATTGGATCGGATAGATCATTTTTCGCAGTGTAAATCGACTTCCCTTCACCGTCCAAAGATGGGTGGCAGATCTTATCATTGTGAACTTCCAAACCGAGCAATCTTTGGCAAATAGGTCATGGAAAAGCTGGTCTACTAATTGGATGGTCCAGATCCATGATCAAAGCGCATGAATCAAGGGTTTGTGGGGTTGATACGATTTAGTGAATTAATTGCATCAGACCCACAGTGGATTCTAAACCTTGTCGCGCTGGACGTGTCTTGATTTCATCACCCCATCTCAACCATGTGATCCTTGTCTTGGCACGTGCCCCCACTGATGTCTCTTTTCTACCACACATGCATGTATGCATGAATATTACGTGAGAATCATATATCACCTCCCCCACATAAGTTTTTTTTCTTTTTTTCCTCGTATATGCGTGCATCTAACCATCGAGAAAACAATCAACTAACAAAACTATCACACGCATCATTTTTTTTACTCGAAAATTCGAGTCGGGTTGCTGGGATGAGTTTTTCTTTTCCTTCGTTTTTTTAGAACTGTGTGTGTGTGTGTTTTCAGTAATATTTAATATTTAGATATCATAATAGTAAATATTACCGAGTCTTGGATCAGGTCAAGTTTTGCGAGTTTGGTTTGAATCGATTTTTTTATATTTTATATTTTATTTATTTTTAAAGATTGTGAGCGAGTCGTCAACTAGATTTGGTGATGACTCGCTCACAAATAATGTGGACGGCTCAAAATTTAGACTCACATCATGAGTAATGAGTCCTGAAAAAGTACTCATGTACAAGTTCTCACTTCTGGGAACTGTGCGCGGTTGAGCATTCCTCTCTCTCTCTCTCTCTCTCTCTATATATATATATATATATATATATATATATATATATATATATATATATATATATAATGTTTAGACTATGACAGCATGCAATTGCAAATGCATAGATAATGTAGCTGGAGCGCTGAGAATAGGGTAAGAGAAGATCACCATTTTTTTTTTTGCCGATGAAAACTAAAATGAACTCTTCAAATAAATAAAATTGCTGACAATAAAAGTCACTCTCTACAACACAATTGAGATGGCTTATATAAGAATTGACTCATAACGTTATCTGAAATAATAAACTCTCTAAACATTGAAACTTATTAAAAATAGTGAAGATGTTTAATGAAGGAATTTTTTTTTTTTTTAAAGATTGAAATCTTTAAATATAACTACAAATTATCAAAATTGAAAGTTATTAAAATTAGTAAAGTTTGAATTCAAGCTGAAACCTAACATTGAAACGACATTTTTGGTGAAATATGCCATGGGTAAGAATTTGAGCTAAAAACTAACATCGAAATGACATTTATCGTGAAATATGTCACAGGCAAATGACTCTAATGACCTCTTTTCGTGAAATACATTTTGTTAAAATTAGAAAAATGCTTGAAAGGGGCAGTTTTTCCTGTGTTTCGTTATTCTGGGGAATTCGGAGTATAGAGACATTCATAGACAATCATAAACAATCACAAAGTGTACACAAGAAAGATATCGCAAGGCGAATTTTATTTCAAAGATTCTGAGATCTTTTACGTTCCAAGCTGTGATACTGGTCACGAGCCTTTAAATACATCAATGGTTGATCATCTTGATTAGAAGGCAAAAGACTAATCTGCCGGAGATTATGGTCTTGAGTTCATGGTCGTATAGACCTATTTATTTTCTCGTTATGGACTGATCCACGTTTTTAGAAAAGTCGGATGTCTATGTCCCATTTTTTTTTTCGAATTGTCTAGGTTGAGAGAATGTTAGAGTTTTATCGAGTGGTGCAAATCTGGGCCGTTGGCATTTAGAATACACGAGCATTGAATGTTGGTTAGGCACGACCCAAGGTCCGCGCCCGTATTTTTATAACGGGTGACCTTAGGAAGGCACTCCACAACTTCCTAAGCGAGGTTTTTAATCGAGCGGTGCAACTCTGGGCTGTTAGCCTCTGGAATACATGAGCATCGAAATGTTGGTCGGCATGACCCAAGGCCCGCGCCTATATTTTATGACGGGTGACCTTAGGAAAGCACTCCACAACTGCCTCATCAGCTCAACAGACGGACCCATTGTCGATGGGTAGGGCATCGACTGTCTTTTTCATAGTGGCAATTCATAGCAGGATGTTTCGAATATTCATTTGAACTCATTTGTTTGTGGTTTCTTGTAGTAACCATAATCCCTTAGGTTTAGTCTTGGACCTTTATCCGGGATGAATAGACCTTTGTACAGTAAAGTAAATGTATTTCTTCTTGGAGTCAGGCGACCTGTCTTCGAGAATATTCTTTCTTCTGAGTACTTTCTGATGATCTATTTGAGATCGAATAGGCTATATCAAGCCGAGATCCTTTGAGGATTCAAATTCAATAGGCTGGATCGGCTATTTCTGATGCCTACAAGTGGTTAAGTATCAGGTCTAATGGGTGCCCGCATATGCCAATTTCTGATGAATAATGGAGATCGGTACCCCGTAAATGTTTAACTCAACTGTTTGATAGCCTGAGTGCATTAGCTTTGCCTTAGTGTCTTCGAGATCGCAAATGATTTTATTTGGCATTAGTCGGTTTTTGGGTTATCAGGGCACTTCCCAAGGCTGAAAATGACTAAGTAGTGGACCTGTTTGTGATCTGATCGGAATATTCGGTGAATACCGTCGATGATCATTTTTGAACAGGGATGGATCATGTTCACGAGGATCACAATGATGCTGGATCCACTCTGGCGTCAGTGTGATCGCCTTTCGTTTCGCTCGATGTAAGTCAATTTCCGAGCCGACAGGGCATTTCCCAGGGCTGAAAATGACCAAGTACTGGGTCTGTTTACCGCTTAATTAGGGTATTCGAGGGTCCTGAGATTGGATAACCTTTTCGCCGTGCATAAGTATGGTATATCATGTCATAAAGAAGAGAAGTTTCTCTCTCGGGCTCGGTCTAATTCCGCCCGATTCTCCTCGATTTCGGCCATTTTCGGCTCTTTCGAAAGGATTTTCGGAGTTGCAAAATTGGCTAAGTGTTCGTTCTTTTTTGTTAAAACACTGTTTTGGGCCATTTATCGTCGACCGTTGGAGAATCTGATCCGGGGGATGCAAAGATCTCATCGGTGTGCTTTTAGGAGAAGTGGTTTGATCAAAAGTCGATCCCAATCGAAGGCGGGCCGCACGATGGAAGGCCCCCCCAGCCAGCGTCCAGGCGCATGGGGGGTGGTCATGGGCGCATGTTGCATTTTCAAAGGGCTAGTGGGCTCATGCGGTTAGGAGGCGGGCGCACGTGCCCTCCTCCCGGGCGTATGTGCCCAACTCTGTACAAAAAGGAGGATGGCGATGGGTCCCGGGCGCATGTCACTCTGCACATGCGCCCAAGCCTCACTGGTGGGCGCATGTGGCCCCTGGACTTCATGAAATTTCCATGTTTTCTGTATAAGACAAAGTGGGCGCATGTCCCTCTACATTTGGTGTGAATTTGCATTCTCCAATGAGCAGAAGTGGGAGCATGTCCCTCTGCAAAGTGGTGGGAGTCCACTACTTAGAGAATTTTAGAATTTCTCCCTCTGCACTTGGTTCTGACTGGGGATATCCCTTTTCGGCGAGAGATTCCGGTGAGGGAAACTATTCAACAGTAGTGCAATTTTGGGTTCCGGTGGGGAAATCCCATTCCGACGATGGAAACCTTTTCGACGAGGGCATCCGGCGAGGGATAACAGAGTGGGTGCATGTACCTCTTGCGTCGCTTTGAGGTCAAAAGGGGATGATGTCGATACTTGTCATCAGGCGGACCTGCTATTTATAGTAGTGCAATCGGGTTCAAGTCCGATCCGACAGGTAATTCCTAGCGCATGTGTTTCTGGAACGTTTTCCGGCGCATGTGTTGGGCGGAAGTGGTGAGTGCAAGGGTCCGGGTGCATGTCATTTCAGGCCGGGCGCATGTCACTTTCCGGGGGGTTTTCGGGACAGTTTTCGGGAAATTATCCGGATCGTTTTCTTTCAAACATACGTTGCGGGCGCATGTGGTTTAGTAGTGGGCACATGTCCCTCTTGGGATTTTCTTACACTTTCCACTACTTAGCCAAATTTCAGGTTCGGCACTTTGTGAGAGAAAAACGGCTTCCAGACTTAGATTTTTTCAGGATTTAGTTCTAACAGGAGTCATCCAAAAGACAACTACCTTTTCTGGGGTTGTGGTTATTGACACCAAGCCACTTTTAGGTTGGTATCGACCTCTTAAATGAACGGGATGGGGTGTGGAGGTCCAGATGTTGTAAAATTTGGTACTTCCTTCCTAATTTGGAGCCTCTGGGTCGGCTCTTCGTATAGGAACATTGTTCCGGGAAGTGCGCACATAGAAATACGCACCGTAGGGACTTCAAACTTACTATTTAAGAGTTTTAGGGCACCTCAGATCATTTGGGGGTGGTACGGATGTCCGGATTCTCTCTGAAATGGTACCTGTAGGCTTTCGGACCCTTTCAGTCAGCTCCGAACAAGGGTAAAACGCATTTCGAGGTGCATAGGTAAAGATATGCGCTGTGTGACTTTAAAATTGCAGTATAAGGGTTTTAGGGCGTTCTAGATCATTTGACAGCCACCCGCATGTCCGTTTTCACTCCAAAATGCCATTTACCAATTTTGGTTACAACTGCACGGGTTAGGGTTACGCTGGCATTTTTTAAGTTTTTTCGATTTCAAAATTGATCCAAATCTTCGTAGATGGACCGATGGGTGTTGTTTTACTATAGGTGCGAATTTGAGCCCCAACAAGTGCCCCCCCCTGGTGTGCTGTCCTGGATGCTTATGTCATGCCTGTGCATTGCATCGGTTCCCCAGGCTCAAGTATAAATAGTTGAATCATTGAGTCATTCCAACAATTTTTCGAGTCGAAGAGTCGAACTTCTCTGAGGTGAGAGAGCCAATCCTCAAGGCATGGGCGCATGTGGTCCCCCTGTGGGCGTATGTTGCCTTTCAATCATTTTTTTTTCCGGCGAAGGGTCCCCACTCCAGGTGCATGTACATTGCTATAAGCGGTGGGCGCATGTCCCAGGCGCATCTAGCTCTGGGCATGCGCCCAGAGCACTGCCCTGAACTTAATGTTTTCAGAAATCTGGAGCTGGGCGCATGTGAGGATGCACATGCTCTCGGTGCACTGCAATCTAAACTTGTTCTTCTTCCTCTTTTGGGCTGGGCACATGTCAGTATGCACATGCGCCTGGGGCCTTACATGATGCATTTTGCATTTCCAACACTTGTGGATTGGGTGCATGTGAGAGACCACATGCACCTAGGGCTCTACCTTGGGCACATGTGAGCCCAACACTTAGTGAAATTTCACAATTTTGGCCTCGCTTTTGCCCTTAGAGAAGAAATGTCATATCTTGCTCTATTCTCAGTCAAATTCGGTGCCGTTTGCGGCCAGATTGCTTAAAACTTGAATATTACTGGAACTTAGTGCCTTAGGCTTATAATATATTGCATGTTTTGATCTATTACAGCCTGCGGCTGTCTATTTTAGGCAGGTTCAGAATGTATCTGTCAGAGCGTACTGATAGCGTTTTGAATGCATGCAAAGTTGTTGTGTGCAAACAATTGTGTATATATGATGCTGAAATTGTTTCCTGACTCTGTTCAGCACTTGTTTATAAGCACCTAGACTTGTCAAGGTTGCTTTTAAGTTAAATATATGAATGTGCTGTGGGTTTAACTTGTGATTTTGTGTGCTCATCGACTACATGTATGCATATATGTATGATTGCAATTACTTCATTGTGAAATATATGTGATGGATGATATGCTATGCTTCTGATTTTGCTACTTTCATGCTTCGTTGCTTGTGACCTACATGTGGTCTGTTTGCGTGTATGGTTTTATTTATGTGGGATGATCTTGTTAAGCTATTTACTCGCGTAAATCAGGTTGTTTTCTAATGTTGCTTTACTTGCGCGTTGCAGTGAATTGCAGTAGCGATAATGAGATCTTCTGGTGAAACCTCTGGATCGCATTCTTCTGGTCTGACGCTGATGAAGTGTGGTTAAAAAAGAACAGCTGAAGGTCCTTCCAATCTTCCTCCAAAATCGCAATTTTCGCTTCTTTCCTGCAGTCGAACCCGAGATAAAGGATTTCTCGAAGCGTATTGAGCAGCTTCCACATGAAGCGCTAGTGTGCATCTTTGTTAACAAAATCGTGCCTGAACCTCGAAGCAAGGAATAGAACAAGAGTGGGCTTTTTGGTATGCCCAACTCGCTAGGCACTGCGAGTGCCGTTGAAGTGGATCCTTAAGATTTACCTGTCCTAAAATACAGAGGAAAATCCAGCAAGTCAGAAAGGCAAGAAGAAAGGAGTACGCAGAAAATAGCCAGTCAAAGCGCTCATTCAAGCACGACTCCTTGATCTAAAGTATGAACGAATGAAGATTGAATGGGAGAGCAACAAGATTGTTGCCGAGCGTGACCTCTGTATCACGAACCCCTACAATGGTGAGGTCATCTTGCACGATAAGTCTCTCGCGAGGTGTAAGTCTTTTTCGAGCATCGAGCCGTCTGATGTTGGTAGGCCTTGCCAATTCTATGGAGTGGAGAGATGGACTTCGTCCCCTGAGAGATTACTCATTGCCACTCTAGAGAACAACTGAAAAATAACAAAAGGTTGGTGAGGTTGAAGAGATGACCTTCCTCATACCTACATGCTATCCTCATGCGCCTTACTCGACTCATTTCTTTGAGACGATCCGTCAAAGATTCCTCCCTATGAGCACGTCTGCGATATGGGAGACTTCGAACTTCCGTACATGAGGACATCTGAATCGCCGTGTCAGCTACATACCGTGGGCGAAGGAGATTCTGACCCGGCACGAGGTTGTGCTGAGGGAGGTTGGGCTTTACCATGCTATCGAAGCGACTGCTGGTTTCTTTCCGCGAGATCCGACGATTCTCAGGGGCTTCTTAAGTTACCTGGAGTTCCATTACTAATTATTTCCATCTTCCTTAAGGAGAGATGAGCATAACTCTCTGGGATCTTCGGATGATGGCGTGCTTGCCCATCTGTGATGGATATTATCATGAGTACATCCCTTCTGATACGGAATTGTCCAGCTTCAGATGTGAAAGTGATCGAAAGGCTTATCATTTCGAGGTGTGTCTGGAATTGTTCCATGAGTTGCAACAGTTCAACCATATTTCGAAGATACATTACAAAGAGTGGTTGGTTTATTTCAGCCATGGCTTGCAGTAAGTCTTCATTGGAAGCTTCTTTCTTTCTTTCTTTTCATGACGTATATTCTTTTCTTCTGCGTAGTTTCTTATGTGAAATTCTCTCTTCTTTCTCTCTTTCAGGATCGATTACAAGAAATATAAAGTTAACGCTAAAAGAAGAAGGGCTATATGACAACGGTTCGAATATAAGTTTCCTTGCCCAAACGTATTGTCTTCTTCTTGCGAACTTGCAGGCTTCCTCACTTATTGGTTGTCCACGGTCGCGCTCCCAGCCCTAAGGGTGTTGATGGCATCAGGGTTTCTTGTTTCGTTATGGCGGGTACCCTTGCCAATGGTCGATGTCTTGCTATAGCGCCGCCTGCACTATAAAGTTTATACAGGGTGTTTCGGTTATGTTGCTAGCAATCCTGACAAACCTGCGAACGGAATGGATGCAGCTTATTGTCCGTGGCATTATTTCTGTGGCTGGTTACGCATCTACTTCCCATGGGTGTATGGCATGAAGCCTCATTCTTACTTCTTTCCAGATCGAGCGCCTCTTCTCAGATTTATGAGGGCTAAGATGGTGGCTAAGACGCCGGAGTGGGTGTCTTCAAGGATCTGCCGTGGAGACAAAGTCGATTTATACCATTTCCCTATTTCTATTGCTGATGAAGATCTCGAAGTCGTTGATGATGAGAATTCGGTTGATCCTGCTGATAGGGAATTCTTGATATCGATTCGGATTGCTTCCCTCCCATTTTGTGAAGGCATGGAGTTCTGGCGCGAGCCTTATTATCCGAGCTGGTTCGCCCGACAGTTCGGCTACGATCAAGATGTTTCGTCGACTCTTTCAAGTGTGACGAGGGTAGAACGAGCATTTGGTACAGGTCATGTCCATTGGGAATGGATGTGGGACCAGCTTTTGCTGACGCGAACTAGTGTGAGGTTCGTGTTGTCCAACTGCAATCGACGTTCCGCAACTTCTTACAGCTGGATGAGATAATGGGGGTATCAGTACTTGCGCATCCGAGATGCCAAGCCTGTTGATTTCCCTCTCTATCTCTCTCCTCCAAGGTTGACAGACGTTCCTGAGGACGGTCTTGTTATCTTCACGAGCAGCGTGAGGCTGCTGGAATTTCTGGTACCAGCCATCTAACTTCCTTAAACGTGCTGATCACTCGTAAGAAAGACGATGGAGCATTAGACAGATGGTATTGCTTTCAGGTACCTATACAAAGACATCAGCAGGAGGTTGGATCTTCACATCCTCCAACAGAGACTGTTCCTCCGTCTGTAGAAGAGGACGAGCCTACGGAAGGCATGGCTGGGGTTAGACCTTCTGATAATTTCTTTGACGATGTTTCACTGGGTCATCCGAGAGATCAGCTGAGAGTCAAGATAAGGCTTACGCCAAAGGTTCGCCCATTAGCACCTGAGAAAAACTTGAAACAGGCAAAGAAATTTCATATCAAGAAGTGGGGAAGCTTGGATCTGTCGTTGTAGATCGATCCTTCAGAGGTAGTGAGCGATGATGCCGCAGGCGCGACTGTTGCTGATAGTCACGAAGAAGGTGAGCTCCGATCCGGTGCCGCAGAGCAGATTGCCGATGAAGAAGATAGGATTGTCGATAATCGTGATGGAGGTGAGTCAGGGCCTGCAGATGTTAAGGGGGACAATGCTTAAGGTGATCCTGAAGTTAGTGATTGTCAGGAGTGGCACGTATTGATGATTCAGGGTCACAGCTTGAAGATGAACTTGTTGATTATTCTGGCGACGACTGGGAAGTGGACCGTGCCAACGATCACAACAATGATGATTCCCTTGCGAATTATTATGATAATGACGCCGGTGTCAGGGGCGCAGGCGATCTTGATGATGTTGTCATAGTTGTGATCGAAGCATAACTCTATGACGACGTCGAGGTCTAGCATTCTTCTGAGCCCTTAGTCTTTGTTTCCAGGCTGTCGAGTTACCAACCATGGGGTCGCCCACGGATGAACGTTCATCCTTGTTCACTTGTTCGTGCTGATAATGTTGAAGAATCCGTTCCTGAGCCTGAGATACGTGAGGGGGACATCGATCCTTCTTCGGTCCTTCCATCAAGCTATTCATTGTAAGCAGACTATCCTGTTGACCTGGAGGTCGTGGATACGTCACATTTTGCTGCGGTCGAGGTCGAACCCGACATCATGCAAGCATAAGGTAAGAAATACGATCGTAATTCTGCTTTTTTACTTCTTCTGCTTTGATTCCTGCATAATCATACTAACCGTGTTTTTTAATATTATCTTATTTCTGCAGATCCTATTGAGCTGATATCTGCCTTTGCCACTTCCGTCGCATCGTCTCCGGTCGTGATTGCTGAACTGTATCTCCAGATAACAATCGTCCCTTGTAGACACTGCGTCTCTGACAATCATCAGCATCTCCGGTGCACTGTATCTTCAACCATCGTCTTTGGTGCACTACGTCTTTGAACATCATCTACAGACATTGCATCTCTGGCGATCATCTGCGTCTCCAGTGCACTGTGTCTTTGGTCCACTGCGCCTCTGGTCATCGTCTTTGGAGCACTACGTCTCCGGCCATCATTTGCATCTCCGACCATCGTCTTCGATATCCGCATCCTGAAGACACCGTAGATATAAAGGGTCTTCTTCCCTCAGTTTTGAAATCACTCCTCCGAGTCAATAATGGCATCTGTGTTGAGGGCCATTTGATCTCCATTTATCAGATAGTCCATCATTCTATACGGTACTGCTAGCATCTTCCTCTACATCAGGAAAACGTGACATGTCTCGTGTCCAATACAATTGGTGTAGGAACTTCGGCCATCTTGCAACAACCTACAGTGAGATCATTTAGCTTCGTGGTCTTCTTTCAAATTTTGGAATTGACATCTCTAATCCTGTGTTTCATGAAAGGATAGTAGCCGACATTCTTTTCTAGTACACAAACTGTTGTTGGTTGATTCCCTACATTAGTTTGAGGGGGGGTGATAGCTAGGTCCCTTCATTACTAAGTTACTTCAATGCTAAGTCACTTCATTACTAAGTTCCTTCATTACTAACTTGTATACCTCTATAAATAAACCCTTTCGGGCTACATCAATAAGAATAACTCAAGGAGAATTCTCCACCATCTATAGCATTTTCCTGTTTTATCACGTATATCTCTACTAGGAAATGCTCTTTCCTTCAGTGAATTATGACTATGTCATCTTCCTTGAATGCTTTGAAACACTCATACTTGCTAGGTGGCAATCCACTCCTCGAGCTCTTTCGAAAGTATTATTTTTTCTGAATTCACTAATAGTTCCATGTTATCAATCTTTACTACCCAAGCATATAACCTTTTTATTTCCTTAGATTCTTTTACAAAGTCTTTCACTAGTAAGGAGGACCACGCTCCCATTTGGAAGTTTTGGTTTGTTTTTCTCTCTCATAGGGGTAACGATAATCTTCCTCCCATCTTTAAAGATGACATAAATATCGTTCTTGCCTCTATAGGTAGGGTGAAGATCATACTACCATGTTCTATTAAGTAACATTTGGTAGGCTTCTTGATAGACTACATTAATACAACTTCATTTTTCTAATATTTGTTAATTGAAAATAGAACTCGACATCTTTTAGTTACCTTTCCTGAATCAACTAAATTCCACCTACGTATACCAACATATACAACTACAAGTGAACACATACATGCAACAAATAGTTTATTAAACTATGGGCACTTAAATTAGAGAAATAATAGGTTGATGATGCATGTGCCCCCATTAAGGGTGCGATTTTAGTTGGGCTTAACCCGAACTTGACTAGCCCACTAAAACTTTAGGCTAGATTGGGTTGGGCTCGAGCTGAAAATCCTTAATCCACTGGTCTTCTAGGAGTACTGTTACGGCTATGATCTAGTAGACTAGATCACCCATCAAGGGATTTTTTATTGGTACTAGTATGCCAAAGGTTTCAAGTTACTCTGCAAATGTTTTCAATCAACAATCTTTTAGTACTCTCACAGCTATGATTTAGTACATTTGGACTCATTCATTAAGTGATTTTTTCACTAGTACTAGCACGCTAAAGGTTTCAAGTAACTTTGCGAATGTTTTGAATCATTAAACTGTTATTTTAGTCATTAAAATGTTTTCATCAGATTTGATACTAATTTTGAAAGGTGAGATATTATGATACATTATTTGATCTGAACGAGAATTGGATTGAGGATGGATAGCCATATTCAGTGAAATGATTAAGTCAATTTGGGTACACAATCAAACAATATTCAACAACGACGGTAAAATATCTACATATATGAATCTAGATATGATTTTGATTTTTCATAGAAAGTGGATATTATCTAAATGGTGATTCTTAGAGCTTCATCTGTTACTCTAGGCTTAGATTTTATTTTAGTTTTTTTAATTTTTCACTACGCTTACAAAACTCTAACATAACCTTGGCCCGGCCCTAGCCCGACCCATTACAACCCCTATAAGGAACATTTGGATGAGGGACATGCATGGATGCCCTTTCCTCTTCTTTGTCCATTTAATTTCTTCAATTCTTCTATTTTTTCCCAGAAAAATTTTCTTTTTTCATAGTGCACCTAACCCACAAGTGAGCTAGCTTAAAAGTCCATTTAAACATCATTACCTGAAAATTCACACTCAAAGGATTCCTCGAGCTCCTCATATGCTAGAGCATTCCCTTGAAAATACCCTACTATGTAAGAAGTGGCCTATACCCTAAACTGGCAGCCAGGATATACCCTCTCTAGAGTCATTCGCACCATTAAATAATGTGAATAAAGGTCAAGTAGAAAACAACCTTAAAGTACACCAAACAAAACAAGAGCTACGGATGCTTTACAGAAGAGCCATAGTTCAGGCGTGGAATGCATAATGATTTTCTTCTCTCAGCAAGGTGTCTAATCAGAGAGATATTCTAACCACAGGTGCAGAAGTTCTATTCTCATGTATATTTTAGATTGACAACCACATGAAAGTGAGCTTACTTGAGTTTTAGTCCAAATTATCATTTAGAAACTGTTTCATTTACCTAACATCATGAATGCAATGTGTTCCTCTTTCTTGATCATCTTAATTTTGGGTCACTAGCTGGGCTTACCTTTGAATGACTTTGATTTTAACAAACTCTCCATATTGCAAGTGTTGAACATTGTTGCATATGCACTCGCACATCAAGCGGTTCCTACTGGTCAATAATAACTCAAGGATACTAATATAAGAATGTTAGATAGGAGTTGGGAAGCTTTTTCTTGATATTATAATGAAAAATAATTTTTAAAATAAGTGTGTGTGCCCACACACATATATGGGAAATGGTACAACGAGGTTGAGCTATGTGGGCCCCACTATGATGTGTGATGGACATCCATGCCGTGCATTTGGCAGCTAGGTCTCCTTTAGGTTACGTGATGTGGCAAAGATCAGCCGTATCTGAAACTCAGGTGGGCTATACCATCTGAAACCATGGAAAATCATGCCTAAAACATCTAAAATCATTTGGTGGGTCCCACCTGAATTTTGGAATGACCTGGAATTTTGTGTGGCTCCTCATCCAAGTAGAACACACACAATAGATGGGTTGGATGTCTAAATCAAATCTCATTACTGGGCCCTATATACAATCAGGAAGGTTTTAATAGGCGAACATCCACTCTCAACTTTTGCCTGTGTTGTGGCCTACCTAACTCATGGATTGGCCTGACGTTTTGGCCCATTGCTCATCATGAAGTGTGCATCTAATACATGGTGTGGATGTCCAACAACATCATAGTGGGGCCTAATAACTTACAAATTTCTTTCCACGCTATGTGTTAGGTATGAGAGGGTCTACTGTACTTGAGCTAGAAACTATTACTGGTAGGACTGTTGAAGGAAAAGGATGTAGGCTACTCTAGGTTCTAGGTTCGCACCAGATTGATTAAATATAGTTTACTTTCATGTGCATGTCACGTTCCATGCACTATCACTTGGCAATGTGACCATCGATTTCATAAAACATTGGATGGTTTGAAATAATCTAGTACAAGTGCATTGGACTGAGTACTTATATACCAATCTGCAAAAAGATCTATTGCTCTGGGAGCACTGAAGTTGTGTGCATCACTTTCTATGCCATGAACAAGGCACGCGGTTATGATCTGAACCGTTCATTTATTATATGCCTCCTTAAATGAACCATGGAACAAAAATTACAATGATCAGGCAATCCTAACCACTGAAAAAATTTCATAAAATAATGAACGAATGGATTTTAGTAATTGTCCGGTCATTATTGTTTTTGTTTCACGGCTGATTTTGAAGTCATCGCCTATGAATGAAAAGTTCAGATCATCATTCACATACTCCATGTGTATGGTATACAAGTGGAGGCAGGAAAATTGGATGCTTCCCAGACCACAAGATCTCATCAACAAACATACCACGTGATTAAAATGCTCCATGATTTCAATTCAGAAGAATCTGGCCGTTGATGCCTCTTATTTTATCATTATGGTTTTTATATTAAAAAATCAAAGCACATATATACTACCAAATTTGCAAAGGAATGTTTCTGTGACCATACAGAAACTCAGTTTAGAAGTCATCTCGACCGTTTGATTACACATACGCCCATAGATTTGAACTTCTCAATGAATGGGCCTCATATTGGATGTGGAATAATCCAAAAATCATGTGAATTGTTCCTAACTTGACCAGTAATGGATTCGTTCTATTAATAAAATGCCATAAAATCCGTTGGAACATGCAGGCATCATCACACTATTATGTAAACAAAATAATAATAATAATAATAATAATAATAATAATAATAATAATAAAAGTACTTCTAGTTGCATTAGAACACTTAGTCTAATACATTGATTTGTTCATTTAGGTCCAACCTCAGTTTCATGGGCTACCTTGAAACATCTTACTGATATGATAAATATTAACCATTTGATCAATGGTTTTAAATATGGACGGTCAAGATCATTTATATAAAATTAGGTCAACATAACAATTTGATCCATATATTCTTTTTGGGAGCATTATTGATTGCTTATAATTCTAAAGAATCACTTTTGTCAGGTCACCGTAGACACCCGATCTCCAACTTCGAAAAAAGATGGCCATAGAAAATAAGGCTAAATAAATTAGATTAAACATCGATTAGTGTGATTTTGGTATGGTAGTGCATGAAACGTGCTGTAAATGTAATGGATGGTTCACATCGATTGATTGGACTAAGTGAATCGATGCAACCAAGAGCACTATGATTTACAGTGTTATGAGAGTTATGGAGTTTTTACATGTGTATGCATGAGGTCAATCTCATGGGAAGCTTCAATGAGGTCGAACTCTGGAGGCCCCACCTTGATCTATGCCAGACATCCACCCCATCAATCAGATGGGACTTCTTATACACGGCCCTAAAATGCATGCTATTCCATGACTTAGATGGACCACACAACAAGCAATAGTTGAGAGTGGATACCCACCCATTGGAAACTTTGTGATCGTTTATAGGGCTCATTGAGATGTGGTTCAGACATCCAGCCCATCCATTGTGTGTGTCCCACTTGGATTAGAGGTCACACCAAGTTTCATCCATATTCAAAACTTAGGTGGGCCCCACCAAGTGTTTTTAGATGTTGTAAGTATGATTTCAAATGGTGTGATCCACTTGATCTCCGGATATAGATGTTTTTTGAAATATCCCATAATTTATAGGAGACCCACCAAATGAATGGTGTAGATGTCTTACATGGATCATGGTGTGGCTCACACAACTCGACCTCATGAGAAGCTCCTTACTCATGGGAAGCTCCCATAAGGTCGACTTCACGGTACTATCCCTCCGCGACACACACACACACACACACACACACACACAGCTGATCCAGAAATCTGGTGGGACATAGAAAAGAGAGTCAAATCAATGGAAGAAAATATTTCCTTTTGCCGTGGCCCACCAGATTTCTAGATCAGGTTGAAAGTTGGGCCTTGAGGTTTTTCGAGGTGCTGCATCACATGGATGGCTCAGATTTTAGGGACACATCACGTTTGATGAGTCCTAAAAAAGTTCTCACGAGTTCTCGTGAGAGATGGTACGCAAGTGAGCATTCGTCTCTCTCTCTCTCTCTCTTGATATATATATATATATATATATATATATATATATATATATATATATATATATATATATATATGCCACCACAGAGTGGGCCGCCATGGACATTGGCTGCGGAGCATGGTGGAATGTTACGATCCCAAGGGTTTAAGAGCCTAAACTTTATAAGTTCCATCAGTCTTGGGGCTTTTGGCGCATTGGTATCAAAGCCAACACTACGTCTCGTATTCCAGTCATGTAAGGGGCGACCTGTGGAAAGGGCAAGTTGGACCAGAGTGAAAGCCACCACGGCGTGGAAAGGGCTACCTAAGCAACCTAAGTGAAGCCGCCAAGTGGAAAGGGCTACCTGGATAACCAGAGTGCAACCACCATGCCCTGAAAAGGGCTACCTGGAATAAAGGCCAGAGTGAGTGCCACCACAGAGTGGGCCGCTCTGGACGTCGGCTGCGAAGCATGGTGGAATGTTACGATCCCAAGGGTTTAAGAGACTAAACTTTACATGTTCCATCAGTCCTGGGGCTTTCGGCTCATTGGTTAGGTTATATATATATATATATAGAGAGAGAGAGAGAGAGAGAGAGGGAGGAATGCTCACCTATGCACTAGTTCTCATGAGAACTCGTGAGAACTTTTTGAGGGTTTATCACACATGATGTGAGCCCAAAATCTGAGCCGTCCACATGATGAAGAACCTCAAAAACCCCAAGGTCCAACTTTCAACCTGATCCAAAACTAAGGCAGGCTATATTAGAGTGAGGAAAATCAAAGGAGGAAACTGTTTCCTTCTTACATGGCCTACCAAAGTTCTGGACCAAGTTGAAAGTTGGGCCCTGGGGTTTATTTAGGGTGTTGCATCACGTGAACGGTTCAAATTTTAGGTTAACATCATGTGCGATGAACCCTTAAAAAGTGCTCACGAGTTCTTGTGAGAATGGTGCTCAGGTGAACATTCCTCTCTCTCTCTCTCTCTCTCTCTCTCTATCTATCTATCTCTATCCCTATCCACACACACACACACACACACACACACACACACACACACACACACGAGCGATACAGTATTCAATCGTTGGTTGTCCTATTTTGTAGGCCTCACAATAAGCCCTGTGATATCTTAAAAGTAGCATTTAAATTTATTTTTTTGAAAGAGTGACTTTATATGCTACTTGCCCCTATAAGGTATGACCTACTGTATCATTTCCCATTAAATAATGAGGACCGGATCTTCTATGGTCCACAATCCAAGCCCAGCTTAATCTAAAGAGGAGTCAAGCCAAAGCTCAATGCAACCAGAGACCTAGCCCTAGCTACCCAATCCCAACCCAACCTAAGGTAATGAGTACTCAACCATAATGCAACTAAGATGGAGCTGGGTTGGGTCATTTTAGCAATAAAATCTCAATAGCATCACCTTTAAATTACTAGTCTTCTTTCTTTAGGTCTAAAAACCTTCCCAAAAAGATTTTATTTACCTAAAAATATAATTGTCTAAAAAATTATGTCCATAGCCACTCGTGTTATATACAGTAGAGAAAGAGGTTTGGGTTGACTAGGGTTGCCCAAGGCTTCAGTCCAAGCCCAACTACCTTAGTGTTTTGACTGAGGATTTCCAACAGGAGTCTAACACAACGTCCATCAAAGCCAACCGGACTTCAGCCTAAAGCTCAAATTGGGTCAATGATCAGGTTTAAGTTGAGTCTTAACGAAGTCGCACGCCTTAGGAACCGTACCATATTTCCTGCCAACACGCCACTTACATAGGAAATCCATATCATGAAAAAGATACGCTCTTCTTGAAAATCACAATTATAGAAAATTCATGTGATCGAATTTCTAGGTCAGCCATATTTACATGTTGAGTCAATTCATCAGTTCCATTGATTCCAATGGTGTGCCCCACCTGATGAGTGGACTAGGTGATCTTCACTGTGGGCCCTACCATTTTCATGGTATCTTGGTCCTAAACAAGTAGAATGTTGGTGAGAAAGTTGGTACAGGACAAGCGTCAGTGTCAACATCATACTTCAAAAACCAATGAACTCATACTATACTTGATATCTGGCCTAGCTGACTCAAAGACTCAAACCAAGGTTTTACTTAACTAGGCTCGGTATTTAATAATTAAATTAAAATATTTAATATAGTAATGAATATATAATATAGTTATGGGTCATAAAGAAATGAGAAATGATACAATCACAGGATAAGCCACCAATCAACGATGGAACAAGTGGTATATTAATTCAATTTTCACTTCTTCTTTTTCTTTTTCTTTTTTTCCTTTTTAGATTTTAAGATACCACATGGCATGCTGTGATTGACGGCTTATCTTGCTACGATACAATATGATGTACGCTGAGCACTGGCATTTTCTTTCTTAGGTAGGTCATGAGTTTAAAATATGAGCCATGACTTGCTTGAGTCAGTTGCTAATGCAATAAGTCTTGCTGAATTGGGACTAGTTCACACTCGTGAGCAAGTTTCCTACCAACCCAACTTGAAATTTCTTCTTAATGAGTTGAGTTGGCAAGTCATGACTCGCTTGAGTCAACTGTTGACTCAATGAGTCTTGCTCACTCTGGACTAGTTCACACTCATTAGCTAGTTTCCTACTAACCCAACTTGAAATTTCTTCTTAATGAGTTGAGTTGGCAATCGCTTTAGTCAGCTGCTGACTCAATGAGTCTTACTCATTCAAGACTAGTTCACACTCATTAACAAGTTTCCTACTAGCCTAACTTGAAATTTCTTCTTAATGAGTTGAGTTGGCAAGTCACGACTTGCTTGAGTCAATTGTTGACTCAATGAGTCTTGCTCATTCGAGACTAGGTCACACTCATTAGCAAGTTTTCTACTAACCCAACTTGAAATTTCTTCTTAATGAGTTGAGTTGGCAAGTCACAACTTGCTTGAGTCAGTTGTTCACTCAATGAGTCTCGTTGATTTGGAACTAGTTCACACTCATGAGTAAGTTTCCTATTAACCCAACTTGAAATTTCTTTTTCATGAGTTGAGTAGGCAAGTCATGACTTGCTTGAGTCAGCTGCTGACTCATCAACGAGCCTTGCTTATTCAAGACTAGTTTACACTCATAACAAATTTAGTACTAACCAAAGTTGAAGTTCATTCTTAATGAGTTGAGTTGGCAAGTCACGACTCACTTGAGTCATCTACTGACTCAACGAGACTTGCTGATTTGAGACTAGTTCACACTCATTAGCAAGTTTCCTACTAAACCAACTTGAAATTTCTTCTTAAAGAGTTGAGCTGGCAAGTCACGACTCGGTTGAGTCAGCTATTAACTCAATGAGTCTTTCTCATTCAGGACTAGTTCTATGAGCAAGTTTCCTACTAACCCAGCTTGAATTTTTTTCTTAATGAGTTGAGTTGGCGAGTCACGACTCGCTTGAATAAGTTGTTGACTCAACGAGTGTCTTGTTGATTTGAGACTAGTTCACACCCATTAGCAAGTTTCCTACCAACCCAACTTAAATTTCTTTCTTAATGAGTTGAGTTGACAAGTCATGAATCGCTTTAGTCGACTGCTGACTCAACAAGTCTTGCAGACTTGGGACTAGTTCACACTAATGAGCAAGTTTCCTACCAACATAACTTGAAATTTCTTCTTAATGAGTTGAGTTTGGCCTAATTGCCTATCTGAGTCACCCAAGTTTAAAACTATGATCTCTACATTGCATTTTCTTTTCTTTTTCTTAAATTAACAGCATTCTGTTATTGTACCTAAGGCTTTCTTTCTCTTCTTTTATTTTTTAAAAATAGCCATTATTTTCCCAACGGCTTTATCCATTTTCCCTCTCTTTTTTTACCTGTTTTGCAAGTTATAAAGACTGCTAGTGGACCGTTGTGAGACCATAACAGGATTTTTGAAAACCTTGGGCTCAAACAATCAGTCAACATATTCTACAAAACGTATATAAAATCATTAAACTATTCTTACAATGTAAAATGAGAATAAAGTAATTCCCATATATTGATACTTTTGAAAATTGTGATTCTCATTGCATCCAAACTAGACCTTGTTAAATAAATAATTAAATAACAGGAGTAACTCAGGAGCCTAATGGACAGGTGGCAGTCCTTGGGGTCTGTGTGGGCCCCACCGAGTGATTCGAACCGTTCATCCAGTGGCCCCACTTAGATATCCCATGGTGCGAAATCATTCCACTAGGAAACTCTAATCATCCAACAGTTGAATCTAAACAGTTGCCTTTGTATTCTAACCATGAACTCAAAGAACATGACCCAACGGTGGATCTTTCGCATTTGGGCCCATCCGGAGTGGCGGTCAATGATGAACTGTTCCGATTATTGAGGTGGGCCCGATGTAGCATTTGACGCCCCGGAGGAGTACAACTTGGGGAACTCCTGCAACCCATCTGCCCTTTTCCCTTTGGTTTAGTGGTCCACGATCATGACTTTGGTGATTTTGATGAGAAGATTATTTAAAGGAAGTCTATATTATGTATTTCTTTATCAAAATCAATAACAAAACAAGTTCCAATGCACATGACGGTGCAGTCCATTGCACCTATTATATAACAACATTAATATAAATATATTCTTATATTTAAATAAAGCATATAAAGGTCAAAACTAAGTACCATAGTGTTATTATATTTTGACTGGTTTGTCATGCATCATGTAGGGTTATTTTTGTTTTCATTTTTTTTTTTTTGGGTTTGTACAAGTGGGTTATTATTCAATGGCTGATATTGATTAAATTGTGGGGCCCACCTTGATTGGGTCAGAAATCTTTGAGATGGAAAGATCCTGGTGAGTAATTTATTTTGTAATTCAAGCAAGCATTCAATGCTCTAGGTTTGAAATAGGGATTTTTTTGTGTAATTAGATTGAAACACCTAAAAACAATTCTTTTGGATGTCAGCACCCACATCTTGATAAGTCTCTTTATTTTACCATCTTTGGTTAAATCCAAGTCACCGTCTAGATCACTGTCCACCTACTCTTAAACGGTCTAGATTGCAGCTCACTGTCTTGGAACGAAGCTATCCATGTACTTTTGAATAGTCATGGCTATCCACTTGCTTTTTAATGGTCCTAATGTTGACCACATAGTGTTGAACGGTCTAAATCGTTGTCCGCCAACTTGGAGTGTTCCATATCACTATTTACGATTGTTTTTACAACTCAGATCTCTGTCCATGGTTACCATTTTTAGGGGTATTTTTATCATGAAAAAAATAAGCTAACAACTACTACTTGGATTTGATGGAAATTGGTGAATTAGGAGACCCCCTAAAAATGTAGGTGGTAATACGATGAAAGGAGGACGTGGGAGGTCAATCACTATATTCCTCACTAGATAAATACTATGATTTATTTATTTATTTATATTTTTTTGTGTTTTCAAATCCACGAGAAGATAAAAGAAAAATAATTCTTAAAAATGTTAAAATAATTTATTAAATGAATAAAATCGAGTTATGCTTTAAGTAGAAAACCTAACCCTATAATGAAATATATAAAGTTTTCAAACCAGCCCAACCATATGATTCTACGCACTATTCTAAGCCATTTTCAAAAGATATGATCAAAACAAACTATAAATAGTAAAATTGAAATAAAACTAGACTAAAGACCGACAATCGGGTTGAATTTCGTAAATCCGACATGGGCAACCGGCATTGTAGGGTTGGCTGGCTTAAGTAGCTTGAGCTACCCTAAAATCATATATTATGTGTCCTGTAACTTATCTCGGATTGTGAGATACAACTGTTTTACGATCCTGACAGCTCGGATCACTTTCATCTTTGATCGGGTCCATTTGTGACAGAAAAGTGCTTGATCCGCACTCTTCATCAGGGGGGCTCTTGTTCCGCATCATGATATCTAACGAAAATGGTTTTGGATGGTTTTTTTCTAATTAGGCAAAAAAGGGTGGCATTTCATAAAAATCTGTTTGAAATATTCTCTACCAATATAATTTCCTTGGTGGGCCCAACAAATGGAAGATCAGGATTCAGTGGATTTGTGCAACATAAAACGAATTTCATGACCAAAAAGAAGAAGAAGAAGAAGAAAAAAGGAAGAGTTTTCGTTTCTGGAAAGCCAAGTCATGGGCTTGTCTTAGGCCCAGAATGTAGCTGTTCATACTGGGCCTTTTATTGTTCAGCCGGCCTCATTTACAGTTACAATTAACGCAACAGATAAGCAGAAAGGGGAACCGTGTGTCCATCTATGGATGTGCTGAAGATGGTTGTACCATCATTTTCTAACAGTAATGATCTTCTTGGTGGGCCAACATTCGTTGTGATGATGTGGGCCACTCTTCAAAGAAAGCTTTATGTGCCAGCTTCATGGTCCATGGGGCTTAGCCCAACATGTGTTGTGCTCTGTCACGACTTACATGCACATCAGGGCCGTTATACCAACCATGATTCAAAATTTAAGTCGATCAATAGACGGGCCAAGTTCTAGGAAAATTTTCCACTATGAGCCCTAAATAAGGCCCAGTTCAGGCTTATGATATCCAAAGACGGATCCTGAACATGTGGGCCACACTTGATTCTAATTACACTTTCAACAATTAATAAACCAGGTCAAAGCCCGCACCGGAGCCAACGTTGCGACTGATCTGCATTTAGTCAGACCAGATCGAGCCAGCCCAATTTGGGCCAGCACGGGCTGAGCCACGAGGCCCGATATTGGACCCCAAATAAATTTTAAGCCCACTAAATAACAGGGGATCGGACAAATATGGGCCAAGTCCACTCATTAACTCAAGGGCTGGGATGAGCTGAGCAAAATGACACGGATCCAAAGCTCAAGTGGACCACATCATAGGAAGAACATTTAAATCATTAGTATTCAATTTTCACTGTTTTCTAGTGTGGTCCACTTTAGCTTAGAATTTGCCTCATTTTTTAGCCCATGCCCTAAAATGATCTCTGCTAATGAATGGATGACATGGATACAACACATATTTAATGGTGGGGCCATGACGTTTTGGCTTCGAATTTCATGTTGTGTAATGAAAGTGCGTCCTCCGTTTTTTTTGTTTACCCACCCCGGCAACCGACCCTCCTGGTTAGTCACATGATCCACCCACCCACCATAGGGGTTAGTGTGTCTCCTTAGCACTCAAACCTGATACAGCTGGGTTAGCAGGCGATACAAGGAAGCAAGTCCTTAGTTTCAAATAGGGTGGTGTATATATTTATTGATAATTTGAGAGAAAATACATATAAATATTCAAACCGTCCCTAAAAGAGACCCGGATTAGCTACTGAACATAGAGCTGAGCATAGGGTGGTGTATATATTTATTGATAATGTGAGAGAAAATACATGTAAATACACCCTTTAAAACCGTCCCTAAAAGGGACCCGGATTAGCTACTGAACATAGAGCTGAGCATGAGCCGAGCTTAGCCATGTTTGAGCTAGGCTCGGTCAGTGAATGTCTTGGCTCGTGTTTGGCTTGGCTTGGCCATCGAGCTGGACTTTTATGTTCGAGCTAGCTCGGCCGAGCTTTGAGCCGAGTTCGAGCTCGAGCCTTTCGAGCTGAGAGTCAAGCTTGGACACAATTTTTACATGTGTTCAAAAAATTTCAGAGAGAAATAGGGAGATTGAGAGAGAAAAATAGAAAGATTGAGAGATGACCAAACATCAGCGGTCGTCAGATGGACTTAGAGAGAGAGAGAGAGAGAGAGAGAGAGAGAGTTGTCACCGGCTCCCCTCCTTGCCGGACAGATTGGAGAGAGAGAGAGAGAGAGAGAGAGAGAGAGAGATGGCCGGTGGGTGGCTAGCCGAGCAGTGGTGGCTGGCCAAACGAAATTAGTATTTTGGGGAGGGAAGGGGGCACTCGTTTAAAATGGGGAGGGTTTTAGGGTTTTTGACTTTTAGGTTTTAAGTTATATATATATATATATATATATATATATATATATATATATATATATATATATATATATATATATATATATATATTGAGCCGAATCGAGCGAGCCGAGCTTCGAGTCGAATCGAGTCAAGCTTGGGCATGCTCGTGTGTGGCTCGAACTAGGAAACAAGCCAGGAAAATCCGCTTGGCTCTATTCAAATCCTCCATCCAAATCGAGCCAAATCGTGCGAGCTAACCGAGCCAGCTTGATTCATGCTCAGCTCTAACCGAACATGACAGTAGCCAGTTTTGCTACCGAAGTGACATCACCACGTAATATGGACCCCGCTAAGATGTATGTGTTGTATCCACATTGTCCGTTCATTTGGAAAGATCATTTTAGGGCATGAGCCAATGAATGAGGCAGATTTAAAGCTCAAGTGACCCCCCCCCCCCCCCCCCCCCCCCTAAAAAAAAAAAAAAAAAAAAAAAAAAAAAACAGTGGGGATTGTACGCCTACCATTAAAAACTTCTCTGGGCCACCAAAGTTTTTGATCAAGCTGATGTTTGTGTTTTCCCTTATTTCATGTACTTGTTAACTTCTAAACAGGTTAGATCTCAAATAAACATCATGCCGGGCCCTAGGAAAGCTTCAACTGTCGGTTTCACAGTGGGGACAGTTTTCCGTGGTGGGGTCCACTTGTTCTTTAGATCTGCCTCATTCTTAAAATGCTCTCTCCAAATGGATGGATGGTGTGGAAACAACACATACATGATGGTGGGCCCAAAGAGCGCGGTGATGTCAGAAGCTGGCCGACGGTGACGTCACCGCAGCTGCTTTATGATTTTCATTTTATCGGATAAAATGTTGTGGTGGTAATTCTGGACGCGGATTAGATACGTTGAGTAGCTATTTGGCTACTAAGTGACGTCACCAACTTCTGTGGGCCCCACCGTGATGTATGTGTTGTATCCACACCGTCCATCCATTTGGAGAGATCATTTGAGGGCATGATTTAAAGAATGAGACAAATCCAAATCTCAAGTGGACCCCACCAAAGAAAACAGTGGGGACAATGACCAGACCATTGAAACCTTCATACGGCCCACCATGATGTTTATTTGAGATCCAACCTGTTTATAAGTTCACACATGCATGGAAGAAGGGAAAAAAAAAACAGCTTGATCGAAAACTTCTATGGCCCCAAGAAGTTGTTAATGGTAGGAGATCAATCCCCACTGTTTTCTTTGGTGAGGTCCACTTGAGCTTTGTATCTGCCCCATTCTTTCTCTCATGCCATAAAAGATCTCTTCAAATGTATGGACGGTGTGGATACAATACATACATCACTGTGGGGCTCACAGAAGTTTGCGACGTCACTTCAGCAGCGAGATAGCTACTCAACCGGTCAGTAGCTAATCCGCGTCCGGTAATTCTGGAGAGGGGATTAGGTGAGACGCCGGCCTTACCTAAGACGGTGCGGCCCTTACCGTGGGTTTACCGTGGTGTCATCTTGATGTATGTATTAGGTATCCATGCCATCCATCAGTTTTTTCACATCATTTAAAGGCATTATACCAAAAAGTAAACGGATCCAGGTGAACCATACCATAAGAAACAGTGGTGATCGCCCGTCCTACCATTAAAACTTCTTAGGGCGATCCTTAATGTTTCTTTAATGTTTATTTACCATCCAATCTGCGGATAAGGTTAAATAAACCTGGATGAAGGTAAAAAAAAAAAAATATAAGCTTGATCCAAAACTCTTGTGGCCCATTAATGATCAATCACCACTGTTTCTTATGATATGGTCTACCTGGGAATTAGATCTGCTTAATATTTGGTGTAATGCCTTAAAATTATGTATATAAATGGTTGGATGGTGGGGATACATAATACATACATTAAGGTGGGCACCACGGTAAACATATGTAAGGGCCGCACTATCTTAAGTGAGGCTGGGGTCTTACCTAATCCGCTCTGGTAATTAAAGTACGGCTCTGGTCAGCTCTTATACTGCGGAGTAGGGCTGTAAATGGTCGGGTTCGGGGTGGTTTTAGCCAAAACCAGACCCGCCCATTTACTAAACGGGTCTGGGCCCAAATTTTAGACCCAGACCCTTTTACTGAATGGGCGGGTCCAGGTCGGGTCCCAGTCAACCCATCAGACCCCATTTATAAATGGGTCTGGGTCTGGTAGAGGGAGATCCACCCAGACCCATTTATAAATGGGTCGGGTCTAATGGGTCCGGGTCTAGATCAAGTACGCAAGCATTTTACAAGGCTTAAAACTGGGTCTGGGCGGGTTTTAGCTGGACGGGTCCCTTGAAACACAGACCAAACCGGCCTACTTACTAAATGGGTTCGGGCGGGTCGGGTCAGGCCTAATATAAAGGAAACCAGACCCAGACCCGTTTAGCAATTGGGTCTGTTCTTGGACCCAGACCTGTACCATTTAACAAATGGGTCGGGTCTAAATGGGTTGGGTCCAGGTACCCCATCGGTCCGCTGACCCATTTATAGCCCTACTATGAAGTAAACTTAGTTGGGCCCACCTAGAATGTATGTGCTTTATCTATTCCGTTCATATGTTTTTCCAAGCTCATTTTAGTGGTTGAGCCCAAAATTTAAGCATATCCAAATCTCAAGTGGACCATGCTACGGAAACAGTGGGAATAATGATTCCCATCATTGAAACCTTCCCAGGCCCTACGGTGATGTTTATTTGTCATCCAACCTGTTCATAAGATCACATGGATATGGATGAAGGGAAAACACAAATATCAGCTTGATCCAAAAATTCTGTGTCGTCCGAGAATTTTTCAATGGTAGACATTTAGTTCACACTTTTCTTGTGGTGTGGTCCACTCTAGATATTGATATGCTTCATTTTTTGGCACCATACCTAAACTTTTCTGTTAAGATGGATGGATGGAGTGGATAAAATACATAACTCACTGTGGGCCCCCACAGAGTTTACTCCGCACGCCAGCGTACGGAGTTACACACTGCGCAATCCGCTTCCCAGTTTTTTTACTAAAATAATACTTTATCATGTTCAGTAGCTAATCCGGCCAGGACGCGGATCAGCTACGAACATGACAGTAGCCTAACTCTGGCTATTGAAGTGACGTCACCTAATTCTGTGGCCCATATAATGTATGTGTTGCATCTACACCGTTCATCCACTTGGAGAGATCATTTTAGGTCATGATCCAAACAATGAGACAGATCAAAAGCTCAAGTGGACCCCACCACAGAAAACAGTGGAGACAATGGCACCCACCATTGAAATCTTACTAGGGCCCACCATGATGTTTATTTGAGATCCAACCTGTTCATAAGTTAACACAAACATGGAAGAAGGGAAAACATAAGTATCAGCTTGATCGAAAACTTCCGTGGGCCCAAGAAGTTTTTAATGGTAGGCGTTCAGTCCCCATTGTTTTCTGTGGTGGGGTCCACTTGAGATTTTGATCTACCTCATTCTTTTGTATCATGACCTAAAATGATCTCTCTAAATGGATGGACGGTGTGGATTCAACACATACATCATGGTGGGGCCATAGAACTAGGTGATGTCACTTTAGTAGTGAGTTTGGCTGCTGTCGTGCTCAGTAGCTAATCCGCGTCCGGCCAGGTGGCTTTATTTTATAATAAGACATTTTGATATTAAAATAAGAGTTATTGCCGTATGGGGACTTATTTTGTGGGCTATGGATGGATTAGTAACTACTTTTAAACTTATTTCAAATCAGTACTTAAGGATTGCAAAAGTTAGTCATATTAGTACCCTGTCTATCTTCCCTATGTATATGATACAAATCCATTCGGTATTTCTAAAAAGATGATATTATCCCTCCTTTAGTTGTAAACAAACGGGTACATGTATGTAATCTCAGCCTGTCATTGGAAGCTATGTAGGGCTCATAGAGATGACCTAGACAAATCCGCTCTGTCAATCTATTTCTGTTCATCAAAAGATTCTAATAAATGGAAAAAAATTTAATCAAGTGGGCCACACTGCACGAATAGTAATATCTCAAATGTGCACAATTTAAACCTTCATTGAGCCAATCTCCACTATTTTGTATACCGTGGTCCATTGGAGATTTGGATTTGCTTCATTTTTAGTCTCATCCCCTAAGTTTAATATAGAAAACCGGATAGACGGTGTGGATATACAACATATCAGTAAGGTGGGCCCCACAAATTTAACCACTAAAATACAACTCTCCTAACCCCTCTCCCCGGGCGCGGCTTCGCTGGATCCCCGGATCCACCGAGGTAGGTGGATCCCTTACTGTGCCGTCCACTGTGTGATGTGTGTGTATTACATCCACGCCGTCCATTAATTTTAAAACTCATTTTAGAGTATGATTTAAAAAATGAAGTAGATCCAAATCTTAGGCGGACCATAATACAGTTTTACAAAGATACTCAACCATTAGAAGCTTCTCATGGGTCACAAAAAGTTTTGGGTCTAGCTGATATTTGTTTGGTATCTTCATCTAGGACTTTGTGTCCTTTTAAACAGGTTGGATGGAAAATAAACATTCCAGTGGCCTCCATGAAGTTTTTAATGGTGTGGATTCAATCACTACTATTTCATGTGGTATGGTTCACGTAAGATTTGGATCTGCTTCATTTTTTAGATAATGCTTTAAAATGAGCTTTCAAAATGCATGGACTGTGTAGTGTAAGGTACATACATTAAAGTGGCCCCATAGTTTGGGATCCACCGACCTCAGTGGATCTAAGGATCCACCCAAACCGCGCCCCTTTCCACCTCTTGGGCGCGGATTTCCTGTAAAAGCTTTACGCGGGAAGTTCCTATGCTGGGAACCAAGGTGGGGCCCAAAGTGATGTTTTTTATAAATCCACCCCGTCCATCCGTTTTGGGAGCTCATTTTAAGACATGAGAATAAAAATGAACTGGATCCAAGACTCAAATGGGCCAAAAACATGAGGATTGAACATTCACGATTGGAATATTTGTGGAGCCATAGGAGTTTCAAATCAGGATAATATTTGTGTTTCCAGTTCATCCCAGTAATAGTGACGTTATGAACGGTATGGATGTCATATAAACATCACTGTGGACCCCAGGGAGGTTTTAACAGTAGTAATTTACCTACCCATCTTTTCCTTTAGTGAGGCCCACTTGAGTCTTGGATCTGGTTCATTTTTGTTGAATTCTCTTCCAAGTTCATATGAACTGATGAAGGATGAATATCAAGCATACATCCTGTTGAATTCTCTTCTAGATTCATATGAGTCGTTAAGGGACTTTGTGTGTGTAGGGAGGAAAACCATAAGCATCGAGACCGTTATCTCAGCCCTCCAGTCGAAGGCGATGAGAAAGAAAAACAGTGACGTGGCTTCCCGTTATTCCTCAGAGGCACTGGTTATGAGGGGAAGAAGTTCTGAGCATGGAGGATATTCGAAATCGGGATCTAAGGCTAAAGGTAAAGGGAAGGCTAAGGTGAAGTGTTGGAATTGTGGTTAGGAGGGCCACATGAGAAGGGATTGTCAGAATCCTAGGTTGAAGTAAGAAAAGTATGAAAATTCTTCTGAAGATGGAGCCAATACTGTAGAGGACGGTGGCGATCTGTGTGAAGTTCTAACTGTATCTGGCAAGGGATCTCATGGTAGTAAGTGGATTCTAGATTCAGGGGCTTCATATCACGTTTGTCCTGACCGGAGTTCATTCGTGACATATAGGGAATATGGTGGTGAAACGGTATTTATAGGCGATGGATTCGCTCATAAGGTTGTGGGTATTGGTACTGTACGCATCAGGTGTTCGATGGGGTTGAACGAGTCCTGGAGGATGTGAAGCACGTTCCCAAGATGAAGATGAATGTGATTTCTCTTAGTGCACTTGAGGCGAAAGGGTGCGTATTTATCTGCCGCGATCGTTGTTGTGAAGTGATGAAGGGGTCACTCGTGTGTATGAAGGCACGGAGGTGTGGCCATCTTTACAAGTTGATCGGGAGCACAATTCACGGTGGAGCTGCAGGATCGGCAGCGAGATCCACGGTTGCTCGTATGTGGCAAATGCCCAAGGGCCACATGAGAAGAGCGGTAAAGGGCGTGAATTTGTAAGGTTAGGGTCGATGGTGGCATGAGAAGCGATGGAGCTATGATTGAAGATGAGATGACGTTGCAAGGATGTTGTTGATTCGACGTTCGAAACCTCCGTGTAGATTGTTGGGGAGCTTTCGAACATGTTGACAGTTTGGGTGCTCAGACTGGTTGAGCGACCGGTCTAGCCGGGTGACCCAGATGCACAGCAAGAAGGCTGGACAGTTTTGTATGCCCAGAGTTGTCGGCCGACCGGTCTGCAGAGGGCTCCGACTGGTCGGCTGCGAGGTAACGTGACGGGTCTGTGTGAGTTTTTTCCCCTGGGCTGTTTCTGTTTTGGCTGTGAGTGTCACGCCCCAAACCCGGGGACCGGGCTCACTAAATTCCCGATCGCCGACCTTGGTGCCAACAGCCTCCGTAATACCCCATTCTCGGCTCCTAGCTCTCATGTGCCAGGTTCCGATCCTGGGATCCTACCAGGAGGATTTTCAGGGTAAATTTTTTTTTTGTACAGGAGCATAAACAAAACCATAAAACATCATCAAATATCCACTAATAAGTTTGTTGAGTACAGTACTGGAAAGGGAAATACAACATGAATCAGAAGTCCAAAATATCAAGTACATGAACCGCGCTCAACGCTGCTGATATGCTCTAGTACCTGCAGTGTAAACAAACGCGCATGAGCTTCCTACGAAGCCTAGTAGAGTGCGTGTGTGCGCGTGTGATGCATATGACAAGTATACAGATATCAGAGTAAGCGAAAGTAGTAGAGGGTTAAGTTACTAAGTTCATGAATGCTGTCAGCCATTCCAAGGCTATGCAATGCAAGGGCCTACATGGCCGAGTGTTACATGCTAGAGATGCAATGCAAACATGTCAATCCTCAACTGATCCACATATTAAATAGTTCTCATCTGGGACATCACCGGGGTCTAGTATACTCTAATATTGGCCGCCGCACATCGCGCGCGTAACCAAGCGAGTAGAAAAGACCTCACTATCCGCCTCGTCAGTGGTATGCCAATGCCCACCCGGCTCGCCGATAGCGGACCCATTCCATGAGCTGGTCAGAGTCGACCTAGCTTACAGCCCACTTCACCCAGGCGGATAAGGTCACACCCCTTTCCAACCGACCTCGACACAGTGGGAAACGCGGCCTACTGGTATTTGGCACACGGGCGCTCATGTTATCCACTTGGTCTCGACGCTGGAGCATCCTATTGGTACCACAGGGTTTAGGGACTTTCACCCAAGGACATCCATAGCGCCCACGTACTAGAACAGGTTTCCGGTGTCCAATACTGCCAACCACGATGTGGCTATGGTGGTCACCACCCTGATACTGCTAGGGTGTGAAAGCGATCGTGACTTATATAATGCGAAATGCATGAGTCATACAATCCAAGTCATGCACCAAACTTACGCATACTGCGCAATCATGTGGGGCGACCCTGTCTCACACGGGTCCCCTAAGTATAACAAGCCAACTAGCATATGCTATGGTTAATCATGATCCATAACAGGCATACAAATGATGCGTATGGGCATATGAATGAGTGTGGTATTCATTATACTAAGCATGTTATCAGTGTGACATATCAAGCTAATCATACTAGCATGTTACCAAACATATCATGTAACATTGGCCTTAAAAGGCCCAATATATATCTAAAGAGAGTGGGACCCGGACTATGGGTCCCATTGGAAATGTAAAGGTCTTCGTGGCATAGCCCACTTGAGACCACATCGGCCCCATACTTGGGCCTGCACATACAAGATAGGCCGTCAAATACGTGTACGGCATGGATAAAACATATACATCATGGTGGAGCTAATAGATACATCACGTTGGGACCCATAGGGTGGGCCACCTGCTGGGCAGCGTGGTACCCATCTAGTCCCAATAAGTTTTGAATCAAGCAGATATTTGTGTTTTCTCCTTCATCCATAACCATGTGATCTTATGAACCGGTTGGATGGCAAGTAAACATCACTGTAGAACCTAAAAAGGTTTCAATGTTTAAGATTATCATTTCCACTATGGCATGGTCCACTTGACATTAGGATTTGCTTAAATTTTGGGCCCAGCCACTTATGAATAGGTTGGGTGACAAATAAACATCATTGCAAAACGGAGAAGCTTTCAACGGTGGAGATCATTATTCCCACTGTTGAACCGTGGCATGGCCCACTTGCCATAGGGATATGCTTAAATTTTGGGCCCAGCCACTAAAATGAGCTGGAAAAACATATGGGCGTAGTGGACAAGGCACATACATTCTAGGTGGGCCCAACGAGTGGGGCCCATGGGTGGCTCCAGAAGGCTGCTGGGCAGCAGCGTCCCCTGGACGCTGTCTGTCCAGCGACCCCCTTTTTCTTTTTTTTTCCTTTTTTTTTTATATATATATTCGTTCTCACCAAGTGGGGCCCACAGGAGTTCTCGGTCAAGCTGATATTTTTGTTTTTCCTTCTTCCATGTCTGTGTGAACTTATGAACAGGTTGGATCTCAAATAAACATCACGGTGGGCCATAAGAAGGTTTTAACGGTAGGGCCACTGTCCCTATTGTTTTCTGTGGTGGGGCCCCCTCGAGACTTGGATCTGACTCATTCTTAGGGTCATGCCCTAAAATGATCTCCCCAACTGGATGGACGGTGTGGATACAGCACATGCATCATGGTGGGACCCACAAGTGGGCCACCAGCTGGCCGAGCCAGCGTGCAAGGACGCTGGTACGCCCAGCGTCAGAGGCAGAGCCTCGTTTTTTTTTTTTCCGTTTTCTTCTTCTTTTCCTTTTTTTATTTTATTTTTCTGCAGTTAAATCAAGTGGGGCCCACATGGGACTGATCCACTCCGTTCATCAGGTTCCCCATCTCATGGGGGACCCAACAAGCCTAATATTGGGTATTTAAATCAGTCCAGAAACAGTAAGGTGGGCCAAATGATTTCTGACAGTAGGAATCATGGTTTCCACTGTATTATACGGTGCGGTCCACTTAAGATTTGGATCGGTTTCAAATTCAGGGCCTGGCCCTAAAATGATCTGGGCGAACAAATGGACGGCGTGGATGGAACACAAACATCAAGGTGGGTCCCACGAGTGGGGACCCCAGCCACCGTCCAAGGTGACGCTGGACGTTCCAGCGTCAAACGTCCAGACGCTGGACGTCCAGAGTCCTTTTTTTTGTTTCTCCTTTTTTTTTTAATTTTATTCTGGGGTTATTTCCAGTGGGGCCCACATAGGTGTGATCCAATCTGTCCATCAGATCCCCCAACTCGTGGGGAGCCTAGTAAGCCCAATATTGGGCGGCTGATTCCGTCCCCAAACATCACAGTGAGCCATGGAAGTTTCAATAGTGGACGTCCTTGCCTCCACTGTTTTCAATGGTGTGGTCCACCTGAGATCTGAATCTTCTTCATTTTTGGCGCCCAGCCCTAAAATGGGCTGGAGAAACAGACGGACGGCATGGATCTAATACATACATCAAGGTGAGTCCCACGTGTGGGGCCTGCTCAACGCCCAAGGGCTGCCCCTACTGGGCAGCAGCGTCCTCTGGACGCTGGCTGTCCAGCGGGTAGCTTCTCTCCCCTTTATTATTATTATTATTATTATTATTATTATTATTACAAAGTGGGGCCCATTCATGGATGATCCAATCCATCCATCAAGTTGTCCACCACTAGGTGGGCCCAAAAGAAAAGGAAAAATGAAAGGAAAGAAGAAAATGGGGGATTTATGTACCCCTTACACTCACCTCAAAGGATGGACGGTTGGATTGAATCGGGTTGATGATCGGACGATCCGGACGGTCCGGATGATGGTTGAGGTCCTCCAAGCTTGGATCTACACCCTCAATCTCTCTAATCTCTCTCTATTTTTCTCAAATCTCTCAAATCTCTCTCTTTCTCTCTCCTTTCTCAAATCTCTTTCTCTCTTTCTCTCTCCTCTCTCTCTTTTGCAAATATGGGAAGTGAGGAAGCCTCCTCTCCCCCTACGTATGGTATTGTATGGGGGGAGAGAGAGAGAAGCAATCATGGGTGATGATGGGTAGCATGGGAGAGAGGGATGGGGGGTATGGTGTGAGGGTTGACTTTGGAGGAGAGAGAGGGATGGGAGGTATGGGGTGTGTAGGCTAGGGTAATGATAGGGGTATGGGTGTGTAGAGTAGGGGCATGGGTTAGGTGATGATGATAGATTTGATTGATTAGACACATTCTTGGGATTTGTGCAAGTGGGGCCCACAACACACGCACGTTGCGCGGCCCACCTCGGATTACGCAATCGATCATAACTTTCACACCGGGTATCGCAATGGGGCGTGCCACACGGCGTTGGAATCGCAGCGCCTACGCGGTCGCCGGGGTATAGGTCTTGGGTCGATGCGGTACTAAAACAGGGTCGCGATCAAGGCTCGCTAATCTGATCCGTCCGGGACGTACCGGCACCGGAAAATAAGCGTAGGGAGGGCAAATGAGGGTACGAGTCTTACAGTGAGCGTGGATTTCCTGCCCAGCTCGCAGTACTACGCAAGATGTTTCTATTTCGAATATTTTGCTTATTTAAGGAGTTGTAATCCGAACTTAGATGGTATCCTAAGGTGTCTAAGGTTTCCTAATTGCATTAGGAAGATGGGAGAGAGTTGTGTGGGAGAGAATTTACGGTTTTCTCTGTTTATTCCTTGCTTGTGGGCTGTCAATCTCTGTAATCTTCTATTAATCATAATAGACCGCTTTGTGCCATGGTTTTTTACCTGTTGAGGGGCTTTTCGACGTAATTTTGGAGTCTCTTGTGGTGAATGCTTGTGTGGGATTGATTCCATTGTGTTTCTCGTTTGATCTCGCATTACTCTACGCGTTTAGGCTTACACCTCCACTGCCAGTTTTCCCAATAGGGACAATCTAAACCGTTTAATTTATCAACGTGCAAATAGATAGCTAAGAAGAGAACCACAGCAATGTTATTCCTGAGTTTAAAAATTAATAATAATAATAGTAATACAAATTAACGATAAAATAAGAACTGAAATATAAGATAGGAGTGAATGCACCTGGATTGACGTCAGAAAGTAAATTGCAATAGAAGTAGAATAAAGAATAAAGAATCAGTGGAGGCGCAGATCCATGACGCTTTCCTGAAGACTATTCGTGCCTCTTTCTTAACCAATTTCTGAAGAAATTGAAGTAGCTGCGAAAGCCCTTGGGATACAACCACCGGTCAACGTACATTTGCTGACTACTCCAATTAGTGGCCGATGCTCATAAACGAAAACAATTAAAAAATAGCAAAAGAAACTGTTCCTATTTTGAAAGAGGCAAAACTTTCTTTTTCGGAAAGGTGTACTGTTGCTAATTGCCTTCTGGAGTACCAAAACCACCATAAATATATAGAAAATATTAGGGCGGATTGGATGGATACGTGGTACATACGTGTCTTCCAACGTTGCCTAATCTCACCACGTTGCAGAGAAGTGCAACGATCTACCGATTGAATCGGTCAACAACAGGCTACCATAAGAATTGGTCAAAGGAAGAAAAAAAAATAAAAAATGGAAGACAAAAGATATCATGTAGACAAAGCCCAAGCCCAAGTCCGAGCACGGGCACGGCACGCATTACGCGGCGTGGTGTAGCGGGCGGGCATGCGTGCGTGCGCATGTGGTCTATAGCATAGTAATTCAAAGAGAATAACAAAAGGTATGCAAATACACTTATATATAAAGGTGAAGAAGTTCTCAACTTTTTCCAATGTGGGACTATGTTTCAAGCAAAAAAGAGGCAAGACACTTTTCTCTTAAAAAACAGTTTTTTTTAAAAAAAAAACCAATAGTAACCCAACAATCCCCCACTATTTAAAAACAAAAAAATATGTGCATCTGACCACACGTGCATAAACCAAGGTGTCATGTAGACTTGAACCTTAGCTTAGTGAGAAGGAATCATTCACCATAAACTTTAGTAGACAAAGTCTTTCAAAACTAAGCTTAATAAATTGGTGAAGTCATTCTTCACACACACGTGTAGCCGCCACTACTTTCAAGTGTATCATTAATGCACATTTAAAGCCAAGTGCCTTTATATTTTTATGAGAGCTCTAGATAATTTGTCAGATTCTCATAGAAGGGGGCTAATCCTTCACACTTATATTGGTGAGTCTATCAAGAATGCACTTGTAACCATACATTCCATCCATAAGGACTATAGAACTCATTAAGAGGTTTAACCTCATCCTCTAATTTTGTCACAAGTTGTACTGTTTATTATCTATGAATGGGATTAGGAACTGAGTTTCCTCTTTATAGTACCTCTCTGGATTGCTCTGTAACTCATTTTTCCCATTGAACCAGTTTTCTGGGATCTCCAGTCATACAAGTTGGGTCACTATTACAGGCAATTCAATCAATTGGCTTAAGTCCCATTCTTTTTGCTGTATTATAAACTTTTTCCCTTACAAGGCTCTTTGTTAAAGGATCAGCTAGATTTTTTTGGGACCGGATTTCATTTATTGAGACTACTCCTTCTTTGAGTAATTCTCTAATCCTGCTGTGCTTTCTACTTATAGGTCTCCTTTTTCCATTATATTGTGCATTGTTTGCACGTCTGATAGCTGTATTACTATTGCAATTAAGTTTTACTGATGGTACGGGTTTACTCCAAAAAGGAATATCATGTAGAATATTTCTCAACCATTCGGCTTCTTCTACAGCCATGGTTAAAGCTACAATCTCTGATTCCATAGTTGAGTAAGAGATTATAGACTGTTTCTTAGATTTTCATGTAACAACTCCTCCTCCTATGAGGAAGATGATACCACTGGCTGCTTTATAACCATCTGAAATAGAATTTCAATAAGCATCGGAGTACCCTTCTGATACTGCTGGATAATTACCAAAATGTAAGCCATAATGTTTAGTTTTCTTGAGGTATTTCAAAACTCTATGAATGGCTTCCCAATGTTTATCACTAGGATTACTAGTGAATCTACTCAATTTACTAACAGTATAGGCTATATCTGGTCTAGTACAATTCATTGCATAGATTAGACTACCAATTATACTAGCATATCCATTCTGATTTACACATATCCCTTTATTGGGATATAAATGAACACTAGGGTCATAAGGAGTACAAACAGGTTTATAATCTGTTATCTTATACTTTTTCAAAATGGATTCTATATAATGAGCTTGAGAAAGTGCTATTTCATTTTTGTTTCTGGTGATTTTAATCCCAAGAATAACATTCGCCACTCCTAAGTCTTTTATATCAAACTTGGAAGATAAGAAAGCCTTAGTATGGTTAATAACAGACATATTAAATCTAAATATTAAGAGATCACTACATATAAGCATATAATAACACTCATTGTCCCATTATTTTTATAATAAATACATTTATCCACTTTGTTTATTTTAAATCCTTCATCTCTAAGAATGGAATCAAATTTTGCATGCCATTGCTTAGGTGCCTGCTTGAGACCATATAAAGATTTAACTAGTCTACACACCTTAAAAGGTTGAACAGGGTCTACAAAGCCTTCAGGCTGGTCCATGTAAATCTCCTCATCGAGATCTTCATGTAAAAAGGTGATTTTTACATCTATTTGATGTATAATGAGATTCTGAAGAGATACAATAGCAATCAATACCCTTATAGACGATATTTTAGAAACAGGAGAATAAGTGTCAAAGAAGTCTATCCCTTCTTTCTGCCTGAACCCTTTGGCTACTAATCTGGCTTTATACTTATCAATGGAGCCATCTGGTCTTTTTTTTTTTTTTTTTTTTTTTGAAAATTCATTTACAACCAAGTGGTTTTAGATCACTAGGTAGATCTACTAAATATCAAGTATGATTTGCCAAAATAGAGTCTATTTCAGTATCAGTAGCCTCCTTCCAAAAGGAAGCATCATGAGAGGACATAGCTTCTTGGAAGGTAACAAGGTCACTTTCCACATTTAAAGAATAAAAATCAGGTCCAAAATCCTTAGTTATCATCGCTCTCTTACTGACTCTTGGTATATCAGAGTAATAAGAGTCTCATAATAAATGTTTAGCACTAGATTTAGGTAAAGGTACTGACACATCACCCCCACTAATTTTAGACTTAAATGGGAATGTGTTATCGTAGAATTCTGCATTTCTAGACTCCATAATAGATTAATCATCTAAAGTCAAGAACCTATATGCTTTACTATTGAGAGCATATCCAATAAACACACAGCTTACTGTCTTATCCCCTAATTTAGGTCTTTTAGGATCAACTATCTGACATATGAGAGGCAACCCCAAGTTCTAATATAGTTTAAGTTAGGAGATCTATCTATCCAAATTTCATAAGGGGATTTATCAGTTCTGCTAGAAGGAATCCTATTAAGTATATATATAGCTGTAAGTATGACTCCTTCCCATAAGTTAGGAGGAAGACCTGATGCACTAAGCATAGCGTTGACCAAGTCTATTAAAGTCCTATTTTTTCTCTCAGCAACTCTATTTTGCTGATGTGTGTAAGGGGTTGTGTATTGATGAATTATGTTATGGGATTCACAGAAATCACTAAAGGCTTGAGAGGTATATTCACCTCCCCTATCACTCCTAAGGCATTTGATTTTCCGACTTAACTGATTTTCTAACTCAGCTTTATATGTTTTAAACATTTCTAAGGCTTCATCCTTGGATCTAATAATGTAAACATAACAAAATCTAGAGTGATCATTTATAAAAGTAATAAAATACTTTTTTCCTCCTCTGGTTTGAGTTTCTTTTAGGTCACAAATGTCGGAATGAATTGATCCTAATAGTTTAGTTACCCTTTCTGCTGAATGAAAAGGTTTTCTTATAGACTTAGTTATACTACAATGTACACATTTGTCAGTCTTGACAGAATCATATATTTTAGGAATCAATTTTAGAGCGCTCATTCTTTTAACATATTTATAATTAATATGACACAATCTACCATGCCAAATATCTAAGTTATGTACACTAATCATGTAAGCAGAAGACGATGAAGCTTTATTTAAATCAACAGACAATTTATACATACCATCTACTTTGTAGGCTTTCCCTACAAACTTTCCATTTTTTGAAAAGACAACCTGCATACATTCGATTACAGCCTTGATTCCTGCCTCATCTAATAGGTGATTAGATACCAGATTCTTCCTTAGCTCTGGAACATGCAGTACATCTTTCAAGGTAAGCTCTCTCTTGATGTGAAGTTGAGAGTTACATTACCTTTTCCAGCTACTTTGGCAATTACTGAGCTAGCCATATGAACAGCCTGGTGATGCTGGGACTGTTCATATGACTTAAACTATGCACGGTCAGAGGCAACATGTCTTGTGGCTCTTGAGTTTAGCCACCATCCCTCTTTCACATTGACAGCGCATGTCTCCGTGATCATAGCGACCAGCTATTCTTCTTCATCGGCTTTATTAGCTTTCCCAGCTTCCACTTCATTAGCTTGAATTTTCCCTTTACGATTTCTGCAGTACCTGGCATAGTGGCCCGGAATACCACATACAAAACAACCTGTTCTAGCTTTCACCTTTTCAAATTTTTCGTAAGGTTTTTTCGGGTCAAAATGAGGCTTGTTATTTACATTATTTCCTTTTTCTGGTAATTAATTTTTAAGTCTATATGATGGACTTTAGGTCGACCATCATCCTTACGATCTTGGAGACGGGCTTCTTCTTCAATACGAATATTAACAATTAATCTCTCCATGGTAAGTTCATCAGTTTTTCTTTTAAGTTCTTTCTGAAATTCTTTCCAAAGAGGGGGAAGTTTATCAATTATTGAAGCAACTAAGTATTGATCATCTACTTTAATTCCCTCCTGTAATATCTCATTGAAGAGAAGTTGGATTTCTTCAGTCTAAGATACAACTGATTTACCGTCTACCATGATGTAGCGGTTAAATCTGCTCACTGCATATTTCTTAGACCCAACTTCTTCATTGCGATATTTTTTGGTAAGTGCATTCTAAAGTTCTTTAGAAGATTTATGGTCACAATACAAATCAAACATGGGATTAGTCATATAATTAAGAATATGATCCTTACAGAGATTATTATCTTCCTTCCATTTGTTCATTTTCCGTGTAAGATAAGGTTTTAATACTTGAGTGCCTGGTTCTTTTTTTAGAATGGAAAATAGTTTCTATTTTCTCAAGAGAAATTCTATTTTCTTTTCCCACCTTTTGAAATTGTTACCATTAAATAGGTCTATAGTCATAGTGGAAAGAGAAAAGTTCCTTAAAGAAGACATGAGAACTCTTAAAACGGACAATCACAGAAAATAAAAAAAAATAGTATCCAGAAAATTTTTAAATTTCTAAAGTAACACAGTTATCTATTAGATCTCAGATCCAGTAATGATTAATCTGTGTAATCCTTATATTATAATTTATGTACTCAGAAAATAAGGATAGTTTTCAGATTGTTATTCCCGAGTTCAAAAATTAATAACAATAATAACACAAATTAATGATAAAATAAGAATTGAAATATAAAATAGGAGTGAATGCACCTGGATTGACGTCAGAAAGTAAATTGCAATGGAAGTAGAATAAAGATCAATAAAGAATCAGTGGAGGCGCGGATCCATGACGCTTTCCTGAAGACTATTCGCGCCTCTTTCTTAACCAATTTCTGAAGAAACTGAAGTAGCTACGAAAGCCCTTGGGATTCAACCACCGGCCAACGTACGTTTACTGACTACTCCAATTAATGGCCGATGCTCACAAAAGAAAACAACTAAAAAATAGCAAAAGAAACTGTTCCTATTTTAAAAGAGGCAAAACTTTCTTTTTTGGAAAGGTGTACTGCTGCTTATTGCCTTCTGGAGTACTCAAACCACCCTAAATATATAGAAAATATTAGGGCGGATCGGATGGACACGTGACACATACGTGTCTTCCAACGTCCCCTAATCTCACCACGTTACAGAGACGTGCAACGATCTACCGATTGAATCGGTCAACAACAGACTACCGTAAGAATCGGTCAAAGGAAGAAAAAAAAAAAAAAACGGAAAATAAAAGATATCATGTAGACAAAGCCCAAGCACGGGCACGATCACGCACTGCGCTACAGGCGCGCGCGTGTGGTTTATAGCACAGTAATCCCAAGAGAATAACAAAATATATGCAAATAAACTTATATATAAAGGTGAAGAAGTTCTCAACTTTTTTCAATGTGGGACTGTATTTATAAAAAAGAAAAAAAGAAAAGGCAAGACACTTTTCTCTTAAAAAATAGTTTTTTTTTTTTATAAAAACAATAGCAACCCAACAAGCGAGTCCACCGGCAATTGCAAAAGGTAGTTGGTCTGGATCAATTCTTGGTGAGCTCCCCATCTCCGTACAGACGAAATATCATTGGTGAGCCCATCATATCAACGCAGGGGTGTCAATGGGCCGGACTCAGGGCCTGAAAAATTAGAATTTTACCCAGGCTCGGACTGGCGGCCCGGACCGATACAATTCGAAATCCGGGCCGCGACCTACCCAGGCCTGGCGCATATGGGCTGAGGATGATCTTTTCCTGCTTTCCAAGCCGAGACGTATGAGGCAGCTTCAAGAACACTCCACCAAATGTGCGAGCAGTGCCTGGAGACTAGATCCAAACCATACATCAGTGGGGCCCTAGTATTTGGATACTCATGCCCAAGAATCAGCTTGTTCGACTACTCAGGTGGGCCAAGACTGTAGAAAAAGTAAATGCACGGGTAAAAAACTTGTCTTTGTTTTTCCAAACGGTCCACCTGATAAGCTTTACAGTTTGATTCTTTGTAGGAAAAAGCACACGTTATGTCCAACTAGATTGACGGCTTGGATATTGCATCTGCCTGTCATGTTGGCACACGTGCGAGCATGTAGATGGGTTGTGCAGACACGCGTGCAAGCTCAGTAATATAAATGGGATCGTGTAGACGTGTAGCGCGTGCCGGCGACTTCTGCTGTGGAAAGATGCGCGGAACTTTCCCAAAAGCGTCGATGCAGACGGACGGGATTTCCAGCAAAAGGCTTAGTAGAAAGTTCTGCTGTGGATGATGCTCTAAGATGAGATTTCAAAAAGGATGGACGGCGTGGATAAAACGCATACATCATGGTGGGCCCATAAAGCTTCGACCAGAGCCAAGCTCCACCCAGTTAATCGCAGTACATACCCACCCGGTCAGTCATACGTCGCACCCACTAGTGCGGTTAGTGGTGGGAGATGTTTCACTACACTGATGGGTTTCGATACGTTGACCTCTTGTTGAAACTCCGCAGAGTCTTCCAACGAGGTAAAGGCTCCGAACCCCGGTCCCCATCCCACTTCTTTCTCCAACAAGGCATACATGAAAATGGCAATAATATGATGGAAAACACAAGCATCTCAACCCATTGTTAAAGAAAAAGAAGATGATGATCACAGCCCCTACTATGCAGCAGGCGATGCAGGAGGGCGAAAATATACATACAGGGAAATTATGACCTGGATGATACCAAGAAAAACCGTGACCGGATGGAGGCAGAAGCGCTTCAACCTCTCCTTACATGATTTCCATCTTGTCGGGCGATACAGATTAACATCCCTAAACACGTCGAAAAGATAGAATCCATCACCTGAAATAGCCACCTCCCTACCCAACCTCCTGAACATGTCAGCCACCTCATCGTCGGTCCCCATTGAGTTTTTGATGATCCCACTCTGGCGGAGGGTCCCGATGTCCTCAGCAGAGTTAATCAGGCACTTCATGAAGACGGCATAGTCTGTGACTTGCTTGGTGCAATCGGAGTAGCATCTCTCAAAGGCGATCAGATTGAGGAAGACCGAGTAGGCGGTCCCATGGATACTGAACTTCGGTATCTCCATTGTCCCGTTCTTGAATTTCACATCCAAGAAGCTGTCTGCCTCCTTCGCCTTCTTGAATTTGATTCCAGCATTCTTAAGCGCTGTTACGGAATCTATGTGGTCGAAGTTATTTATCTGGATGTAGTGATTAGCCTCCCTTTCATCACCTCTCCCTCTCCTTCTACCCCTCTTAAACAGGTTGATGATCAGTTGAAAACAAGTATTTCTGTCACTTTGTTTATTTTGTTTTGCAGTTGGAAGTAGGTTGGAGTGGAAGAGATGGAGTAAATGCTCACCGTAGATCTTGGGGTCCTCTTTCGTGGTCGTTCTGATGGTGGGTGGCAGTACTTTGAAGAAATTGAGGGCTAGGTGGACCAGAGAGGGGAAATCATCACCGCCCTGGATGTCCATAACATTGAACAAGCTTTGGAGGACGATGAAAGGGATTTGGTTTTCGAGCATCAGCAGATCATTCTGAAGCTTCCTCATTTTCCCGGGTGTCTTGAAGATGGGATCCCCATTGGAGACGTCGATCAGGTGGGCCGCCTTACAAAGGAGGGCGATGATGAAGCAGCCATCAACCAGCATCATTTCAATGAAGGCCCTGCTGCCGAGATGAATGGTTTCCGAGTAACAGCCCCGGGCTGTTTCCTCCACCGACCTGATGGCGATCAGGTACTCCTCCAAGATCTTGTTTGAATCTCGGACGTTGTTTGGGGTCCGAGAAATGAGGTCGCGGAGGTAATTCTTCTTGATATCTTCCATGTCTTGTAGGCTTTCGTTGTCACGGTGGAAGGGGCCGATCGAGATAATCTGGGGAATGTAGGCGTTCTCGTTACCTTGTCGGAAGCAGTTGGGGACTGTGTGGATTGAACATGAGCTGTTGATGCTCGATGATATCTTTCGGATCAACGGAGCGATGAGAAGCGTATGCTCGACCGAAGAAGACGATGGTCGATCGATGTTCATCGGGATTCGTCCCCATCCTAGTGACTCTCTGATTTTATATAAACTAATTGTCATTGCTTTGTCGACCGCAGAAGTGTCAAAAGCGAAAACAGAGGACATGGCAGAAAATCAGGCTTTCCAACCAAGAAGAAAGCAGAGTACCTACAGACAGAGCTCGTAATATTAGCTTCTTATTAATACATGGAGTGCGGATCGTCTAGACGCGGTTAGAGCCAACAAGCCAGTTTGCCAGTGGTCGGTGCTATTGTAGGCCCCACCATGATTTATGCGTTTTACGGATCATTTTAGGGATTAATCCAAAAAATGAGGGTATCTAAACCTCAGGTGTACCACACCATACGAAAACAGTAGTGATTAAATGTCCACCATTAAAATCCTCCTAGGGCCCACTGTAATGCTGGCCAGTCAATCAACACTGTTTCTGCTTCTTATAACGTGGTCCACTTGAGATTTAATTCTACCTCATTTTTGGGCTCATTCCATAAATGATCCAGGAAAATGAATGGACCACTTAGATGAAAAACTCAGGGAAATTCAGGCTTCTTTTTGGTCCATCTCATCGCAGATGAAGGAAGTGGATTGCCCGTGATCCGGGCACGAACATACTCATGTGCTCGAGGCTGTGCTGGGGCCAAGAAGAATTTTGCTACACTCACGGATCGAGTACGCTATATGGGCATAAATTCCAGCCGTGGTGACTTCCATATCTTGAGTGGTGTAGAATACAGAGAGTGCGAGTCTCTCTTGTCTCCCCTCTCTTCCTAGAGGAAGCGGATTGCGTTATGTATTATATCCACTCCATCCATTCATTTTATAAAGTAATTTTAGCAATAGAGGCTAAAAATGAACTATATAAAATTCTCAAGTGGACCACACCATAAGAAACAATGTGAATTGAACTCCTACCATTAAAAAAACCTTGGGGTTACAAAAGTTTTTGATCAAGCTTATATTTGTTTTTTTACCTTCATCCATGTCCGTGTGATCTTATGAACAAGTTGGATGACAAATTAACAATATCAATGTGGACCTAGAAAGGTTTCAAAGGTGGAAATCATTATTCCTACTTTTTCCCTTAGTGTAGTCCACTTAGCTTTGGATATGTTTTAATTTTGGGGTTAACCCTTAAAATGATATGAAAAAATGGATAGACCGCGTGGATAAACCATATACATTCCCAATGGGCCAAAAAAGTTTACTCAGTACAATAAGAGTGTTGGTAACTCCTCCCAAAGTCTTTTTGAACTGAGAACTTAGGTGGGGCCACGGATGATGTTTGTAAAAAATCCACCTTGTCCATCTGGTTTGTGAGCTAATTTTAGGACTTAAGACAAAAAATGAGCCACATCCAAGAATCAAGTGGGCCGCACTAAAGGAAAAGGTGGGTAGGGAAATTATTATCGTTGAAATGTCCCTGGGTCTCCATTAATCACCTTCGGTGAGCAGTTTCGAACACGAGACCTCCCACTCTGATACCAATTTGATGCAGGACATCCGACCAACTCACAAAAAGCTTCATAGTGATGGGGAGGCACGAAATATCCTTTTATCTTATAGGTCAGGCCCCTGGTTGAACCCTCTTTCGTGAACCGCCCCACTTCGCATAGGTCCCGCTTCGTACGGTGTAGCCACTTCGCATGGTCTACCCCACCCTGAGTGTGCTCCCACCTCACACAGGCTACCCCGCTCGAGCCCAGTGTGAAAATTCCCCTACATTAATCTAAAGTGATGTTTATATACCATCAATACCGTTCTTAACGTCATTCCTACTGGGTTGAACTGAAATCATAAATATTAGCCTGACTTGTGCTGTCTTTGACCGGTATTGATCATGATGATCTTATCGAGAGTATTGAGCACCGATGCTAGGTGACGAGCCTACCATCATTGATCTTGGGTGATGACCCATTACCATGCATATGCCATTCTAGGGCATCGAGACCCTTACCGATTTATTCATCATTCAGTTATGTACAGTGACGGATCCAAATTGGGATTCCAGGAGCCAAGCATAGGACACCCTGGCCTGGCGGTGGGCCCCGGCCTAGTTGAGAGTACCCTAACCTGGCATTGTCCAGTGTTCGGCTTTCCTCGTTGTCCAGTGTTCGGTCGTGTTCTTGTCGGTCGTGTTCCTGTTTATAAGACTCTTGATAAAATTGAGGTATTCTGGCTTCGCCAATACTGTTGATTGAATACGAAATTTAATAAATACTTGACAATCATGCATGCATCACATTTGCACGTGCATTGGTCCTACGCTACTGCTGGGTGGTAACTCCACCGTTTATTTTTTCGAAACATAACATTTGCATATCATAGTTGCATGCATTATTCAACTAGAATAGGAATTTGAATGTGAAGTTATGTTATCTACTGATGCTGAGTTAGTAAGTGTGAGAGCCCCATCTTTTGTTATGCTTCACTACTTGTACTTGATTGTGTTGATGATATATTTAACTTAGGGAATGGTAACACTGAGTATGATTACTCACTCCACCTAGGGGGTGTTTTAAAACACCAACCAGTTATTTTGATGCAGGAATTGTTGCCACTTGATGCATGAGATGCAAGACCTGTTGGCTTACCTATGTCTTGCGTTTCATTTTCTGCCTTGAATTGGACGTCTTAGGTTGATATTCTTAAAGATTTCATTGTACATGTATATATTAAGCCCCAACTGAGTGTACTCCTTAGTTATGTGAATGATTGTATGTATTCATACTTTAATTCAGACTATATTATACACTGTTTAGCTTAAATCTCTATTGATGAGCTGATGCCATGGATTTGTGCCATTAAACTTTACTTCCGCAAAATATAGTCACCTCGAAAGAGTCAGGAGCCGCGAACTGCCTGACACATGTTTTTTGGGGCGTGACAAGTTGGTATCAGACCATAAGTTGAGAAATAAACTGAGTCGGTGAGTTAGGAACTCACCATAAGTTGCACATTGACGTACTCTGAATTTTGAACATAGCGACAATGAACCTTAGGACAAAATTTCCCTTTGTGTGATGATTGTGAACTTAAACTTAGAAATTTAAACCTTATGATCAAATCCCCATTTGATTGCTTATTTTGAATGGAAACATAAACACCATGAACTCTAGGACCCAAATTCCTCTCTGCTTGATGATTTCAAGCTTGAATTTAGAAACCGAGCATTTAGAAACAAACTCTCGGCTATTTGATTAATGCAAACATAGACTTAGGAACATCGAGTCCTATGACCAAATTCTCTTGTGATGGGGATTGTGAATCAAAATTTTTTTTTGAAAGGTGTTGGACTTATGGACCATTCTAGTCCTTAATGTTCAGTGTGAAGGGTTTTGGGAGTGAAGAGAGGGACTTTCAAGTTGAAATCTAAGGAAATCTGAAAATCACAATTGTTTGTGGACTTTAGTTTCAACAAGTCTGTCGTGTAAAATGATTTTAGAATTTTTATCACTCCAATATTTATTCAAATTTTTTTGGTAGCTTGTTGACAAGTCTAAGTTCATCCCTCAAAATTTCATCTGATTTTGAGTTCTAGAGAAAATTCTAAAATTTCTGAAGTACCAGCTTTTTGAAACCTATAATTTTCTGGATAGTTTCTAAAATAATAATAAATACACCTTATTTAAGTTTTATTTTTATTTTAAAATTATTTTTTCATAAAACTAGACTCATCAAGCTTCATTGTGGTTTTTGAATCACCTTAATCAGAGTTGTATGCAAAAGGATACATTTTTTTTAAGTCAGCCACAAAATACCTTTTTTTCGATGGGATTCCGATGGATCGAAGAAATTTTTCAATAGAACTCCGATTGATCAGAGCTCCTCTCCGATTGTTCGAAAAAGTGTCAAGAGAATTGAAATTTTTCATCATTATTTTCGATTAATTGGAACTTATCTCCGATTGATCGAAAATCTATCCAGAGACATTCAAGAATCTGATGGAATTTTCGATTGATCGGACACCTATCGGACATCCATAAAAAATATAGGGCTACTTTTCTGAATTTTTTGCATCTTATTTTTCTGACCCCGCAGCTCTGCACTGTGACTTTTCTGGACAATTCAGGCGTTTTGACTTGATTTTTCCAAGACTTTTTCTTCGCTTTTCAAACTTTATTTCTTTTAAGTTTTCAAGAATATCCATTAGCTTAAATCACATCGGACCTCTCTCAAAATGGTCCATAGAAATGGATGGACGGCGTGGATATACATAAAATCATCAATATGGGCCCATGGTAGGGGTAACACCCACTAAGCTGTTACCTAGGTAACACCTAATTCGCACCCATGACTGAAAAAGGCCTTGACATGTAAAATGTCATATTTGCCCCATGCTTCATTCTATTTTCATAGCTGTATCCCATTGCATTAGGTCACATTTAACACTGGGCATGTGGAAGTTTCGGGAAGTGTATAGGCTGGTGCACCCTACACCAGCAACTTCGCTGCTATATTGACGTCAGCAAGTTCAGTGGGCCCCACCAAGAGGTATATGTTATATCCAAACTGTCTATTTATCTTGCGAGATTGTTGTAAGGATTTATATAAAAAATGAGATGGATACAAAACTCCAGTGGACCACATTGTAGAAAGCAGTGGAGATTAAATGTCTACCATTGAAATCTTCTTGGGGTTATAAAAGTTTTAGATCAATCTGATATTTGTTTTAATCCTTCATCCAGGCACGTGTGACTATTAGAAGACTTAGGTCAGATAGAGGAGGTGAGTATGAATCTTCACAGTTTCGAGAACTTTGTGAAAAGAGTGGAATAATACATGAAATTACTGCTCCGTACACACCAGAACAAAATAGAATAGTTGAACGTAAGAAGAGAACATTTAAAGATATGATGAACGCTATGTTAAATAGTTCTGGTTTGCCCTTAGATATGTGAGGAGAAGCCATACTATCTGCTTATTATATTCAGAATAGAATACCCCATAAGAAGACTAATAAGACACCATATGAACTGTAGAAAAATTATACCCTTAATTACAAACACCTTAAAGTGTGGGGGTGTCTAGCTAAATTAGGGCTACTTGAAACTAAGAAAAGAAAACTAGGTCCTAAAACATCTGATTGTGTGTTTATAGGATATGCAGAAAATAATGCAGCGTATATGTTTCTAGTCTTGAAATCTAAAGAAAACATTCTAGATCCAAACACTATTATAGAACTAGAGATGCGGAATTTGTAGAAAATGTCTTTCCTATGAAGTCTAGATCCGTAGAAATGAAAGACATTAATGGTTTAGATGTTGCTTCAATAAGTAGAAGCATGAATATTAGTTGTAAAGTAGAACCAAAACCTAGAAGGAGCATGAGAGCTTGAAAGGAGACCAACCTAGGAAATGAGTTATTTACCTTCTTATTATAAGATGATCAAAAGACCTATTCAGAAGCCATTAACGCCCTTGATGCATTCTTCTGGAGAGAAGTTATAAATGATGAAATAAAGTCGATTATATCTAATAATACTTGGGAACTTGTATATCTTCCTCTTGGGAACAAGCTTATAGCGTTTAAATCGGTGTTTAAGAAGAAGCTTAGACCAAATGGATCTATAGATAAGTTTAAGGCTAGATTAGTCGCAAAAGGCTTTAAACAAAAAGAAACATACGACTACTTTGATATCTATTTACATGTAACTAGAATTACAATGATCAGGGTATTAGTTATAATCGCATTTATATATAAGCTAGTAGTACATCAGATGGATGTTAAAATAGCTTTTCTAAATAGAGAATTAGAAGAGGAAATCTACATAGAACAACGTGAGAGTTATATAACTCTTGTAAAAGAATACAAAGTTTGTAGACTAATTAAATTTTTCTTCGGCTTGAAACAAGCTTCTAAACAATGGAATGAAAAATTTGACAATGTCTTAAAGTCAAATGGATATCTTGTTAATGATGTGGATAGATGTGTATATAACAAATTCACTAAAAATGATGGTGTGATAATTTGCTTACATGTAGACGATATGCTTATCTTTGGAACTAATTTTAAGCTAGTTAATTTAACTAAATAGCTCCTGTCTTCTAACTTTGATATGTAAGACCTAAAAGAAGCAAGTATGATATTAGGTATTTAGGTAATCAGAAAAGATGACAATATTATTTTGTCTCAATTTCACTACATTGAGAAAATACTAAAAATGTTTAATCACTTTGACTGTTTACCTGTTAGTACACCATATAATCATACTATGCATCTAAAAAAGAATACAGGAAGTAATGTATCTCAGCTTGAGTATTCTCAAGTAATTGATAGCCTAATGTATTTGATGAACTGTACTAAGCCTGATATTGTATATGCAGTAGGTAGGCTAAGTAGATATACACATAATCCTGATATGATCATTGGGATGCATTGAATAGAGTACTAAAATATCTAAAAGGTACTATTGCATATGTTATTTGTTATATAGGTCATCCTCATGTGTTAGAAGGATACAGTGATGTCAATTGGATCACTGATTCAGATGAAACAAAATCCACAAGTGGATATATTTTTACTTTTAGTGGAGGTGCAATATCCTGGAAGTCTACTAAACAGACTTGTATTGCTCGGTCTACTGTGGAGTCCAAGTTTGTCGCTTTAAAAAAAGCACGCTTAGAAGCTAAATGGCTTAGAAATCTGTTAACAAATATACCGTTGTGGCTAAAACATGTGTCTGCTATTTCTATACATTGTGACTGTCAAGTAGCTATTGTCAGGGCCAAGAATAAGATATACAATGACAGAAGTAAACATATTAGATTGCGACATAACATTGTGAGATACTTATTGAATGATTGAGTCATAGCTATTGATTTCGTAAGATCAGAAAAGAATCTAGCAGATCCTTTGACCAAAGGACTATCTAAATGATTAGTCATGGAAACATCGAAGGGAATGGGGCTGAACCTAACCGAATGAGCTACCAGTGTCGGCAACCCAACCTATACAAGTGAAGATCCCATGTGATAGGTTCAATAGGTAAACAATAAGACACTAAGAGACTGGGAAGCTCTGTAGAGAACTTGCCCCTTCTTAGGTGTAGGTAGTGCAAGCAGCAACATGTGAGAGGATGAGTTTTTGAACTCTTAATGAATCCATGACCATTAGTGGTGTGTATCCAGTTATTGTGTATATTGGAATAGAATTCACTTATATGAGTGTGGAAGTGGGGTCGCTTTCTATGAGAATATATAAGCCGTTTCTATAAAGCACTCAAGAAAATTCAAGTAAAAGTGCATGGCCAAAAGACACCAAACCGCAGAACCAGCTGTAGCCGAAAAGTTGTGTGAGTGGCATGTATGACTGTTTACGCTTAAAGGGTCAAGTTAGAGACTAATAGTCACCTAATTCTTGTAAACCTATCTTGCTTACTCTAAATATCGATTAAAGTCATATAGACATCGACAATATTACACAACTCATCTAACTGGTACCTAAGTGTTTTGAATTTGAAACATGTGAGGGATTGTTGTATTTTAAAAGAATTTTTAAAATAAAAATGTGTTTCAAATTTAAATTTCCCTCCATGTTTCTCTTTTGAAAGAGTTTTATCTTTTAGTGCTACTCTTTAATCCCACATCGAAAATGAACAAAAGAAATCTCAAGGTTATAAGATGGAGTTTTGGCATTGGCCTTGAGCCCATTCTTAGGGGGCATGTGAATTTGGTCCGATGGGGGGCTATGTCATTAGCTCAAATCTATGTCGTTGACCGAACACGCTCGCGTGCGCCCTCCCACTGGCCGGCCTAGCCGCACCATCGCCGGTGCCGGGGCCAGACCGGGCTCGGGCTCCGGCTCGGGTCTAGGTCCGGGTCTAGTTTTGGGTCTAGGTCTTGGTCTTAGTCTTGATGCGGACTGAGAATACACTCGCGCTAAACGATTTTTTGTAAGTATACACGCACTTGTCTTTTTTCGCGAATTTTCAAACCAGAGAGATGCATCTGTTCGGGTGGTCGCTCCTTTTGGGTTTATACCCAACAAACCTAACCCATTTGAAACGGTGCTTCATGCACCTAATCACGGTCTATATATAGACCTATCTTCTAATATGTTTTTATCAATCTGAAATCAAGTGTTTTCTTTCTGGTTCTTCAAAATCCTCTCTGGTTCATTCCTGTTTTACCAACTGAGTTTGCAAGCGAGTCAATCACTTCGGGTTTAAGTTCTGCACACTGGTTTAAGCCCGTGTACAGCAAGTGCACTATTGAGACCAAGCAATAATCGTTGTATCCTGGAGGCCAACTGTTCAAGAAATCCTATTTCATTTGGGACACGGCCCAAGGAGGGCAGATTTGGTTTCAAGTCGAGTGACTCAGTCACGCCTTGACTCATACACATAAGTTCTTTACTTCTTTTAATTTATTACTTTATTTTTGTTTTTTAATTTTTTATCTATTGTTTTCATCAAATAATTCCAACAAATTTCTCAAAAATACCATGGTGAGTCTCACCCAACATCCCAACCTAGAAAATTTGCATCCTAGGCTGTTATTTAGATGTGTAACCATATTTTGTATCCATTCCCAAAATATTAAGGTTAACCATGTTTCATATGGGCCACACCAAGGAAAAATGTTGGGAGAGAAATGTTCACCATAGACATTTACAGTGTCCACCGATGATTATGGGCCATCCATACCATTCAAAAGTTCATTCCCACTGGGATAAGTTGAAATCTCATTAATATCAGCTTGATACAAAACTTCTGTAGCCCCACAAATATCTTAACAATAGACATTCAATCCTCACTGTTTCCCATCGTACGCCCCATTTGAGTTTTGATCTATCTCATTTTTGGGATAATGTCCTAACGTGATCTGGAAAAACAGATGAACCGTGTGGATATCTCACAAACATCACCATAGGCCCCATCTATCTTTTTAGGCGTTCATGATTTAAGATGAGTAGGAAGTACAGAAAGCATTGCGGTAGTCCCAGAAGCGGATTGTGAGTTGACGTGGGAAAGATCCCTGGGCCCTAACGATGATGTATGTGTAAATCCCCACCGTCCATACATTTGGCGATATTATTTTAGGGCATGATCCAAAAAATAAGCAAATCCAAAGCTCAAATGGACCACACCACGAAGAGCAGTGGGACAATGATGCCCAACGTTGAAACCTTCCTAGGGCCCACCATAATATTTATTTGTTATCCCACTTGTTCATAAGGTCACACAGATGTTGATGAAGGGAAAACACAAATATCAGCTTCATCCAAAACTTTTATGCCCCCAACTAGTTTTCAATGGTGGAAATTCAATCCCACTGCTCTATGTGGTGGGGTTTACTTAAACTTTGGATCTACCTAATTTTCGGCTTATGCCCTAAAATAATCTTGGGAAATAGATGGTCAGTGTGGATATAATGCCTACATCATGGTCGAGCCCACATAACTTTGCAAGATGAATTTACTAAAGGCTTATGCCCTAAAATAATCTCGGAAAATGGATGGTTTATGTGGATATAATGCCTACATCATGGTGGAGCCCACGTAACTTTGTAAGGTCAATCCACCAAAGGCACTTCAATCCTGCTAGGCTGTAATTTCGTGCAAGATTCTTGTCAGATAGAGTGGAGGGAAGTTGATTTTTGAGCTAATTCAGGTGGCAAAATTTTAAAATAAAAAATGAGAGCTTTTTTTAAAAGTATCGGGCGGGCTGGGCTTTCGGGCTTTTAAATAACTGAGTCCAAGCCCAGCCCATTTAAAAAACAGGCTGAAAACTTAGGCCCAAACCTAGCCCTTGGGCCTAATACTCAGCCCAAGCCCAAAAGCCCGTTGGGCCAAACCAGCCCATTAACAGCCCTAAGAGTATGAGACCTCCTAGTTTTTACACTCCTGCAGACTACTGGGGTTTAGGCCCATCAATTTACTATTGTAATTTCAAAAGCAGATTTACCACCTAAAGTAAACAAAAAGCGGATAAATATACCCATCGTAGTAATTACAGGGGTAAAAGGGAAACAAACAGGCCCTTACATTTATCTCATAATTGAAAAATCAAACATGCTCTAAATGAAAAGATTGACTCTTCCTCTATAGGACTTTGAGCAATTTACAATCTATCTAAACAAAGATAATCATTTACTTGTAAATCATTTAAGCTTGTTGTTCGTTATTTATTGTCACGCTTGTGAAGTGTGTGCAGGTGTGCTAGAATTGATGATGTAGCTCAATTCAAACCAAACAACAATGACCCTAAGTGCCGAGATCTGTACAGATCGATCGCCTATTCAGCCACTTCCACAGTTGTCTTCCAATAATCAGGCGATATTTGGAGGGTGATGTTCGTCCTTCAATGATGGGTTATACATCTGCCTTCCATATGAAATGACTTTTCAATACAGATAAAATAAGAAAAGAAAACAGTTACAGTCGGCCACGAGTAACGGGTTGATGATTATCTTTCTGAATAAAGTACTTTATTAAAATAAGTCTAGCGTATGAACGTAAACTTTCAATATAGCTACAATTACCAGCTACTAGATTACCGCTATGGATTTATTGATACAGAATGTAAATTCACAACTTACACTATAGAATGTGAAGAGCAGAATTATGCTAATGAAAATAAAACTGCCAATTACACCAACGGATGTAAAGAGAAAAATGTTGAAGAGCATGATAATTTGAAAGATAAATTTGATATTTGATTTTATTTTATTTGTCTTAAACCCTTTGCTCGTTGATCTCCCTCTGCTTTTATAGACTCCATGGAAGCAAGGAGCCTTCTATATGCTCCCACGTTTTTTTTACGGTTATTGTAACAGTTCCAACACAGTTGCCTTCTAGAGGCTTCCTTTCTTTTTCCTCCTTACACGTCCTAGTAACTTCCTACTCTCTAGAGACTTCTTTCCTATCTGGACACATGTCTTGCAACTGCTTACAAGGCTTCACTCGACTCATCGCTCAACCGTTATACCCCTATCTACAAACATTTCTCGGGTGCATTCCTTGTCCTGCTGAATCACTCGGGTGTATTCTATATTCAACTAAGTCACTCAACCACATTCCACTTATTTACAAACTTCTCTTGGTTGTTCCCTTTTGGATGATGAGTCCGTAATTGATTGGGTCCTCCAAGGATGGCCAGAAGCAGGGTACAACATTGCCCCCCATGTCGCTTCGCCTTTGGGTAAAAGGTGAAAGCAACATTGATTGTATTTCCAAATCGTGTTGCTCATCGATACTTGCACCAGAAAATTTGGTGTTCTGGTCGGAAAATGTCAAATTTAGCAATCTTGATCGAAAAACATTGAAGTCGACTGTCTTGGTGAAAATCTGTTATCTTGATTTTAAAAAAAAGCATTAAAGTTTATCGCGACAATGGAGACTGTCGGCCTATCTGTTCAACATATGGCTTATGATCGACTAGAAAATTGGTACGACCAATGACCTGGCTAGCCACTTCTTGGACCAGTTGCACGATTTGGTCGTTATCCAAACGATTTGGATCAGGCACTAGTGGCGATTCCGGTCCTAGTTAGTCTTGTCCTTCATGAATAATGGATTTCTAGGAATATGCTGGGAATGCTTCCCCCCAAGTGTTTCTTGACCAGATTGCTCATTGTCATTAACATTCGGCAGCTCAACCAATCAATTAATGGTGTGATATTTTGCTTGTAGATGGGCGATGACACTTCTAATGTTTCTGTCATAGCCTTTGGTCGCTTAAACTCAGCGGGTGGTTGAGCATTCCGTACATTCTCAACATTTGGAAAATTTTGGTGAGGTGTCGCTTGTGGCATTTGTGCTTTTTCAGTGACAAGAGTCATCAACAAATTTATGCTCTAAATTGTTTGACCATCCATCTATTAAAATTTTTACATTCAATCTGAATTTGCTCAACCTGAGCAAGAATAACTCGACTAGAATTCTCCCTTGTTCTGCAAAATGCAAAATCTTTATTTGCATACCTTAAAGCCCGACCGATATTTCGATCACTTAAACAACATCGCACCGGTATGTGAACCAAAGTAGTGTCCCACCATGCGTGCCAAAAATATTTCTCGCTATTTTCAACCATGCGTGTGACGTGTGTGCAGGCATGCCAAAGTTGATGATATAGCTCGATTCAAACTGAAGAACAATGACTAGAAGTGCCGAGATAGACAGATATGTCGAGATCAGCAGTATATGACCAGGATCTGTATAGATCAATCACCTATTCAGTCACTTGCATAGTTATCTTCATATAATCAGGCGATATTTGGAGGGTGGGGTCCGTCCTCCAATGATGGGTTACACCTTTGCCTTCTATACGAAAAGAACTTTTCAATATTGATAAAAAAGAAAAAGGAAACACATATAGTTGCCTGCAAGTAACGAGCTGCAGATCACATCTCCGAATAAGGCAATTCATTAAGATAAGTCCAGCGTATGAATGTAGACTTTGAGTACAACTACGATACCAGCTATTGAATTAACGATATGGATTTACTACTACGGAATGTGAATTCACAACTTACACTACAAAATATAAAGAGCAGAATTATATGCTAATGAAAATGAAATTATCAATTACACTAAGGAATGTAAAGAGCAAAATGCTAAGGAGCATGATAATTTGAAAGATAAATTTGATATTTGATTTGATTTGGTTTGTGTTAGGCCCTTTCTAGGCTCCATAGATGCAAGAGCCTTCTTCTGGATGCTCTGAATTTTTTATATTTTACGATTGTTGTAACCGTTCCAATATAATTGGCTTCCCAAGGCTTCCTTTCTTTTTTCTTCTCACACGTTCTGATAACTATCTACTCTCCGGAGACTTCTTTCTTATCTCAACACATGTCATATAACTACTTACAAGACTTCGTTAAACTCATTGCTTGGTTGCTATACCTTTGTCTACAAACATTTCTCTACCATATGTCCCGCTGAATTACTAGCCGTATTCATATTCAACTAAGTCGCTCGGCGACTTTCCTTTTATTTACAAAACTTCTCTTTGTGGTTTCCTTTTGGATGATGTGTTCGTTTTTTATTGGCTCCTTCAGGCATGGCCAGATATAGGGTACAACAAAGCTTTAATAATCATTTACTTGTAAATCATTTAAGCTTAAAGCTCAATAATACACACGGTAAATTATTTAATCATTTAGGCATTCAGATGACCCAATTGCATCATCCACCCTTTTTTTTCTTTTCTTTTTTTTGTTCTTTTTTCCATGAATTCCACTAAAACCTGTCTCTGTACAGCTCTAAAATCCTCAGTAACTCAAAACGCAACAATCAATTTGTCAAACTTAGAAACACAATTGCAGAAATGCCAGAATTTAAAGCAATTCAATCAAATACACTCTCAAATGATTGTTTCCGGATTCATCAAAGACACTTTCGCCACGAGCCACTGCCTCAAATTCTCAGAACGATCCCAATTTGTCAGTCTCGATTACTCCCGCCGCCTTCTCGATCAAATCGAAAACCCAAATGGGTTTATCTGGAATACCATGATGAGATTGTATTTGCATAGGAATTTGCCCGAGTTTGTGACACTTCTGTATATGCAAATGTTACAGAGAAACTCCATGCCCGACAATTACACATACCCACTTCTAGCCCATTCATGCAGCCTCCGATCGTCTAAAAAAGAAGGGAAACAGATTCACACCCATGTTTTGAAATTGGGTTTTGATTCAGATGTCTATGTTCAGAATACTTTGATTAGTATGTATGCTGCTTGTGGGAATCTGCGTGATGCTCTCCAGGTATTTAATGAGTGTTCCATCTTGGATTATGTTTCATGGAATTCAATTTTGGCCGCTTATGTTCAAATGGGGGATGTTGAGGGAGCTTTGTCAATTTTTTTTCAGATGCCAGAACAGAACACAATTGCTTTGCTAGAACAGAACACAATTGCTTTGAATTCCATGATCGCTTTGTTTGGTAGGAGTCGACTCGTCATCGATGCATACAGAGTCTTTGATGAAATGGCCCACAGAGACGTCATCTCGTGGAGTGCAATGATTTCTTGTTATAAGAAGAATGAGATGTTCCAGGAGGCGTTGGTGATGTTTTCACGGATGAATCGTGAAGGAATTGTGATGGATGAGGTTGTAATGGTCAGTGTTCTTCCTGCCTACTCACGCTTGTTGGTGGCTAAGGAAGGGGAGGCGATTCATGGATTGATTATTAGAATTGGGTTCGAATATTATGTTAATCTTCAAAATGTTTTGATTCACATGTATTCAAGTTGTGGGAACATAACTGCAGCACAGAGAGTGTTCGACAAGGGTCAGCACCTGGACCAGATATCATGGAATTCTATGATATCTGGGTATTTCAAATGCGGGTTTGTTAATGATGCGAGGAGATTATTCAATTGCATGCCTAACAAGGATGTTGTCTCGTGGAGTGCAATGATATCAGGTTATGCTCAGCACAATCGATTCTCAGAGACCTTAGAATTGTTCCATGAGATGCAACACAGAGAAATTAGGCCTGATGAGATCTCATTGGTTAGTGTAATCTCAGCTTGTGCTCACCTCTCTGCCCTAGACCAAGGAAAATGGGTTCATGCTTATATAAGGAAGCATGGCATTTGTGTCAATGTCATTCTTGGCACAGCCCTTATAGACATGTACATGAAATTTGGATGTGTGGAAAATGCATTGGAGGTCTTTCATGCGATGGAGGAAAGGGGTGTTTCTTCTTGGAATGTTGTCATTGAAGGATTAACAATGAATGATTAGTCGAGTAGGCACTCGACAAGTTCTCAGAGATGAAAAGCTGTGGGGCCGTGCCTAATGAGATAACCTTCATGGGTGTGTTGGGTGCCTGTCGGCATGTGGGCTTAGTGGAGGAAGGGCGTCAACACTTTGATTCTATGATGTGGACACATAAGATAAAGCCCAATGTTAAGCATTACGGATGCATGGTTGACCTTCTCGGAAGGGCAGGTTTGCTTAGAGAAGCAGAGGAACTCATAGAAAGCATGCCTATGATGCCAGACGTGGCTACTTGGGGTGCTTTGCTTGGTGCTTGTAGGAAGCATGCTAACGCTGAAATAGGTGAAAGGGTAGGAAGAAGGCTAATTGAGCTCGAGCCTCAACATGACGGATTTCATGTATTACTATCTAATATATATGCTTCAAAAGGGAGGTGGGATGCTGTTATAGAAATTCGCGGGATGATGAAGCAACAAGGAGTTGTGAAAATGCCCGGATGCAGCTTGATTGAAGCCAACGGTGTTGTTTATGAGTTTCTAGCAAGAGATAGAACACACCCTCAAACAAAAGAGATCAACAAAATGCTGAATGAGATGGCTCGGAGATTGAAGATTGAGGGCTATGAATCGGAAACTAATGAGGTTGCTCTTGATATTGATGAAGAAGAGAAGGAAACCAGTCTCTATAGACACAGTGAGAAGCTCCCCTACGTCAAAAAGGAGATTTTGCGACGGATATCATTCGTCGCAAAAAAATCTTGGTTTAACGACGAACATAGTCCGTCGCTTATGAAATAAGGCCGTCGCTAAAGGTGAATTGTGGGTTTTTTTCCTGGCGGGATTTAATGGCTGACCAAGTCCGTTGCAAAACTATATATTGCGACGAACCCGGTTAATCGCTAACTATAGACGAACCATATCCGTCAGAAATTAGTTTAGCGACGGACTAGATAAAACTTGTACCGCGACGAAGTACGACAGACTTATATCCTGCCACAAAATGCCACCCCCACCTGCCCAAAGTGTCACAGACTTTTTCACAAAATCCAAATAAAATGAGCTAATATTTTAAAACTTGTAAAATATTATCACAACACCTAAGAAAGAGAAAAAATTTGAGATTTAAAAAAATAAACATAAAAAAGATTGTATTTTGAATGAAAATTTTGAGATTTCAAAAAAAGAAAAAAGAGAGAGAGATTGTATTTCAAATGAAAGTTGAGGTTTGAAAAACAAAGTTAAGAAGTTTGAATAAAATTAGTACATTTGGAAAAAAAAAATCTGATTTTGGCAAAAAATAATATTTTAAAAAGAAATTTGAGAAACTATAAAAAAAATTGTGATTTTGAAGAAAAATAGTTTAGAGATTTGAAAAAAAAATCAATTATATTTGAGAAAAAATTGAGATTTTGAAAATTGAGATATAAACAAAATTGAGATTTAAAAAAAAATATTGGCATTTTGCAAAAAAATAGAAGTTTGGATAAATTTGATGAGTTTGAAAAAAAATCAAACTTTAGAAACAAATTAAGATTTTTATAAAGAAATTGAGATTTTGTATTTTGAAAAAAAAATTGAGAAGTTTGATAAAAAAAAAAAGGTCTAAAAAAGGAATTGAAAAGATTAAAAGTAATTGATATTTTGAAAAATAGGGAGAAGTATTTTCAGCATTAGCTAGAAGTACGATGCATGACGGTGTGGTTGTGCGAGCCAGTTGCAAATAGACATGCAAGGTCCTATAGCCTGCTGGTCTATTTACAATGTCATTTTCATCCTCAAAAAGAGGATTCTCCCTACCATTCAAATTGGCTGGATTTGGAATTGGATTTTCAATTGTATTGTTCTCTCGATTTTCACCATCCGCCATGTCGTCCAAAATATTTTGTGTTCCTTTTCTAAATGAATGTGAAAGGCCTGTGACTCATCCACCTGAAGTTATAAGTCGATTGCGTTGCTCCCGAGTCCAATGGGACATAAACTAGCTACACTACTCAATCACTAACATTACAAGAAAAGGGATTTTTACTGACGAAAGTATTACCGACGAAATAATTTTCGTTGGGAAAAAAACATTTTTCCCGACGAAATCAAAATATCGTCGGTAAAAATCTCCCGCCACCGCTAGATTGCTTCCCGCCATACACTTTTACCGACAAAATAAAAATTTCGTCGGTAAAAAGTTTATTGCCGACGAAGTAAGCCGCCGCTAAAAATGAAAACAAAAACTTTGACTTTTACCGACGAAAATTTTCGACGGTAAAAGTCAAAGTTTTTACCGACGAAAACTGTCGTTGGTAAAAGCCCTTATTGCCGACGGTTGCTTGCCGTCGGAAATAATAAGCCAAGTTCCCGCCAAGAGTTAGAAAGACTTTTACGACGAAACTTTTCGTCGGTAAAACTTTTTGAACTGACTTTTACCGACGAAAAATTTCGTCAATAAAAGTCTTTTAATTTTTTGAACAGCCCGATCGGCCCTCATTTCTTTCTCTCTCTCTCTTTACTCTCTCGATCGCTCTCTCTCTCTCTCTCGATCGTCCGGCCGTCACCGTCCGTCTCTCCGATCGCCGACCACCGTCGACGTCCGGCGTTCGGTCACCGACGTCCCACCATCTCAGTCGACCACCCATCTCAGCCGACCATCTCACTGGCGTCCCACCGCCGCTAGCCAAGAGCCTCCGCCGGCCTCCGTACACCGCCGCCACCTCCGTTAACCCTCTCTCCCTTCCTTCTTCCTCCATTTCCTCTCTCTCTCCTCGTTGTTGATTGTGGGGCCCACTGCCAAATTCGAATGCATGTGGGTCCCACCATCGCTGTCCAATGCATGTGGGTCCCACCGTTGTTGTTGCATGTGGGTCCCACCGTCACTGTACACTGTCCATTGCATGTGGTGTCCGCCTTAGCTGTCCACTATTTGGTGGGGCCCACTGATTTAGTAAATCCCTAATTAGGGATTTCAAAATTAAAATCTCCTAATTAAGGATTTCGAAATTAAAATCCCTAATTAAAATCTCCTAATTAAAATCCTTAAATTAAAATTCCAAATTTGTGGGGCCCACCGTCGCTGTCCACTGCTCGTGGGGCCCACCGTCGCTGTCCACTGACTGTGGGGCCCACCGTCGCTGTCCACTGCTTATGGGGCCCACCGTCGCTATCCACTGACTGTGGGGCCCACTGTCGCTGTCCAATGCTTGTGGGGCCCACCATCGCTGTCCACTGACCGTGGGGCCCACCGTCGCTGTACAATGTATTGGATCAAGCATATATTTGTGTGGAGTAAACTCTGTGGGGCCCACAGTGATTTACGTATTTTATCCACTCCGTCCATCCATCTTAACAGTAAATTTTAGGTATGGTGCCCAAAAATGAAGCATATCAAAATCTAAAGTGGACCACACCACAAGTGTGAACTGAATGTCTATCATTGAATAATTCTCAGAGGACACAGAAGTTTTGGATTAAGCTGATATTTGTGTTTTCCCTTCATCCATATCCATGTGATCTTATGAACAGGTTGGATGACAAATAAAGATCACTGTAGGGCCTGGGAATGGTGGAAATCATTATTCCCACTGTTTCCCATGGCATGGTCCACTTGAGATTTGGATATGCTTAAATTTTGGGCTCAACCACTAAAATGAGGTGGAAAAACATAAGGACGGAATAGATAAATCACATACATTCTAGGTGGGCCCAACTGAGTTTACTCTACACGATAAGAGCATGCGGACACAATCCGATTCCCATGGTGGGCCCCATACATACTTATTTGTTCATAAAATAGTCATTAGGTATTTGATTAGACTTGATTCATGGTGTTGATGATTCTGTCATTTTCATGTGCTTGTGTATGTTGTGGATGTATTTGGCTTATTATTAATAGTTATTTTTTGTCCACAAATGATAGTATAATAGAATCAGTTAGCCAATTTGGAGATTTCTATATTGCCGAGCATAGATAAAGTGTGTTTTGGAGGTATAGAAATCTGCCAAATTGTCCTGTTTGACACTCCAAGGTTGGATAGATTGGAATGTTCTCGTTGTTTGTCATTTACATGCTCTGTCATTAGTTTCGTGCGGTAACTGTTTCTTATGTTTAATTCCATTGTCAATTTAATCCATACAATGTGTGGATAGTTGACGTGGAAATGAAATGTAAGATAAATATATCTAGAGAGATAGGGGGAGATGCTGTCGAAATTTAGGCTTGGGCATTTAAATGGAAATAATGATAGCATTTCAATCTATCCATCCTTGGATGGGCAACTGATTTTATTATATTATCATTTGGTGGCAAATTAGATGACGAACATGATACTTGTGATTAAGAGTAGTTGATTGATATTGATGTTAAGCAGGGGTCCCTAGAAGGAGGGAACCGCTGTTGTGACCATGCTGAAGCTGTCCTGTTCCTATGGACAGCAATATGGGTGGTCTGGCCATTTGGACATGCCTGTGTTTATGTATTAGCTCGAAATTAATGGAGCAGACCCGGATGTGCGTCGAAGCTACCCAGGTGTTGAGCGGGGTTCCTTGGAAGGTGGGAACCGCTGTTGTGACCATGCTGAAGCTGTCATGTTCCTATGGACAGCAATATGGGTGGCCTGGCTATTTGGACAGGCCTGTGTTTATGTATTAGCTTGAAATTAATGGAGCAGACCCGGATGTGCATCGGAGCTATCTGGGTATTGAGCGGGGGTCCCTGGAAGGTGAGAACCGCGGTTATGACCATGATGAAGCTGTCCATTTCCTATGAACAGCAATATGGAAAAAAGCCCGTGTTTATGTATTAGCTCGAAATTAATGGAGGAGACCCGAATGTGCGTCGGAGATATCCGGGTGTTGAGCAGGGGTCCCTGGAAGGTGGGAACCGCTGTTGTGACCATGCTGAAGCTGTCCATTTCCTATGGACAGCAATATGGGTGGCCTGGCCATTTAGACAGGCCCGTGTTTATGTATTAGCTCGAAATTGATGGAGCAGACACGGATGTGCGTCGGAGCTATCCGGGTGTTGAGTGGGGGTCCCTGGAAGGTGGGAACCGCTGTTATGACCATGATGAAGCTACCATTTCCTATGGACAGCAATATGGGTGGCCTGGTCATTTGGACAGGCCCGCTTTGTGTGGAGCAGACCCAGATGTGCGTCGGAGCTATCCGTGAGTTGGTTGAGTCTCCAAGACCTACACCCTAAACCCGAAACCATAAACCTAAAACTAAGACCTATAAGCTACGGCTAAACCGAAACCTAAACTCAATTCATCTAACTGTAAACCTAGACCCAAACTCGAAAACCTAACCCTAAACCCGATCCCGAACCCGAAACTATAAACCTATGCATAAACCTGATCCTAATCTCAAATCACCTAAACTAAACCTACACCTATTCCTAAATACATTCACCTAACCTAAACTTAGACCCAAACACGAAAATGCGACCCTAAACCCGATCCCGAACCCGAATATCTCAACCTAGGCCTAAACCTAATCCTAAACTCAAATCACCTAAACTAAACCTACACCTATTCCTAAATACATTCACTTAACCTAAACTTAGACCCAAACACGAAAATGTGACCCTAAACACGATCCTGAACCCGAATATCTCAACCTAGGCCTAAACCTAATCCTAAACGCAAATCACCTAAACTAAACCTACACCTATTCCTAAATACATTCACCTAACTTAAACTTAGACCCAAACACGAAAATGCGACCCTAAACCCGATCCTGAACCCGAAACTGTAAACCTATGCCTAAACCTAATCCTAATCTCAAATCACCTAACCCAAACCTACACCTTTTCCTAAATCCACAACTCTAACCTAAACCTAGACCAAAACACGAAAACCTAACCCGAAACCCGATCCCGAACCCGAAAATCTCAACCTATGCCTAAACCTAATCCTAAACTGAAATCACCTAAACTAAACCTACACCTATTCCTAAATACATTCACCTAACCTAAACTTAGACCCAAACACGAAAATGCGACCCTAAACCCGATCCCGAACCCGAAACTGTAAACCTATGCCTAAACCTAATCCTAATCTCAAATCACCTAAACTAAACCTACACCTATTCCTAAATCCATTCACCTAACCTAAACTTAGACCCAAACACGAAAACCTAACCCTAAACCCGATCCCGAACCCGAAATGCTAAACCTACGCCTAAACCTAATCCTAAACTGAAATCACCTAACCTAAACCTACACCTATTCCTAAATCCACAACTCTAACCTAAACCTAGACCAAAACACGAAAACCTAACCCGAAACCCGATCCCGAACCCAAAAATCTCAACCTATGCCTAAACTAATCCTAAACTGAAATCACCTAAACTAAACCTACACCTATTCCTAAATACATTCACCTAACCTAAACTTAGACCCAAACACGAAAATGCGACCCTAAACGCGATCCCGAACCTGAATATCTCAACCTAGGCCTAAACCTAATCCTAAACTCAAATCACCTAAACTAAACCTACACCTATTCCTAAATACATTCACCTAACCTAAACTTAGACCAAAACACGAAAATGCGACCCTAAACCCGATCCCGAACCCGAAACTGTAAACCTATGCCTAAACCTAATCCTAATCTCAAATCACCTAAACTAAACCTACACCTATTCCTAAATACATTCACCTAACCTAAACTTAGACCCAAACACGAAAATGCGACCCTAAACGCGATCCTGAACTCGAATATCTCAACCTAGGCCTAGGCCTAAACCTAATCCTGAACTCAAATCACCTAAACTAAACCTACACCTATTCCTAAATACATTCACCTAACCTAAACTTAGACCCAAACACGAAAATGCGACCCTAAACCCGATCCCGAACCCGAAACTGTAAACCTATGCCTAAACCTAATCCTAATCTCAAATCACCTAAACTAAACCTACACCTATTCCTAAATCCATTCACCTAACCTAAACTTAGACCCAAACACGAAAACCTAACCCGAAACCCGATCCTGAAACCGAAAATCTCAACCTATGCCTAAAGCTAATCCTAAACTCAAATCACCTAAACTAAACCTGACTCTAATCTTTGCATTGTAGATATGGATAAGAGTTGGATGCAAGCTAAGAATCGGTTTGTCCCAGAGTATAAACAAGGTGTTAAGGAGTTCATGGAATTTGCGAGATATCAGGCAGATTCAGGTAATAGAATTAGGTGTCCATGCCGAAAATGCAAGAACATGGTTCACAAGACTTTAGACAAAGTGGAAGATGATTTGTTCATAGTTGGGATTGACCAGGGTTACACTTGGTGGATTCATCATGGTGAAGACTTCCACCAAAGAGTTGAGGCCACTGAGTCCTTGCTGACCCAATTGTGCCTAATGAGGAGGACGAAGATGTTGATGATATGCAAGATATCATTGGGGATGTGTTAAGGGGAACAATTGCAGATACTGATTTTGCAGTGGCAAGTACTAGCCAGGATATTCCTCTTATGGGCGATGCCGAATCAGAAAAGTTTAGTAGGTTGTTGAGGGATGCGTAACGTCCACTCTATCCGGGGTGTCGGAACTTCTCCAAGTTGAATTTCCTTATAAGGTTACTTCATTTAAAGACAATAAATCGTTGGAGTAACAAATTGTTCGACATGTTACTTGGCTTGTTGAAAGAAGTATTACCTGAAGGTGAGACATTGCCTAAGTCTCATTACGAGGCAAAATTCTTAATGCGAGACTTGGGCCTTGGTTACATCCTCATACATGCATGTATAAATGATTGTGTATTGTATTGGAAAGAATATGAAAATGTTGAAGAGTGTCCACAATGTGGAGAGTCTAGGTGGAAATATGACGAAGCTAAGTGTAAGAAAATTCCACGAAAGGTGTTAAAGTACTTTCTATTGAAACCCAGATTACAAAGATTGTTTACGTCAAACAAGACGGCTGAAGATATGAGGTGGCATAAGGAGGAAACACGTTCATGATGATAATACATTGAGGCATCCCGCTGACTCTGAAGCCTGGCAACATTTCGATAAACAATATGACTGGTTTGCAGAGGATTCTCGCAATGTTCGGCTAGGTCTTGCAAGTGATGGTTTTAATCCATTTAGTAATATGAGTAGCTCGTACAGTATGTGGCTAGTGATACTTATGCCCTACAATTTACCTCCTTGGTTGTGTATGAAGGAGTCATTTTTTATAATGTCGTTGCTTATTCCTGGACCCAAGTCACCGGGGAATGACATTGATGTGTATTTGTGACCATTAGTAGATGAGTTAAACGATTTGTGGACTCAAGGTGTCCAGACGTATGACACTTTTGCAGAACAGACGTTTCGATTGCATGCAGTGGTCTTGTGGACAATAAATGACTTCTCTGCATATGGGAATTTGTCTGGGTGGAGCACGAAGGGAAAGTTGGCTTCTCCTACATGTAGTACTGAGACTTGTTCATTGTCATTGAAGCATGGTAAAAAAAAACGTGTTATATGGGCCATCGTCGCTTCCTTCCGAGGGATCATAGTTGGCGCAGGAAGACAATAATCTTTGATAGCAAACAAGATCATAGGCCACCACCGAAAGAACTATCTGGAGAAGATGTGTTACAACAACTGAGTAACATTGAAGAAGTTAGATTTGGTAAGGCACCGCACTTGAAGAAGAGAAAACGTACAGCATTGGAGTACAACTAGAGGAAGAAGAGCATTTTTTTAGTTGCCTTATTGGAGTCATCTGAAATTACGACACAACTTGGATGTCATGCATATTGAGAAGAATATATGTGACAATGTCTTTGAAACATTGATGAACATAGAGAAGAAAACAAAAGGCAGTTTTAAGGCTCGATTGGATCTACAAGCAATGGGTTTAAGGAAAGAGTTGCACTTGCAACCACATGGAAATTCATATACTATACCAGCAGCCTGCTACACATTGACAAAACTAGAGAAAAAACGTTTATGTGAATGGTTGAACAAGGTGAAGTTTTCCGATGGGTATGCATCGAATATCTCTCGGCGCGTAAACATTACGGACTGTAAAGTAACAGGAATGAAAAGTCATGACTGTCACGTCCTTCTGCAACGTCTACTACCGGTTGTGATTCGTGGATTCCTTAACAAGGATGTCAGTGCTGCGCTGTCAGTGCTGGATGTATCCGATTGAAAGGTGATAGAACAATGATCATAAATTTTTATTCATTCCATAAACTACGTATATCCATGTTTTCATGCCCTAAACATAGTGATTTTGTGTACAGGTACCTTCACACATTAAAACAATATGTGAGGAATAAGGCACGTCCAGAGGTATCCATTGCTGAGGCGTACATTGATAATGAGTGCCTGACATTTTGCTCCATGTATCTTCGTGGCATAGAGACTAGATTCAACCGAGAAAATCAGAATGCCGATGAAGGGCAGGAGCATGAACAAGGACTCATATCTGTATTCGCACATAACTTCCGTCCTTTAGGATCGCCGACGTTTCAGGATATGGACCTTTGGGATCAAACGAAGGCGCGGTAGTATGTGTTACATAACTGTGAAGAAATAAAGTCGTACTTGAAGTAAGTCTTCGCACATAATTGTATATCTACATACACGTAATCTCAAAATTTCTTGCTGACAACGTGCCAATTGTGTATAGCGAACACATAGAGGAGATGAAGTCCCAATGCCCTACAAATTATGATCGAATGTATCAGGATTTGTTTCCATAATGGTTTGCAAAACATGTAAGATTAATTTACCTTCTATCTCACCACACTTACAATATTGTTGTATTGCACAATATTTACAATTAATTTCAAATGCCTAAACGTACATTTATATTCTGTACGTGATGATAGATGAAGATGTTGCGCGCTAGCAACTCTGCGGATGCGTCTGATGCGCTCTACTCATTGGCGTGTGGCCCTGATAAATGTGTATCTAGATATATAGGTTGTATTGTAAACGGGATTCAGTTCCACACTGACGAGCGTAAGAAATATAGGACCACACAAAATAGTAGGGTGGTTGTGAAGGGAACACATGAGGAGGTAGAAATTGATTTTTATGGCGTTTTGACGGATATTATTGAGCTGAGTTATTGTATGAGAAAGCGGGTGCACTTATTTAAATGCGATTGGTGTGACATTGAAAATAAAAAGTTGGGAATACAGACTGATGACTACTCCACGAGTGTAAATTTATCTCGGAAGTGGTTTAAAGATGACCCATTTATCATAGCCGGCCAAGCCGAATAAGTATTTTACCTCGCTGATACCAAGTTAGGTGGCTCTTGGCACGTGGTGCAGAAAATAAAGCCCAGGAACATATTTGACGTTCCCGAACTAGACGTTGAAGATAACGATGAAGGGAGTAATGGAACGTCATCAGTTGAACAAGCATATCAAGAAGACATGCCATCTTCGGATAGAGGGAATGATCCAAATGTTGATATTGATGTGGTGCGATTGAATAGAGATGATGTGCCACCTGATCATGTTGATGCCTCAATCATAAATGACATTGTTAGAGATGATAGCGCTTTCATCGATGACAACGTTGCAGACGATGAAGAGGAAATTCTGACCAGCGATAGTGATGGTGAAGAAGAAAGAGTCCTAAGCGATAATGATTCAGACGACGATTATTAAATGTATACAAGATTTACATGTCATTTTCAATTCGATTAATTTGATTATTACATGTATATATGTTTTACAAGTCATGATTTATTTCCTGAATTGACTTGTTTATAATCTACATTTACAGTTAAGTCACTTTCTGATCATGTCCTCCACAAACTGGAGCGTAGCGGAACCACTCAGCATACTTCATCAGCTGTTGCGGATGGACTTTCCGGCCCTATATTCTTTTGGTAGGGCCAGAGAGATACCCGGTCTGGTTGATAAATGAAGGGAGGAAGACGATGACTCAGATGAAAGATTATACAATCTCAAAGAAATTCCTGATCTGATGGAGGAATATAACCGCGGAAAACTTCGTATAGAAGATGCGACATTGTCACTTGCACATATGAACGGAGTCCCGAGAGATCAGATTTCTCTTATTGTGACTGGCATGTTGGCTGTAACAATGTCGAGTGCTTCATACAGCTTGACATATACATCTGCAGCGTACGATAACTTACGCAGGGAGTATTTCAGATAGTTGATCCGAAGTTGATTTGTATTACAATGAAATATATGTATTTAATATAGAATGACAATGTGTAATGGATTTTTCAACTTTTATATTCTATTTATGGTTTTATTATATTCTGCTTGCATTATAGTGTAATGGTCTAATCATATTTTTATCATCTCTTTAAGCATAAGTACAAATTCACTCTACAATGATGTTCATAAACTTGCATTGACATTGTTTAAATTTATAAGTTTGTATTTCAGATATATTCAGTCATAGCACCAGGTGGGAGATCAGGTCGTTCACGCACTAGATCTACCCTTTCCACCCGTGATGCGACGCAGACAGCATCGATGTCGCACGGTGCATCACAGTCATCTGATCCTTCGGTTCAGCATACACCAGGCACTGCATGTAAGTCTAGACATTTATTTAGTGATTTCTGTTTATATTGTTACTTACATATATCTTTTCGCAACAGCATCTTCTACCAGCCGACTAGGACGTGGACTCACGCGTGGGTTAGTTTTAGAGCGACTTACGCGTGAGGGTAGGGTGGCGGTAGAGTTCCCACAAGACTGCTTTAGACCTGTTGGGGACAGTGCCAGACTGTTTACGTCTGAGGTTGGTGTCCTATGCCGATCTTCGATCCCCGCCACCACCCCCCGTTGGACTGACGTGACAGATGATGTGCAACATCTCATCCGTCAGCGCCTTCAGGTAAAGTTTAGTAAATTGAAATTTTCTTTTGTGAAAGTTCATTTACGGTTAAGTCTTATTGTTAATAAGTTTATTGCCTTAATTTATTATTTACGAAACTACAGGATAAATTTGACTTCGATTTGAATGTTCCCTACATTTCTCATGCCGTCGACGACATGATTAGAGAGCGGTTCAAGGAGTATCGCGGAGAGTTACACCAGCGGTACAAGCGGTGTAGGACGCATGATGAGGCCGTACTGTCCGCACCGCCACACGTTACTACAGACGACTGGCGGATACTCTGCGAGAGATTTTCGTCGGAGGCTTTTCAGGTAATATTTACAAATTTACGATATCTTAAGGTAACAATTAAATTCGCAATTAATAGAAATGTATTTTGTATAATGTGTTCAGAAGAGGAGTAGAATAAATTCTGGGAACAGAGAAAAGTTACAAGTAAACCACGTAGTTGGTTCAAAGTCATTTGTACGACATCGTTACGACATGGTAAGAAATTATTGATGATTATTAAGTTAATATATTATTTTGATTGGCATTTATTATAAGTCTTCTTTCCTTTCGATTGTGCAGCGAGATTCCGTCACCGGCCAGGAGCCTGGACCAGTAGACCTCTACAGAGGGACTCATTGTCGGCAGGCGACGGGATCTTGGGTTCATCCTAGAGCCAGCGAGCATTGGGTAAAAATCTTTACTTTGTAAAATTTAATTGCGCATTGATTAATAATAATGTCATTCATGTCATTTTTTATGAAATTTCATATGTTTTCATTACAGGCGGCGATGGACACCATACGCAGTCAGCCCGCTCCCGATGGTAGTCAGCGGAGTGAGCCAGAAATCCTGAGCGAGGTGCTTGGCACCCGTTCTGGATATATGCGTGGGATTGGCCATGGTCCCAAGCTCTTGGCACAAACTAGAGGTGGCTCTAACCGATCCGTAGCTGGTGAGAATGCTATATGCCGAGCTGATATCGCAGAGAGAGAGGTTCACCAGCTACGGGTCGTCGTCGATGAGATTAGAGAGCAGTTGGAGAGGTAGAGAGAGGAGGAGCAGAGGCGTAGGGAGGAGGAGAGACGACTGGAGGAGCAGGAGAGGAGGATCGAGGAGTTGCGGCAGGAGCATGAGCGACAGATGCAGGAGATGTTTCAGGCTCTCGCTGCATGCTTTGGCGCCGATGCCCTGCCACCTCCGCCTTCATTTTCGTGATCTTTTTTTTAATATACGACTTTTAACTTATATGTATTTGTGTGTGGATGAATATTGCTTGTTTGTGGATGTGAAATCACTACAAGAAATTTCATTTTTACCGACGAATGATTTTGTCGGTAATCAGTAAAATTTCGTTGGGAAATCTTTTTCCCGACGAAATTTTTCGCGGCTAACATCGTCGCAGAAAGGCTGTCGGTAAAGGTCTTTACCGACGAAATAAATTTTCGTAGGTAATAATAAAACCATTACCGACGAAAAAATTCATCGGGAAAACATATGAATTTTTGTCGGAAATAAAAATGATACGTCGGTGAAAAAACTTTTACCGACGAAAAATTTCGTCGGTAAAAGTTTTACCGATGAAAGATTTCGTCGGTAATATCTTTCCAGGTTTATTACCGACGAAACATTTTGTCGGTAAAAGTTTCCCAGTTTTATTACCGACGAAAAATTTCGTCGGTAAAAAACTTTTCCATTTTTTACCTACGAACAATTTCGTCGGTAATAGTATTTCCTGTCCCGGTTCCATTTGTTTTCAAAATTCAGGAAAATTCCTGATATACACCTGTAAAGAAACCTATACATTTTTCTCCTATTCACATCCACATACATACGAATAAACAGAAACTACACCATCCATACACAAATAATCCATTCCACATCCACAAACAAACAATATTCATCCACACACAAATACATATAAGTTAAAAGTCGTATATTAAAAAAAATAATCAGGAAGATGAAGGCGGAGGTGGCTAGGCATTGGCACCAAGGCGTGCAGCGAGAGCCTGAAACATCTCCTGCATCCGTCGCTCATGCTCCTGCCGCAACTCCTCGATCCTCCTCTCCTGCTCTTCCCGTCGCCTCTCCTCCTCCTCCCGTCGCCTCTGCTCCTCCTGCTGTCGCCTCTCTTCCTCCTCCCTACGCCTCTGCTCCTCCTCCTCCCTACGCCTCTGCTCCTCCTCTCTCTACCTCTCCAGCTGCTCTCGAATCTCATCGACGACGACCCGTAGCTGCTGAACCTCTCTCTCTGCGATATCAGCTCGGCGTTGAGCGCTCTCACCAGCTACGAATCGGCTGGAGCCACCTCTAGTTTGTACCATGAGCTTGGCACCATGGCCAAGCCCACGCACATATCCAGAACGGGTGCCAAGCACCTCGCTCAGGATTTCTGGCTCACTCCGCTGACTACCATCGGGAGTGGGCTGACTGTGTATGGTGTCCATCACCGCCTGTAATGAAAAGATATGAAATTTCATGAAAAATGACATGAATGACATTATTATCAATCAATGCGCAATTAAATTTTACAAAGTAAAGATTTTTACCCAATGCTCACTGGCTCTATGATGAACCCAAGATCCCGTCGCCTGCCGACAGTGAGTCCCTCTGTAGAGGTCTACTGGTCCAGGCTCCTGGCCGGTGACGGAATCTCGCTGCGTAATCGAAAGGAAAAAAGACTTATAATAAATGCCAATCAAAATAATATATTAACTTAATAATCATCAATAATTTCTTACCATGTCGTAACGATGTCGTACAAATGACTTTGAACCAGCTACGTGGTTCACTTGAAACTTTTCCCTGTTCACAGAATTTATTCTACTCCTCTTCTGAACACATTATACAAAATACATTTCTATTAATTACAAATTTAATTATGAATTTAATTGTTACCTTAAGATATCGTACATGTAAATATTACCTGAAAAGCCTCCGACGAAAATCTCTCGCGGAGTATCCGCCAGTCGTCTGTAGTAACGTGTGGCGGTGCGAACAGTACGGCTTCATCGTGTGTCCTGCACCACTTGTACTGCTGGTGCAACTCTCCGCGGTACTCCTTGAACCGCTCTCTAATCATGTTGTCGACGGCATGAGAAATGTAGGGAACATTCAAATCGAAGTCAAATTTATCCTGCAGTTTCGTAAATAATAAATTAAGGCAATAAACTTATTAACAATAAGACTTAACCGTAAATGAACTTTCACAAAAGAAAATTTTAATTTACTAAACTTTAGCTGAAGGCGCTGACGGATGAGCTGTCGCACATCATCTGTCACGTCAATCCAACGGGGGGTGGTGGCGGGGATCAGAGATCGACATAGGACACTGACCTCAGGCATAAACAGTCTGACACTGTCCCCAACAGGTCTAAGGCAGTCCTGTGGGAACTATACCGCCACCCTACTCTCATGCGTAAGTCGCTCTAAAACTAACCCATGCGTGGGTCCACGTCCTCGTCGGCTGGTAGAAGATGCTGTTGCGAAAAGATATATGTAAGTAACAATATAAACAAAAATCACTAAATAAATGTCTAGACTTACATGCAGTGCCCGGTGTATGCTGAACCGAAGGATCAGATGACTGTGATGCACCGTGCAACGTCGATGCTGTCTGTGTCGCATCATGGGTGGAAGGGGTAGATCCAGTGCGCGAACGACCTGATCTCTCACCTAGTGCCATGACTGAATATATCTGAAATACAAACTTATAAATTTAAACAATGTCAATGCAAGTTTATGAACATCATTGTAGAGTGAATTTGTGCTTATGCTTAGAGAGATGATAAAAATATGATTAGACCATTACACTATAATGCAAGCAGAATATAATAAAATCGTAAACAGAATATAAAAGTTGAAAAATCCATTACACATTGTCATATTATATTAAATACATATATTTCATTGTAATACAAATCAACTTCGGATCAACTATCTGAAATACTCCCTGCGTAAGTTATCGTACGCTGCAGATGTATATGTCAAGCTATATGAAGCACTCGACATTGTTACAGCCAACATGCCAGTCACAATAAGAGAAATCTGATCTCTCGGGACACCATTCAGATGTGCAAGTGATAATGTCGCATCTTCCATACAAAGTTTTCCGCGGTTATATTCCTCAATCAGGTCCGAAATTTCTTTGAGATTGTATAATCTTTCATCTGAGTCATCGTCTTCCTCCCGACATTTCTCGACCAGACCGGGTATCTCTCTGGCCCTACCAGAAGAATATAGGGCCGGAAAGTCCATCCACAACAGCTGATGAAGTATGCTGCGTGCTTCCGCTATGTTCCAGTTTATGGAGGACATGATCAGAAAGTGACTTAACTGTAAATGTAGATTATAAACAAGTCAATTCAAGAAAAAAAATCATGACTTGTAAAACATATATACATGTAATAATCAAATTAATCGAATTGAAAATTACATGTACATCTTGTATACATTTAATAATCGTCGTCTGAATCATTATCGCTTAGGACTCTTTCTTCTTCACCATCACTATCGCTGATCAGAATTTCCTCTTCATCGTCTGTAACGTTGTCATCGATGAAAGCGCTATCATCTCTAACAATGTCATTTATGATTGAGGCATCAACATGATCAGGTGGCACATCATCTCTATTCAATTGCACCACATCAATATCAACATTTGGATCATTCCCTCTATCCCAAGATGGTATGTCTTCTTGATATGCTTGTTTAACTAATGACATTCTATTACTCCCTTCATCGTTATCTTTAACGTCTACTTCGGGAACGTCAAATATATTCCTGGGCTTTATTTTCTGCACCACGTGCCAAGAGCCGCCTAACTTGGTGTCAACGAGGTAGAATACTTGTTCGGCTTGGCCGGCTATGATAAATGGGTCATCTTTAAACCACTTCCAAGATAAATTTACGCTTGTGAAGTAGTTATCAGTCTATATTCCCAACTTTTTATTTCCAATGTCCCACCAATCGCATTTAAATAAGTACACCCGCTTTCTCATACAATAACTCAGCTCAATAATATCCGTCAAAACGCCATAAAAATCAATTTCGACCTCCTCATGTGTTCCCTTCACAACCACACCACTATTTTGTGTGGTCCTATATTTCTCACGCTCCTCAGTGTGGAACCGAATCCCGTTTACAATACAACCTGTATATCTAGATACACGTCTATCAGGGCCACACGCCAGTGAGTAGAGCTCATCAGACGCATCCGCAAAGTTGCTAGCGCGTAACATCTTCATCTATCATCACGTACAGAATATAAATGTACGTTTAGGCATTTAAAATTACGTGTAAATATTGTGCAATACAACAATATTGTAAGTGTGGTGAGATAGAAGGTAAATTAATCTTATACGTTTTGCAAACCATTCTGGAAAAACTCCTGATGCATTCGATCATAATTTGTAGGGTATTGGGACTTCATCTCCTCGATGTGTTCGCTATACACAATTGGTACGTTGTAAGCAAGAAATTTTGAGATTAAAACTGTCTGTAGATATACAATTATGTGCGAAGACTTACTCCAAGTACGACTCTATTTCTTCACAGTTATGCAACACATACCACCGCGCCTTCGCTTGATCCCGAAGGTCCATATCCTGAAACGTCGGCGATCCTAAAGGACAGACGTTATGTGCGAATACAGATATGAGTCCTTGTTCATGCTCCTGCCCTTCATCGACATTCCAATCTTCTCGGTTGAATCTAGTCTCTATGCCACGAAGATACATGGAGCAAAATGTCAGGCACTCATTATCAATGTACGCCTCAGCAATGGATCCCTCTGGACGTGCCTTATTCCTCACATATTGTTTTAATGTGTGAAGGTATCTGTACTCAAAATCAATATGTTTAGGACATGAAAACATGGATATACGTAGTTTATGGAATGAATAAAAATTTATGATCATTGTTCTACCACCTTTCGGTCGGATACATCCAACGATATTGTACTGGGCTTGCAAGCTTCGCTTCGTGCGGTAAGTGAATCACTAGGTGTACCATGACATCGAAAAATGCAGCTGAAAATATTCTTTCAAGTTTGTAGAGGATTACGACAATATCCTTCTCCAGTCGTTTAATAACCTCTACATTCAAAGATTTCGAACACAAATCCTTAAAGAATATCCCCAACTCAATCAACGTAGCACTGACATCCTTGTTAAGGAATCCACGAATCGCAACCGGTAGTAGACGTTGCAGAAGGACGTGACAGTCATGACTTTTCATTCATGTTACCTTACAGTCGGTAATGTTTACGCGCCGAGAGATATTCGATGCATACCCTTCGGAAAATTTCACCTTGTTCAACCATTCACATACACATTTTTTCTCTAGTTTTGTCAATGTGTAGCAGGCTGCTGGTATAGTATATGAATTTCCATGTGGTTGCAAGTGCAACTCTTTCCTTAAACCCATTGCTTGTAGATCCAATCGAGCCTTAAAACTGCATTTTGTTTTCTTCTCTATGTTCATCAATGTTCCAAAGACATTGTCACATATATTCTTCTCAATATGCATGACATCCAAGTTGTGTCGTAATTTCAGATGACTCCAATAAGGCAACTAAAAAAAAATGCTCTTCTTCCTCCAATTGTACTCCAATACTGTACGTTTTCTCTTCTTCAAGTGCGGTGCCTTACCAAATCTAACTTCTTCAATGTTACTCAGTTGTTGTAACACATCTTCTGTAGATAGTTCTTTCGGTGGTGGCCTATGATCTTGTTTGCCATCAAAGATTACCGTCTTCCTGCGCCAACTATGATCCCTCGGAAGGAAGCGACGATGGCCTATATAACACGTTTTTTTACCATGCTTCATTGACAATGAACAAGTCTCAGTACTACATGTAGGACAAGCCAACTTTCCCTTCGTGCTCCACCCAGACAAATTCCCATATGCAGGGAAGTCATTTATTGTCCACAAGACCGCTGCATGCAATCGAAACGTCTGTTCTGTAAAAGTGTCATACGTCTGGACACCTTGACTCCACAACTCATTTAACTCATCTACTAACGGTCGGAGATACACATCAATGTCATTCTCCGGTGACTTGGGTCCAGGAATAAGCAACGACATCATAAAAAATGATTCCTTCGTACACAACCAAGGAGGTAAATTGTAGGGCATAAGTATCACTGGCCACATACTATACGAGCTACTCATATTACCAAATGGATTAAAACCATCACTTGCAAGACCTAGCCGAACATTGCGAGAATCCTCTGCAAACCAGTCATATTGCTTATCAAAATGTTGTCAGGCTTCAGAGTCAGCGGGATGCCTCAATGTATTATCATCATGAACGCGTTTCTCCTTATGCCACCTCATATCTTCAGCCGTCTTGCTCGACGTAAACAATCTTTGTAATCTGGGTTTCAATGGAAAGTACCTTAACACCTTTTGTGGAATTTTCTTACGCTTAGCTTCGTCATATTTCCACCTAGACTCTCCACATTGTGGACACTCTTCAACATTTTCATATTCTTTCCAATACAATACACAATCATTTATACATGCATGTATGAGGATGTAACCAAGGCCCAAGTCTCGCATTAAGGATTTTGCCTCGTAATGAGACTTAGGCAATGTCTCACCTTCAGGTAATACTTCTTTCAACAAGCCAAGTAACATGTCGAACGATTTATTACTCCAACGATTTATTGTCTTTAAATGAAGTAACCTTGTAAGGAAATTCAACTTGGAGAAGTTCCGACACCCCGGATAGAGTGGACGTTGCGCATCCCTCAACAACTTACTAACCTTTTCTGATTCGGCATCACCCATAGGAGGAATATCCTGGCTAGTACTTGTCGCTGCAAAATCAGTATCCGTAATTGTTCCCCTTAACACATCCCCAATGATATCTTGTATATCGTCAACATCTTCATCCTCGTCATTAGTCACAATTGGGTCAGCAAGGACTTCAGTGGCCTCAACTCTTTGGTGGAAGTCTTCACCATGATGAATCCACCAAGTGTAACCCTGGTCAATCCCAACTATGAACAAATCATCTTCCACTTTGTCCAATGTCTTGTGAATCATGTTCTTGCATTTTCGGCATGGACACCTAATTCTATTACCTGAATCTTCCCGATATCTCGCAAATTCCATGAACTCCTTAACACCTTCTTTATACTCTGGGCCAAACCGATTCTTAGCTTGCATCCAACTCTTATCCATATCTACAATGCAAAGATTAGAGTCAGGTTTAGTTTAGGTGATTTGAGTTTAGGATTAGGTTTAGTCATAGGTTGAGATTTTCGGGTTCGGGATCAGGTTTAGGGTTAGGTTTTCGAGTTTAGGTCTAAGTTTAGGTTAGGTGAATGGATTTAGGAATAAGTGTAGGTTTAGTTTATGGTATTTGAGTTTAAGATTAAGTTTAGACATAGGTTTAGATTTTCGGGTTCGGGATCGGGTTTAAGGTTAGGTTTTCGAGTTTGGGTCTAGGTTTAGGTTAGGTGAATTGATTTAGGAATAGGTGTAGGTTTAGTTTAGGTGATTTGAGTTTAGGATTAGGTTTAGGGCATAGGTTGAGATTTTCAGGTTCGGGATCTGGTTTAGGGTTGCATTTTCATGTTTGGGTCAAGGTTTAGGTTAGGTGAATGGATTTAGGAATAGGTGTAGGTTTAGGTTAGGTGAATGAGATTAGGATTAGGTTTAGGGCATAGGTTGAGATTTTCGGGTTCGGGATCGGGTTTAGGGTCGCATTTTCGTGTTTGGGTCAAGGTTTAGGTTAGGTGAATGGATTTAGGAATAGGTGTATGTTTAGGTTAGGTGACATGAGTTTAGGATTAGGTTTAGGGCATAGGCTGAGAGTTTCGGGTTCGGGATCGGGTTTCGGGTTTGGTTTTCGAGTTTGGGTCTAGGTTTAGGTTAGGTGAATTGATTTAGGAATATGTGTAGGTTTAGTTTAGGTGATTTGAGTTTAGGATTAGGTTTCGGCATAGGTTGAGATTTTTGGGTTCAGGATCGGGTTTAGGGTTTGGTTTTCGTGTTTGGGTCTAGGTTTAGGTTAGGTGAATGGATTTAGGAATAGGTGTAGGTTTAGGTTAGGTGACATGAGTTTAGGATTAGGTTTAGGGTATAGGTTGAGAGTTTCGGGATCGGGTTTCGGGTTTGGTTTTTGAGTTTGGGTCTAGGTTTAGGTTAGGTGAATTGATTTAGGAATACGTGTAGGTTTAGTTTAGGTGATTTGAGTTTAGGATTAGGTTTCGGCATAGGTTGAGATTTTCGGGTTCGGGATTGGGTTTAGGGTTTGGTTTTCGTGTTTGGGTCTAAGTTTAGGTTAGGTGAATGTATTTAGGAATAGGTGTAGGTTTAGTTTAGGTGATTTGAGATTAGGATTAGGTTTCGGCATAGGTTGAGATTTTCGTGTTCGGGATCGGGTTTCGGGTTTGGTTTTCGTGTTTGGGTCTAGGTTTAGGTTAGGTGAATGGATTTAGGAATAGGTGTAGGTTTAGTTTAGGTGACATGAGTTTAGGATTAGGTTTAGGGCATAGGTTTAGATTTGCGGGTTCGGGATCGGGTTTCGGGTTTGGTTTTTGTGTTTGGGTCAAGGTTTAGGTAAGGTGAATGTATTTAGGAATAGGTGTAGGTTTAGTTTAGGTGATTTGAGATTAGGATTAGGTTTAGGCATAGGTTGAGATTTTCGGGTTCGGGATCGGGTTTTGGGTTTGGTTTTCATGTTTGGGTCTAGGTTTAGGTTAGGTGAATGGATTTAGGAATAGGTGTAGGTTTAGTTTAGGTGACATGGGTTTAGGATTAGGTTTAGGGCATAGGTTTAGATTTTCGGGTTCGGGATCGGGTTTCGGGTTTGGTTTTCGAGTTTGGGTCTAGGTTTAGGTTAGGTGAATTGATTTAGGAATAGGTGTAAGTTTAGTTTAGGTGACATGAGTTTAGGATTAGGTTTAGGGCATAGGTTTAGATTTGCGTGTTCGGGATCGGGTTTCGGGTTTGGTTTTCGTGTTTGGGTCAAGGTTTAGGTAAGGTGAATGTATTTAAGAATAGGTGTAGGTTTAGTTTAGGTGATTTGAGATTAGGATTAGGTTTCGGCATAGGTTGAGATTTTCGGGTTCGGGATCGGGTTTCGGGTTTGGTTTTCGTGTTTGGGTCTAGGTTTAGGTTAGGTGAATGGATTTAGGAATAGGTGTAGGTTTAGTTTAGGTGACATGAGTTTAGGATTAGGTTTAGGGCATAGGTTTAGATTTTCGGGTTCGGGATCGGGTTTCGGGTTTGGTTTTCGAGTTTGGGTCTAGGTTTAGGTTAGGTGAATTGATTTAGGAATATGTGTAGGTTTAGTTTAGGTGACATGAGTTTAGGATTAGGTTTAGGGCATAAGTTTACATTTTCAGGTTCAGGATCGGGTTTAGGGTCACATTTTCGTGTATTGGTCTAAGTTTAGGTTAGGTGAATGGATTTAGGAATAGGTGTAGGTTTAGTTTAAGTGATTTGAGTTTAAGATTAGGTTTAAGCCTACGTGTAGGATTTCGGGTTCGGGATCGGGTTTAAGGTTATGTTTTCGAGTTTGGGTCTAGGTTTAGGTGAGAGTTGTGGATTTAGGAATAGGTGTAGGTTTACGTTAGTTGACATGAGTTTAGGATCAGGTTTAGGCCCACGTGTAGGATTTCGGGTTCGGGATCGGGCTTAAGGTTATGTTTTCGAGTTTAGGTGTAGGTTTAGGTGAGAATCGTGGATTTAGGAATAGGTGTAGGTTTAGGTTAGGTGACATGAGTTTAGGATTAGGTTTAGGCCTAGGTTTAGCATTTCGGCTTCGGGATTGGGCTTAAGGTTAGGTTATCGAGCTTGGGTCTAAGTTTAGGTTAGGTGAATGTATTTAGAAATTGGTGTAGGTTTAGGTTAGGTGATTTGATATTAGGATTAGGTTTACGCATTGGTTTATAGTTTCGGGTTCGGGATCGGGTTTAGGGTTAGGTTTTCGAGTTTGGGTCTAGGTTTAGAGTTAGATGAATTGAGTTTAGGTTTCGGTTTAGCCGTAGCTTATAGGTTTTAGTTTTAGGTTTATGGTTTCGGGTTTAGGGTGTAGGTCTTGGAGACTCAAGCAACTCAAGGATAGCTCCGACACACATCCGGGTCTGCTCCACACAAAGCGGGCCTGTCCAAATGGCCAAGCCACCCATATTGCTGTCCATAGAAAATTGACAGCTTCATCATGGTCATAACAACGGTTCCCACCTTCCAGGGACCCCCACTCAACACCTGGATAGCTCCGACGCACATCCGGGTCTGCTCCATTAATTTCGAGCTAATACATAAACACGGGCCTGTCCAAATGGCCAGGCCACCCATATTGCTGTCCATAGGAAATGGACAGCTTCATCATGGTCATAACAGCGGTTCCCACTTTTCAGGGACCCCCGCTCAACACCCGGATAGCTCCGACGCACATCCGGGTCTGCTCCATTAATTTCGAGCTAATACATAAACACGGGCCTGTCTAAATGGCCAGGCCACCCATATTGCTGTCCATAGGAAATGGACAACTTCATCATGGTCATAACAGCGGTTCCCACCTTCCAGGGACCCCCGCTCAACACCCGGATAGCTCCGACGCACATCCGGGTCTGCTCCATTAATTTCGAGCTAATACATAAACACGGGCCTGTCCAAATGGCCAGGCCACCCATATTGCTGTCCATAGGAACAGGACAGCTTCATCATCATGCTCTAAACCGCGGTTCCCAACTTCCAGGGACCCCCGCTCAACATCAACATCAATCAACTACTCTTAATCACAAGTATCATGTTCGTCATCTAATTTGCCACTAAATGATAATATGATAAAATCAGTCGCCCATCCAAGGATGGATAGATTGAAATGCTATCATCATTTCCATTTAAATGCCCAAGCCTAAATTTCGACAGCATCTCCCCCTATCTCTCCAGATATATTTATCTTATATTTCATTTCCACGTCAACTATCCACACAATGTGTGGATTAAATTGACAATGGAATTAAACATAAGAAACATATCCAGAGAGAATAAGAGAGTTACCGCACGAAACTAATGACAGAGCATGTAAATGACAAACAACAATAACATTCCAATCTATCCAACCTTGGACTGTCCAACAGGACAATTTGACAGATTTCTATACCTCCAAAACACACTTTATCTGTGCTCGGCAATATAGAAATCTCCAAATGGGCTAACTGATTCTATTATACTACCATTTGTGGACAAAAAATAACTATTAATAATAAGCCAAATACATCGACAACATACATCCACATAAATCAACCACGGGTAGCTCCGACGCACATCCGGGTTTGCTCCATCAATTCCAGATACACAAGCACGTGAAAATGACAGAATCATCAACACCATGAATCAAGTATGTATGGGGCCCACCATGGGAATCGGATTGCGTGCGGAGTAACTCTGCACGCTCTTATCTCTTATCATGTAGAGTAAACTCAGTTGGGCCCACCTAGAATGTATGTGATTTATCTATTCCGTCCTTATGTTTTTTCAGCTCATTTTAGTGGTTGAGCCCAAAATTTAAGCATATCCAAATCTCAAGTGGACCATGCCATGGTAAACAGTGGGAATAATGATTTCCACCATTCCCAGGCTCCCCTATGATCTTTATTTGTCATCAAACCTGTCCATAAGATCACATGGATATGGATGAAGGGAAAACACAAATATCAGCTTGATCCAAAACTTCTGTGTCGTCCTAGAATTTTTCAATGATAGACATTCAGTTCACACTTGTGGTGTGGTCCACTTTAGGTTTTGATATGCTTCATTTTTGGGCACCATACCTAAAATTTCCTGCTAAGATGGATGGATGGAGTGGATAAAATACGTAAATCACTGTGGGCCCCACATAGTTTATTCCACACAAATATATGCTTCATCCAAAACAGTGGACAGCGACGTGGGCCCCACAGGCAGTGGACAGAGACGGTGCGCCCCACAGCCAGTGGACAGCGACGTGGGCCCCACAGGCAGTGGACAGCGACGGTGGGCCCCACAATTTCATTTTTTCTTTAATTTGTAAATCACAATTTGGATTTTAAAATTTAAAATCCCTAATTAAGGATTTTAATTTTGAAATCCATAATTAGGAGATTTTAATTTCGAAATCCCTAATTAGGGATTTACTAAATCAGTGGGCCCCACCAAATAATGGACAGCTATGGCGGACCTCACATGCAATGGACGATGGAAAGCGACGGTGGGACCCACATGCATTGGATTTTGGAAGTGGGCCCCACAATGAACAACGAGGAGAGAGGGAGAGAGGGGAAATGGAGGAAGAAGGAAGGGGAAGAGGATTACCGGAGGTGGCGGCGGCGTACGGAGGCCGGCGGAGGTTCTTGGCAAGCGACGGTGGGACGCCGGTAAGATGGTCGGCTGAGATGGGTGGTCGGCAGAGATGGTATGACGCCGGTGACCGAACGCCGGACGACGGTGGTCGGCGATGAGAGAGACGGCCGCGGACGGTGAGGGTTGTTCGAGAGAGAGAGAGAGAGAGAGAGCGAGCGAGAGAGAGAGAGAGAGAGAGAGAGAGAGAGAGAGAGAGGAAGAAATGAGGGACGATCGCGCGGGTTAAGAACTTAAAAAACTTTTACCGACGACCAAGAACTGTCGGCAATAAGACTTTTACTAACGAAATGTTTCGTCGGTAAAAGTGAAGTACTTTTACCGACGAAATGTTTCGTTGGTAAAAGTGAAGTTTTCTATTATCTTTTTTAGCGACGGGTTACTTCATCGGCAATAAGCTTTTTACCGACGAAATTTTTATTTCGTCGGTAAAAGTGTATGGTGGGAATGAATTTGGTGGTGGCGGGAGATTTTTACCGACGATTTTTTCATTTCGTCGGGAAAAATGGTTTTTCCCAACGAAAATTATTTCGTCGGTAATACTTTCGTCGGTAAAAATCCATTTTCTTATAGTGAATGGATTATTTGTGTATGGATGGTGTAGTTTCTGTTTATTAGTATGTATGTGGATGTGAATAGGAGAAAAATGTATAGGTTTCATTACTGGTGTATATCAGGAATTTTCCTGAATTTTGAAAACAAATGGAATCGGGACAGGAAATACTATTACCGACGAAATCGTTCGTAGGTAAAAAACATGGAAAATTTTTTTACCGACGAAATTTTTCATGGGTAATAAAATTGTGAAACTTTTACCGACGAAATTTTTCGTGGGTAATAAACTCGAGAAACTTTTACCGACGAAATTTTTCGTGGTTAATAAACTTGTAAAAACCTTTACCGACGAAATTTTTCGTGGGTAATAAACTTGTAAAACTTTTACCGACGAAATTTTTCGTTGGTAATAAACTTGTTAAAACTTTTACCGACAAAAAATTTCGTCGGTAAAAGTTTTTTCACCGACGTATCACATTTTTTCCAACAAAAATTCATATATTTTTCCGACGAAGTTTTTCGTCGATAATGGTTTTATTATTACCTATAAAAAAAAAATTCGTCGGGAAAAACCTTTACCAACGGCCTTTCTGCGACGATGTTAGCCACGAAAAATTTCGTCGGGAAAAACATTTCCCGACGAAATTTTACTGAAAGCTGACGAATTATTTCATCGGTAAAAATGGAATTTCTTGTAGTGTAAGATTAAATTACTACACAATGTTCAAGTATGCCCAATTCAACTCAAAATGAAAAATATCTAAAAACTATACTAATCAATCAATTTACACTACAAGACTTGAGCCAATTTTTTTTTTTTTTAGGTTTTAGGACAACCGTATCACTTGGATGCACCAAGCAAGGCAACCTTATGTCACGATCTTCTGGGGTGTTTCAAAGATTGAAAAAGAAATAATAATAATAAATTAAATAATCAAACCAAAATTATAGGGTAAAGGCAGCTCAGCCTACCATTTAATGTCCACAACCAAATACTACAAAAAATAAAAGAAATACTCTACTACAATGATTCTCAACCACTTAAGGGAAATCGGATCTCAGAGGCGGCTCAGCTAACCATGGAGAAATCTCTTGAATCACTTAATTGGAAGAGAAAACAATAAAGAAATGAAATAAAAGGAATACATAGAAGAGTTGAGGAAGAAAATTACCCGATTAGCTGACTTGTACAAACTTTCAATACCATCCCCAGCAACGGCACTAAAAATTTGTTTGATTTCCTTCAAGTGCAAAGGTTCAATTGTAATATTCCTGTGAGTACAGGGTCGATCTCACAAAGACAATCTACTGAGAAAGCTTCTTACAGATCAACTAAACAGGTAATGAAAATAAATATCAAAGGATCTATCCCAAATAGATTAAAAGATTTGGATTGATATGAAAAAATTAAACCAAAGCATCGAAGTTCTACACACGGATTTAACAAACCATCTATCATGACTGATAATGATAACTCAATTAGATCAGAGTACTATGGTCTGTCTAGTCGGAATGTTTAACAATTAAAGCATGTAAAAAGGAGTAGAAAACTGTCAAAGATTAAAAATCTCAAGTTCTACATCATTAAAACATACTTATAAGCTCCAAGAATTGTAAGGATTTGAGATCCATGAGATCACAAATCAAACAACGTGGAAGGTCAAAAGCCTCTCCCATCTAAGAAATCTGAATTAGCTAGATCTAAGCATCCACCATATGGTTCTCACATGATAGATCAAATTTTTTTCTAATACATGATAACATGTATCAATCTTAAGATCCCTTCATGAAATCATTAAGGAATCATCATGATGGATAATCTATTGAATTCATGTGCTTCCCTTAAGGAGGAGAAAGGAGGAGAAACTGGTTGCTTTATTCTGTTTAGCACCATGGATTTGATGAGAAGTGGATTTGAGAGGATTAAAATTTACACCGTCCATTCCTTCATGTTTGATTTCTCTCCAAATCTTGACTGCCAAACAGAAAATCTGGAATTGGTAAGAACTGGAATTGATGAGAATTCATATCATGGAATCCACTTCTCCTCAAATCCATGGTGCCAAACGGGCCATTAGATGAATTGAGTTTAGGTTTCGGTTTAGCCGTAGCTTATAGGTTTTAGTTTTAGGTTTATGGTTTCGGGTTTAGGGTGTAGGTCTTGGAGACTCAAGCAACTCAAGGATAGCTCCGACGCACATCCGGGTCTGCTCCACACAAAGCGGGCCTGTCCAAATGGCCAGGCCACCCATATTGCTGTCCATAGGAAATGGACAGCTTCCTCATGGTCATAACAGCGGTTCCCACCTTCCAGGGACCCCCGCTCAACACCCGGATAGCTCCGACGCACATCCGGGTCTGCTCCATTAATTTCGAGCTAATACATAAACACGGGCCTGTCCAAATGGCCAGGCCACCCATATTGCTGTCCATAGGAAATGGACAGCTTCATCATGGTCACAACAGCGGTTCCCACCTTCCAGGGACCCCCGCTCAACACCCGGATAGCTCCGACGCACATCCGGGTCTACTCCATTAATTTCGAGCTAATACATAAACACGGGCCTGTCCAAATGGCCAAGCCACCCATATTGCTGTCCATAGGAAATGAACAGCTTCATCATGGTCATAACAGCGGTTCCCACCTTCCAGGGACCCCCGCTCAACTCCCGGATAGCTCCGACGCACATCCGTGTCTGCTCCATCAATTTTGGGGTAATACATAAACACGGGCCTGTCTAAATGGCCAGGCCACCCATATTGCTGTCCATAGGAAATGGACAGCTTCATCATGGTCACAACAGCGGTTCCCACCTTCCAGGGACCCCCGCTCAACACCCGGATAGCTCCGACGCACATCCGGGTCTGCTCCATTAATTTTGAGCTAATACATAAACACGGGCCTGTCCAAATGGCCAGGCCACCCATATTGTTGTCCATAGGAACAGGACAGCTTCAGCATGGTTACAACAGCAGTTCCCACCTTCCAGGGACCCCCGCTCAACATCAACATCAATCAACTACTCTTAATGACAAGTATCATGTTCGTCATCTAATTTGCCACTAAATGATAATATAATAAAATCAGTCGCCCATCCAAGGATGGATAGATTGAAATGCTATCATTATTTCCATTTACATGCTCAAGCCTAAATTTCGACAGCATCTCCCCCTATCTCTCCAGATATATTTATCTTACATTTCATTTCCACGTCAACTATCCACACATTGTGTGGATTAAATTGACAATGGAATTAAACATAAGAAACATATCCAGAGAGAATAGGAGAGTTACTGCACGAAACTAATGACCCTACGCATGTAAATGACAAACAACGATAACATTCCAATCTATCCAACCTTGGACTGTCCAACAGGACAATTTGGTAGATTTCTATACCTCCAAAACACACTTTATCTATGCTCGGCAATATAGAAATCTCCAAATGGGCTAACTGATTCTATTATACTACCATTTGTGGACAAAAAATAATTATTAATAATAAGCCAAATACATCCACAACATACATATCCACATAAATCAACCACGGATAGCTCCGACGCACATCCGGGTTTGCTCCATCAATTCTAGATACACAAGCACATGAAAATGGCAGAATCATCAACACCATGAATCAAGTTTAATCAAATACCTAATGACTATTTTGTGAACAAATAAGTATGGGCGGCCCACCATGGGAATCGGATTGCGTGCGGAGTGTAGAGTAAACTCAGTTGGGCCCACCTAGAATGTATGTGATTTATCTATTCCATCCTTATGTTTTTCCACCTCATTTTAGTGGTTGAGCCCAAAAATTAAGCATATCCAACTCTCAAGTGGACCATGCCATGGGAAACAGTGGGAATAATGATTTCCACCATTCCCAGGCCCTACAGTGATCTTTATTTGTCATCCAACCTGTTCATAAGATCACATGGATATGGATGAAGGAAAACACAAATATCAGCTTCATCCAAAACTTCAGTGTCCTCCAAGAATTTTTCAATGATAGACATTCAGTTCACACTTGTGGTGTGGTCCACTTTAGATTTTGATATGCTTCATTTTTGGGCACCATACCTAAAATTTCCTGCTAAGATGGATGGACGGAGTGGATAAAATACGTAAATCACTGTGGGCCCCACAGAGTTTACTCCACACAAATATATGCTTGATCCAAAACAGTGGACAGTGAGGGTGGGCCCCACGAGCAGTGGACAGCGACGGTGGGCCCCACATTTATTGTATATCATGATTTTTATTAATTTGTAAATCACAAATTTGGAATTTAAATTTTAAAATCCCTAATTAAGGAAGGAATTAGGGGATCTTAATTTCGAAATCCCTAATTAGGGATTTACTAAATCAGTGGGCCCCACCAAATCGTGGACAGCTAGGGCGGACCCCATATGCAATGGACAGCGATGGTGGGACCCACATGCAATGGACAGCGACGATGGGACCCACATGCATTGGATTTTGACAGTGGGCCCCACAATCAACAATGAGGATAGAGAGAGTGAGAGGATTCGGCATCAGAAGGAAGGGAGAGAGGATTACCGGAGGATTGGCGCCTGCGGCGTACGGAGGACGGTGATGGGGGTGGTCGGCTGAGGTGGGTGGGCCGCGCCAGTGACGGACGGAAGTGAAGCAGAGGCGGGTGGGCCGCGTCGGTGATGGATGGGGTGGTTGGCTGAGGTGGGTGGGCCGCGCCGGTGATGGACGACGGACGTCGGAGGCGAGAGAGAAAGGTTGAGGTGGGTGGGCCGCGCCGGTGACGGACGGAGTGAAGCAGAGGCGGGTGGGCCGCGCCGGTGATGGATGGGGTGGTTAGCTGAGGTGGGTGGGCCGCGCCGGTGATGGACGACGGACGTCGGAGGCGAGAGAGAAAGGTTGAGGTGGGTGGCCGACGCCGGTGACGGACGACGGACGACGGACGTTGGTTGGGCCGCGCGCGCGAGGGAGAGAGAGACCGAGAGAGAGAGAGAGAGAGAGAGAGAGAGAGAGAGAGAGAAATGAGGGCAATGGGGGGAGTCGGGTGACTTAAAATATAAGGTTATTACCGACGAAATTTTTCGTCGGTAATAGTCATTTCAAAACTTTTTACCAGCGAAACATTTCGTCGGTAAAAGTATTACCGACGAAAATATTCGTCGGTGACGTAATTTTATGTAAAAGGCGGGAATTTGGCTCAGCATTACCGACGAACAAGAATCGTCGGAAAAATTTTCAAAATGCCTATTATCGACGAACATTTTCGTCGGTAATACTCTATGACTTTTACCGACGAAAATGTTCGTCGATAATAGGCATTTTTTTTCAATGGTCTTTTAGCGACGAAGTATTTCGTCGGTAATACCTATTTTTACCGACGAAATCATCATTTCGTCGGTAAAAGTGTTTAGCGACAGCCATTCTGGTGGTTGCGGGAACTTTTACCGACGACTTGGGTATTTCGTCGAGGAAAATGATTTTTTCCGACGAAAAAAGTTTCGTCGGTAATACTTTCGTCGGTAAAAACCCACTTTCTTGTAGTGCTTCTAGCTCTAGCTAGAAGAGAATTAGAAGCACATGCTTAAAAATGAAAATTGACAAGAAATGAATAAAGAAAAGAGGAGAAGAATTGCAGTAATAAAAAAAAAAAACTTGAATTAATCTAAAGAAATTAACACCTTAATGAACTTGCATGAATTGAAATTAAAATAAAGAATCAAGTAAAAAAAATCTTTCTCTCTCTCTCTCTCTCTCTCTCTCTGGAAACTCATAGGAAAGAAATCTAAAAGAAAAGAAAAAAAATAGGAATACAATTTGGAATTCGGTTACCCTTTTATAGACTTACACCGTCTCGAAATTCACAATTTAACAGCCCCAGGGCTATTTCTGCACTTTCTGCATATTGCTTTTTCAGCCCTGCAGTTATGGATTTGGACTTTTCAGGATATTTTCTGCACCATTCAAGCATCGTCTCACCATCTCTTGGACTTTAAATCACCCTTTTAGCTCGAATTCATCATAATTCACACAATCACTATTAAACATGAAAACACATATAATTAGATCACTTTAGCCACATAATTCATGTAAATGCAAGATGAACGTGGGGTTAAACATGTAAAATTTGTCACTCAACAATAGGTAGTTAGTCCAACTCAACATAGGAAACACTTGCAATTTAATCAAACCTTTAGTGGAGTATACTCTGGCATGCGTGCTCATGATACCCACCAATGAAATTCGGCTTTCGTTCACACACGTAACCTTGTGTTCGACTGAATTGGCAGCAACACGTCCTTTCATGGTTCACAAAACTAATGAAGAGCCAGTGAGAGCTGGTGGGCTCCATCGTAACTTCGGAAGTAGATTGGCTGGTGTACCCTACACCAGCAACTTGGGGAAGCGGACTGCGTAGTGAGTAACTCCACATGCTAATCGTGTGGAGTAAACTCTGTGGGGCCACCATGATTTACTTATTTCATCCACTCCGTCCATCCATCTTAACAGATAATTTTAGGTATGGTGCAAAAAATGAAGCATATTAAAATCTACAGTGAGTGTAAACTGAATGTCTACCATTGAAAAATTCTCTGGAGGACACAGAAGTTTTGGATCAAGCTGATATTTGTGTTTTCCCTTCATCTATGTCCATGTGATCTTATGAACAGGTTGGATGACAAATAAACATCCCCATGGGGCCTGGGAAGGTTTCGAAGGCGGAAATCATTATTCGCACGGTTTCCTGTGGTATGGTCTACTTGAGATTTGGATATGCTTAAATTTTGACTCAACCCTTAAAATGAGCTGTAAAAACATGAGCCGTGAAAACATATGGACGGAATAGATAAAGCACATACAGTTTTGGTGGGCCCAAGAGAGTTTACTCCACCGCACGAAATTCGATTTTACAACTTGGGTGGTGTAGGCACGTGGAGTTGGCAGAGTGCGTCAGTCCCTGTGAACATATAAATAGTCTAAAGAAAATGAAGGTTTTGTGGGTCCCACAATGATGGATTTAATATATCCACACCTACCATCCACATGGCGAGATAATTTCAGAGAATGATCTAAAAAATGAGTTATATCTTAAGCTTAAATGGACCACACCAAGAAAGGCAGAGGGGACAATGTTTCTCACCGGGTAACAGCTTAGTGGGTGTTACCCCTACCGTGGGCCCATATTGATGATTTTATGTATATCCACGCCGTCCATCCATCAACACAGTACCGACCACCGTGCTGTGTTCTACACTAGGCAAATCCCAGTCCAGAGAGCTACTATGGTCCACCAAAAGACCCTCTCGTGAGTGAACAGTGTTGGTTAGTTGGCGAAGATAAAGACATTGCTCTTTCTTGTCTGAAGCCTATTTCTAATCTACGGAGAGAAGTCTACCCCTAAAGGATTGCGGGTTTGAAATTTTAGTGCATATAAGTTTCGTGCACTACCCTTCTTACAGCACACGGGGAAAACATACACGGCGATCGGGACTGTTGATTTGGTGGGCCACTTTCTGGATGCACTCACAACTAGCCGTGATTTGACAATTCTAGTGCCCTCCTATCGTTTTTGAATGTGGACTGCTGGTCTAACTGTAGGTTTTACTTGATAATAATCAGATTTCTGCCATGATAAGATCCTCTCACCATTTTGTATTTGGCCCATGTACGTGGTGCTCCACCAAAAGAACCGTTCAGATCAACAGACATGTTTGGCACGTGTACGTTAACTGGGGAAGTGCGTAGAGGTTGAGACACCGGCCGGCATATGAGAGTTCGCAACACGGAAGAATGTTACATGGGAGGTGGGGTCGAGTCGACCATCCATTCTTTTCCTATGGCGTGATTGTATCGGAACTTTCTTAATGTTTTCTTAATGTTTATTTGCAATTCAACATGTTGATAATGTGAAGATCTAGACGAAGGGAAATTAGAAATATCATATTAGTGGCCCGCAAAATGTTTTTAATGGTTATTAGTCACTCTTTTTATTGGTATGGTCCACCTGAGATTTGTTGAAAAGTTTCTTTTGAAAAATAACTTTAAAAGAAAAAAAAAAAAGGAGTTTTGTTTTTGTCCCATATCGGATGGGAGAAAGGATTTTTACCTCTTTATAAGTAGGGTGTTGTGCACCTTACTTATTTATGGTGGAAGAGAGGGAGAATGGTGGCTTGCGTGTTCCAGTGCGAACGCGCACGGGCACGGGCACGGGCTCGGGCTCGGGCTAGGTGCGAGGGCGTGGGCACGTGAGGCAGTGTGGCTGTAGAGGCACTAGTGGCGCACTTGGCACTTCGCACGATGGTAATAGGTCAGGTGGCTGGGTTCGGAACAGAGGAGGTGCTGTGGGTGGGAGGTCTGACAGAGAGACCTCTCTGCTTTTTATAAAGAGCTGCAGGGCCAATTAGAGGGACTTGTGTAACTGCTCATGCAGTAACGGTCCAGACCATGCAGTAACAGCTGCATGTGGCTAGCCCAACAGTCAGAAACGGCTAGCCATTGAGTCTAAACGGTCAGCATGCAGGTGCATAACTCCCACATGCACAACAGTCAGAAACTGCCATAAAACGGCTAGTTTCTCACAACAGCCAGAAAACGGCTAGTGCCATTATGGCTCTGGACCAAAACTGCCAGCCACCCTTACCTATATAAACCGGACAGGTCTGGTTCATTCCAACACAACAACTGCAAACGCAACTATCACTACTGAACCAGCACCCATCTGAAACGATTAGCCTCTCGGTTTGGTTAACTAAAACCAAGCCACTTAGACCAGTGTAGTGGTCTACTGCTATAAGAAAAAGACCTCCATTCTTGTTCTCTCTTTCTTTTCTTCATCTGCCAAAGTGTGTTACTGAGTTCCATAGTGGTTTCTTCGTTTTTTGCTGAACGCAGAACCACATAAGGTTCGTCGTATCCTGAAAGCAATCCGCCTGCAACCTATCAGCAGACTCAAAATAATTTGAGTAGGGGCGAATTACGCTTTAAGGACAGCGTGTTTTTCACGTGCTTCAGCCTGTCCTTATTCTCGGTTTTTCCAATTTATTTATTTTTAAAGATCAGAAATTTCTCAACAATCTTAAAGCGTAATTTTGTCTGATATGGAAACCGAAGGGGTATCATCTATCAAACTGATGAACCAGGATCTGATTCGTCTGGACCGGTTCGATGGAACCAATTTCACCAGATGGCAGGATAAGATAAAGTTCCTGCTTACGGCGTTGAAGATATTCTATATCTTAGACCCGAACTTGAAGCCGCTTCCTCCAGCTACTGATACAGACACGACTGAGCAGATCAACGCACGCATCAAGAGAGAAGAAGATAATCTTCTGTGTCGAGGACACATTCTGAACACGCTATCTGATCGTTTGTATGATCAATACACCAGAACTGAATCTGCCAAAGAAATTTGGACCGCTCTCGAGTTCAAATTCAAGACCGAAGAAGAAGGTACGAACAAATATCTGATAGCTAGCTATTTCGACTACACCATGGTAGATAACAAATCGCTGTTAGCCCAAATCGAAGAACTACAGCTAATTGTTGGCAAAATTAGTGCCCTAAAAATTGATATCCCTGAAGCTTTCCAAGTCGGGGCTATTATCGCAAAATTGCCCCCGAGTTGGACAGAATACAGGAAGAAACTGCTACATAAAACCGAGGATTATTCACTGGAACAAATCCAGAAACATATCCGAATAGAGGAAGAATCCCGAAACCGTGAGAAGAAAAATGGAAATGGGAATTCCTCATCCAAGGTGCAAGCAGTAGAAAGTACCCAAAACAAGAATCCCGAGAAGAACAGTTCCCTGAAACCCAACAAAGGGAAATTCAAGAAATCACAGAAGAAGAACGAAAAAGTTCAAAGGCTCTTGCCATGTTTGTGGGAAAACCAGGCATTATGCTCGAGTATGCCGTCTTCGAAAATCGAAGAATGAGGCAAGTGCAGTTGAAGAAGACATAGTTGCCATGATCACTGAGGTAAACATGATCCAAGGCAAAGTACCCGGTTGGTGGTATGATACATCAGCCACAGTCCATGTAAGCTATGACAGATCAGCCTTTAAAACTTATGAGGACGTGACCGATGGTCAAGAGGTCCAAATGGGTAATGAAGTCCGATCGAAGGTCGTAGGTAAAGGAACCGTGGAACTAGTCTTTACCTCTGGAAAGAAAGTGATCCTAACTAATGTACTGCATGTCCCTGACATCAGACGAAACTTAGTTTCTGGGGATCTTCTGGGAAAACCTGGCATACGGGTAGTGTTTGAGTCGGGAAAACTGATTCTATCCAAAAACGGAAATTTCGTTGGTAAGGGATATGCTTGTAATGGGATGATAAAATTTTCCTTGAATGAAAGTAACTCTTCTGCGTATATGATTGAATCTGTAGCATTGTGGCATGGTAGATTAGCACACATAGGTTATAGTACCTTAAAATTCATGTCTAAGAATGGCTTAATCTCATACACAGATAGTCAAAATGACAAATGTGAAGTATGCATAAGGTCCAAATTTACAAAGAAACATTTTCCTAGTGTCGAGAGATCATCTCAAATATTGGACCTAATACACACTGATATCTGTGAGTTAAATGGCATTCTTACACGTGGAGGAAGAAGATACTTTATAACCTTTATTGATGATTGCTCCAGATATGTACAAGTATATCTTCTAAAGAACAAAGATGAAGCACTCAGCATGTTCAAGATATATAAAGCAGAAGTGGAAAATCAACTAAACAAGAAAATAAAAGTTCTTCGTAGCGATAGAGGAGGAGAGTATTTTTCAAATGAATTCTCTAACTTCTGTGAAGAACATGGCATAATACACCAATGCACTGCGCCGTACACACCACAACAAAATGGTATAGCTGAACGAAAAAATAGAACCTTAGTAGAAATGGTCAACTCAATGCTAATACAAGCAAAGTTGCCACTAGGACTTTGGGGAGAAGCACTTCTCGCAGCGTGCCACATCCTAAATAGGGTTCCTTCTAAGAAGTTTAACACTTCACCATATGAGGTATGGAAAGGTAGAAAACCTAATCTAGGATATCTTAAAGTGTGGGGGTGCCTCGCATATTGTAGAATGCCCGATCCCAAAAGAACTAAATTAGGATCCAGAGCTATTAAGTGCGCCTTTGTAGGGTATGCACAAAATAGCAAAGCATATAGACTCCTAGACTTAGAGTCTAATACCATCATAGAGTCTAGAGACGTTGAGTTCTTTGAAAACTCACTATCCATAGAATCAAAGGATAATGAAATCCAAACTCCAACAGAGAAACCTATGGTAGAAGCTCAACATGAAGTTGAAGCTCCAATAGAACCACGTAGGAGTCAAAGGGTGAGAGTAGAAAAGAGTCTTGATCCTGAACAGATAGACTCTCAACGTATCTCTTTTCATCTCATAGAAGGAGATAGAGAGAATGTCATTAGAAAGATACCTATAGTTATGACTATAGAAGATGATCCAACAACCTATAGAGAAGCTGTAACTTCTAGAGATTCAGCTTTTTGGAAAGAAGCTATCAATGATGAGATGGACTCGATTATGTCAAACCAAACCTGGGAACTGGTGGATCTACCTCCAGCTTCTAAACCCATAGGGTGTAAGTGGGTATTCAGAAAGAAATATCACACTGATGGGACTATTCAAACCTTTAAAGCTAGACTAGTAGCCAAAGGATTTAGACAAAAAGAAGGAATAGATTATTTTGACACATACTCACCTGTGGCAAGAATAACATCTATTAGAATTATGTTTGCCTTAGCATCCATACATCAACTGTATATACATCAGATGGATGTAAAGACTGCTTTCCTGAATGGAGACCTCGACGAGGAGGTATACATGGAACAACCTGAAGGGTTCGTTCTACCAGGAAATGAGAAGAAAGTCTGTAAACTAATTAAATCATTGTATGGACTAAAACAAGCACCTAAACAGTGGCATGAGAAGTTTGATTCTAAAATACTTTCTCATGGTTTCATGCATAATGTAGCAGACAAATGCATATATTCCAAAACAAGTAGTAACTATATAATTGTTATTTGTTTATACGTTGATGACTTGTTAATAATAAGTAACAAGATGGAAGGTGTAACTGAAACAAAGAAGTTTCTGTCTTCCGTATTTAAAATGAAGGATCTTGGACAAGTTGATACCATTCTGGGTATTAAAGTTAAAACTCATAGTGGGGGTTATGCGCTATGCCAATCTCATTATATTGAGAAAATTATAAACAAGTTTAAACACCTGAATATTAAAGAAGCGAAAACCCCATTCGATCCAAGTATCAAGTTAAATGAAAATACTGGAAGAACAGTTGCACAATTAGAGTATGCGAGTGTTATTGGAAGTCTAATGTATGCAATGCAATGCACTAGACCAGACATCGCATATGCTGTGAGTAAACTAAGTAGGTTTACTAGTAATCCCAGTGTAGAACACTGGAAGGCAATAGGAAGAGTACTTGGTTATTTAAAAGCAACCAAAGACTTAGGGTTATTTTACTCAGAATTTTCAGCTGTACTGGAAGGATATACCGATGCAAGTTGGATATCGAGTGCAGGTGATAACAAATCCACTACTGGATGGGTTTTCACCTTAGGAGGTGCAGCTGTATCTTGGGGATCCAAGAAACAAACCTGCATAACTCACTCAACTATGGAGTCTGAGTTCATAGCCCTTGCTGCAACAGGTAAAGAGGCTGAGTGGCTTAGGGATCTTCTTTTAGAAATTCCATTCTATGCGAAGCCGATACCGGCTGTTTCGCTACATTGCGATAGTGAAGCCACATTAGCTAGAGCCTACAGCGGCACGTATAATGGGAAATCCAGACATATAAGTCTGAGACATGACTATGTAAGACAACTAATTCAAGATGGAATCATTGCAATATCTTATGTAAAGTCAAGTAATAACTTAGCTGATCCTTTCACTAAACCTCTAACGAGAGAGCTATTAAGGACAACATCCAGAGGGATGGGGTTGAAACTCTTTTCAAAAGATTTCACCAGTGATGGAAACCCAACCTAAAATTAGAAAATCTCTATATAAGGGTTCAATGGGTAAAAACAAGTCACTGATACGTGAAAAGTTTCAGCACTAAATTATAGATATATACCTCATCCAGGATTGTAGTGCTGGCCGTTACAGAAAGAGGGTTGAGTCTCAGAAACTCTTAATGTAGTCCAGTCTTAAGGACAAGTGTCTGAAAGTAACGGAGACACTGGAAGGACTTCACCTATATGAACGTAGAGGTGGTGCCGCCTCTCATGAGAATGAGAGTTTCCTCGGGATCGTTCATGAAACAGGATAAGCACAAGGCCATTAAATGTGCTGAGCAAGAATTGTGGGAACTCAAATAACACTAAGAAAGTATGTGTGTGGTATTTCCGGTCCTGTTATCTAAAAATAACTGGTTCAAAGCTGTGGCTACCAGTAATTTCGATGGGTCTTTGAAATACTTACACTAAGGAAGGATTCAAATCGAAAGATATCTTTCTTTATGCATATAATCTTTTATACTCTGGCAGACTTCGTTTTTATGTTTTAAATTATTTTAAAACAAGTGGGGGATTGTTGAAAAGTTTGTTTTGAAAATAACTTTAAAAGAAAAAAAAAAGGGAGTTTTGTTTTTGTCCCATATCGGATGGGAGAAAGGATTTTTACCTCTTTATAAGTAGGGTGTTGTGCACCTTACTTATTTATGGTGGAAGAGAGGGAGAATGGTGGCTTGCGTGTTCCAGTGCGAACGCGCACGGGCACGGGCACGGGCTCGGGCTCGGGCTAGGTGCGAGGGCGTGGGCACGTGAGGCAGTGTGGCTGTAGAGGCACTAGTGGCGCACTTGGCACTTCGCACGATGGTAATAGGTCAGGTGGCTGGGTTCGGAACAGAGGAGGTGCTGTGGGTGGGAGGTCTGACAGAGAGACCTCTCTGCTTTTTATAAAGAGCTGCAGGGCCAATTAGAGGGACTTGTGTAACTGCTCATGCAGTAACGGTCCAGACCATGCAGTAACAGCTGCATGTGGCTAGCCCAACAGTCAGAAACGGCTAGCCATTGAGTCTAAACGGTCAGCATGCAGGTGCATAACTCCCACATGCACAACAGTCAGAAACTGCCATAAACGGCTAGTTTCTCACAACAGCCAGAAAACGGCTAGTGCCATTATGGCTCTGGACCAAAACTGCCAGCCACCCTTACCTATATAAACCGGACAGGTCTGGTTCATTCCAACACAACAACTGCAAACGCAACTATCACTACTGAACCAGCACCCATCTGAAACGATTAGCCTCTCGGTTTGGTTAACTAAAACCAAGCCACTTAGACCAGTGTAGTGGTCTACTGCTATAAGAAAAAGACCTCCATTCTTGTTCTCTCTTTCTTTTCTTCATCTGCCAAAGTGTGTTACTGAGTTCCATAGTGGTTTCTTCGTTTTTTGCTGAACGCAGAACCACATAAGGCTCGTCGTATCCTGGAAGCAATCCGCCTGCAACCTATCAGCAGACTCAAAATAATTTGAGTAGGGGCGAATTACGCTTTAAGGACAGCGTGTTTTTCACGTGCTTCAGCCTGTCCTTATTCTCGGTTTTTTCCAATTTATTTATTTTTTAAAGATCAGAAATTTTCTCAACAATCTTAAAGCGTAATTTTTCTGATATGGAAACCGAAGGGGTATCATCTATCAAACTGATGAACCAGGATCTGATTCGTCTGGACCGGTTCGATGGAACCAATTTCACCAGATGGCAGGATAAGGTAAAGTTCCTGCTTACGGCGTTGAAGATATTCTATATCTTAGACCCGAACTTGAAGCCGCTTCCTCCAGCTACTGATACAGACACGACTGAGCAGATCAACGCACGCATCAAGAGAGAAGAAGATAATCTGCTGTGTTGAGGACACATTCTGAACACGCTATCTGATCGTTTGTATGATCAATACACCAGAACTGAATCTGCCAAAGAAATTTGGACCGCTCTCGAGTTCAAATTCAAGACCGAAGAAGAAGGTACGAACAAATATCTGATAGCTAGCTATTTCGACTACACCATGGTAGATAAAAAATCGCTGTTAGCCCAAATCGAAGAACTACAGCTAATTGTTGGCAAAATTAGTGCCCTAAAAATTGATATCCCTGAAGCTTTCCAAGTCGGGGCTATTATCGCAAAATTGCCCCCGAGTTGGACAGAATACAGGAAGAAACTGCTACATAAAACCGAGGATTATTCACTGGAACAAATCCAGAAACATATCCGAATAGAGGAAGAATCCCGAAACCGTGAGAAGAAAAATGGAAATGGGAATTCCTCATCCAAGGTGCAAGCAGTAGAAAGTACCCAAAACAAGAATCCCGAGAAGAACGGTTCCCTGAAACCCAATAAAGGGAAATTCAAGAAATCACAGAAGAAGAACGGAAAGTTCAAAGGCCCTTGCCATGTTTGTGGGAAAACCGGGCATTATGCTCGAGTATGCCGTCTTCGAAAATCGAAGAATGAGGCAAGTGCAGTTGAAGAAGACATAGTTGCCATGATCACTGAGGTAAACATGATCCAAGGCAAAGTACCCGGTTGGTGGTATGATACATCAGCCACAGTCCATGTAAGCTATGACAGATCAGCCTTTAAAACTTATGAGGACGTGACCGATGGTCAAGAGGTCCAAATGGGTAATGAAGTCCGATCGAAGGTCGTAGGTAAAGGAACCGTGGAACTAGTCTTTACCTCCGGAAAGAAAGTGATCCTAACTAATGTACTGCATGTCCCTGACATCAGACGAAACTTAGTTTCTGGGGATCTTCTGGGAAAACCTGGCATACGGGTAGTGTTTGAGTCGGGAAAACTGATTCTATCCAAAAACGGGAATTTCGTTGGTAAGGGATATGCTTGTAATGGGATGATAAAATTTTCCTTGAATGAAAGTAACTCTTCTGCGTATATGATTGAATCTGTAGCATTGTGGCATGGTAGATTAGCACACATAGGTTATAGTACCTTAAAATTCATGTCTAAGAATGGCTTAATCTCATACACAGATAGTCAAAATGACAAATGTGAAGTATGCATAAGGTCCAAATTTACAAAGAAACATTTTCCTAGTGTCGAGAGATCATCTCAAATATTGGACCTAATACACACTGATATCTGTGAGTTAAATGGCATTCTTACACGTGGAGGAAGAAGATACTTTATAACCTTTATTGATGATTGCTCCAGATATGTACAAGTATATCTTCTAAAGAACAAAGATGAAGCACTCAGCATGTTCAAGATATATAAAGCAGAAGTGGAAAATCAACTAAACAAGAAAATAAAAGTTCTTCGTAGCGATAGAGGAGGAGAGTATTTTTCAAATGAATTCTCTAACTTCTGTGAAGAACATGGCATAATACACCAATGCACTGCGCCGTACACACCACAACAAAATGGTATAGCTGAACGAAAAAATAGAACCTTAGTAGAAATGGTCAACTCAATGCTAATACAAGCAAAGTTGCCACTAGGACTTTGGGGAGAAGCACTTCTCGCAGCGTGCCACATCCTAAATAGGGTTCCTTCTAAGAAGTTTAACACTTCACCATATGAGGTATGGAAAGGTAGAAAACCTAATCTAGGATATCTTAAAGTGTGGGGGTGCCTCGCATATTGTAGAATGCCCGATCCCAAAAGAACTAAATTAGGATCCAGAGCTATTAAGTGCGCCTTTGTAGGGTATGCACAAAATAGCAAAGCATATAGACTCCTAGACTTAGAGTCTAATACCATCATAGAGTCTAGAGACGTTGAGTTCTTTGAAAACTCACTATCCATAGAAGTCAAAGGATAATGAAATCCAAACTCCAACAGAGAAACCTATGGTAGAAGCTCAACATGAAGTTGAAGCTCCAATAGAACCACGTAGGAGTCAAAGGGTGAGAGTAGAAAAGAGTCTTGATCCTGAACAGATAGACTCTCAACGTATCTCTTTTCATCTCATAGAAGGAGATAGAGAGAATGTCATTAGAAAGATACCTATAGTTATGACTATAGAAGATGATCCAACAACCTATAGAGAAGCTGTAACTTCTAGAGATTCAGCTTTTTGGAAAGAAGCTATCAATGATGAGATGGACTCGATTATGTCAAACCAAACCTGGGAACTGGTGGATCTACCTCCAGCTTCTAAACCCATAGGGTGTAAGTGGGTATTCAGAAAGAAATATCACACTGATCGGGACTATTCAAACCTTTAAAGCTAGACTAGTAGCCAAAGGATTTAGACAAAAAGAAGGAATAGATTATTTTGACACATACTCACCTGTGGCAAGAATAACATCTATTAGAATTATGTTTGCCTTAGCATCCATACATCAACTGTATATACATCAGATGGATGTAAAGACTGCTTTCCTGAATGGAGACCTCGACGAGGAGGTATACATGGAACAACCTGAAGGGTTCGTTCTACCAGGAAATGAGAAGAAAGTCTGTAAACTAATTAAATCATTGTATGGACTAAAACAAGCACCTAAACAGTGGCATGAGAAGTTTGATTCTAAAATACTTTCTCATGGTTTCATGCATAATGTAGCAGACAAATGCATATATTCCAAAACAAGTAGTAACTATATAATTGTTATTTGTTTATACGTTGATGACTTGTTAATAATAAGTAACAAGATGGAAGGTGTAACTGAAACAAAGAAGTTTCTGTCTTCCGTATTTAAAATGAAGGATCTTGGACAAGTTGATACCATTCTGGGTATTAAAGTTAAAACTCATAGTGGGGGTTATGCGCTATGCCAATCTCATTATATTGAGAAAATTATAAACAAGTTTAAACACCTGAATATTAAAGAAGCGAAAACCCCATTCGATCCAAGTATCAAGTTAAATGAAAATACTGGAAGAACAGTTGCACAATTAGAGTATGCGAGTGTTATTGGAAGTCTAATGTATGCAATGCAATGCACTAGACCAGACATCGCATATGCTGTGAGTAAACTAAGTAGGTTTACTAGTAATCCCAGTGTAGAACACTGGAAGGCAATAGGAAGAGTACTTGGTTATTTAAAAGCAACCAAAGACTTAGGGTTATTTTACTCAGAATTTCCAGCTGTACTGGAAGGATATACCGATGCAAGTTGGATATCGAGTGCAGGTGATAACAAATCCACTACTGGATGGGTTTTCACCTTAGGAGGTGCAGCTGTATCTTGGGGATCCAAGAAACAAACCTGCATAACTCACTCAACTATGGAGTCTGAGTTCATAGCCCTTGCTGCAACAGGTAAAGAGGCTGAGTGGCTTAGGGATCTTCTTTTAGAAATTCATTTCTATGCGAAGCCGATACCGGCTGTTTCGCTACATTGCGATAGTGAAGCCACATTAGCTAGAGCCTACAGCGGCACGTATAATGGGAAATCCAGACATATAAGTCTGAGACATGACTATGTAAGACAACTAATTCAAGATGGAATCATTGCAATATCTTATGTAAAGTCAAGTAATAACTTAGCTGATCCTTTCACTAAACCTCTAACGAGAGAGGCTAGTAAGGACAACATCCAGAGGGATGGGGTTGAAACTCTTTTCAAAAGATTTCACCAGTGATGGAAACCCAACCTAAAATTAGAAAATCTCTATATAAGGGTTCAATGGGTAAAAACAAGTCACTGATACGTGAAAAGTTTCAGCACTAAATTATAGATATATACCTCATCCAGGATTATAGTGCTGGCCGTTACAGAAAGAGGGTTGAGTCTCAGAAACTCTTAATGTAGTCCAGTCTTAAGGACAAGTGTCTGAAAGTAACGGAGACACTGGAAGGACTTCACCTATATGAACGTAGAGGTGGTGCCGCCTCTCATGAGAATGAGAGTTTTCTCGGGATCGTTCATGAAACAGGATAAGCACAAGGCCATTAAATGTGCTGAGCAAGAATTGTGGGAACTCAAATAACACTTAGAAAGTATGTGTGTGGTATTTCCGGTCCTGTTATCTAAAAATAACTGGTTCAAAGCTGCGGCTACCAGTAATTTCGATGGGTCTTTGAAATACTTACACTAAGGAAGGATTCAAATCGAAAGATATCTTTCTTTATGCATATAATCTTTTATACTCTGGCAGACATCGTTTTTATGTTTTAAATTATTTTAAAACAAGTGGGGGATTGTTGAAAAGTTTGTTTTGAAAATAACTTTAAAAGAAAAAAAAGGGAGTTTTGTTTTTGTCCCATATCGGATGGGAGAAAGGATTTTTACCTCTTTATAAGTAGGGTGTTGTGCACCTTACTTATTTATGGTGGAAGAGAGGGAGAATGGTGGCTTGCGTGTTCCAGTGCGAAGCACTGGAACACCGCGCAGGCGCACGCGCACGGGCACGGGCTCGGTCTCGGTCTCGGTCTCGGGCTCGGGCACGGGCACGGGCTCGGGCTCGGGCTAGGTGCGAGGGCGTGGGCATGTGAGACAGTGTGGCTGTAGAGGCGCTAGTGGCGCACTTGGCACTTCGCACGTGCGCATCGTGTCGCAGATGGGTCGCGACCTCGCGGACCGGAGCGAGACTGGTGCGAGTCGCGGTGCGACAGAGGCTAGGTAATAGGTCAGGTGGCTGGGTTCGGAACAGAGGAGGTGCTGTGGGTGGGAGGTCTGACAGAGAGACCTCTCTGCTTTTTATAAAGAGCTGCAGGGCCAATTAGAGGGACTTGTGTAACTGCTCATGCAGTAACGGTCCAGACCATGCAGTAACAGCTGCATGTGGCTAGCCCAACAGTCAGAAACGGCTAGCCATTGAGTCTAAACGGTCAGCATGCAGGTGCATAACTCCCACATGCACAACAGTCAAAAACTGCCATAAAACGGCTAGTTTCTCACAACAGCCAGAAAACGGCTAGTGCCATTATGGCTCTGGACCAAAACTGCCAGCCACCCTTACCTATATAAACCGGACAGGTCTGGTTCATTCCAACACAACAACTGCAAACGCAACTATCACTACTGAACCAGCACCCATCTGAAACGATTAGCCTCTCGGTTTGGTTAACTAAAACCAAGCCACTTAGACCAGTGTAGTGGTCTACTGCTATAAGAAAAAGACCTCCATTCTTGTTCTCTCTTTCTTTTCTTCATCTGCCAAAGTGTGTTACTGAGTTCCATAGTGGTTTCTTCGTTTTTTGCTGAACGCAGAACCACATAAGGTTCGTCGTATCCTGAAAGCAATCCGCCTGCAACCTATCAGCAGACTCAAAATAATTTGAGTAGGGGCGAATTACGCTTTAAGGACAGCGTGTTTTTCACGTGCTTCAGCCTGTCCTTATTCTCGGTTTTTCCAATTTATTTATTTTTAAAGATCAGAAATTTCTCAACAAGATTTTGATGTTTTATAGAAAATGAGACAAAAAAACATATGGATGGGATGGATAAACAAAAAAAATACATCAAGGTAGGCCCCACACGGTAGGGGTAACACCCAGTGGCTCCCTTCAGTCGTGCCGACATCTGTCAAAAAGTGCTTGGAAGTGTGCTTTTGACCGAATATTCAAAGATTTAGGTGGCTCTTTATAATTATTTTAAGGAAAGGCTCTTTCTCTAGGATGGCTCAATGGTACGGCAATCATATGGAAAAAGCCTAATTTTTTAAATGATAGACTCCTATGTTAGTTCAACACCATTTTAAAAGGTGGTGACTCAAATACCACCCAAATCGTGGTTCCTATTATGAATGGACCATATCGTTAATACACACTGATCAATCATTGCTAACCATCCAATTAATACCTATCAATGGTTAAAGTAAACAATGAGTGGTCCAGATTCAATGTGAAAAACTAGATGGATAATATTATCTTTCCTTTATGATCCATCTAAATTAAGGTCCGCAATTTGGACAGTCAGGATCGCCTCACATCTATTGCCATCTGTAAGTTTCGGGAGACACCATTATTTAAAAAAAAAAAAAGAAAAGTGCAAAACTAACACGGGCGCGCAGCCACTTTTAAATATTAGAAAAGCGAACATGGCCTACCCATGTTCTTAGAATTTCGGGTCAATCAAAGGGCACATAATCGATCGCCTGCTAAAGGGGTTTGAGAAAAAGTGGCGCTACTAGATCAAAAGTTGTCCTACTGTGATGTATATGACTACATCCGCGCCGTCCATCCATTTTTTTCAGATCATTTTAAGTCATTATTCGAAAAAACGAAGCAGATCCAATTATAAGGTAGACCATACCATAAAAACACTAGTGGTTGATTATTAATGGGCCACAAAAATTTTGGATCAAGTTGATAATTATTTTTTCTCTTCATCATGTGGCATTATCAACAGATTGGATGGTAAAAAGGTATGCCCTATGAAGTTTTTAATGGTAGGACGGTCAATCACTAGTGTTTCTTATGGTATGGTCCACCTAATAATTGAATCTGCTTCATACGGACCTGTCAGGGGATCAGTGGGGCCCACTGTGATGTATATGATTTATCCATGCCATCCATCCATTTTGAAAGATAATTTTGAGGCATTAGCGAAAAAAGAAGGCAGATTGTAGACTCAAATGAACCACACCATGGTAATAAGTGGGGATTGAAATCTTACTGTTGAAAACTTCTTTGGCGCATATAAGTTTTGGATCAAGATGATATGTATGTTTTCCCCTCATACAGGTCTCTGCAACTTTATGAACAGGTTGGATGGAAAAAAAAACATCAGGGTGAACCCTTAGGAAGTTTTCAACGGTGTAAATTCAGTCCCCACTGCTTCCTGCGGTGTGGTCCGTCTGAGCCTCCAATCTGACTCTTTTTTGGACTCATGCCTTACAATGTTTTGTCAAAATGGATGAACGGCGCGGATGATACATATACATCACAGTGGGCCCCACAGATCTCCTGCCCGAACCGTCCGTCTCTATCTAGTTCATGGTGGGGTAGTACCCAATCCGCGCCCCAATGGACCCATCAGAAAGCCTTTTCGGACCGCCCATGCCCTTACTCACCATGAGGCCCACCTTGATGATATGTTGTATATCCACTCCGTTCTTTCATTTTTCCAGCCCATTCTAGGACGCCTTCCTAAAAATTAAGCACATTCAAATTCAGGTGGATCACAACACAAGAAACAGTGTTGATTGAACGTTCACCATTAAAAACTTTTCAAGGCCCACTGTAAGAAGACCCGTAATGTTTATTTGTCATTCAACCCGTTGATAAGGTTAAACAGAAATGGATGAAGGGAAAATACAAAGATTATCTCGATCTAAAAAAAATTTCACCTACAAAAAAGTTTTAATGGCTGTTCATGAATTTTTTTTCAGTGGTATGGTCCACTCGAGATCTGGATATGCTTAATTTTTGGAATAACATTCTTAAATGATATGAGAAAACCGATGGACAATGTGGATATGAAAAATATTCATCAAGGTGGGCCCCACATGGTAAACAGCTAACCCGCTTCCTACTCACAAGGCTGCCTTCTGAGGATAGGTCGTGAGGCCTATGCTGATGGGCCCCAATATGAATGGTCCATGCCTTGAAAACTTACTAGGTTGTAAGATCGCAACCATTCATTCTCTGAACTTTATTTTTTGTTCAATGTGGACCGTCACCGTATTTGTTCATGAACCATCTGTTTGCTGGGCCCTACTTGGGTCCACCACAGAAACATTCTGGACCACTGAAACATATTTTGTTGATACATACATACGTCTTATTCGGTTGAACTTATATTTGAAATCCACCCAAACAGACCATTGTATCCACGTGTTGGTCTCCTAATGGACGGTCAGGATGGCAATCAATTCAAATATTAGCCATCTTGGGACCACCTATTTCGGGTCCCCGACTAAACTTCCTCCCACCAACCACGTTGTCAAGTACTGGAAAGTCCCACGAGACCTGGCCTCCAAGAATCTACAGCTAGAATATTCCAAATGGTGTGCATAGCTAGTCGATGAATGATCCATGGTTGGGCTGCTTGGGAGGGTAAGACAAAGTCACTGTTTGTTGCTTTGGAAGAATGTTATAGCAGTGACGCATGGAGTGGCGTGGCCATTTTGTCGGAGGCGGATTGCGTCCGACCAGTGGTCGGACCTTTAAGCGTCCGACCAGATCATTGTGGGCGCCCACCCTTATGTATCCGTTTATCAACGCCGTCTATTCATTTTCTAAGATCATTTTAAAAAATGAATCTAAAAACGATGAATATCCAACGCTCAAGTGGGCCACAGCAAATAGTGAGCAGAACCTGGTGACGTCATCATTCTTAAGTGCCCTGGTGTAGTGATGACGTCACCACGTTCCGTACACTATTTGGTGCGGCCCACTTGAACGTTGGATCTGCCTCTATTTTAGGACAATATTCTAGAATGATATTGTAAAAGTAATGAACGGCATGGATAAACGGATACATCAGAATGAGCCCCACACTGCTCTGGTCGGACGCTTAAAGGTCCGACCAGTGGTCGGACGCAATCCGCGTCCCATTTTGTCGAGCTATGAAGGTTACCGTGTGCGTCTGCCACAAAGTGTTAAATCATTTCAGAACGCCTATTGCATTAGAATACGTGGAATAAATGAACGGCAACTAGATTCTAGAATATCAAATAAGTAGAGACGTATGAAGGACAGCATGAAATGGATATTGATTAGACGGTTCAATTTAGACTATTGCTGGCCATCGATCACATGGATGGTTAGAAAATGATCAGTGGTCCATTTCGAACTGGAGAAATTTGGACGGTTAAGATCTTCTGATTAGTGTGCTTTTCATCCATGATTAGATTGAACTGGATATTTGTGTCACACGTGCCAATACAACGCACGTGTAAAATTTAGCAGGTCATTTCTCATGCTGAACATACCTGAAATAAAATATAAAAAAAAAAAAAAAACCAGCTCTGTCCACATATATTGGCATTATGAAAGCGGAAGCACCATTAAAAAATACATCATCTTCATTGTCCATAAACATGCTGGGAGACAAGGAATGTCCATACGAGGGAGTAGCATAATATACATACACCACACAACACCAAACTGTAGGTATGTAATATAAAAAATTTAAATTTTGCAGATAGGAATTTTTTTTTTAAAATCCCTAGGTTTATATTTATAGACTTCCATTTTAAAAAAATTCTAATTAGAGACTAATTCTAATATCTCTTATATTATAATGACAAGGAGGTTATGAGCACCCGCACAAGTGGTGCTCCTCACTTCTTCGGTAGTTCCTTCGATTTTTGTACTTAGGGTCTGTTTGTTAGCACTTAAAATAGTTACTTAATGTAGAATTGAGAAAATAATTTTTATAAGTGTTGTTTGTTAACATCGAATTCGGAAAGCGCTCCGTGATTATCCATTGATTTTTTTCGGCAACAGAGGTTTGGCTTAATGGTGAATATGGAATGTGTTCCGTGAATTTTTTATAAAATAAATAAATTTGCTTCCAAAATTACCCTCTCATAATTGCTACGGAGAGTTTTTTCACCATTGCATAATACATAACCCAACTTATAAGATGTGCAACTACTCTGGACCCATCATGATTTATGTGTTAGATCAACACCGTCCATCAACTTTTCCAAATCATTTTAGAGCCTGAATCCAAAAATGAGGCACATATAAAGTTCAAGTGAACCACACCATAGAAATTGGCGGGAATTGAATGATTACTGTTGAAACCTTTCTAGGGTCTAACATGAGGCTTATTTCCCATCTAACCTGTTCATAAGGTCACACATACGTGGATGAAGGGAAAACACAAATATCAGATTGATCAGAGCCTTCTGCAGCCCTAAGAAGTTTTCAATGGTAGGCACCCAATTTCTACTATTTCCTATAGTGTGGCCCACTTGAGCCTTACGTCTGCCTCTTTTTTAATCTTATGCCCCAAAACGATATGGAAAAATGAATGAATGGTATGGATGAAACATATACATCATGTAGGCTCATAAATAACAAGGTGAGGCTAGGAAGATTTCAATGGTAGAAAACTCTTTCTGCAGTTTTCCCTTTCTTTGTGGCCCATTTGAGCTCTGGATCCACCTCATTTTTGTTCAAAGTCCTAAATTATATAGAAAAAATGGATGACTGGAGTGGATTTCTCACAAACATCACAGTGGCCCACCTAGCAATCCGGCGTGGAATTGCCTTTGGTAGGAAATCTGCGCGAGAACCCATTCGAACAAACCGAATTGATTTCCTGCGAAAGCCTTGCACAGGAAGTTCCTGTGCTGGGAACCTAGGTGGGGTCCACAATGATGTTTCTCATAAATCCACCCCGTCCATCTATTTCGGGAGCTCATTTTAGGACGTGAAACAAAAAATGAGCCGGATCCGAGACTTAAGTGGACCTCACTAAAGGAAAAGGTGGGTAGGGAAATTACTACCGTTGAAACCTCCCTGGGGTACACAGTGATGTTTATATGACATCCATACTGTTCATAATGTCACTACTACTGGGATGAACTGGAAACACAAATATTATCCTAATTCGAAAATCCTGTGGCTCCACAAATATTTCAACTGTCGACGTTCAATCCTCACGTTTTCGGCCCACTTGAGTCTTGGATCCGGTTCGTTTTTGTTCTCATGTCCTAAAATGAAATCCCAAAACAGATGGACGGGGTGGATTTATAAAAAACCATCGCTATGGGCCCCACCTTAGTTCCCAGCGCAGGTACTTCCTGCGCAAGGCTTTCGCAGGAAATTCGAATCCGATTGCATCCTTCCACCGCTGGACATGGATTAGCTAATGACAAGTTGAGTAGCCATCTCGCTACTGAAGTGATGTCACCAACTTATGTGGGCCCTACTGTAATGTATGTGTTGTATCTACATCGTCCATTCGTTTGGAGAGAACATTTTGGGGAATGAGACAAAGATTGAGGCAGATCCAAAGATCAAGTGGACCCCACCAAAGAAAACAGTGGGGACAGTGACATGACCATTGAAACCTTCCAAAGGCCCACCATAATGTTTATTTGAAATCCAACCTGTCAATAAGTTCACACAGACATAGAAGAAGGGAAACCACAAATATCAACTTGATTGAAAACTTTTGTAGCTCCAAGAAGTTTTTAATAGTAGGAGATCAATCCCCATTGTTTTCTTTGATGAGATCCACTTGAGATTTGGATCTCCCTCATTCTTTGGATCTTGCCCTAAAATGATCTCTCCAACTAGATGGACAATGTGGATACAACACATACATCACAGTGGGGCCCACAGAAGTTGGTGACGTCACTTCGATAGCGAGTAGCTCAACTTGTAAGTTGTTAATCCGCGTCCTCCACCACCTGGCAAAAGCGGGTTGCATCCTTCCACCGCCTGGACGTTAGGTATGACTCTGTGAGGCCCATCGTGATGTAAGAATTTTATCCATGTTGTTCATCTCTTCTAAGATCATTTTACAGAATGATCTCAAAAAAATGAGGCAGGTCCACGACTCAAGTGAACCACACTAAAGGAAGTAGTGGTGATAATGACACCTACCGTTAAAACAATATGAAAGACTATTAAAAACTTTTTGTGGCCCACAAAAGTTTTGGATCTAGCTAATCTTTATCTTTTCCCCTCATCCAAATTTTCTTGACGTTATCAACAACTTGGATTGCAAAACAACATTACCAAAACCTTACAATGGGCTCTTTGGAACTTCTAATGGTGGGGCACTCAATCACCACTGTTTCCAGTGGTACAATCCATTAGGTATACATAATTTTTTTGTCCAGTGTCCTCAAATGGGTTGGAGAAATGGATGGAAAGCATGGATATACAAAATATCATCCATGTGGGCCATAGGTTAGGGGTAACACCCACTAAGCTATTCCGCAGGATACACCTAATTCGCTCCCATTCCCAGTAGGATTGCTGTGAAATTGGGCGTGGTTTGGATAGTATCCACGTTTAAGTTTATAGTACCCACGTTCAAGTTTATAGTACCACGTTCATTGAAGAAGAAAAAAAAACCTTCACAATGCAAAACATCTCTAAACAAGAGATAAGGGTAAATATGTTAAGTTAACAAATTTCGGCCATTTCAGACGTTTGTTAACAAACAGGTTGTTTCATATTCAATACTTAATTTTTAAACTTCGGCAACAATTACCAAATAGGTTTTTAGACTTCAAATCCAGATTTCAGTTTCAGATTTCAAATTCAGGCTTTAGATTCCAGATTCAGGCTTCAGACTTCATATTTAACAAATGGGCCCTTAGCTTGGATGTAGTAAGAGTGTAGTATTAAGTTCGACATGAAAAAATATTTAGAATGGAGTCGCCACTTGCCAAATGAAGTTCTAGAGTCAATAACTGGCTAGAAACTGTAGAATGCCTTAAAGGTCGGGGAATCATCAGATTCCATAATTCAAGCGATTTCGAAGGTTAGTTTATGATTGTAGATTCTGAATAAGGGTCTCAATTGTAAAAAATGAGATAATTAGGCATTCTTTTTTCCCCACACAATATACGATCTCCACTGTACGAGATTTTACGATGTTTTAGGAGATTCAATAGATTTCAACATTATTACATTAGGCCATACTCACAGAGTTTCAGGACTCTAGTTAGGCGAAACAAAAAGTAAGAAAAAGAGAATGTAGAGATGAGAGCAGAAACAATGTGTGGATGGGTGAATGTTATAGACATTGTTAGAATGGGTGGAGTGATATGCAAGTTGATTTGGAGATGTGAGAAAGAAATATGAGAAGCCAGATACCTTTGCTTGCAAAAGGGATGATCGAATGTCACATATAGCCTTCCCTTTATCTCCTCAAATCCCCGAATGGCTTATTGTTGTGTCATTTAAATAGACATTCAATCGATATCTTAGGTATCGGTTGTAGACCTATAAGAGTTCTTTTAGCTACGTCAGTCTCTTTTGGGTAAGGTATGAAATTACGCCTTTTAGTCTTACACTTATAAGGCGCTTATGTGTGCGAAAGCATAGAGCGGAGCAACTAGAATTATGGATAAGTCCGAGAGGGGAGGGGGGGTATGATTAGGACCTTTTTGAAATTCTTTTCACCTACTTAAATTAATTAGAAATTTATACTAAGTAAGCAAGAACACTTTGGCTTCCAAGCCTAAGTTGGTCCAATTACAAGATTGGCATATGATAAGCAATTAAACAACCTAGTCTAAGCATATATGGATTAATATATGATTAACCTAATCAAGCACCTAATCTATGCAACCTAAGTAGACTATATGAGAATGAATCATATAAGCTCAAGTCTATTCTAATCAGTGAAAGTATATCTTGTGTGTGAATGTGCCTAGCATATATTCTAATCACACATATACAATTAAACAATTGAAACATACAATGTTAGGATGAACAATGTGCTCAAATACAGCACAAATACAAGCATGTCTACTCCACTCCATGTTCAAGTACTCTACCCTTGAGCACACTAGCATTCATTATGGAGTTTAAACTAGAGTCCTCTCAACTTAGGTGTTTTAACTCGGATCCACCATACTAGGAAGTTTGACAAGGTTCCTCTCAACCTATTGAAATTACATCGGTAGTTTAACACGACAACTTCGTATGTGCGGAAGCTTGAAGAGCAACTAGAATTGTGGCTAAGTCCTATAGGGGGGGTGATTAGGACCTTTTGAAATTCTTTTCGCCTACTTGCATAATTAAACTAAGTAAGCAATAACACTTCGGCTTCCAAGCCTAAGTGGGTCCAATCACAAGACTAGCATATTGTTTAAGCAATAAGCAACCTAGTCTAAGCATTCATAGATACTCAAATGATTTAACTAATCAAGCTCCTAATCTATGCAACCTACGTAGACTCTTGAGAATGGATCAATGAGCTCAAGTTTACACAACTAGTGAAAGTACATCTTGTGTGTGGATGTGCCTATCTAGTGCCTAATATACATTCCTATCAAGCATTCATAATTGACAATTAAACATGCAATGCTAAGATAACAATGTGCTCGAATCAATCACAAACTCAAGCATGTATGGTGGTTCGACTTTGGGTCTACTCCACTCCCGGTTCAAGTACTCAACTCCTTTGAGCACATCAGCATTCACTATCAGAGGTTTAAAATGAGGTTCACCTCTTAACCTTTACACAGAGGTTTTACCGGTTCACCTCTCAACCATAATCAGAGTTTTGGACAAAGGAATAACTCTCAAACCAAATAAAGTTTTTGGACATAGGCTAACTCTCAACCCGACGCACGTTCACTCCCGTGTTGGAAGCTCCCCCTTAGAGACTTTGTTTAGGCCCGGCAAACGAGCCAAGGAGTGCCAAACAACGCCTAGTCTTTTAGGCCGACAAACAGGCCAACGAACGGCCAACGTTCCTAGAGTTTTAAGCTTAACAAACAAGCCAAGGATCGACAAATGACCCTAGTTTGAGTTTGACAAACAAACTCTACACTCAACTCCCATAGGAAATTGAGTGGATGGACTCTTAAGAAAGATAACCTTACTTGTCGAATGAGCCCCTTCTTCAGCACCGGTTGGGTTGCTTCTTTTCGCTCTCCCGTGCTTGAATCAGCTCCCCTTGTGCTCCCCCAATCATGTTGCCACCGCTTTACCAAGGCTTCAGCTCCATCGATCAAATGCCTTGCATATGATCTTCTTTGAGATGACCAAGGTGATAGGAGGATGGTTGAATCTCCTACATGGGATATGTAGCTTGTTCTAACTAGGAGATTCACCTAAAGGGTCTTCTAGACCGGTCGGCCAGGGGTGCCCGATCGGTCAAGACCGGTCGGCCAATGGCCTGATAAAGATAGAGGCTTGCTGTCTTGTTTGGGGGGTCGGTCCGACCGGTTAAGACCGGTCGGCCCAAAGGCCAGAGGGGTCCAATAACATGCTACCACAACATTTGGTCTGACAACCTGTCCCAACCGGTCGTGACCTGTCTTCAGATAAGTCGTTAGTCCTTTTAAGATGGCTTTTCTTTGTGTATTTTCATAGCCACTCAAGCACCTCTTAGGCCATTCTTTGGGTGATCTTTTGGGACATCTAAGGCCACTCTAAGATGACTAATGATGTGCCTAATGGTCACAGTCATCTAGAGATTATGGTTATGGGTAGGATCAAGGTTCAAGGCTCACCAAGGCATCTCTTTTCCTATTTTTTCTACCTTAATGCAGCAAGTCCGCTTGAGTCTTTGGTCTTCATCTTCATTAAGCTCAACCGACACTAGACTTTCTGACCTAAGTGATTGACAAACAAGGTGCACTAGTATGCCACAGAAAAGTGCACTAATACCTATGACGAAGATTTTATTAGTTCATCTCTCAACCAAGATGTTTGCGGGATCTATCCTACTTAGGAGTTTGACAAGGATCTTCTCAACCCTTCGCTTCTAATCCAAAAACCTAGCGTACACTACTGCCGGAGGCTCCCCTTGGAGACTTAGTCAAGTTCGATTCTAAACTCTCACACTCAATCCTCTACGACGAAGGAGTGCAACCGGACTTTTACAATGACAGCTTACTCGTCGAATTGAGCCCCTTGCTTAGCGCCGCTTGGGTTGCTTGATCTCCGCTCTCCCATGCTTCAATTAGCTCCCTGATGCTCCCCGATCTTGTTGCCGATGTTTTGCCAAAGCTTCAGCTCCAATGATAAATCGCCTTGCATTTGATCTTCAAGAGATGATCAAAGTGATTGTAAGTGGTGGAAATTCTCTACAACTAGTAGGAATGGGTTGCCTAGAGGAATTCTACCTATTTAGATTTCTAGAGGGGTTTAGACAAGGATCTACCCATTGTCAAAGTGCCTAAATATTTAGAGATCAAGAGAAGGCAAGTCCATCTTCATATGAGCTTTGAATGCTCTACCTTGTAATCAAACATAAGGAAGATGACTTAAAATTCTTAGGATTAAAGCCTAATAATATGAGCAATGAAGGTGCCTTTTAATGTAATAAAATCTCTCTCCAAACCCAAAAAACCAGGCTGCAAATATATAGAGCAAAAACTCCAACAACTATAAAACGACAACCAACGGCTAGTTGCCGACCTGTAATGCCCTGAAAAATAAAAACTGAGTACCCTTAATTTTTTGTGGAGTGCGTAAACTCTAATTCCAAGTTTTCGGGTGTTAACTTAATAAAATGCTTGTTTAAGAATGTCGCGTGTGGAAAATGCTCTCATGTGCGTCCTCAATCAGATTCACATTCATTCCATTCACAAATAATCAGAGTAATACATTTCAATTAGCGGGTCATAAGTAAAGTGGAGGTAACTAAATAAAAAAATATAGGGCTAACACCCTAGAGGTACAATTCAAATGCGGTGTCAGCCCATATGAGAATTATACTAATGACAATTAATGCAATATGAAAAAAAATTATAACTACGAATGGGATAAATCTATAAGACTATTCAGGCGCCCCGAGCGCACTACCATCTAGTCCTATTCCTAGGGCATCTGCATATGTCAAATAGAAGGTATCAAAACGCTAACATAGTGAAGAAATAGCCCCAAGATTATACTCGAGATATTTAAATTATAAAAAGGTTCGTATAAGTGTATTAATCTTAAGCATGTTATCAAATCAATCAAGTTTAGCTAAAGACCACACACAAATCATACATCATCCTAGGCTAGTTGATTTAATGCATGAATGTCATGATTCCGCACACAATCCATATCTCGAGCAAAGCCTTAGCCCGACCAACTGTGTATCGAGAATCCACCTGTCAAAGCAGGTCGTAACCAAGTACACCAACCTGGATGACACAGAGAAATGGCATGAAGTGCTTAAGGTAGCGCTGACACCACATCAAGCAACCAGGCCACACGAGTCTCTCTCAAATGAAATGTCAATGGGGCAACCTTTGGGAAAAATGACAGCATTCAAGCCCCCGCGAAGCACCTTGGAGGCCAAAATAAAGAGGCTAGGAGACACAACATCTCCTTGTCTGAAACCTATAGTGGACTTGAAGAAGCCGACATCATGCCCATTCAACAAAATTGAAAACCAACAACCTTTCCAACAATTCTCTATTAGGGCTACCCTTCCATCCAAGAACCCAAATTTGCGAAGAACAGCCTTCGGGAACTCCCATTCCACATGATCATATGCTTTTTCTATGTCTAATTTAATAATCAAATTGTTATCCCCTAACTTTCTGATTCACGTCCATGACCAACTCATTCATCATAACAATATTCTCTGTGATGATTCTTCCTTTTGACGAATGCCCCTTCTTCAGATACAGTGGTTGAAATAAGTACAATAAGCCTTGTAGCTATGATTTTGAAGAGAATTTTATATACACAGTTACATGGGCTAATTGGCCTGAAATCAGTAAAATTTTTTGGGTTTTTCACCTTTGAAATCAAGCAGAGGGAAATGAGAAACCTCTCGAGATTCGGCTGCCCTCAAAGAAATTACATGCTGCCTCTGAGATATCTTGTCCCACAGTGTCCCAACAAGAGACAAAAAGGCTGCTTGAGAAGCCATTTGGTCCTGGTGTGCTATCTCCAGCAATATTGAATACTGCTTGCTTCACCTCCTCCATTGTGGGTCCCTTAATAAGCAGTCATTTTCCTCAATAGAGATGTGGAGGGAAATGCAATCTAATATTAGCTCACCTGTCAAGCACTGTCCATCATCTGCATACAAGCACGTAAGGCTGTCAATGGGCTGAGCCTGAGCTGGAACACTAAGCCCAGGACTGGGCCACTTAAGTCCATTTAAGTCCATTTAATAACCAAGCTAGGCTTGGGCTTGGGCTTGTTTGGGATATTGTGAGTCTGGTCTGTTCAGAACATCAAAGGCATTTTTGTCATATATCATGGGGCACACTTGATGAACAACTCAGATCTTGCACAGAAGTGAGTGTTTGTCTTAGGCTTAGGCCTCGGGCTCCTGCAATGCATAATCATCATGGGCCGGCCTCCGTTCTGTTTGTTTTGGCCCAGGTCTGTGCCAAGCTCGAACCTAGGTTTTACTTTCTCGGCAGGGCTTGGGCTGGTCAACTGCCCTATTTATAGATAATGGCCAACTTGATGAGTGAAATGGCCTAATTCTTTCACCAAAAGTGCGGCCCTGCAGTCAGTTGATCGTGGTCATGTGGGCACCATACGGGCATGTGCGCATAAAAAATGGATGGTCAAGCGCCAGTCGTGTGTCCTGCCTTACCAATACTCACTTGTAAGCATGGATTGCTGACTCTTCTTAGTCAACTCAGACTCAGTGGAGTCTGATCCGCTTCAGCACCATGAGTCAAAATGGAAAATATGCTTGATTCAGGATGAGTCATCCCATGACCCAAATCAGCTCAGAACCGGATACATCACCCAAAGCAACTCAGAACTGGATACATCACCAGGAGTCTGATCCGGTTTAGCACCATGAGTCAACATGGAAAAAATGCCTGATTCAGGATGAGTCATCCCATGACCCAAATTAGCTCAGAACCGGATACATCACCTAAATCAACTCAGAACTGGATACATCACCAGGTTTTCTGTCCATTCTTGTAAGAAACAGATTACAAACTTCAACTCGGATCAACCTGTATCATATTTTTCATGAGTTCGTTTTGTTAGCACCATGACTCAAGATTGCCTACCATTTTTTTTAAAAAATTTTAATTGATTTCAATCAATATCTGTTTCAAACCAAAGAAAAAGAGCAATTCATGTAAGAAATGAACCATGTTACCAGATGTTACCAGTAATCTGTACAAGAACAAACACCTTCTTTAAAGTGGTGAAACCGATGCCTATCCCTCATTACAATTTCACGTTCAAATACTCTAGAGATTATCTTTGCTACAGAATGACAATCACCGCATATTCGTAGATTTTTCATTATCCTAATTGGCATCGGCGGACTCATGTTGATAAGCCCAAAGGCAATGGCGAGCACTACGCCAAAATCGCATTTTTGCGACGGACCAAGTCCGTCATACAAAAGATCTTAGAGCGGTTTAGGATGAAAAATTCAAAAACTATTGAAACCCCTATGGATAAAGCAACCATGTTAGACAGGAAATCGTGTCCCCAGACAGAAGTTGAGAAATCGGCAATGTCCTCAGTACCTTATACAAGCGCAATAGGCAGCTTAATATATGCTATGCTTTGCACCAGACCGGATATTAGCTATGCAGTTGGCATAGTCAGCCGTTACCAGAGTAACCGGGGACAATCTCATTGGCAAGCCATGAAATGCATATTCCGCTATCTCAGAGAAACCAAGGACTTGATGCTGTGTTATGAAGGCGCGAGCCTCGAGCTTAAAGGATATTCAGATACCGTCTGGGGTAATGACGTCGACGAGGGAAAGTCTACTTCAGGATATGTCACGCCCCAAACTCGGGGACCGGGCTCACTAAATTTCCGGCCGCCGAATCCGGTGCCAACAGCCTCCGTAGTACCCCATTCTCGGCCCCTAGCTCCCATACGCCAGGTTCCGATCCTGGGATCCCACAAGGAGGATTTTCAAGGTAAATTTTTTTTTATAGATGAGCATAAACATAAGTATACCAAACCAAAAAGCATCACATCACATATCCACTAAGATAATCTTTTGAGTACAATGCTGTAGAAAAAGGAAATACATGGTACAACTGAAAGCTGAAAAATCAAATGCGCGCCCCTGTCTCACTGCTGTCGCGCTATAGTATGACCTGCACGTAAACAACGTGCATAAGCTTACTATGAAGCTTAGAGAGTGCGTGGTGTGTGCGCAATGCATATGACAGGTATACAGATATCAGAGTAAGCGGAAATGATGGTAGGCTACACTACCAAGTCTATGAATGTCATTAGCCATCTCGAGGCTATGCAATGGAATGGGCCTATATGGCCAGTGTCATATGCTAATGATGCCATGTGCGCATGTCAATCCTCAACTGTCATATATCATACGGTTTACAACTGGGACATCACCGGGGTCTAGTACACTCCAGACATTGGTTGCCGCCCATCGCGCGCATAACCAAGCGAGTGGAAGAGACCTCACTATCCGCCTCGTCAATGAAATATAAGAAAATCCACCCGGCTCGTCGATAGCGAACCCATTCACAAGCTGGTCAAACTCAACCTAGTATATAGCCCTCTGCACCCGGGCGGGTAAGGTCACACCCCCTTCCAACCGACCCCGACACAGTGGGAGACGCGGCCTACTGGTATTTGGCCCTCATGCGCTCATAAATCCACTCGGTCTAGACATTGGAGCATCCTACTGGTACCACAGGGTTTAGGGACTTTCACCCAAGGACATCCATAGCGCTCACGTACTAGAACAAGTTTTCGGTGTCCAAAATCTGCCAACCATGATGTGACTATGGTGGCCACCACCCTGATGCTACTAGGGTGTGAAAGCGATCGTGACATACATAATGCGAAATGCATGAGTCATACAATCCAAGTCATGCACCAAACTTACGCATACTGCGCAATCATGTGGGGCGACCCTGTCTCGCACGGGTCCCCTAAGTATAACAAGCCAACTAGCATATGTTATGGTTAATTCATGATCCATAACAGGCATACAAATGATGCGTATGAGCATATGAATGAGCATGGTATTCATTATACTAAGCATGTTATCAGTGTGACATATCAAGCTAATCATACTAGCATGTTACCAACATATCATGTAACACTGGCCTTAAAAGGCCCAATATATACATAGAGAGTGGGACCTGGATTGTGGGTCCCATTAGAAATGTAAAGGTCTTCGTGGCATAGCCCACTTGAGACCACATCGGCCCCATACTTGGGCCCGCACATACAAGGTAGGTCGAGATAATATGTGTACGGCATGGATAAATCATATATATTAAAGAAGGAATCATGATGGGCATCAATGACCACTATTCCCTACGGGTGTGGTCCATCTAACATCTGAATTTGCCTCATGGTTGGGGCCGTATCTAAAATAATATGGAAAAATAGATAGGCATCATGAATAAAACAGATATTTGTGTTTTCTCCTTCGTCTATGTCCATGTGATCTTATGAACAGATTGGATGGCAAATAAACATCACTGTAAAACCTGAAAGGGTCTCAACGTTTGAAATCATCATCCCCACTATGGCATGGTCCACTTGACATTAGGATATGCTTAAATTTTTGGGCCTAGCCACTGATGAATAGGTTGGGTGACAAATAAACATGATTGTAGGACGGAAAAGGTTTCAATGGTGGAGATCATTATTTCCACTGTTGTCCCTTGGCATGGCCCACTTACCGTTTGGATATGCATAAAATTTGGGCTCAGCCACTAAAAATGAGCTTGGAAAAACATATGGAAGGAATAGCTAAGGCACATACATTCTAGGTGGGCCCAACGAATGGGGCCCATTGGGTGGCACCACAAAGCTGCTGGGCAGCAGCGTCCCCTGGACGCTGTCTGTCCAGCTTATCTTCTTCTTCTTTTTTTTTTCTTTTTTTTTTTTATAACGCATCAAGTGGGGCCCACAGAAGTTTCTGATCAAGCTGACATTTTTGTTCTCCCTTCGTCCATGTATGTGTGAACTTATGAACAGGTTGGATCTCAAATAAACACCACGGTGGGCCATGAGAAGGTTTCAACGGTAGGGCCACTGTCCCTACTGTTTTCTGTGGTGGGGCCCCCCTTGGGACTTGGATCTAACTCATTCTTGGGGTCATGCCCTAAAATGATCTCCCCAACTGGATGGACGGTGTGGATACAACACATGCATCATGGTGGGACCCACAAGTGGGCCACCAGCTGGCCGAGCCAGCGTGCAAGGACGCTGGTACGCCCAGCCTGAGGCGCTGCCTCTTCTTATTTTCTCTCTTTTTTTTTTCTTGAGCTTATATCCAGTGGGGCCCACATGGGACTGATCCACTCCGTTCATCAGGTTCCCCATATCATGGGGGACCCAATAAGCCCAATGTTGGGTATATAAATCAGTTTAGAAACATCAAAGTGGGCCGAAGAATTTCTGGCAATAGAAGTCATGGTTTTCACTGTTTTATACGGTGCGGTCCACTTAAGATTTCGATCTGGCTCATCTTTGGGCCCTGGCCCTAAAATGATCCGGGAAAACCGATGGACGGCGTGGATGGAACACAAACATCAAGGTGGGTCCCATGAGTGGGGACCCCATTGCAGCGTCCAAGTGACGCTGGACGTTCCAGCGTCAGGACGTCCAGACGCTGGACGTCCAGCACATATATATATTTTTTTTGTTTCCTTGTTTTTCAATGGTTATTTCAAGTGGGGCCCACTTATGTACAATCTACCCCATTCATCATATTCCTCAGCTCATTGGGGACCTAACAAGCCCAATATTGGGCAGGTAATATGGTCCACAAACATCACGGTGGGCCCAAGAAGCCTTGGCAGTAGGCTTCACTAGCCTCACTGTTTTCAATGGTGTGGTCCACCTGAGATCTGGATCTTCTTCATTTTTGGCGCACTGCCCTAAAATGGGATGGAGGAACAGCTGGACGGCATGGATCAAACTTATACATCAAGGTGGGTCCCACATGTGGGGGCCTGTTCCACGCCAACCGGCTGCCCCTGCTGGGCAGCAGCGTCCCCTGGACGCTGGCTGTCCAGCGGCAGTCGTTCTCTGTCTCTTTCTCTTTTTTTTTATAATTATTATTATTATTATTATTATTATTATTATAGGAAGGTGGGGCCCATTCACGGATGATCCAGTCCACCCATCTCCTTGCCCATCACAAGGTGGGCCCAAAGGAAAAAGGAAGGAAAGTAAGAAAATGGAGAGGTTGACCCATTCCGTAAGCTAGGTCGAGTCTGACCAGCTCATGGAATGGGTCCGCTATCGGCGAGCCGGGTGGGCATTGGCATACCACTGACGAGGCGGATAGTGAGGTCTTTTCTACTCGCTTGGTTACGCGCGCGATGTGCGGCGGCCAATATTAGAGTATACTAGACCCCGGTGATGTCCCAGATGATAACTATTTTGATATGTGGATCAGTTAAGGATTGACGTGTTTGCATTGCATCTCTAGCATGTAACCCTCGGCCATGTAGGCCCTTGCATCACATAGCCTTGGGATGGCTGACAGCATTCATGAACTTAATAACTTAGCCCTCTACTACTTTCGCTTACTCTGATATCTGTATACTTGTCATATGCATCACACGCGCACACACGCACTCTACTGGGCTTCGTAGGAAGCTCATGCGCGTTTGTTTACACTACAGGTACTAGAGCCTATCAGCAACGTTGAGCGCGGTTTATGTACCTGATTTTTGGACTCCTGATTCATGTTGTATTTTCCTTTCCAGTACTGTACTCAACAAACTTATTAGTGGATATTTGATGATGTTTTATGGTTTTGTTTATGCTCCTGTACAAAAAAAAAAATAATTTACCCTGAAAACCCTCCTGGTAGGATCCCAGGATCGGAACCTGGCACATGAGAGCTAGGAGCCGAGAATGGGGTACTACGGAGGCTGTTGGCACCAAGGTAGGCGATCGAAAATTTAGTGAGCCCGGTCCCCGGGTTTGGGGCGTGACAGGATATGTCTTCTTGCTCGGAGGAGGAGCTATCTCTTGATTGAGCAAGAAACAGACATCCACAGCACTTTCATCTATGGAAGCCGAATACATTGCATGTTGTGCTGCAGTTCAAGAGTGTGTATGGGTTCGGAGATTCCTACAAGGATTGGGTGTTGTTTCAAGTATACATGAGCCTATATCGTTGAGGATAGACAACACATCGGCCATTGACTTGGCAAAGGATCACAAACACCACCAGAAATCGAAGCACATTGAGATAAAATATCATTACGTTCGTGATCAAGTGAAAGGAAAGAAGGTTATCCTCAGCTACATTCCTACCAAGGAGATGATGGCCGATCCCATGATGAAACCTATAACTAGAGATCTATTTCAAGTTCACGTCAGGCAGATGGGATTGAGGAAAGCTTGATTGACATGCTTCTATCATGTATCTTTGATCTATCATGAATAATAAATTTTCTTTTATTTAGTATTGAGCACTTGTTAAACTAGGTATGTAAATCATCAGCTTTTTCTTTGAGATCAAGTAGGATTTCAACTTTTATCGGCAAGCCGGTCACCCACTCGCACGGGATGACCAACCCTAAATGTACAAGAAAGGTACACTTGGGGTAACGTTCACACACTGAGATATGAACCACCTTTATTGAAAATAATAAAGGATGAGGATGCGAATGAGTTGTATCCGCCTTCAGTCCTAAAAGATTGAAGATGAGACTAATAAAGTCGAATAACATTATCGCACCATTGCTATTCATGTGAATGTTAAGGCCTGAATCTCAGCTAAGTCGTGAGGTTATGAGACGAGTCATACCTCATGTGAAACGACTTGCGTATTGTAGACGCGACAGATACCTAGTATAGTCTACTTTACGGCGTGGATTGCAGCCACGTGCCTGGACCTATTACCTACAGATTGCTTTGATTCGATCTAATCATTGCAACGTGCGAGTAGCCAGTCTCGTAGGTGACTCTTTGTGTCCTCACCTACCCTCCTCTTGTGTACAGGAGGATGAGATTGAGTGTCGCTACTTTAGTATACGATGATGAATGGCCCTTGATTGGTCAGACTCGGTTATGCTAGGAGAGCGGCTTGATCAATTCCAAATTACACATCTGCGTGGGGAAGATCCCGTGACAGCTACACCAAGGTTCTAGAACTATAAATACGCACTTGAAGACTTATCCGCCGATAGTATCGAGTTTTCTTAGACTTTTACAAACGATATTCTCTTTCAAAATATATATGCATATATATTACTTTAAAAAGAATTCATATTGATGTTTGTAGAAAACCAAGTTTTTTTTAGAATAAACTCGATAAGTTGGATAAGTGCATATGTTGGTCAAGTACTCCAGATTGGGAGTTAACTCTATCTGGTGTGGTCATGCGGAGTAGGACAGGCAATGCGAAGCTTGGGTTATTGAGTGCTAGTTAGGTGGTCTCTTAGTATTCAAACACCTGTGAGAAGATAATGGTGTTTCAGCTAGTCCCACGCTTCTGATTCTTTTGATCGTGATTCTTTGGTTTTGATTGTTATGTGATGAGCTAGATGAACTCTCATGATGTGCCTACCCCATAATGTGATTGAGTGGGAGATGTTGGTTGTGGACCTTTGAGGGCCCACTTGTGGATTGGGACCCATAGAAGTAGATTAGGAACCATAGGAAGTTACCGCATCATTTTCCTTCCGGGAATTTGATTTTCAAATTTCAGAGGTGGTTAGATGAGATAAGGATAAACCTTATCTCATCTCACCATCCTATCCCTTTTATCCCTCGTATGAGTGTTATAAAAGGAAGAGCTCTCTTCCGATACAATACACAAAAAAGGAAAAGTATAAGTGATATATAGAGAGAAAAGAGAAAAATAGGCTCCGAGAGTTCATTTGGTCCATCCATCAGATCTGAGTCATAGATTTGATCCGAGGACCATCTTCACCGTTGGATCAGAGGGGTGATCAGACCCATTTGTTCATGTAGCAAATAGGCGGATGGTTGGATCGCACCGTACATCCTCGGCTTTGCGAAAGTTCTTATTATATAGACTGTCGTATCCTGGAGGCCCACACTTCCACAAATTACTTTCACTTATAGCATGATGTACCAAGAGAGAATTAAGACTCATGCATTGCATTGTACCAACGAAGAACTAAGACCCTTGTAGCACAACTAATATATAGAATATTGAGACCCTTGCAGTACAGTGCACCGATAGAACATTGAGACCCATGCAGTGTAATGTAGCAACAGAAAACTGAGACCGTTGCAATGCAGTGTACTAATAGAGAAGTGATGCAACGCAGTGTACCAATAGAGATCTGAGACCCATGCAGAGCAGTATGCCAACAGAGAATTGAGATTCCATGTAACGCAGTATACTACCAGAGAACTGCAACCCATGCAACATAGTGTACTAACAAAAAAACTAAGACCCTTGCATGTAACGTAACAACAAAGAACTAAGACTCTTGCAGTGCCATGTTCCAATAGAGAACTAAGACCCATGGAACATAGTGTACCAATAGAGGATTGAGATCCATGCAGCGCAATGTACCAGTATAAAACTGAGACTCATGTAGCGGAGTGTATCAACAGAGAACTGAGACCCTTGTAGCAAAATGTTCCAACAAAAATTTGAGACCCATACAACAGTGTACCAATATATATAAAACAGTGACCCTTGCCATGCAGTGTTCTAACAGAGAACTAAGACCCTTCTAACAGAGAACTAAGACCCTTGTAGTAGAGTGTTTCAACAGACAACCAACAGAGAACTAAGATCCTTGCGGCATAGTACTGTACCAATAGAGAATTGAGATCCCATGTAGCACAATCTACCGACAGAGAATTGAGACCCATGCAGCGCAGATAGAACTGAGACCCTTGCAGAGGCAGATTTGGCCAGCCCATTGCCCATGTAATTGGTCCACGGCCATGGCTCACTTCACGATCCACAACCCATTTGGTATTAATGGTTCACAGCCCATTTACATCGCTCATGGTCCATTTCATTGGCCAAAGCCCATTCCACTAGCTTGTGGCCCATGCCATTACTTATGGCCCATTTCACGGCCCATGGCCCATTTACATAGCCCAAAGTCCATTTACATTGCCCAAAGCCCATTTCACGGCCCATGGTCCATTTACATTGGACTCTGTTGTAACCTAGCAACTCGCTGGCCTTGAGGCATGTATGGCCATCAAACGTTTTTCTAATGGTTTGTTCCGTCCAATCAACTGCACAGATTAAACTATGACTTGTACAAAAAGATGGGGCATATATAATGATCATGTGGACCACGATAGCATCATTTCATAGTATATTCGTTTAATGGTCCAACATGAATCCACTTTTGGGACCAACCTACTAGTTATATTAACCTCAAGTTTGCTCCCGTGAGAAATAGAGACTAAAAAAAACAGATGGACGATCTTGATCGATGAGATTGATGACTATGGGCCCCATGAATGTTGGGTCATACCCACCTTTAAATGACCAGTAACAACTATTTCTAATGCCGTCGTCCACCAAAGATATTGATCAACTTAATATTTCCTAATAAGTACTTAACTGAGATGCAAAAGGACGGATGGTTTAGAGCTTCAAAAAAATACATCATGAACGACCGCACACGGTGAGGGGAAGACAATGTTACCTGGGTAACACTGGACTTAGTGTAACCTAGCAACTCACTAACATTGATGCACGTATGGTCCACAAGTATTTTTCTGATGATCTGTTCCGTCCATGCAACTGAAATTATTAAAATATTGTATTCATAAAAAAAGGGACATTTATAATGATCATGTGGACCACAATAGCATCAATTTTTAGCCTATTCGTTTAATGGTAAAAAATGACCAGACTTTTGGGACCAGACTACTAGTCATTTCACTCTCATTTTTTCTCTAGTTATGAAAGAGGACATGGGAATTAGGATGGACGGTTCTGATCGATGAAATTGTTGGCCACATTTCGCGCTTCAATATGTGTTTTGTAAATTAAAGGGTATAGTTGTAATAAACCGGGTGTTGAGGGGCAATGTCAGATCAGAGTATACTCTCAATGACATCAGTACACTTGCATTGTTATGAGCAGTGTTCGCATTGTCGATGAAATGTCGACAATATCGTCGATATTATCGGTGTCGCCGGAGTTGCGACAACGAAATCCCAGTTATTCGTATCTCTTCCAAATATCGCCGATAATTAGGCGATTTTGTCGATATCTGCCGAAAATGTCTGACACCGTAAGGAATGTCGCTGTAGCCACATACCGTCCATGGGACTTCTGTGGGCGACAACCCCCTATTGCCGATAAAAGGGCCGATAATGAGGGGATTGCGAAAATACCCAAAAAAAATCGACAGAAAAGGGAAGAAAATTAGGGATTTTCATACCTTGAAAGAGGATCGCTCATCGAACGTTGCAGTGGGCCAATCTAAGCTTCCGTGCGCTATAAGTGCTCGACAATCACCACTTTTTACTTCCTTATTTGCGATTGATCCATGCACCGTACATAATCAGCGAAGGAACAGTGAATTTCCGACGAAATTCGGGGGATTTAGGAGGGATTTTAGGGATTTGAGGGATCTCCCTTCTTTCGGAAATCGTCTGCAAAGAAGAGAAGGGCGGTCGAACCCTTTTGTGAAACACCGTTCCGTGCGGTGTTACTCCGCACGCTCTTATCGTGTGGAGTAAACTCTGTTGGGCCCACCTAGAATGCATGTGCTTTATCTATTCCGTCCATACGTTTTTCCATCTCATTTTAGTGGTTGAGCCCAAAATTTAAGCATCTGAAATCTCAAGTGGACCATGCCACAGGAAACAATGGGAATAATGATTTCCACCATTGAAACCTTCCCAGGCCCCACAGTGATGTTTATTTGTCATCCAACCTGTTCAAAAGATCACACGGACATGGATGAATGGAAAACTCAAATATCAGCTTGATCCAAAACCTCTGTGTCCCCCACGAATTTTTCAATGGTAGACATTCAGTTCACACTTTTCCAGTGGTGTGGTCCACTTTAGATTTTTATATGCTTCATTTTTTTGTACCATATCTAAAATTATCTATTAAGATGGATGGACGGAGTGGATAAAATAAGTAAATCACGGTGGGCGCCACAGAGTTTACTCCGCACGAGTAGCGTGCGGACGACGCAGCGGATTACCGTGACCCCTGGAACAGCTTAGTGGGTGTTACCCTAACCGTGTGGGGCCCATATTGATGTAGTTTTTATATATCTACGCCGTCTATCTATTTTTTCATATCATTTTAGGATGTAATCCAAAACTCTTAGAAGATCCAAATCTCAGGTGGACCATACCACTAGAAATAGTGACGAATAACCATTTAAAATGTTTTGTGGGCCACAAAAGATTTGGATCAATCTGATCTTTATATTTTCCGTTCATCAATACCTTATTGACATTATCAAGAGCTTCGATTGAAAATAAACATTACCAAAACCTTACAATGGGCTCTTTGGATTTTTTAATGGTGGGGTACTCAATCACACTGTTTCTAGTGGTATGGTCCACTTGAGATTTGGATCCGCATGATATTTGGTTTAATGCCATATAATTATGTGCATAAACAGTTGGACGGTGTGGATACATAATATATACATCAATGTGGGCCCCACGGTGAACCTACGTAAGGGCCGCACCGTCTTGCCGTGAGTCCCGGTCGCACCTAATCCGCTCCCCACACCAGCTAGGCGCAACTTGGGTGAGACCCCGGAACCAGCGATGTGGGTGAGATCCTGAACCTAGGGCCCACAGCGATGTATTAATTGTATATCCATGCCGTTCATCTTCTTGTTTGGCTTATTTTATGACATGGTACAAAAAATAAAGCAGATGAAAATTTCAGGTGGACCACACCATAAGAAAAACTGGTTAATGACCATTAAACCCCTTTTGTGGGCCACAAAAGCTTTCTATCAACCTGATATTTGTTTTTTCCTTTCATCCCTGCCTACGTGACCTAATCAACATATTGGATGGTCAATAAACATTACGGAGGACTCCAAAAAGTTTTTAATGGTAGAAGTTCAATGAGCACTGCTTCCTGTGTTGTGGTCAACCTAAAATTTGCATGTGCTTGAATTTTGGTACTTCGTCCTAAAATAATCTGAAGAAACAAATGGACGGCATGGATATACAACATATACATCGAGGTGGGCCATAGTTTCAGGATCCCACCCACATCGTTGGTTTCGGGGTCTCACCCAAGTCGCGCCCGGTTTCTGTGTCGGGACGTGGCGGACGCAGAGTGAGTGCGCAGTCCTCGAGCACCGTGTTTGTACGAACGGTTCAAAGAAGATTAAGGCTCTGTGGACCCCACAATGATGTATTTAGTACATCCAAACCATCCATCCATTTAGAGAGATCATTTTAGTGCATGATACCCAAAATGAGTAATATCCAAAACTCAAGTGGACCACACCGATAAAGATAGTGGGGACAATTGTTGAGCTCATAATTGTGCATATTCTAACCCCAATTCATCACTCATTATGCATGATATACATGTTTAAAGGACCAACTTAATATATGATGTGTGATTGTAGGAACAAGATGGAGAGTTCACCATTTGAAAGCTAAATGAGGCTCCTAACAAGTATTGAAGACCATAGGATGAAGCATGAGGAAGGATCAAAGAAAGTCAAGTAAGGAGAGAAGAGAAAGAAAGAATGAATGAAGAAAGAGAAGCCAGACCGGTCGGCTGACCGGTTGGCCAAGGAAGCTGACCAGTCAAGACCGGTCAGCCACACACATGCATGCTAAACAGATGGACTGCCACGCCGACCGGTCAAGACCGGTCGGCCATAGATGTTGGGTTGAACAGGAAGGAGGCCCGACCGGTCATGACCGGTCGGGCATAGCTGCTGGAACAAGCTCAATACAGTCCGACCGGTCATGACCGGTCGACTGTGCTCTCTGGACCATTGCAGGTAAAGACCGACCGGTCCAGACCGGTCGGCCATGCGTACTGACTTAGAAGTTTCTAAGTTAAGTCCGATTTTCTCTGCGCTGCGTAAGTGTTACGCACTTTCTCGATTCTTCCGAAGTTGGGGAGCCTCCAGACTATAAAAAGACACCTAGGGATTGTTCCTGGGGTATCCTAGAAGGGTTCAAGCGAGGTTGGAGACTGTGGAAGTGGAGATTGGAGTTTCACAACTCCTTTTGGTTTGCTTTGCTATTTTCATGCTTTTTGTAGTTGTTTCATGTTTCCTTGGATCATGAGCAGCTAAACCTCTTAGCTAGGGCTAAGAGGTGAAGCTTATAGTGAATCCAAGATGTTTTAATTCGTAGTTAAGTGGTTTTCAGTTTGGAATTCAGGATTATGAACTAAGGTTTGAAGTTTATACAAGTTTTTAAGTAATTTTTCTTAGTCTTGTGATGACTCATGGATGTTTGGATGAATTACTTATCTTCTTAATTTGTTTGTAACGGTCTAGACCTGTATGATCCGAGGAATCGGAGTGCGCTCTAGCACTAAGCTCTTCATAAAGGGACTTCATGCCAAAGTTTTATTTTAGTTGATTTTCTGGAATATATAAGGACTGTGCTTGTGATTTGAATCTAGTTCAAATCCTAATCTAGCCTTGTCTTGTGAGAGGACTTAGGGATGGTTATGATTGAGGACTGGACCTATAGGAAAGGGGAATGACCTATGCAATTGAGCATGCTCAGCTCAGCCTACATTGAGTGAATCTTATGCATAGAACTTACATATTACAGACTGTTTGGTTTAACAGCTCTATCATCCGACTAGACAGACAGGAATGTCGATTCTAGTTGAGAGAATAAGAAACCACAGCGGATTGAACATCAAGGATTGCTACAAGTGGATCCTTGAACCCCTAGTGCCCTCTTATAATTAATTACTTTCGATTTAATTCAGCTTTTGTTACTCACATCAACTTCATACAACAATCTGATTAGTAGACTTCAATAGACACTTGTGGATGAATTTGTGAGATCCTACATAGTCCCTGTGGATCGACCTCGGTCTTACCGAGTTTATTACTACTTCGCAACTCTACACTTGGGGAAGCGAACAAGTTTTTGGCGCCATTGCCGGGGACCTTAACGGTTTTTCACAAATTTCTGAAATTAGTATCTATTTAGGAATTTTTTTTAGATTTTTAGACTAACTTAATTTGTTTATTTGATTTTTCTTTTCAGGGATTTCTAGGAAGCTGAAGAGGATTCAAGGATTTCTAGTGCGAATCAGGTTCTATCCTTCTAAACCCTTACTCTTCTCCTTCTCCTATTCATTCCTATTCATCTCTTGTAGAGTGGGTGGAGATTCCTTTTGGATCTCTAAAAGGTCGGCCTTTTTGCCACCTGGATTCCTATTGGTCGGTTCAGCCGCCTTGGATCACCTTGTTCTCAGAGATTTCTTTTCTCATCTCTACTCCTCTTTTTCCTTTTTCTGCACTTTTTCTCAAAAGATTCAAAGAGTGGGTGGGGAGTTCTCTGAACCCCTATTGACCAGGAGAAATCGGTCTCTATCCTTGCTTCTGGCCTAGCCATTGCAAGACACCTTGTGCTTCGGTCTTAGAGAAGAGTAAAGAAGAGGGAGGAAGAATTCTTCTTTCTTTTTGTTTCTTATTTTTGGTTTTGCATGCCACATTGGGCTCGGGATTCCAATAACCGACTCATAAGTGAAGGGGGGATAGTAGAAGGAATTGATAGAGAGCCACGTGCTAGGAGACAGCTAGATTCTCCAATTTTATCTGAAAATATGGCTGCAAATCAACCTAACCCGATCCAAAATCAAACTGAAACAGGGGAGAATGTGGTTGAGGATGTTCCCCGACCAAGGACTTTACGTGATTTCTTGCAACCTGCAAGAACGAGCACTCCCTCATGCATAATTTTTCCACAAAATGCAGGAAATGTGGATTTGAAACCGGGAGTGATCAATCTTCTCCCTAAATTCCATGGTTTAGACAGTGAAAGTGCCTATCAACACCTTAGGGAGTTTGATGAGGTAATCACCACCATACACTTTGCAAATGTGACTGAAGATGTAGTAAGACTTAAATTCTTCCCTTTCACTCTTAAGGATAAAGCCAAGGGTTGGCTTTATGCATTGAGGCCAAGATCAATTGGTTCATGGACTGATATGCACAGAGAATTTATTAAAAAATTCTTCCCTACTCACAAAACGAACATGCTTAAGTTCCTTATCATGAACTTTGCCCAAAAGGAAGATGAAACTTTTTCCCAATGTTGGGAGAGGTTTAAGGACCTATTAAACGCATGCCCACATCATGGCTATGAAATTTGGCGGATTATAAGTTTTTTCTATGAAGGACTGACTTCATCCATGCGCCAATTTGTAGAAATGATGGGCAATGGAGAGTTCATGAATAAGGAAGCTGATGAAGCATGGGATTATTTGGAAGAATTGGCTGAGAGTGCACAGTCTTGGGACACATCTAAACCAATAAGTTCCAAGACTGGCCAACAAAAGGAAAAGGGAGGAATGTATGTCTTATCAGAAGAAGATAGCATAAGTGCACGGTTGGCTAGCCTCACAAGAAAGGTCGAAGCCATGGAATTAAGGAAAGGAGAAACAATCAACTCCACTGACGTTGAAACTGTTTGTGGAATTTGTGCTGGAAATCAACATGCTACACCAGATTGTCCCACAATTTCAGCAGTCCAAGGCATCTTACAAGAACAAACAAATGCCATAAACAGTTATCAACAGCACTATGGTGCTCCAAACTCAAACACGTTTAATCCTAATTGGAAGAACCATCCCAACTTCAGTTGGAGGAATGGACCCACTGCAAATGCAAACAACACTCCAAAAGTATCACTAGAAGAGATGTTGGGTGCACTCGTATCGGTCCAGAATGAGTATAACAAGACAAATTCTCTAAAAATAGATGGGTTCATGCAAGAGCAATTGAAATTCAATCAAAATTCAAACCAAGCCATTAATGAAATGAAAACATCTCTGGCTAGAGTTGAAGCTCACCTTAGTGGTAGAGAGAAGGGCACACTTCCTGCTCAACCTCTTCCTAACCCAAGGACCCAGTATGAGATACAAGATGCAAGCTCATCCTCCCACCATACGGAACATGTCCAGGCTATCACCACTTTGAGAAGTGGGAAAGAAATTGACAAATCTAATCCGGTGAAGGCCCCAAAGCCTAAGGATCCGGAAATTTCTAAAGAGGATGATAGCCCAAACAATATTTCACAAGAGAAAGAACCGGAAAGGCAATACAAGCCGGTTGCCCCATTTCCACAAAGGTTGATTTCACCTAAACCTTTAGATAAAAATCTGGAGATTCTGGAAGTTTTCAAGCAGGTGAAGATCAACATCCCGCTGTTGGATGCAATAAAACAAATACCATCTTATGCCAAATTTTTAAAGGAATTGTGTACAATCAAAAGGAAACATAACGTTCACAACAAAGTGCTTTTGGCTGAGAATTTGAGCGCCATCATCAAACAAGAAGTGCCCCAAAAATACAAGGATCCAGGTAGTCCAACCATCTCATGCATCATAGGAGACTACCAGATTAAACAAGCCCTACTCGACTTGGGGGCAAGTGTGAATCTCATTCCATACTCAGTCTACGAACAACTCGGGTTAGGTGAATTGAAACCCTCCAAAACCACACTCTAACTTGCTGATAGATCCATCCGGATACCGAGAGGAATGGTAGAGGATGTTCTAGTCCGAGTTGATAAATTCTACTACCCAGTAGATTTTATTGTCTTGGACACACATCCTGTGATAGGCACCGGTACTCAAATTCCTGTCATACTTGGACGACCGTTTCTAGCTACCTCAAACGCCATTATCAATTGTAGAAATGGACTTGTACAAATGTCCTTTGGAAATATGACCCTTGAGCTTAACATATTTGAGTTATGCAAACAACCACGGGAAGTTGATGATGATGTCCACGAATTAAACATGATCGAATCATTCGTGGAGGATACAGTCCCCTTATCACTATTTTCCAACCCTTTGGAGGCATGTATGGCCCATTCTCATGAGACAAATGATTACACAATACAAGAGATGGATGCCATTTTAGAGATAATGCCAGTACTTGACAATAAAAGATGGAGGGCCCCAATTGAACCTTTGCCTGTAAATGAAAACAAGGCTCTCCCATCTAACATCAAGGCACCTACACTCGACCTAAAACCATTGCCAAGTGAGCTAAAATATGTTTATTTAGGTCGAGATGAGACATATCCAGTGGTGATTTCTTCCCACTTGGATGAGGAACAAGAAAGCAGGCTAATAGCCACTCTATTAGAGCACAAGAGTGACATTGGATGGTCAATTGTGGATCTCAAAGGCATAGACCCACTGATTTGTACTCACCGCATACACCTTGAGGAAAATGCGAAGACATCCCGGCAACCACAAAGACGACTAAATCTAAACATGAAGGATGTGGTTAAGGCTGAGGTGGTGAAACTATTGGATGTAGGTATCATTTACCCAATATCTGATAGCCAATGGGTGAGCCCAACTCAAGTGGTGCCTAAGAAATCCGGAATAACCATCGTAGCCAATGCCAATAATGAACTCGTACCAACTAGAGTCACTACCGGTTGGAGAATGTGCATTGACTACAGGAAGCTAAACACTGTCACGAGGAAAGACCACTTCCCCCTACCGTTTGTTGATCAGATTTTAGAACGGTTGGCGGGTCATTCCCACTTTTACTTCCTTGATGGCTATTCAGGGTACAACCAAATAGAAATTGCCCGTGAAGACCAATAAAAGACTACATTCACATGTCCATTTGGCACTTTCGCCTATCGACGGATGCCGTTTGGACTATGTAATGCCCCTGCCACCTTTCAGCGTTGTATGATGAGCATCTTTTCTGACATGGTGGGGACCATTCTCGAAGTCTTCATGGATGATTTTTCCGTATTCGGTTGTAGCTTTGATGAGTGCCTTGAGCACCTGAAATCTGTGCTAAAAAGATGTGAAGAGAAGAACCTTGTGCTCAATTGGGAAAAGTGTCACTTCATAGCTCAAAAGGGAATTGTACTTGGTCACATCATTTCACAAAATGGAATTGAGGTGGACAAGGCGAAAATTGATCTTATCTCTAACCTTCCACCACCCAAAAGCATACGAGATATACGATCCTTTTTAGGACACGCAGGATTTTACAGAAGGTTCATAAAGGATTTCAGTTCACTCTCTCGCCCTTTATGTAACCTACTTCAAAAGGAAAATTCATTCGAGTGGAATGAAGAATGTCAAAAGGCCTTTACCACCCTGAAAGGTATGTTGACATGTGCCCCAATAATGCAACCACCTGATTGGAGCCTTCCTTTTGAGATTATGTGCGATGCTAGCGACTATGCTATTGGGGCCGTGTTAGGCCAAAGAAAAGATAAAAAGCCATGTGTCATCTACTATGCAAGTAGAACCCTAAACTCAGCCCAGGCAAACTACACCACTACTGAAAAGGAACTTTTAGCTGTAGTTTTTGCCTTAGAGAAGTTTAGATCCTACTTGATTGGATCCAAGATCATTGTATTCACTAACCATGCCGCGCTTAAGTATCTTCTCTCTAAAAAGGATGCTAAACCACGGTTGTTAAGATGGATCCTTCTACTCCAGGAATTCGACATAGAAATACGTGATAAGAAAGGAGTAGAGAATGTAGTAGCTGACCACCTCTCTCGACTTATCCTCACTGATTCCCCTGAAACGACTGCAATCAATGACATGTTCCCTGATGAATAACTCTTTGCTGTTTCCCAATTACCATAGTATGTGGACATTGCTAACTATCTTGCTACAGGTACAATTCCTACATATTGGAAAAAGCAAGATAAGGATAGATTCTTCTCAGAGGTGCGGAAATTCCTATGGGACGACCCATACTTATTCAAGTATTGTCCCGATCAAATCATAAGGAGATGTGTCCCAGATGATGAGCAACAAAGCATCATCTCCTTCTGTCATTCTCAATCATGTGGTGGCCATTTTTCGGCTAAAAAGACCAAAGCGAAAATTCTGTAATGTGGGTTTTATTGGCCCACTATGTTCAAAGACACACATGAGTTTTCCAAAGCATGTGAACCTTGTCAGAAATTAGGGAGAATCTCCCGTAGAAACATGATGCCACTCAATCCCATCTTAATTATCGAAATTTTTTATTGTTGGGGCATCGATTTCATGGGCCCATTCCCATCTTCTTTTGGAAACCTATACATCTTGCTTGTCGTCGACTATGTTTCCAAATGGGTCGAGGCTATCCCTTGCCGGAATAATGACCATAAAACGGTCATTAGATTTTTAAAAGAAAATATTCTTTCCCGGTTTGGAACGCCTCGAGTCATCATAAGTGATGGAGGGTCTCACTTTTGCAATCGCCCTTTTGAAGCCTTAATGAAGAAATATGGCGTAACACACAAAATGAGCACTCCCTATCACCCACAAACTAGTGGACAAGCTGAGATATCCAATAGGGAGATTAAACACATTTTAGAGAAAACGGTGAACCCCGATCGCAAGGATTGGTCGCTTCGGCTTACCGATGCGCTTTGGGCTTACCGTACAGCTTTTAAAACTCCCATTGGAATGTCTCCCTATAGACTTGTCTATGGGAAGGCTTGTCACTTGCCTGTGGAGTTGGAACATAGGGCATATTGGGCTATTAAGATGATGAATTTCAATTCTGACAAGGCAAGCTCGCTACGCAAACTACAATTGAACGAACTTGCAGAAATACGGAATGAAGCTTATGAGAATGCGAGAATTTACAAGGACAAGACGAAGATATTCTATGATAAGAATATTCTTCGCAAGACATTCACGATCAACCAAAAAGTCCTCATGTATAATTCTCGCTTACATCTATTTTCGAGAAAACTGAGATCTCGATGGACCAGTCCCTACATTGTGCAAACTGTCTATCCATATGGGACTGTCGAGCTGTTGAATCCAAGGAATGGCAACATTTTCAAAGCGAATGGGCAGCGATTAAAGCCGTTCTTTGAGAAATTCCCTTCAGAAGGTATGTCCATACCTCTGAATGATCCTGTGTATCAGGACGATTGACCTCCTAGTCTAATGGAGGTATAGAGTAGTTAGGATTAGGATTTTGCTGCTTTTATTTTCGTTTTCATAGGTTTGTCAGAAGGAGGAAGATTTCCACTTTTCACTCTCTCAGGTACTATCATTCCTCACTCCCTTTTATTTTCAAATTGCTCTCATGTTTTGCTCATTGCGCATCTTTTACATTGAGGACAATGCAAGATTTGGTTGGGGGGTGTAGGATCGCTTGGATGAATCCAGCGTTTTGCAACATTTCAAGCAATTATGTGGAAATTTTTCGATTTGTCAAACATTCGAAACTCTTTTGGAAAACACCGGTTCTATGCATTCAAGTTGATATGAGCATAAGAGGAAGAGATATGCAGTGTATGGGGATGGATGTCTGGAATTCCTCATAGCATAATGTGTCACGCCCCAAACCCGGGGACCAGGCTCACTAAATTCCCGATCGCCGACCTTGGTGCCAACAGCCTCCGTAGTACCCCATTCTCGGCTCCTAGCTCTCATGTGCCAGGTTCCGATCCTGGGATCCTACCAGGAGGATTTTCAGGGTAAAATTTTTTTTTGTACAGGAGCATAAACAAAACCATAAACATCATCAAATATCCACTAAAAGTTTGTTGAGTACAATATTGGAAAGGGAAATACAACATAAAGTAGAAGTCCAAAATATCAGGTACATGAACCGCCCTCAATGCTGCTGATAGGCTCTAGTACCTGCAGTGTAAACAAACACGCATGAGCTTCCTACGAAGCCCAGTAGAGTGTGTGTGTGCGCGTGTGATGCATATGACAAGTATGCAGATATCAGAGTAAGCGAAAGCAGTAGAGGGCTAAGTTACCAAATTCATAAATGCTATCAGCCATCCCAAGGCTATGCTATGCAAGGGCCTACATGGCCGAGTGTTACATGCTAGAGATGCAATGCAAACATGTCAATCCTCAACTGATCCACATATCAAAATAGTTATCATCTGGGACATCACCGGGGTCTAATATACTCTAATATTGGTCGCCGCACATCGCGCGCATAACCAAGCGAGTAGAAAAGACCTCACTATCCGCCTCGTCAGTGGTATGCCAATGCCCACCCGGCTCGCGGTTAGCGGACCCATTCCATGAGCTGGTCAGACTCGACCTAGCTTACAGCCCACTTCACCCGGGCGGATAAGGTCACACCCCTTTCCAACCGACCTCGACACAGTGGGAGACGCGGCCTACTGGTATTTGGCACACGGGCGCTCATGTTATCCACTCGGTCTCGACGTTAGAGCATCCTACTGGTACCATAGGGTTTAGGGACTTTCACCCAAGGACATCCATAGCGCCCACGTACTAGAACAAGTTTCCGGTATCCAATACTGCCAACCATGATGTGACTATGGTGGCCACCACCCTGATGCTGCTAGGGTGTGAAAGCGATCGTGACATACATAATGCGAAATGCATGAGTCATACAATCCAAATCATGCACCAACTTACGCATACTGCGCAATCATGTGGGGCGACCCTGTCTCACACGGGTCCCCTAAGTATAACAAGCCAACTAGCATATGCTATGGTTAATCATGATCCATAACAGGCATACAAATGATGCGTATGGGCATATGAATGAGCATGATATTCATTATTCTAAGCATGTTATCAGTGTGACATATCAAGCTAATCATACTAGCATGTTACCAAACATATCATGTAACATTGGCCTTAAAAGGCCCAATATATATCTAAAGAGAGTGGGACCCGGACTGTGGGTCCCATTGGAAATGTAAAGGTCTTCGTGGCATAGCCCACTTGAGACCACATCGGCCCCATACTTGGGCCTGCACATACAAGATAGGCCGCCAAAATATGTGTGCGGCACGGATAAAACATATACATCAAGAAGAAACCATGGTGGACATCAATGACCACTATTCCCTACGGGTGTGGTCCATCTAACATCTGAATTTGCCTCATCTTTGGGGCCGTATCCAAAATAATATAGAAAAATAGATAGGCATCACGAATAAAACCGATATTTGTGTTTTCTCTTTCATCCATGTCCATGTGATCTTATGAACAGATTGGATGGCAAATAAACATCACTGTAGAACCTAGAAAGGTTTCAATGTTGGAAATCATTATCCCCACTACGGCATGGTCCACTTGACATTAGGATATGCTTAAATTTTGGGCCTAGCCACTTATGAATAGGTTGGGTGGCAAATAACATCATTGTAGGACGGAAAAGGTTTCAATGGTGGAGATCATTATCCCCATTGTTGTCCCGTGGCATGGCCCACTTGCCATTTGGATATGCTTAAATTTGGGCTCAGCCACTAAAATGAGCTGGGAAAACATATGGACAGAATAGGTAAGGCCCATACGTTCTAGGTGGGCCCAACGAATGGGGCCCATTGGGAATGACGTTAGGTGGGCCCAACGAGTGGGGCCCGTGGAAGTGACTTTAGGTGGGCCCAACGAGTGGGGCCCATGGGAGTGACTTCAGAGACCACACTGCTGGGCAGCAGGTCCCCTGGACGCTGTCTGTCCAGCAAGCACACATTTTATTTTATTTTATTTTATTTATTTATTTTTATTATTTTTTTTTTGTTATCTCAACAAGTGGGGCCCACAGAAGTTTCTGATCAAGCCGATATTTCTGTCTTTCCTTCTTCCATGCAGGTGTGAACTTATGAACAGGTTGGATCTCAAATAAATATCACGGTGGGCCATAAGAAGGTTTCAACGGTAGGACCACTGTCCCTACTGTTTTCTGTGGTGGGGCCCCCTCGAGATTTGGATCTGACTCATTCTTGGGGTAATGCCCTAAAATGATCTCCCCAACTGGATGGACGGTGTGGATACAGCACATGCAACATGGTGGGACCCACGAGTGGGTCACCAGCCGGCCCAGCCAGCGTCCAAGGACGCTGGTACGCCCAGCGTCAGCAACGCTGACTCTTCTTTCCTATTTTCTTTCTCCTCTTTTTTTTTCTTGTGTTCATATCAAGTGGGGCCCACATGGGTCTGATCCACTCCGTTCATCAGGTTCCCCATCTCATGGGGGACCCAACAAGCCCAATATTGGGTATGAAAATCAATTTAGAAACGCTAAGGTGGGCCAAGAGATTTCTGACAGTAGGAATCATTGTTCCCACTGTTTCATGCGGTGCGGTCCACTTAAGATTTGGATCGGGTTCGTCCTTGGGCCCTGGCCCTAAAATGATATGGGAAAATAAGTGGACGGCGTGGATGGAACATAAACATCAAGGTGGGTCCCACGAGTGGGGACCCCAGCCAACGTCCAAGGTGACGCTGGACGTTCCAGCGTCAAACGTCCAGACGCTGGACGTCCAGAGTCCCTTTTTTTTTTTGGTTTCTCTCTTCTTCTTCTTTTTTTATATTGTGGTTATTTCAAGTGGGGCCCACTTATGGACAATCCACCCCCTCCATCATGTTCCCCAACTCATTGGGGTTCTAACAAGCCCAATATTGGGAAGGTAATATGGTCCACAAACATCACGGTGGGCCCAAGAAGCCTTGGCAGTCGTTTCCACTGTTTTCTATGGTGTGGTCCACCTGAGATCTGGATCTTCTTCATTTTTGGCGCCCAGCCATAAAATGGGGTGGAGAAACAGCTGGACGGCGTGGATCTAATACATACATCAAGGTGGGTCCCACGTGTGGGGACCTGTCCACGCCGAAAAGGGGCTGTAGCCCACGAGCTGCTGGGCAGCAGCGTCCCCTGGACGCTGACTGTCCAGCGCCCCCTATTCCTTCTCTTCTTCTTTTTTTATTTATTTATTTATTTATTTATTTATTATTATTATAATAAGGTGGGTCCCATTCATGGGTGATCCAGTCCATCCATCTTGTTGCCCATCAAAAGGTGGGCCCGAGGAAAAATAAAATGAAAGAATTTAAGAAAATGGGAGGGGGTTTATGCCCCTTGCACTCACCTCAAAGGATGGACGGTTGGATTGAATCGGGTTGACGATTGGATGATCCGGATGGTCCGGATGATGGTTGAGGCCCTCCAAGCAAGGATCTACACCCTCAATCTCCCTAATCTTTTTCTATTTTTCTCAAATCTTCCTCTTCTCTCAAATCTCTCTCTTTCTCTCTCCTTTCTCAAATCTCTCTCTCTTTCTCTCTCCTCTCTCTCTTGTGCAAGGAGCTCTCCTCTCCCCCTACGTATGCACTTGTATGGGGGGAGAGAGAGAAAAGGAATTATGGGTAATGATGGCTAGTATGGGAGAGAGGTATGGGGGTATGGGCCTTGGTTGACTTTGGAGGAGAGAGAGGGATGGGGGTATGATGTGTGTAGAGTAGGGGTATGGGATAGGTATAGGTGAGAATGATGGTGATGGATTTGATTGATGTGACATATCTTAGAATTTGTGCAAGTGGGGCCCACGACACGCGCACGTTGCGCGGCCCACCTCGAATTACGCAATCGATCATAACTTTCACACCGGGTATCGCAATGGGGCGTGCCGCGCGGCGTTGGAATCGCAGCGCCTACGCGGTCGCCGAGGTATAGGTCTTGGGTCGATGCGGTACTAAAATAGGGTCGCGGTCAAGGCTCGCTAATCTGATCTGTCCGGGACGTACCGGCACCGGAAATTAAGCGTACGGAGGGCAAACAAGGGTATGGGTCTTACAACTCTCCCCTCCTAACAAAAATTTCGTCCTCGAAATTTGCAATACAAACCTAAACTAGCCGAAGATCATAAAAAAAATCGCATCACTATATATGCATATCGAATCGAAAAGCAATTATACAAATACAATCAATCATCAAAAAGATGAGGATAAGACTCGCGAATCTCTGCCTCTCGCCCCCACGACGCCTCATCTGCGCTATGATGACTCCACTGGACCTTCACTAAAGGAATGACCTTGGTCCGGAGGACCTGCTCCTTCCGGTCAAGGATACGAACCGGCTGCTCAATGTAAGAAGCATCCTCACGAACCTCCAACGGCTGCCAATCTATCACAGGAACCACGTCTGACTCACACTTCCGCAACATGGAAACATGAAAAACATTGTGGACGCCAGACAACTGAAGTGGCAAGGCAAGCTGATAGGCCACGGCGCCAACGCGCCCAATGATCTCGAAGGGTCCAATGATCTCGGGGCAAGCTTCCCCTTAGCTCCAAAACGAACCACGCCCTTCATGGGCGAGACCCTGAGATACACACGATCCCCAATGGAAAACTCTAGGGGACGACGTCGACGATCTGCAAAACTCTTCTGTCGACTCTGAGCTGTGCGCATCCTCTGCCTGATGATATCGATAGCCTCTGATGTCCTCTGCACAAGCTCGGGACCTAGGAGACGATGCTCTCCAACCTCGGCCCAACAACTAGGAGACCTACAAGGTCTACCATACAACGCCTCAAAAGGAGCCATACCGATAGTCGTCTGGTAGCTGTTATTATATGCAAACTCAGCCAAACACAGGTGTTTATCCCAACTACCTGAGAAATCCAACACGCAAGCTCGAAGCATGTCCTCAAGGATCTGGTTGACCCTCTCGGTCTGACCATCAGTCTGAGGATGATATGCGGTGTTGAACTTCAAGGCAGGCCCCATTGCCTTCTAAAAACTCCTCCAGAACCGCGACGTAAATCTCGGATCTCGATCAGAAACGATCGAGACTGGGACTCCGTGCAGCCTCACAATCTCCTCGATAAACAATTCTGCAAGTCAGTCCAATGACCAGGTCGCACGTATCGCAAGAAAATGTGCCGACTTCGTCAAACGATCAACGACAACCCAGATGGCATCGTGACCGCGATCAGTCCTCGGCAAGCCCATAATGAAGTCTGTGGTCACGTGCTCCCATTTCCACAACGGGACACTCAACGGCTGTAGGGGATCTGGAGGTTTGCGATGATCGGCCTTGACACGCTGGCAAGTGTCACACTCAGCCACAAAACTGGCAATCTGACGCTTCATACCGGCCCAAAAATACTGCCTCCTCATATCACGATACATCTTGGTAGAGCCTGGGTGGATCATGAACCTCGATCGGTGTGCCTCATCCATAAGATCGTTGCGCAACTGAGGAATATCTGGAACACACAACCGACCCCTGAAACGAAGTCCACCATCTGACCCAATCTGCCAATCAGTCTGACCCTCTGATGCAGCCTCTTCCCAATAATCCTTCAACGTCTGATCTGTCTGCTGAGCCTCGATCACCCTAGAAACAAGAGAGGGTTGAATCGACAAGCTCGATAACTGCGCGATAGAAGACTGCAGGCTCAGCTCAAAATCATACTCGGCAACCTCCTCGAGCATCCTCCACTCCTGGACCATCATATACGCCACCAGGCCTTGTGGCTGACGGCTAAGGGCATCAGCCACCACGTTAGCCTTGCCAGGGTGGTACTGAAGATCAAAATCATAATCCTTCAGGAGCTCCATCCAACGTCTCTGCCTCATGTTCAACTCGGACTGCGAGAAGAGGTACTTCAGGCTCTTGTGGTCAGAAAAGAGCTCGAACCTGACCCCATAAAGATAGTGCCTCTACACCTTCAGTGCGAAGACTACTGCTGCTAGCTCCAGATCATGCGTGGGGTAGTTCTGCTCATGGACCTTGAGCTGGCGAGACGCATACGCTACTACTTTGCCATGCTGCATCAGGACAGCACCTAAGCCAATACGTGAGGCATCTGTAAAAACCACGAATCCTTCACTCCCGGAGGGAAGAGTGAGGACTGGTGTAGAAGTAAGACGGTCCTTCAGTTCTGCAAATGCTCGCTCACAGGCATCACTCCAAACGAACTCAGCGCCCTTTCGGGTCAACCTGGTCAGCGGGGCTGCAATACGAGAGAAGCCCTCTATGAAACGGCGATAATAACCTGCTAACCCCAGGAAACTCCGGATTTCGGACGCGTTCGTAGGCTGCCTCCACTGACGCACGGCATCAATATTCACCAGATCTACTGCTACTCCTTGCCTCGTCACCACGTGACCGAGGAACTTCACCCCCTCCTGCCAAAACTCACACTTCTCCAACTTCGCATAAAGCTGGTGTGTGCGGAGGGTCTGCAAGGTGATCTCCAGATGCCAGGCATGCTCCTCCCGAGTCCTCGAATAGATCAGAATGTCATCGATAAACACCACAACGAACTGATCAAGGTAAGGACGAAAGACCTTGTTCATCAATTGCATGAACACAGCGGGCGCATTGGTCAGTCCGAAAGACATGACCTGGAACTCAAAATGACCGTAACGCGTCCTGAATGCCGTCTTCGGGATATCCTCCTCCCGGACACGGACTTGATGATAACCGGATCGTAGGTCAATCTTCGAAAAGAACTGGGCCTCCCGCAACTGGTCAAATAAATCGTCGATCCTCGAAAGCGGGTACCTATTCTTAATCGTGACCTTGTTGAGCTCGCGGTAATCCACGCAGAGCCTCAACGAGCCATCCTTCTTCTTCATAAAGAGTACCGGCGCTCCCCACGGTGAACTGCTCGGACGAATGAAGCCTAGTTCACGCAACTCGTCCAACTGCTTCCACAGCTCCTGCAACTCCAAAGGTGCCATACGGTACGGGGCCTTTGAGATAGGCGCAGTACCGGGCACGAGGTCAATCTGAAACTCAGTATGCCGACGAGGCGGCAACCCCGGAATCTCCTGAAACACATCCGGAAAATCGCAAACTACCGGCAGCTGGTCGATACACACGGCAACCGGTTCCTCTATGGCACACGACATCAAAGATGACAACTGCTCACCTCTAGGCTCGGCAACGAATTGAAACTGCGGCATGCCGGGTATAAGGAAAGTGACTGTTCTTGCGAAGCAGTCCAATACAGCGTGATACTCGGCCAGCCAATCCATGCCCAGGATAACATCAAACTCGGTCATCGGTAAAACAAACAAATCGGCGGGCAAAAAGGTCTCTCCTACCAAGACGGGGCAAGACGAACAGATCAAACTCAATACTGCGGTCTTCCCTAAGGGTGTCGACACTGACAAACCCTGGCGCACGGAATCTAACGGTAAGCCAGTCGATCGGCAGAAATCATCGGATACGAAAGAATGCGATGCACCAGAATCAAACAAAACATGAGCTATACATGCAGAGACAATGAGTGTACCATCAACGACTCCTCCAGGTGCTTGAGGATCCTGCTGAGCTGCGTAGACCCTGCCCTGAGTCTGCTGGGGATGTGTCTGTCCCCTCTGCGGTCGCCGCTGATGCTGCTGCGGTCTATGCTGCTGTCTCTGCTGCTGTGGCTGCTGCTGTCGCTGCTACTGCTGTGGGTGGGGACACTCATGCCTACGATGCCCTGTCCCCCCACATCCGAAACAAACGCCCGCAAACTGTCTCTGGGACGGTGCCGGAGGTGCTGCTGGTGCTACTGGTGCTACTGGCGGTCGAACAGATGGACGAACCGGGTGCCTCTGCCATGCCCGAGTCTGCTGCTGCCGGAAGCTGCTAGAAGGAGCCTTCCTCTTCCCCTTCCGGTCGCCGCTCTGGTCACAGATCCGCTGTGCATCAGCCCACTCGGCCTCATATATCTGGGCCCGCTCTACCACCTCCTCGAATGTAGGAAGCTTGTGTCCCGTGACACGGCCACGAAGGCCAAGGCGCAGTCCGGTCTCAAATCGACGGGCCTTCCGCACCTCGTCATCCACGAGATACGTCGCAAATCTGGATAGCTCAACGAATCGAGCCTCATACTGCGACACTGACATATCTCCCTGGACCAGTGTCTCGAACTCTAGAGCACGCTGCTGGCGGACATGCTCAGGGAAGAACTTTTCGGTCAAATCGGTCTACAAAGTCCTCCCATGTCCACTCGAAATCGGGTCCGGCTGCTCGGGTAACCGACGCCCACCAGTGCTCGGCCTCTCCCTGAAAAAGGAAAACGGCAAGAGGAACTCGCTCCTCGGTCGAGCATCGCATCGTGGTAAAGATCTTCGTTACCTCCGATTTCCATCGCTCCGCTGCCACCGGGTCTGGTCCGCCCAAAAACCGTGGGGGATCCATCCGCCTGAAGTCCATCAACAAGGAACGAGCACGATCCTGCTCCGATGGGGCAACTGCGTCAGATGACCTCCTCTCCTGGCGCTCTACCATGGAAGTCATAACCCGCATCATCTCCTGAAACTGACCAGCAGTCATAGCTGGAGCTGAAGCTGGGACTGGGGCGGTCTGGGATGAACCCGCACCGGTCGACGGCCTACCGGTGGCTCTCTTGGGCGCCATATCCTACAGAAAAGGACAGGTACCTCTCGGCATTGATACTCTCGAATGCACACACGTTAGGGAATCATATTCGGAAGTTTCTAAGCTTAACATAGGGAATCCTATTATAACTATGTTGTAACAGGATCCTAGTGTGGGTCACTAAGTGCATGAGATCGGGATCCTAATCATCCTAAGTTTGCAACAATCATTCAGTTAAGGGTAGTTAATCTAAGGCCATTAGTAGATATGTGATGTCATCCGCAGGTATTCCCAAGTTATGCTCTGATACCAACTTCTGTCACGCCCCAAACCCGGGGACCAGGCTCACTGAATTCCCGATCGCCGACCTTGGTGCCAACAGCCTCCGTAGTACCCCATTCTCGGCTCCTAGCTCTCATGTGCCAGGTTCCGATCCTGGGATCCTACCAGGAGGATTTTCAGGGTAAAATTTTTTTTGTACAGGAGCATAAACAAAACCATAAACATCATCAAATATCCACTAAAAGTTTGTTGAGTACAATATTGGAAAGAGAAATACAACATAAAGTAGAAGTCCAAAATATCAGGTACATGAACCGCCCTCAATGCTGCTGATAGGCTCTAGTACCTGCAGTGTAAACAAACACGCATGAGCTTCCTACGAAGCCCAGTACAGTGCGTGTGTGCGCGTGTGATGCATATGACAAGTATGCAGATATCAGAGTAAGCGAAAGCAGTAGAGGGCTAAGTTACCAAATTCATGAATGCTATCAGCCATCCCAAGGCTATGCTATGCAAGGGCCTACATGGCCGAGTGTTACATGCTAGAGATGCAATGCAAACATGTCAATCCTCAACTGATCCACATATCAAAATAGTTATCATCTGGGACATCACCGGGGTCTAATATACTCTAATATTGGCCGCCGCACATCACGCGCGCAACCAAGCGAGTAGAAAAGACCTCACTATCCGCCTCGTCAGTGGTATGCCAATGCCCACCCGGCTCGCCGATAGCGGACCCATTCCATGAGCTGGTCAGACTCGACCTAGCTTACAGCCCACTTCACCCGGGCGGATAAGGTCACACCCCTTTCCAACCGACCTCGACACAGTGGGAGACGCGGCCTACTGGTATTTGGCACACGGGCGCTCATGTTATCCACTCGGTCTCGACGTTGGAGCATCCTACTGGTACCACAGGGTTTAGGGACTTTCACCCAAGGACATCCATAGCGCCCACGTACTATAACAAGTTTCCGGTGTCCAATACTGCCAACCATGATGTGACTATGGTGGCCACCACCCTGATGCTGCTAGGGTGTGAAAGCGATCGTGACATACATAATGCGAAATGCATGAGTCATACAATCCAAATCATGCACCAACTTACGCATACTGCGCAATCATGTGGGGCGACCCTGTCTCACACGGGTCCCCTAAGTATAACAAGCCAACTAGCATATGCTATGGTTAATCATGATCCATAACAGGCATACAAATGATGCGTATGGGCATATGAATGAGCATGGTATTCATTATACTAAGCATGTTATCAGTGTGACATATCAAGCTAATCATACTAGCATGTTACCAAACATATCATGTAACATTGGCCTTAAAAGGCCCAATATATATCTAAAGAGAGTGGGACCCGGACTGTGGGTCCCATTGGAAATGTAAAGGTCTTCGTGGCATAGCCCACTTGAGACCACATCGGCCCCATACTTGGGCCTGCACATACAAGATAGGCCGCCAAAATATGTGTGCGGCACGGATAAAACATATACATCAAGAAGAAACCATGGTGGACATCAATGACCACTATTCCCTACGGGTGTGGTCCATCTAACATCTGAATTTGCCTCATCTTTGGGGCCGTATCCAAAATAATATAGAAAAATAGATAGGCATCACGAATAAAACCGATATTTGTGTTTTCTCTTTCGTCCATGTCCATGTGATCTTATGAACAGATTGGATGGCAAATAAACATCACTGTAGAACCTAGAAAGGTTTCAATGTTGGAAATCATTATCCCCACTACGGCATGGTCCACTTGACATTAGGATATGCTTAAATTTTGGGCCTAGCCACTTATGAATAGGTTGGGTGGCAAATAACATCATTGTAGGACGGAAAAGGTTTCAATGGTGGAGATCATTATCCCCATTGTTGTCCCGTGGCATGGCCCACTTGCCATTTGGATATGCTTAAATTTGGGCTCAGCCACTAAAATGAGCTGGGAAAACATATGGACAGAATAGGTAAGGCCCATACTTTCTAGGTGGGCCCAACGAATGGGGCCCATTGGGAATGACGTTAGGTGGGCCCAACGAGTGGGGCCCGTGGAAGTGACTTTAGGTGGGCCCAACGAGTGGGGCCCATGGGAGTGACTTCAGAGACCACACTGCTGGGCAACAGCGTCCCCTGGACGCTGTCTGTCCAGCAAGCACACATTTTATTTTATTTTATTTTTATTTTATTTTATTTTTATTTTTTTGTTATCTCAACAAGTGGGGCCCACAGAAGTTTCCGATCAAGCCGATATTTCTGTCTTTCCTTCTTCCATGCAGGTGTGAACTTATGAACAGGTTGGATCTCAAATAAATATCACGGTGGGCCATAAGAGGGTTTCAACGGTAGGACCACTGTCCCTACTGTTTTCTGTGGTGGGGCCCCCTCGAGATTTGGATCTGACTCATTCTTGGGGTAATGCCCTAAAATGATCTCCCCAACTGGATGGACGGTGTGGATACAGCACATGCAACATGGTGGGACCCACGAGTGGGCCACCAGCCGGCCCAGCCAGCGTCCAAGGACGCTGGTATGCCCAGCGTCAGCAACGCTGACTCTTCTTTCCTATTTTCTTTCTCCTCTTTTTTTTTCTTGTGTTCATATCAAGTGGGGCCCACATGGGTCTGATCCACTCCGTTCATCAGGTTCCCCATCTCATGGGGGACCCAACAAGCCCAATATTGGGTATGAAAATCAATTTAGAAACGCTAAGGTGGGCCAAGAGATTTCTGACAGTAGGAATCATTGTTCCCACTGTTTCATGCGGTGCGGTCCACTTAAGATTTGGATCGGGTTCGTCCTTGGGCCCTGGCCCTAAAATGATATGGGAAAATAAGTGGACGGCGTGGATGGAACATAAACATCAAGGTGGGTCCCACGAGTGGGGACCCCAGCCAACGTCCAAGGTGACGCTGGACGTTCCAGCGTCAAACGTCCAGACGCTGGACGTCCAGAGTCCCTTTTTTTTTTGGTTTCTCTCTTCTTCTTTTTTTTTATATTGTGGTTATTTCAAGTGGGGCCCACTTATGGACAATCCACCCCCTCCATCATGTTCCCCAACTCATTGGGGTTCTAACAAGCCCAATATTGGGAAGGTAATATGGTCCACAAACATCACGGTGGGCCCAAGAAGCCTTGGCAGTCGTTTCCACTGTTTTCTATGGTGTGGTCCACCTGAGATCTGGATCTTCTTCATTTTTGGCGCCCAGCCATAAAATGGGGTGGAGAAACAGCTGGACGGCGTGGATCTAATACATACATCAAGGTGGGTCCCACGTGTGGGGACCTGTCCACGCCGAAAAGGGGCTGTAGCCCACGAGCTGCTGGGCAGCAGCGTCCCCTGGACGCTGACTGTCCAGCGCCCCCTATTCCTTCTCTTCTTCTTTATTTATTTATTTATTTATTTATTTATTATTATTATAATAAGGTGGGTCCCATTCATGGGTGATCCAGTCCATCCATCTTGTTGCCCATCAAAAGGTGGGCCCGAGGAAAAATAAAATGAAAGAATTTAAGAAAATGGGAGGGGGTTTATGCCCCTTGCACTCACCTCAAAGGATGGACGGTTGGATTGAATCGGGTTGACGATTGGATGATCCGGATGGTCCGGATGATGGTTGAGGCCCTCCAAGCAAGGATCTACACCCTCAATCTCCCTAATCTTTCTCTATTTTTCTCAAATCTTCCTCTTCTCTCAAATCTCTCTCTTTCTCTCTCCTTTCTCAAATCTCTTTCTCTCTTTCTCTCTCCTCTCTCTCTTGTGCAAGGAGCTCTCCTCTCCCCCTACGTATGCACTTGTATGGGGGAGAGAGAGAAAAGGAATTATGGGTAATGATGGCTAGTATGGGAGAGAGGTATGGGGGTATGGGCCTTGGTTGACTTTGGAGGAGAGAGAGGGATGGGGGTATGATGTGTGTAGAGTAGGGGTATGGGATAGGTATAGGTGAGAATGATGGTGATGGATTTGATTGATGTGACATATCTTGGAATTTGTGCAAGTGGGGCCCACGACACACGCACGTTGCGCGGCCCACCTCGAATTATGCAATCGATCATAACTTTCACACCGGGTATCGCAATGGGGCGTGCCGCGCGGCGTTGGAATCGCAGCGCCTACGCGGTCGCTGAGGTATAGGTCTTGGGTCGATGCGGTACTAAAATAGGGTCGCGGTCAAGGCTCGCTAATCTGATCCGTCCGGGACGTACCGGCACCGGAAATTAAGCGTACGGAGGGCAAACAAGGGTATGGGTCTTACATAATGGTTTTTATTTGTGAACTCCCCTATTTTTGTGATTAATAGAAAACCTGAATACTTTTACACCTAGTTCACATTGCACGATTTTCATGAGTTGAAGGGATTATATGATTTATGGATTAGCTAGACTTGGAATTAAGGTATTGAGAAATCTGGCCGGGGTACTTTGTCCATCCTTGTCCATGGGAAAATAATGAAAGATATGGATTTTTAAAAATCCTATCTAATTTAAAAAGAAAAAAAAAGGAAAAGGAAGGATGAAATTGGGAATGTGGAAAAACGGTGGAAAATTCCGATTAGGGCTACCTACTACCAACCGGGGGATGGTCTACCCGTAACCAAAGCCGAAAATGGGACGTAGTGTGAAAGTCGTCGGAAGGACGGTAAGGCAAATTCCTGTCATTGGCTTGATGTGGCTCTATGTACCTTGAGTTCTATAATCTACTTGATCTATGAAAAAGATAATCCTAGAAACTCGTGAGATGAATTTTCACTACCCACACTAGGTTGAATTTGTTCAAGTCCTTCTATTTATCAACCAATCAGCGGGAATTTCATATGAAAGCTTATGATGTTTTGAGGGTTTATGGTTTCAACCTCTGTTGCCTAATGTTTCTGAATCTTATGCTTATGAACCTTGGAATGAATAGAAGGATGGTTTCTGAAAGAGAGTTGAGTTTTGAAGAATGGGATTAGTTTCACGCATGTTTTGCTCGGGACTAGCAAAATGCTGGTTGGGGGGTGTGTTGAGCTCATAATTGTGCATATTCTAACCCCAATTCATCACTCATTATGCATGATATACATGTTTAAAGGACCAACTTAATATATGATGTGTGATTGTAGGAACAAGATGGAGAGTTCACCATTTGAAAGCTAAATGAGGCTCCTAACAAGTATTGAAGACCATAGGATGAAGCATGAGGAAGGATCAAAGAAAGTCAAGTAAGGAGAGAAGAGAAAGAAAGAATGAATGAAGAAAGAGAAGCCAGACCGGTCGGCTGACCGGTCGGCCAAGGAAGCTGACCGGTCAAGACCGGTCAGCCACACACATGCATGCTAAACAGATGGACTGCCACGCCGACCGGTCAAGACCGGTCGGCCATAGATGTTGGGTTGAACAGGAAGGAGGCCCGACCGGTCATGACCGGTCGGGCATAGCTGCTGGAACAAGCTCAATACAGTCCGACCGATCATGACCGGTCGACTGTGCTCTCTGGACCATTGCAAGTAAAGACCGACCGGTCCAGACCGGTCGGCCATGCGTACTGACTTAGAAGTTTCTAAGTTAAGTTCGATTTTCTCTGCGCTGCGTAAGTGTTACGCACTTTCTCGATTCTTCCGAAGTTGGGGAGCCTCCAGACTATAAAAAGACACCTAGGGATTGTTCCTGGGGTATCCTAGAAGGGTTCAAGCGAGGTTGGAGACTGTGGAAGTGGAGATTGGAGTTTCACAACTCCTTTTGGTTTGCTTTGCTATTTTCATGCTTTTTGTAGTTGTTTCATGTTTCCTTGGATCATGAGCAGCTAAACCTCTTAGCTAGGGCTAAGAGGTGAAGCTTATAGTGAATCTAAGATGTTTTAATTCGTAGTTAAGTGGTTTTCAGTTTGGAATTCAGGATTATGAACTAAGGTTTGAAGTTTATACAAGTTTTTAAGTAATTTTTCTTAGTCTTGTGATGACTCATGGATGTTTGGATGAATTACTTATCTTCTTAATTTGTTTGTAACGGTCTAGACCTGTATGATCCGAGGAATCGGAGTGCGCTCTAGCACTAAGCTCTTCATAAAGGGACTTCATGCCAAAGTTTTATTTTAGTTGATTTTCTGGAATATGTAAGGACTGTGCTTGTGATTTGAATCTAGTTCAAATCCTAATCTAGCCTTGTCTTGTGAGAGGACTTGGGGATGGTTATGATTGAGGACTGGACCTATAGGAAAGGGGAATGACCTATGCAATTAAGCATGCTCAGTTCAGCCTACATTGAGTGAATCTTATGCATAGAACTTACATATTACAGACTGTTTGGTTTAACAGCTCTATCATCCGACTAGACAGACAGGAATGTCGATTCTAGTTGAGAGAATAAGAAACCACAGCGGATTGAACATCAAGGATTGCTACAAGTGGATCCTTGAACCCCTAGTGCCCTCTTATAATTAATTACTTTCGATTTAATTCAGCTTTTGTTACTCACATCAACTTCATACAACAATCTGATTAGTAGACTTCAATAGACACTTGTGGATGAATTTGTGAGATCCTACATAGTCCATGTGGATCGACCTCGGTCTTACCGAGTTTATTACTACTTCGCAACTCTACACTTGGGGAAGCGAACAACAATGATTCTCACCGTTAAAACATACCCAGGTCCACCATGATGTTTATTTGTCATCCAAACTGTTCATAAGGTCACACGAACCTGGATGAAGGGTAAAAATAAATATCAGACTGATCCAAAACTTCTAGCACCTCCAAAAATGTTTCAATGGTATGCGTTAAATCTCCCACTGCTTTCTGCAGTGTGGTCCACTGAATCCTTGGATATGTCTCATATTTTGGGTCAAGACTTAGAATGATCCTAAAACATGGAAGGACGGTTTGGATATAACAAGTACCTCATGGTGGGACCCACGGAACTTAATGACGTCACTGCAGCAGCAACGTAGCTGGTGGGTGCACCAGCCAATCCGCTTCCAGGTGTTACCCGGGAACAGCTTAGTGGGTGTTACGGTATGGCCCACATGGATGATATTTTGTATATCCACTCCGTCCATCCTTTTCTACAGCCCATTTTAGGAAGTGGTTTCAAAAATTATACAGATCTAAATTTCAAGTGGATCATACCACTAGAAACAGTGTGATTAAGTGTCATACCATTAAAAATTCCAAAGAGCCCTTCTTAAGGTTTTGGTAATGTTTATTTTCAATCGAAGCTCTTGACAATGTCAATAATGTCTTGATGAAGGGAAAATATAAATATCAGATGGATCCAAAACTTTTGTGGCCCACAAAACGTTTTTAATGGTTATTAATCACTGTTTCTAGTGGTATGGTCCACCTGAGATTTGGATCTTCTTAAGGTTTTGGATCATATCCTAAAATGACATGAGTATTTGATCCGGCATATTTTTTGTCGCATATGTTTTTTAACATAAAAGCTTGAAGTGTACATTTTTTGTTCCCATATGGCCATTGATTCCAATGCTAGTGCAAATATTTTTTCATTTTTGTATGCTACTAGGGATCAAAATGTCATTTGGATCCGGAAAAGGAGGAGCAAGGGATATTGGGTGGAAACATGGACGACCATTGGAGGGGAATAAATATGGAGCCATATGCAACTACTGTGGCCAAGTTATACGGAGTGGGGGGGTGACTAGGCTGAAGGAGCATTTGGCAGGGGGGTTCAAAAACGTGAAAGACTGCCCAAGTGTAACAAAGCCAGTGAGAGAGGAGATGAGAAGAGTTTTGGCTGAGGCGAAGTCACACAAGCTGCAACAGAAGGATTGGGAGAAGGATTTTAGGAAACAGTTGCGGGGTCCTGGACAGGGCCTACATACTGTTGAGGAGCAAGAGGACGACGACGACGACGACGACGAGGGGATTGCATATCTCGATGACTGTGTTACGACACGGGAGAAGAGGGAGTTTAGAGAGGCGATCTATGAGTCTCGAGCATCGGGGTGGGAGGGGGAGCAGAGGAGAAGGCTTAACGAGACTAAGCCGTCATTTGGGGGCTCCCGTTATGAGGCCGGTGGGAGCAGCAGAAGGTTTGGGGGAGGCAGTATGGGTAGCGGTGGTTCTGGCAGGCATGGACTACAGCGCACACAGAGCGCCCGCGTTACAGATGCACCCATTGCGGGTGTTAATCAGAAGAGGTTAAAAAATTTATGGAACAAGGAGATCAGAGAAAAAGTGGGTAGCGCCATATCTAGATGGTTCATTTCGAGCCACATACCAGCCAAGGCAGCTGTCAGTCCTCACTTCACAAATATGATTGAGGAGGTGCAGCGACATGGGCCTGGTGTGAAGCCTCCGACGCTAAAAGAGATTCTTGGTGTCTACCTTGATCAGGAATATGAGGAGATGCGTGCTTGGGTATGTGCACTCACTCCGAACTGGAGGCAGTATGGGGTGACGATCATGTGCGATGGGTGGACAGGACCCACAAAAATGTCCATTATCAATTTTATGGTGTACAGTAAAGGGCAATCCGTTTTCCTCAAATCTATTGATGCATCTGCCAAAATAAAAGATCATGATTACATATATAATCTCTTGAAACAAGTCATCATAACTGTTGGACCTGAAAATGTCATCCAAGTTGTGACAGACAACGGTAGTGCATTCGTTAAGGCAGGAAAGAAATTAATGACAAGGTACCATCTCTATTGGACCCCTTGCACGGCACACTGCATTGATTTGATGCTCGAGAAGATAGGCCAAAGGGACTCGATCAGGAAAACCATCGAGGATGAGAGGAGAGTGACGAACTTCATATATAATCACTCTTGGTTGTTGGCTGCAATGCGCGAGTGTTGTAGAGGGGACATCGTTAGACCAGGTGCAACACGGTTCGCCACGAACTTTATTGCACTCGACAGCTTGTATAGGCACCGTGTGGGTCTTAGGAATTTGTTTAGATCTAAGAAGTACTTGGAGTGGAATCAGAGGAAGACCGATGGTGCAAAGAATACATCGAAAATAGTGCTTTCTGATTTCTTCTGGGATAGAGTTCATGATGTTGTTTCCCTTCTAAAATCGATCTACAGTGTCCTACGCGTTGTAAATAGTGAGATGTGTCCTTCAACGGGGTCAATGTACGAGCTTATGAGAATTATGAAAGAAGGGATATGGACTGCTCTCCCCAATGCACATAAGTGGGTGATCGATATCATCGATAAACGATGGACCAGGACCCTTGATCATGAACTCCACAAGGCTGGTAAGTTTGTTACGTTCACCTGTATTTTTTACAACTTGCACTTGCACTTTAAGCATCACTTATGTTTAGAAGTTAATGCAACTGAGTAAATAATATTTGAGTTTCAGCATATGCTACAATCCGAAGATTGCACACCCAAGTGCAGGTAGCGAAGTAGTAAAATACTCGGTAAGACCCAGGTCGATCCACAGGGATTGGGGTTAAGAACACTTAGAGGAATTAGTTTAGGTTAGTGAGATGAAATCTGGTTTAGCCACGAGAGTGGAGCAAGTTGTGTGTGGTGAAAGACAAAATAGAAAAGGGGCTAAGGCATCAGGGATCCACCTTTGATTCATTCACAAGATTTGATTTATTGGTCCAACTATAACTCAACTGGAATTGAATAAAGATTCATTCCAATCGGAAGATGAAACAGTTAAACCATTTGCATATTTCATAAAAGATGGTGATCTGAACCGATTGATTTGACCATGACGCACTCGTTAGTTGATCGCAGAGAATTCCAAGCATCCACTGTGCCCGGAGTCGACAATGGATCAAGGAATTGTACAGATCAACAACTTTGCCAACAAGTCAACCGATAAGATCACAATTCATACGATCAAATGCATACTTACAAGATAGGAGGCTTTGATTGACCGATCCAACCGTTAAGATCTCGTCTATCGATCGCAGGGAATCCAAAGCATCCAATGTGCCCGGAGTCTACAATGGATCAAGGGATTTTACAGATCGATGACTTTACCTGCACTAGCTCGATGACCGTAGGGAATCCAAAGCATCCAATGTGCCCGGAGTCGACGATGGATCAAGGGACTTTATCGATCATGAACTAGCTAATTGGTGTGCAAGGGATCCCAAGCATCCAACGTGCCCGGAGTCGACGATGGATCAAGGGGCTTGCACAACAATAGCGTCCGCCGAGGTGGATAACCAAACCGATCAACCAAAGAGAACTCCAACATTTACACACCAATGTTGAACCAAAAGAACCATATCTTGCAAATTTCTTCAAAGGCTTCACCCCTAGCCTTAGCTAGAGGTTTAGCCAACCATACTACAATGGAAGACTAAAACTCTCTACAAAAGAGAAAATTCTACACTACTCTACTTCTACAAAGAAAAAGAAGAAAAGAAAAGAAGACTTGGATTGTGGGATTTGAGGGATTGAGGGATTGAGGGATGATTCAAATGAGGAGGAGAGGCCTCCTTTTATAGCCTTATGAGGAGCTTCCAAGCCTCCTCCCAATCCTAGGTGGCACACCAAAAGTTTCTTTAGGTTTGGGAATGGAGTTAGGCTTGGAGTGCCCAAAGCAAACTTTGCTTTTAGGTTCGGGCTTGGAGTTAGGCTTGGATGGACATGTGGCAAGAAAAGTACTCCAATCCTAGGTGTCACTCCAAGCCTAAAGCAAACTTTTCTTTTAGGTTTGGGCTTGGAGTGAGGCTTGGATGATGAGGTGGCATTCCATGCCTTACACATGTGTGGGGAGAGAGAGAGAGAGAGAGAGAGAGAGAGAGAGAGAGAGCTCCTCTCTTGTTGCACGTTAGCTGGAGATGGGGCCCACTTTTGCTAGAGACATGTTCACAAGATGGAGTGGTCCACCTGATGCACATGTGAGAAGTGAGCTCTGGAGCTTCATCAGATGGACGTGTGCTGAAGATGAAGGTGGGCCTGCATGATCATGGATGCTGTGGCGATGAGGTGGGCCACAAACTTTGATGGATAGCCCTGATTGATTTGAGTGTGGTCCATCTGATGCGGATGGAGTGAAGGCAGCTGCAGTGGACGGTGATGAAGCTGGCCTTTGCTGGCCGTTGATGTGCTGGAAATTGAAGATGTGGGCCACCTTGCTACTGTTGGAGATGTTGTGGGCTGGGCGGCTGTTGGGAAGACGTTGGAGGATGATCCCTTGCTGGATCATCCATCTAATGGATGGATGGGCGGATGAGAGTGGGACGTCCTTGGGCTGCTTCTCATCAGATGGGATCCATGGATGGATGTTGATGGTGGACCACTTGATGGACGGTTGCTGTCTTGGCAGCTGCTGCTGTTGAGATCTGGATGAACGGTTGGTGAAGTGGCTTCAACTGCTGGACGTGATGTGGGTCCCACCTGACGCTGGAGATTGGAGGATGGACGGATGGTACGATCAGCTGGTTGGATGGACGGTGAAGCTGTAGCATTACTGCTGCACGTGTGGGGATGCTGATGAACGGCTGGAATGGAGTTGGTACAGATGGATGGACGGTTTGATGTTGAAGCAGCTGGACGGGTTGGAAGCTGGAGATGTGGACGGTCCAGCTGCAGCCTTGAGCGTTGGACGGTGGCCACTTGCTTGGATGGAGAATGAAGCTGGATCGTTGATGGGAGACGGCTGCTGATGGATGCTTGGCTGTTGTGGACGGCTGAGGTTGGCTGCACGTGTGGATGGGGACCACCTGATGATGATGACGTCCACTGTTGCAAATGGATGGACGGCTGATGATTGGAGGGAGTGGACGGTCCAGATGCTGGGACTGACGTCCACTGCTGTTCCTACAGATGGAGCTGGACTCTTTGATGATCCCCACCTGATGGATGGTTGAAGCTTGGACGCTGGTCCTGATGAAGCAGCTGCAGACGGTGTTGGCGTTGATGATGGACGGTCTGCTGATTGCTGCTGCTTGGACGGATGAGGTCCACCATGATGGACGGCTGAGCTAGTTCAGCTGCTACTAGATGGACGACTGCTGCTGGAGGTGGTCCACCTGATGGAGTGGACTGCACATGTGATGCATGATGAAAGTTGTCCATTGATAGGCGGTGGAGATTGGGGCTGCACGTTGATGCAGCTGCAGCTGCAACTGGACTGCTGTGTGGCCCACCTTGCTGAATTGGATAGTGAAAATGGGGTCCACTGAATTGAGACGATCCAATGGCTAGAGTAGCTTGGATTGCTGGACAGCTGAGCTTGGAGATCAGCTATGGGGTCCACCTAATGAATTGGATGGTGATGATGTGATCCACCATATCTGGACTTGAAATGGACAGTTGAGATGAAAGATGTCCAACTATGGCATGGATGGACTGCTCTTGCACACGTGTGCTGATCGCACTTGATGGACGGTGAAAGATGGTCCATTTGCTGGTCATGATGCAACTGGCCGAGTTTCACCATGATAGGAACTGGACATGTGGCTGGTCTCACATGCATACCTCCATACTTGCATGAATGTGCAATCCTAACCATCACCTAGATCTCCAAATTACATTATCCTGACGTGGTCTTCTTAAACTTCAGATCCACTATAGAGTATGGTCTAGTCTCTGATCTCCGTAATCTGATTTCCTTCGTGCTTGATCTTGATTGCTTTTGGACCTTTAAACGCCCTGATTGGTTTAGATCTTGCCTAACCTCTCCTAAACACCTGAAGACAGAAAAATTCACCTAATGAGGGATAATTAACCAGAAAAACAATGATAATGTCTTTAACAACCAGGGTTAATTATACAATATTAGGTACTCATCACACCCCCCAACCAGCATTTTGCTAGTCTCGAGCAAAACATGCGAAAATCATCAAAGGATTTTTCAAAATACTGCAATAAATCTTATCCTCGACAGTTTTTACCAATCGAAACTATTTCGAGACTTCTCTTAAAACAAAGATAAAGGAAGAAAAGATTTTATGTGATCCTTCAAATTATCTAAACAGTAGAGTTTCCAAGGCATATAGTTTTGAGAATATAAAAATCTAGATTCTAGTTACTTTAGTCAAAAACTTAATTGAGTTCAAAGCATTGATCATTCATTAGAAACATTCTAAACATTGAGTTCCATGATGCACGGTGAAGTCTAGCCTTAACACAACTAGGGGTTCAGTCTTCTACTTTCATGTTAACACTGATGATTGAAGAGAATAGTCAGATCAACCAAGTCACTGATTCCGAACCTTGCTACTGTTCTTTTCAATTTTTTTTTTTCAACTTTTGATTGATTTTTTTTTTTTCGATAACCGATAGCCGAAGACTCCAAAAGGCTCACTTCGTACTATGGTAATGTTTTGTAATGGTAACGACAATGGATGAAAATCCTTGCCCCAAATTACTATGAATATTCTCTCTTTTTTTTTCACTTTTCTATGAATAAAGTAGACAAGGATCTCCAGGCTTGGTTCCAATCATTCTCAACAATCATCAAGTCAACATTATAGTATCAAACTCAAATCCTGGTAGTGCAAGCTAGATGTGAACTTGTGAAAATTCATGACTCAATCAATGTTTATCATTTTCTAATAGAAGATTAATGGAAAGAACTCAATTTTGAAATTTACTGAAGCGACTAAACTTTAAGCTTTAACATTGTTATCACTAAATGCCTTTTCATTCTACTATTCAAATTATTTCAAAATCACATAAATCACATAAATCCCTAGATTTTTTATTTTTTTATTTTTTTATTTTTTTAAGGCTAAAGAAATAATAATTTACAGTCAATACAACCACAAAATTTCCTGCTCCTTTTGTGCAATGCACATAGACCACGTATCATCCGACAAACTCCTTCGGCCACAAGATGAGCCACATCCTCACATTTCCCATGATCAATTCAGTTTGGGGTCTTACGCTGCTCATAATACCATGAGAGTGTGCTTCACCTCCCAGCTGCCTTAATCCCCTTCATGATTTCTGAGAACATGGAATATCTGTCGGTTTCAACAGCGATTTCCAACTAAGGTCCTCTATCACGGTGCGTTCAACACGAACAGGATGTTTCCCATAAAACCCTTTCTTTTTTTTTCTTTTTTTTTTAACCTAAAATAGCAAAGAGATAGGCAAAAAAGCAAAGAGATAGACAATTGGAAAGATTTTTCACAGGAATTCCACACCCCCCAACCTAAATGTAACATTGTCCTCAATGTTGAAAAATGAATGCATAGACAAATGCAACATGAGAGCAAAATATTAAAGAATAGAGGGTAAAGAGTACCTGAGAGGATGAATACTTGTAAGCGCTGGAATTTTCTAAGTTGCCAAAATAAAATACAAGAAACAAACTAACCTACTAGTATACAAAAGGGGATCTCCGTCAGACTAGGAGATCAATCCTGATAAACAGGATCTTCCAGAGGGGTGGATTCCTCCTCTGGGGCAAATTCCTCAAGAAAGGGCTTCAAACGCTGCCCGTTCACTTTAAATACATTTCCATTTTTGGGGTTCTCAATCTCGATAGCCCCATGAGGGTAAACAGTTTTGACTACAAAAGGGCCGGTCCATCGAGATTTCAGCTTTCCTGAAAACAGATGTAGCCTAGAATTGTACAAGAGAACTTTCTGAGATGGTTGAAAAGATCTTCGAAGGATATTCCTGTCATGGAATACCTTCGTTCGTTCCTTGTATATTCTGGCATTATCATAAGCCTCATTCCGGATTTCCTCCAATTCGTTCAGCTGGAGTTTGCGAAGCGAACTGGCCTTGTCAAGATTGAAATTGAATTTCTTTATAGCCCAATAGGCTTTATGCTCTAATTCCACAGGCAGATGGCAAGCTTTCCCGTAGACAAGTCTATAGGGAGACATTCCAATCGGGGTTTTGTATGCTGTACGGTAAGCCCACAACGCATCGGTTAGTCTTAGAGACCAATCCTTGCGGTCTGGATTCACAGTTTTTTCCAAGATGTGTTTGATTTCCCTGTTGGAAACTTCTGCTTGACCACTTGTTTGTGGGTGATAGGGCGTACTCACCTTGTGTGTGATACCATATCTCTTCATCAAAGCCTTGAAAGGTCTGTTACAGAAGTGTGTACCCCCATCACTGATAATGGCTCGAGGCATCCCAAATCTTGACAGAATATTCTCTTTTAGAAATTGTAGAACCGTTTTGTGATCATTGGTTCTACACGGGATTGCCTCAACCCATTTAGAGACATAATCGACAGCCAATAGGATATACAGATATCCAAATAAGGAAGGGAATGGTCCCATGAAATCGATGCCCCAACAGTCGAAAACTTCGATGATCAATATCGGATTCAAAGGCATCATATTTCTACGGGAGATTCCTCCCAACTTCTGACAACGGTCACAGGCTTTGCAAAAAACATGGGTGTCCTTGAATATTGAAGGCCAGTAGAAACCGCATTGGAGAATTTTGGCAGCGGTTTTCTTAGAAGAGAAATGACCACCACATGCATGAGAATGGCAAAAGGAGACGACACTGGTTTGTTCATTATCTGGAACACACCTCCTTATGATCTGATCTGGGTAGTATTTGAACAAATACGGATCATCCCAGAAAAAGTTACGTACCTTGGTGAAAAATTTTCTTCTATCTTGTGGGGTCCAATGACTCGGAATTCTTCCTGCAGCAAGATAGTTAACAATGTCAGCAAACCAAGGTTGGCAAGAGATTTCAAACAACTGTTCATCAGGGAAAGTGTCCTTTATCGGTGTCGTCTCTACAGAATCAGAGAGTACTAGGCGAGACAAGTGATCAGCCACTACGTTTTCTACTCCCTTTTTGTCTCGGATCTCAAGGTCGAATTCTTGGAGCAAAAGGATCCACCTGAGCAAGCAAGGCTTAGCATCTTTCTTAGAAAGAAGATACTTGAGAGCCGCATGATCAGTAAAAATCACAATTTTGGACCCAATCAAGTAGGACTTGAACTTGTCAAGTGCAAAGACTACGGCAAGGAGTTCCTTTTCCGTAGTAGAGTAGTTTACTTGCGCACTGTTCAAGGTTCTACTTGCGTAGTATATAACATAGGGCTTCTTGTCTTTTCTTTGCCCCAAAACTGCCCCAACAGCGTAGTCACTTGCGTCACACATGATTTCAAAAGGTATAGTCCAATCAGGTGGTTGCATTATCGGTGCGCTGGTCAACATGCCTTTAAGCTTGGTGAAAGCTTCTTGGCAGTCATTGGTCCACTCGAATGGAGCATCCTTTTGCAGGAGATTGCATAATGGACGAGAGATATGACTGAAGTCCTTTATAAATCTCCTATAGAATCCTGCATGACCCAAGAAAGAACGAATGTTTCGTACACTTATGGGGGCTGGTAGGTTGGCTATTAAGTCGATCTTTGCCTTGTCTACTTCTATTCCGTTGGACGAAATATTATGTCCAAGAACAATTCCCTTTTGAACCATAAAATGACACTTTTCCCAATTCAAAACAAGATTCTTTTCTTCACACCTTGTCAAGACCAATTGTAAATGGTTCAAACATTCATCAAAGGAACAACCAAATACTGAGAAGTCGTCCATGAAGACTTCCAAGAAATGTCCAACCATGTCAGAGAAAATGCTGAGCATGCATCTCTGAAAAGTGGCAGGAGCATTACACAGTCCGAAAGGCATCCTCTTGTACGCAAAGGTGCCAAATGGACAAGTGAATGTGGTTTTCTCTTGATCTTCTAGGGCAATCTCTATTTGGTTGTATCCAGAGTACCCATCTAGGAAACAGTAATAGGAGTGACCAGCTAACCTCTCTAACATTTGATCAATGAATGGTAAAGGAAAGTGGTCCTTCCTAGTAACAGTATTCAGTTTCCTATAGTCGATACACATTCTCCAACCAGTAGTGACTCTAGTTGGCACCAACTCATTGTCTGCATTTGCAACTATGGTAACTCCAGATTTTTTGGGTACCACTTGGGTTGGACTTACCCATTGGCTATCTGAAATAGGGTAGATGATACCCACATCCAATAGTTTGAGGACCTCGGCTCTAACCACTTCAGTCATGTTTGGATTCAATCTCCTTTGTGGTTGTCTAGAGGGTTTAGCATTTTCCTCGAGGTGTATCCTATGGGTACAAATCAGGGGATCAATTCCCTTGATGTCAGCAATTGTCCAACCTATGGCATCCTTGTGTTCCATGAGAACATTGATCAATTTGTCCTCTTGGTCTTTATCAAGGTGAGATGAAATCACCACAGGAAAAGTATTGCCTTGACCCAAGTATGTATATTTCAGTTCCAAAGGTAATGGCTTCAGGTCAAGCTTTGGTGCTTCAATTCTTGATGGTAGAGGTCGTGAATCATTTAGAGAGAGTTTTTCAAAATGGGGCCTCCACTGGTTTGTATCATGCACAAGGGTGGATTCTAACAATCCATTCACCACTTCCAAAATTGTCTCATCATCAGAATTAGCAAAGTGGGCTAGACATGCTTCTAAGGGTTCGGACAGAGAGGTTAGAAGGAATTCTTCTTCCATGAGGGTATCGATCAGGTTGGCCTCATGGATCTCATCATCATTCCCTTGTTGTTTTCACATGTTGAAAACATTTAGCTCTAACTTCATATTGCCAAATGAAAACTTCACGACCCCATTCCTGCAGTTGATCACAGCATTGGAAGTTGCCAGGAATGGTCGGCCAAGAATAACAGGTATCTGGGTGCTAACATTTGCTACAGGTTGGGTATCCAAGACGATGAAGTCTACTGGGAAGTAGAATTTGTCGACTTGTACCAACACATCTTCCACTACTCCTCTCGGTATCCGTACAGATCGATCGGCAAGTTGCAAGGTGGTTCTGGTGGGTTTCAATTCACCGAGTCCCAGTTGTTCGTACACCGAGAAGGGTATAAGATTGACACTCGCCCCTAAGTCAAGAAGTGCTTGTTCGACCCGGAAGTTCCCTATTATGCAAGTAATAGTAGGACTTCCTGGATCTTTGTATTTTGGGGGAGAGTTTTGGTTAATGATAGCACTAACCTGTTCAGTCAAAAAGGCTTTCTTTTGTACATTGAGCTTGCGCTTAATAGTACAAAGATCTTTCAGAAACTTGGCATATGAAGGTATCTGCTTGATTGTATCCAACAAGGGTATGTTGATTTTCACTTGTTTAAAAACTTCCAAGACATCTTGAGCTTTAACCATTGCTTTAGATGAGAGTAGGCGTTGGGGAAACGGGACCACTAGCTCGAAAACATGCTCTGTCTCCTTCTCAGGTTGATCATCACTAGATCCGTCATCACTTTTAGATGATTCCTTAGGTTTATCAACTGTCCTAGGAATATCTTTTTCAATCACCTTACCACTTCTTAGGGTGGTGACAGATTTAGCGTGCTCAACATGAGGGTTGGAAGAACCTGAATCATTCACCTCATACTGTCCCTTCGGGTTAGGTTGAGGTTGGGCCGGAAAGGTCCCTTTCTCCTTAACATTCTGTCGTGATTCGATTCTTTCAACGGAAGTTTTGAGCTCTTGGAGGGTTTGCATGATGTGCGTGATGTTCTGATCTTGTCTTTGATTGATTTGAGCTTGTCCCTCCATGAATGTATGCAAAGTATCCTCTAGGGTCTTCCTTGGTGGGGGCACATACGGTGTGCCAGTGGAAGGCACTTGAGGATTATTGCCTACATTGGCAGTTTGTCCATTTCTCCAACTGAAGTTTGGATGGTTCCGCCAATTAGGATTATACGTGTTTGACACTGGGGCATTAAAAGGTCTTTGATAAGTATTCATGGCATTGGCTTGTTCGTGCAACACTTCTTGAAGAGCTGGGATTGTAGGACAACCCTTAGTAAAGTGTGCATCGCTCTTACAAATGTCACAAACACTTTCAGTCTCCCTGGTTTTAATAGCGTTGACCTTCCTTAATTCTATGGCTTCTATTTTACATGTGAGCCCTGCTATCTTTGCATTGACATCGTCATCCTCGGTTAAAAGATAAACATCTCTTTTTTCATTGGGCCCAGGCTTGGTCTTAGCGGGTTTGTCAGATGTGTCCCAAGATTGGGAGTTTTCTGCTAAGAAGTCAAAGTATTCCATAGCCTCATCAGAACCTTTGCTCATGAACTCCCCATTACACATCATTTCTACGAATTGGCGCATGACTGGGCTCAATCCATTATAGAAGAAGCTAATCAAGCGCCATGTTTCGTAGCCATGATGTGGGCAAGCAAGTAAGAGTTCCTTAAAACGTTCCCAACACTGAAAAAAAGTTTCATTCTCCTTTTGAGAAAAATTCATTATATCTCATTTTAGGGTGTTGGTCTTATGAATAGGGAAAAACTTTTTAAGAAATTCCTTAGTCATCTCTTGCCATGTCCCTATGGTTCTGGGCCTTAAGGAGTGCAACCAAGACTTGGCTTTCTCCTTCAAAGAAAAAGGAAATAGTTTTAACCTAACCAAGTCATCAGAAACGTTGTCGTAATGCAAAGTAGCGATTACTTCATCAAATTCCCTCAAATGTAAATAGGGACTTTCAGTGTCGAGTCCATGAAATTTAGGAAGTAACTGTATCACTCTAGGTTTAAAATCAATGTTACCCGCATTTACTGAAAAAACCATACAAGAAGGAGTACTCGTTCTTGCAGGTTGCAAGTAATCACGTAAACTCCTAAATGGTGGCTCATTGTGTACTTCATTCTCATCTTGATCATATTCATTTTCATTCTCGGCCATGTTTATGGTTAATTCACAAGTATCAGGAAGTTTTCTAACACAGTGACTGGATAGACCTTCAACCAAAATTCCGTCGCTTAGAAGACGTCTTGTGTGATCACGAGTCCACTTACGCATAAACACTAAACAAGGAGATAAGGAAAGAGGTTACCCGGAAAGAAGAACACTTGGTTATGAGTAATTCCTGAGAGCAACAAAATAAAAGAAGTTAGTATACTATTGACAAAATATATACATAAACCAATTCCAAAAATATTCTTAAACCGATGCCAATCCCCTGCAACGGCGCCAAAAACTTGCTACAATCCGAAGATTGCACACCCAAGTGCAGGTAGCGAAGTAGTAAAATACTCGGTAAGACCGAGGTCGATCCATAGGGATTGGGGTTAAGAACACTTAGAGGAATTAGTTTAGGTTAGTGAGATGAAATCTGGTTTATCCACGAGAGTCGAGCAAGTTGTGTGTGGTGAAAGACAAAATAGAAAAGGGGCTAAGGCATCAGGGATCCACCTTTGATTCATTCACAAGATTTGATTTATTGGTCCAACTATAACTCAACTGGAATTGAATAAAGATTCATTCCAATCGGAAGATGAAATAGTTAAACCATTTGCATATTTCATAAAAGATGGTGATCTGAACCGATTGATTTGACCATGAAGCACTCGTTAGTTGATCGCAGAGAATTCCAAGCATCCACTGTGCCCGGAGTCGACAATGGATCAAGGAATTGTACAGATCAACAACTTTGCCAACAAGTCAACCGATAAGATCACAATTCATACGATCAAATGCATACTTACAAGATAGGAGGCTTTGATTGACCGATCCAACCGTTAAGATCTCGTCTATCGATCGCAGGGAATCCAAAGCATCCAATGTGCCCGGAGTATACAATGGATCAAGGGATTTTACAGATCGATGACTTTACCTGCACTAGCTCGATGACCGTAGGGAATCCAAAGCATCCAATGTGCCCGGAGTCGACGATGGATCAAGGGACTTTATCGATCATGAACTAGCTAATTGGTGTGCAAGGGATCCCAAGCATCCAACGTGCCCGGAGTCGACGATGGATCAAGGGGCTTGCACAACAATAGCATCCGCCGAGGTGGATAACCAAACCGATCAACCAAAGAGAACTCCAACATTTACACACCAATGTTGAACCAAAAGAACCATATCTTACAAATTTCTTCAAAGGCTTCACCCCTAGCCTTAGCTAGAGGTTTAGCCAACCATACTACAATGGAAGACTAAAACTCTCTACAAAAGAGAAAATTCTACACTACTCTACTTCTACAAAGAAAAAGAAGAAAAGAAAAGAAGACTTGGATTGTGGGATTTGAGGGATTGAGGGATTGAGGGATTGAGGGATGATTCAAATGAGGAGGAGAGGCCTCCTTTTATAGCCTTATGAGGAGCTTCCAAGCCTCCTCCCAATCCTAGGTGGCACACCAAAAGTTTCTTTAGGTTTGGGAATGGAGTTAGGCTTGGAGTGCCCAAAGCAAACTTTTCTTTTAGGTTCGAGCTTGGAGTTAGGCTTGGATGGACATGTGGCAAGAAAAGTACTCCAATCCTAGGTGTCACTCCAAGCCTAAAGCAAACTTTTCTTTTAGGTTTGGGCTTGGAGTGAGGCTTGGATGATGAGGTGGCATTCCATGCCTTACACATGTGTGGGGAGAGAGAGAGAGAGAGAGAGCTCCTCTCTTGTTGCACGTTAGCTGGAGATGGGGCCCACTTTTGCTAGAGACATGTTCACAAGATGGAGTGGTCCACCTGATGCACATGTGAGAAGTGAGCTCTGGAGCTTCATCAGATGGACGTGTGCTGAAGATGAAGGTGGGCCTGCATGATCATGGATGCTGTGGCGATGAGGTGGGCCACAAACTTTGATGGATAGCCCTGATTGATTTGAGTGTGGTCCATCTGATGCGGATGGAGTGAAGGCAGCTGCAGTGGACGGTGATGAAGCTGGCCTTTGCTGGCCGTTGATGTGCTGGAAATTGAAGATGTGGGCCACCTTGCTACTGTTGGAGATGTTGTGGGCTGGGCGGCTGTTGGGAAGACGTTGGAGGATGATCCCTTGCTGAATCATCCATCTAATGGATGGATGGGCGGATGAGAGTGGGACGTCCTTGGGCTGCTTCTCATCAGATGGGATCCATGGATGGATGTTGATGGTGGACCACTTGATGGACGGTTGCTGTCTTGGCAGCTGCTGCTGTTGAGATCTGGATGAACGGCTGGTGAAGTGGCTTCAACTGCTGGACGTGATGTGGGTCCCACCTGACGCTGGAGATTGGAGGATGGACGGCTGGTACGATCAGCTGGTTGGATGGACGGTGAAGCTGTAGCATTACTGCTGCACGTGTGGGGATGCTGATGAACGGCTGGAATGGAGTTGGTACAGATGGATGGACGGTTTGATGTTGAAGCAGCTGGACGGGTTGGAAGCTGGAGATGTGGACGGTCCAGCTGCAGCCTCGAGCGTTGGACGGTGTTCACTTGCTTTGATGGAGAATGAAGCTGGATCGTTGATGGGAGACGGCTGCTGATGGATGCTTGGCTGTTGTGGACGGCTGAGGTTAGCTGCACGTGTGGATGGGGACCACCTGATGATGATGACGTCCACTGTTGGAAATGGATGGACGGCTGATGATTGGAGGGAGTGGACGGTCCAGATGCTGGGACTGACGTCCACTGCTGTTCCTACAGATGGAGCTGGACTCTTTGATGATCCCCACCTGATGGATGGTTGAAGCTTGGACGCTGGTCCTGATGAAGCAGCTGCAGACGGTGTTGGCGTTGATGATGGACGGTCTGCTGATTACTGCTGCTTGGACGGATGAGGTCCACCATGATGGACGGCTGAGCTAGTTCAGCTGCTACTAGATGGACGACTGCTGCTGGAGGTGGTCCACCTGATGGAGTGGACTGCACGTGTGATGCATGATGAAAGTTGTCCATTGATAGGCGGTGGAGATTGGGGCTGCACGTTGATGCAGCTGCAGCTGCAACTGGACTGCTGTGTGGCCCACCTTGCTGAATTGGATAGTGAAAATGGGGTCCACTGAATTGAGACGATCCAATGGCTGGAGTAGCTTGGATTGCTGGACGGCTGAGCTTGGAGATCAGCTTTGGGGTCCACCTGATGAATTGGATGGTGATGATGTGATCCACCATATCTGGACTTGAAATGGACAGTTGAGGTGAAAGATGTCCAACTATGGCATGGATGGACTGCTCTTGCACACGTGTGCTGATCGCACTTGATGGACGGTGAAAGATGGTCCATTTGCTGGTCATGATGCAACTGGCCGAGTTTCACCATGATAGGAACTGGACATGTGGCTGGTCTCACATGCATATCTCCATACTTGCATGAATGTGCAATCCTAACCATCACCTAGATCTCCAAATTACATTATCCTGACGTGGTCTTCTTAAACTTCAGATCCACTATAGAGTATGGTCTAGTCTCTGATCTCCGTAATTTGATTTCCTTCGTGCTTGATCTTGATTGCTTTTGGACCTTTAAACGCCCTGATTGGCTTAGATCTTGCCTAACCTCTCCTAAACACCTGAAGACAGAAAAATTCACCTAATGAGGGATAATTAACCAGAAAAACAATGATAATGTCCTTAACAACCAGGGTTAATTATACAATATTAGGTACTCATCAGCATACTATCTGAATCCGAGATTCCATTACAAACGCCGACTTCATGAAGATAGTGATTTGATGATGGTCGTCCACGAGGTGTTCGAACGGTTGTTCCCTGAATCGCCAGCACGATCAGAATTTGGTAACCAGGTAATGCAATTTGAGTAGATCGGCTGATGGTAATCGATAGAATATATTTTCTTCCTCATAGTCTTAGATATATGGGTAATTAAAATGGTGACATGTGAATCTATATGTTACAGTTGTTGCGGTTTAAAGATGCTAAGGGTACGTTCTCATCCGCACTAGCCAAAGCATCTAGAGAAACGACGATGCCGTGTGAGTATAATGTTTTATTGGGTAATATGGTATATTATTAGGTAACTGCATTATAAGTCTGTATTTCAAACTAAAACAAGATGCTCATGGATATATAGGTGAGTGGTGGGCAATGTACGGAGTCGACACACCTGCACTACAAGTACTTGCAGTCCGTATTCTCGCACAGACTGTATCCTCCTCCCCGTGTGAGAAGAATTGGAGCACGTGGTCAATCATACACACGAGCAAGAGGAACAAGTTAGCATACGAAAAGTTACAGAAGCTCGTTTACTGCCATTATAATATGAAGTTAAGGGAGAGACAGTTACGAGTAGACCAAGACATGGTGGAAAATCCGGACCCGCTGGACCTGTTGTCGATGGTACCATGGCACAAATAGGTGAGGATGCTGAGGACCCACTTTATGAGTGGGTCAAGTCAGTTGATTTAGACGATGCAGATGGAGGCCCTGCACCGCAAGTAGCCAAGGGAGCAGCGTCTCTTGGTATCGATGTCGATGAGGTAGTAAGCCAACAGAGGGCAGATACAGACTCCTTTGATCCTTTGATGAGGAGTTCGACACGTCATGATGATGGTGAGGAGGCATCTTCACAGCCGCCTCGTTATCATCAAGTCGTAGTGAGTGATGATGATGAGACTCAACCCCCACTTGACACTGGTCGTGGGGACGACGACGACGATGACGACGATAGTGGTGAGGGAGGTGATAGAGGCACCGACACTGATGTAGGTGGTACTAGTGGGGGTGGAGGTGGCAGTGGTGGGGGGTACATGACAGGTCAGAGGCAGCGATCCGTTGGTCAATTCACTGAGGAGCAGTACTTTGACCATGCAACTCAAGACGAGGACCATGGATCTCGTCCACCCTCGCGTATGAGAGCATCAGAGCCCACACATATGTTTGAGCGTCGTTCAAAGAAAAAAGCCGGACGTGCCGTGGCAGATGCTCTCGCACGTAGCTTGTCATCTATGGACATCAGTTCAGAGCGAGGGAGCTCTACTTCCGTCCCACCTTATACGCATGAGGGATATCACGAGTATGGGCATAGCAGCTCTGACATTCAGTCGCATTCGTCTACTCGTAGATACGAGCAGCCATCAAATAGCTCTTCGATTTATGGTCATTTGACAGGAGGATATTCGGGGTACCCGTATGACTGGCAGCAATACTATCAGGGAGTCGGGGTTGGACTTGATATATTCCCTCAGGACCCTACTCAACCAATGCCGTCGATGTATGTTACGCAGTACCCACGTTTGGGCTATCTCGTACAGTTTGGGGAGAACGACTATCAAAGATACATAAGAGAGTACCTCCATTGGTATGAGCAGAGGATGACATGGGAACAGTACTGTCAATATATTGGTGAACAACACTACAACCAACGGGAACAGGATCCGGATGATGACTATGAGCCACCTCGTCACTCCATGTGGGGATGAAATATAGCAAAAAAGTATTATTTTTGAATTTATTTAATTTTATGTCTTAATTATTATATGGTGGATACATTTGTATTATATAAACTCATTTTCGTTGCTATTGGAGTAATTTCTTATGAACGCGTGCCTTTTTGGGTTCCATTGAATGAAAACTTATTATTTAATACATTCTTTTTGCAGTTTTTTTATTCCTGAATATGCAAATATGTGTATCTAGGCATTTCCTGAAGTTTCACTGAAAAATTCCACAATTTTCATCACGTTTCCCCCTTTTTCCTCACATTTCCGGTTATCGGCAATATTATCGACGATAACGATATTATATCTTTATCTCTGGCCAGCGAAACTTGTAGTGATACCGACAATGCGAACACTGGTTATGAGTATGTTTTCTGAGGCCGGATCTATTACAAGCACTTGTAGGTTAACGTGAATGTACAATGTAATTTATGAGGCCCATACTGTTGCGTGTATCCAATCTAATCCATCCATCACATACATTTAATGGTGCTTTCCTTTGTGGCCAAAATTCATTTCAATCCAAAACTCAAGTGGGCCACTCAGCGGGGAAGAACATCCTGACCACCCTTCTACCTTTGAAGGGGCATTTTTGTCATTTCAAAAAGTTGGTTGCCAACGTATATATCAGCCTTTCATACACGCATTTGTTTCCCGCCCAACATAATATCTTTTTGGCGAGAAATATTCCAAAGGTTTTCTTTTAGAAAGCATGTAGATGATGGGCCACTATTGGGCCTACTGTAAATGTATGTAGTTCATCTACACCGTCCATCCACTTTTCCATATCATTTAAGGGGTTGAAACCAAAATTGAAGCATATCCAAAACTCAGGTAGACCATACCACAAGAAACAATGGGTATAATGATTTCCACCGTTGAAAACTTTCTTAGGGCCCGTAGTGATGTTTATTTGTCATCCAACCTGTTCACAAGATCACACAGCCATTGATGAAGGGAAAAAAAAAGTTAATATCAGCTTGATCCAAAATTTCTACAGCCCCAAGACTTTTTCAACGATATAGGTTCAATTCAAATTGTTTCTTATGGTGCAGTCCACTTCAGCTTTTTATAGCCTTCATTTTTTGTAAAAACCCATAAAATTTTATTTTAAGATGGATGAATGAAGCGGATGAAATACATAAATGATGGTGGACCCCATGGAGTTTACCCAGTACGCTTAAAGTATTGAGTTACTGAGTATGCAATCCCTTTCCTGTCGGCGGAAGTTATGTGCAACCCACCGTGATGCTTGTTCAAAATCCTCACCGTCCATGAGTTTTTCCAGATCAATATAAGACATTGGAAGAAAAATAAAGTAGATCCAAAATTTAAACGAGCTACACAACAAGAGACAGTGAGATCAAACATTCATTATTGAAAAATAAATGGATGAGGTAGATCCAAAACTTAAACGGGCCACACGACTGGTAATAATGAGATCAACATCCACTATTGAAACATTGGTAGGGCCAAAAATAGTTGGATCAGGCTAATATTATTTTTGTTTTTCGCTAATCTCAGTAATAGTGACCTTATGAATGGTATGGATTCCATGTAAACATCACAAGGTTGTTAGGGAGTTTAACTGTCGTCATTTCCCTACCCACTGTTCCAGTTATGCAGCCCACTCAAAGCACTAGTTCGGTGTAATTTTTTGTCCCGTGTCTTAAATGATCTGAAAAAAATCGATGGACATTGTAGATTTCTCACAAATATAAAGGTGGAATCACAAACCGTTGGAATTGATCCTCACTATTAAAAACTTCATTAATTCCACCCAACCTGTGGAAACGCTTGTAAGGTTAATCACCATTGTTTCCTTTACTATAATCCATTTTCCATTTCGGCCTACTTAATTTTTTAAATCATGCCCTAAGCCCTAAAGCTAGCTTTCATTACGGATGGGCGGCATGGACGTACTTCCCAATGGGCCTGTTAGCTAGGGGTCCCAGCGTAGGCACTATTGGGCCCCACTGTCGATTCGGTGTACCGTCTAATCTAGTGCCTACGCTGGAATGTTAAGTGGGGCCCAATGTGATGCTCATGAGAAATCTACCCCATTCATTCATTTTGAGATCATTTTAGGACGGAAAACAAAAAATGAGATGCATCCAAAACTAAAGTAAGCCATACAAAATAATTCTTAATTTAGGTCTCATACCCTAAAATAAGCTCGCAAAACGGATGGACAGGGTGGATTTTTCACACAAACATCATAGCTGCCCTACTCAGCATCTCATCCAAAAGCCTTTAACAGGAAATCCAAATACCGTACTGTGTACTGATTTTACAAGTATTAAGGTGGCTACCTAGTATAAATAATTACTCTTAGCCACATGAAAGGATTACACAGATTAAACTCATACATCTAAAAGCATGAAAAGATTATATAGATTGCATTTAAGTATGTATAATCATAAGAACATAGAAATGAGTTGAACAACCACAATCAACTGTCATTCAAAATCCCAGGAACTCCCCTCACTCTCATTTGACATTTTCGATTCAGATGCATACGTCAAATCAATCATCTCTCCCTCAACCCACACCGTCGCTACATGGCTTACCATCCTACTAATCTCCCTTTTCAGCCTTGCTAATGCAATCTCCATTTCTTCTAACATACCACGTCTCATATTCAATTAATCTCGTTTGGGTATTGAAAGGCTGTATTTCCTACATCTAATGCCCATTGTTCTCATTCACGTATTTGATGATCCCACTCAACCCTTTTTATGCACATACGGTAGGAGTCGCCAGGAGGTGGATGTTGGTTGGGTTGCCGATGTCCACGACGGTTTAGTGGCATATTTCTGTATAAGTTCAAGTATTATGGATGAGTGGGGTGTAGGTGCATAATACACACTACATTATATATGTAGAAGGATCTGCCAGAATAACGTTGAGTACAAACTGACAAAATGAGGGGTAATATCAAACAGTCTGTGCATCGAATAGCTATTTAAACCTGATATGAGTAGTTATATCGAACAACCACTTTATTTGTGATACGAGTAGTCATTTCAAACAACCACTTTATTTGTATTGGATTGTTTGGGACAACTCAATCCACTTTTGACTAGTCATTCATTACAGTATGAGCGGTCATTATCATGTCATTGGAATCATCATCCCTGCAACTTTTCAAAATTAATTGACGACTTGAATTAAAAACATATATCATGGTGGGTCCCACGGAGCCCCTAGGTAGAATTCAAATAGTATACTAAGTTACTCAATCCCCTTTTTATCGTACTAAGTAAACTTAGTTGGTCCCATCGTGAATATATGTGGTTTATCCATGCTGATCCAAATATCAGGTGGACCATAATGTAGGAGCAACATTTTCGTTGTCAGGTTTATCCATGTGGTTTATAAACTTCTAGGGAGCAACAAAAGTTTTGGTTCAAGTGGGGAGAGAGGGAGATAGGGCCAGCGGCTAGGGTTTCTCCATAGGAGAGAGAGAGAGAGAGAGAGAGAGAGAGAGAGAGAAGTGACGTTGAATGCAGTGGTAACGTACACCAAGGTGTACTGACGTCGTGAAGTTCTATGGGTACCACCATGACCCACATGTTATATCCAATCAATCCGTCCATTTTTTTAGATTTTTTGTAAGTCCTGATCTAAAAAATAAGAAAGATCCAAAGTTCCAGTGGACCACATTGCAGAAAGCAATATGAGATTGAACACATACCATTGAAACCTTCTTGGGGTCCAAGAAGTTTAGGTTCAGTCCGATATTTGTTTTTACCCTTTATCCAGGTCCATATGACCTTATGAATAGTTTGGACGACAAATAATCATCATGGTGGGCCGTATGTATGGTTTAACGGTGAGAATCATTGTAAGGTCTGCGTTTTCTGGTGTGGTCCACGTACACCAGCGAATCTGCTTCCGCTGTTAATGAAATACGAGTGGGTGCGTAATCAACTAGGAAGAAGATGCATCATGGTACCAAGACTACAGAAGCACTCTAATCAAATACCGAAAAACATTGACGCACACAGTACCCCTAAAATAGTATCGATCCACTCCAACTTACAAAGCAGCCCTTCGGTGGCATGCCAAATGCTTTCACCAAACTTCGAGTGGGTGCGTAACCACTCAAGAAGACTCTACGTTAGGGTACCGAGACTCAAGACTCACTCTGACATGCACCGACGAACACGGATACACACCGGATCTCCAAAATAGTAACGGTTCTATCCGACTTGTACTGTAGCACATGCGGTCGCATCTCGAATGCTTTTACCGAAGTACGAGTTGGTGTGAAAACAACTAGGAAGACGCTGTATCATAGTACCGAAACTACGAAAGCACTCTAACCATATACCGAATGTAGACACCCCACCTTCGGCTACACTGTTGGTAGAGATAGCTGGATGAATGGAGGACCATACCCCCAAATCCCAAGTCCAAACTCAGCCAAACTCACCCTTGTAAGCCCCATTCCATAGCCCAGTTCAAGCTTGAACCCAGTCAATCCAATCCTAAACACCACCCTGAAAAACCCCCATAAGAAAAGCCAGTCAAAAAATCTCAAAAAAAGTCAAACTCACTGAGTCAACCCGCTGAGTTAACCGGCTGAGTTAACCCGCTGAGTCAACCCGTCGAGTCAAAACACCGAGTCAACCCGTCGAGTCAAATCACCGAGTCGACCCGCTGAGTCAACTCACTGAGTCGACCCAGTGAGTCAAACAACAGCCCCGAGGAAGCAACCGTACATCGCTAGAAACCGAGGAGCGGCCGTACGGGCGGCCCATAGCAGGCCGCCCGAGATAAATTACGGAAAGTGCCACTCTCCGCTGCTATAAATACTCCCCTCCCCTTCTCATTTCAACATCCCTTCAAGTCCATTTCAGCCCGAGAGCTCTGAGTCCACCTCTCCACCCTTTCGCCCATTTTTCCACCAAGGAGAGCCCGAGTGAGGAGAGTCTAGCCCTGGTCCAGCCCAGCCTGACCGCTGGTCCAAGCCTCCCAAGCCATCCAAATCTTAATCCAGCCACTCGAAGCCAATCCTTGCGACACCTCTGTCCACCCAGCTACTCTTTTCCAGCATCATCTCATTTGCATCTAGCATAAGTGCAACATTTACTTTTCTTCCAACCCCCCTGCTTCACTGCAAACACTTTGATTATTCAAACACACCGCATGCATCTCGCATAAAGCACCTGTCAGTTCGAGCGTATGCTCTGGGCTTGCCCGTTGTTGGAACCTGCCCATCAGAAACTCTTACTGTTCAGACCTGCATTCACGTACATATCACTATAAGCACTTTGAATATTCAAGCACACAGCATGCATCATCTCGCATAAAGCACCTGTCAGTTCGAGCGTATGCTCTGGGCTTGCCCGTTGTTGGAACCTGCCCATCAGAAACTCTTACTGTTCAGACCCGCATTCATGCATCATGTCATCCATGAGAATATACGATGATTAAACTAGACTTTCAAGTATCCGATCGATTCTGTGAAGTAGAGACCGTACTTCGGTACGGGCAGTGTGTGGGGTGCTTAACCTCTTCCCACCCTGTAACCGTGATCCCTTACCTGGAATTTCTGGCCGCAGATCAACAGGAGTCATTTTAGAGGAAGGAATCTTCGGATTCCCTTCTCTAACGTTTCTACGGGGTCTAGCCGACTGTAGATTCGAAGTAACTGGTTAGTGGCGACTCTGGTCTTATATAAACTCATTCAAACACATCCAGCTTAACACGACTATCAAACAAAGCCCTCGAGAACGAGGCAAGCCAGTGGCACAAACGGCGATTTCGCACGCACTTCTTCTTCTTCTTCTTCTTCTTCTTCCGAAAGGAAAGGGGAAGGGAGAAGAACGTCGTGTGGGAGCGCGGAAAAATCGGCGAGGGTCCATAGAATGGCGACTCCGCTAAGGAAAAGCTAGTCCCACTAGTCGTGATCCGACTTGAAAAACAGAATCATTCCTATACTTGAAAGTCATTAGTCCTCATACAATCTCATCTGCATAGCATTCTACCCAAAAAAAAATAGAAAATCCCAAAACCCAAAAAAAAAAGGTAGTGCATACTTCCCACCATTACTCCTCCAAACCAAATCACCCTGCCACGTCCAGTACAAAATCGACATGGCTCTCCCATTCCCTATACCTGAGGCTTCCTCTCCACTGTTAAACTCGAGTGAATCCATGTCAATTCCTGGCATCCAAGAGCTACAACAAAGCATGAAGGCCATGCAGGAAATGCTTCTCCGATTCACACAAGCCACCGCAGCAGCCAACAATCAGGTTGGCCCAGTTCAACAATCACAACAACCATCTCTTCCAGCCTCCAGTTCATCCCAACCACAACCGCCAAGGATCACTCAGGACTTTCGATACCCTCCTAACAGGGGCCTTCAATCAGAACAACCCTCAACCTCAGGGCATTTCTTCCAGTATCCCCCTGCGAATGAGAGCCATTTTCAGTCACATCCCACAACCAGAACTCCGAGCCAATTCCAACATCCTCTTCCTAATGGGAGTTCCAACCAATTTCAATATTCTCCTGTGACTGGGATTTCTTTGCAGTCTCCTTTCTCAGCTCCAGTCCAACAAAGTCCCTATAATGGGAGTAATTATCAGGCCCAACCTCCTTCAGGCAGGAATCATAAGAGCATCAATGACACCAATTATTACGAAAGGGGGCCAGCTCAGTCTTGGCAAGGGGCAAGGTCTCCTTCATCTGGTCCCTCTGAAATAGAGCAACTCCGAGAGCAGATGCAAGAGATGAAGAGAAAGTTGCAGAAGCAGCAAGGGGTGGATCTTCCTTCCACTAAGTTCAGGGACCTTTGTCCATTTCCCGATGCAATGGTACCTCAAGGCTTTCAGGTACCAAAATTTAAAAGATATGATGGGACAGGGTGTCCTATAGACCACTTAAGATCATTTTGTGGTGAGTTAGATGCTGTGGCAAGCAACGACAGAGCGTTGATTCGTCTGTTTCAAAAGTCCCTGAAAGACGATGCCCTAGACTGGTACACATCATTGGACTGCCATCGCATCAGGACTTGGGAGCAACTCTCCCAGGCTTTCGTCAACAGGTTCTCATACAATCTTAACATGGCACCCAGAAGAGCGGACCTCGCAGCTCTCAGGCAAAGAAGTGATGAAACATTGTTAGCTTACGTTGGACGGTGGCGGGCCATGGCCGCTAGAATGAAGACTCCCCTCGACGACGAGGAGCAAATCTCCATGATCGTCCACTCGGCAAATCCAAGTATCTCTGGATACCTTGTCTCACATCCATATGTGAACTTCACCCAACTCATCCGCGCCGGGGAACAAGTCGAAGCCGGAATAAGGGCTGGGATGATCTCCCCTTGGTGGCCTCATCAGGCTTCTCTTATACAACCGATAGTGGAAGGTGAGCCTACCGGATACGAAAGCAATAATGGTAGTGTTCCCATCTCCCATCTAATGGAAGAGGATGATCTTGTCGCCTCTACCGAAGGTGCACTATTCCTCCCTCAGCATGGACAACCGCAGCAACAGCAACAGTCAAGATGGAACTCACAGTTCCCCAATCAAGGTTGGCAAGGGGCACCCCTAATCAGTCCAGTTTCAGAACCCCTCATCCTGCAAGGGGCATCTCCAGTCGATCCAGTCTCCGCAATGCAAGGGGCACTTCCTGCCTGTCCAATTGTCATCAGCCAAGAAGAGCCTCCTCTCCAGTTTATCCGTGCCATCAACTCTAGTTCAGAGTTCGAACCTCTCATCCTACAAGGGGCACCCTCAACTATTTCGATCCCAGAGCCCATCATCATGCAAGGGGCACCTTCAGTCGATTCATTCTTCACACCCATTTCTAACCATGGGCACAATCAGCCCATCTCAGTCAACCAAGGGGACAATCTCCCTAACACAGCATCAGCAAACCAGGGGCACAACCTGCCCGTCTCAGCAATAGTCAATCAGGGGCACAGCTTGCCCACTCCAGCTTACCAGGGGCAAAGCCTACCCGTTTCTCCAGCAAACAACCAAGGGCACAACTTGCCCACCGCACTTGTCTATTCGGCTTCTACTTCAGCCATCGTCCTCCAAGAAGAAGACCCTTCCTTGGACAGCATGCCACATGCCTTAGCAAAATTGGGGCCCAGCTTCAATTATGTGGCCACTATCGAGGAGGTCGAAGGGGAGATTGATGTCCAGGTTCTAATCAGTCCAAAAATATCAACCATCACTCTTCAGGTCTTAGACATCTCAGCTTCATTCCATCTCCTTCCCGATCGGACCTGGTTTCACAGAATCGCTGTCATCTCTTCAAATCTTCACCAAAGGGTCAAGCACATCTTCAGAGATAGGGCGATCACCATCATTACTGATCCCGAACAATTTTCCATGGTAGAAGCATCCAACATTCGAGAGCCTACCATCCCAGCCATGGATGTACAACGCTCTAATGGGGAGGTCTCATACCATCACAATGCAAATTACTTCCCTCGCGCATGTCCCATCGGATCGAACTACGTCTTCCTTCCTGTTGAGCGTCAAAACTTCTACTATCAGCTCGAATATCAAGACTTGACCCGAATCGTGGGAGTTCAAGAGAATGTTGATAGAGAAAGACTGCGATATCAGCCTACTCGGATTAGGCACAGAAGTATCAGAAGAAGATGGGGTCATCAAGAAGAAGGGAACCTCTGCATCGGCACACCAATCCAGTTCATCAATGCAAGGGTTATCTATCCTGATGATGGGCTGGATTCCACCTTCGATGATCAAGCGAACAGATTGAGTCTGATAGAGGTGCCCAAAGAAGACTCAAGCAAGGGGCAGAAATTTCCCCCGATCAACTGGACTACCGTCCTGGTCCCACCTCAACCAGATGAACCCGAAGAGCTACAATTCATCGGGGACGAACCAGGAGAAATCGCATCCGACACCGACTCGAAGCCCAATTTTAGATCTGCCATGACGTTTGGGTGCAACAATGAGGTTTGGCCTACTGATCCTTTTGGCCCTGCCTCCTGAGGGGAAGGAGTGCAGGGCAGTAACAGGTTTGTAGTCCCCATGACGGCACAATAAAAGTCGACAGTGCTCGGCTCCCAGAGCCGAATCAGGCGACACCTGGTTCACATTGCCGTCTTGCTCGGGTTTTTTTTACGAAAAATTTCAAAAAAAAAAAATCAGAAGATTCAAAAACCCAAAAACACCAAATATTTCAAAATTTCAAAAAAAAAAATCAAATTTTCACAAAGTCCAAAAGTTCAAAAAAATCCAGATATTCACAAAATTCCAAAAAATCAGAAAATCTTTGAAAGCAAAAAAAAAAAAAAAAAAAAAAAAAAAAAAACTTTTTCAATAAAAGTGTCAAGTCTGTTTGTCAAAGCACTTGAGTATGAAGCTGACTCATAAGATTTCTTTCGATCTAGAGTTGGACTTCAAACTCAAGGGTCTGGATAAAGCCAAATGATGTGGAAAATGATGAGCTGACTCCCAAACTTAGAGGGTTTCCTTGAAAGTTCGAACCAAAAGCCGATGTCATCTCAAAATTTTTTTAAATTATAAACCTAGGATCTCCTGAGACCCATAAGAAAGTGTGCATTGAGAATCCTTCTCCTCGAAAAATAAGCAGAGAATGATCGAATTTTTGAAGTCATGACTTCCCAATCTTGCGTCTTATGAAGACTTATCCAGACTCAATCAAAAAATCATCAAGCCTATCAAGGAGATGCTGCCAAGACTATGCTTACATTCCACGCTGGAGTGTGCGACCTGACGAATGATCGAAGAAACCTCACGGCTCGATGAAGACAGATTGTTGCCAACATGTCAGAAAGCACTTCAAGTGTCAGCAACATGCACATCGGATCCATGTGTGTGCTTCGAAATTCTTCAACCTGATAACACTCCAGCTATTCCCTGTACGAGGTATCTACATCAGCAGAAAGATCGACTCGGCATCATCTAGCAGTCATACACATATACTTGTGGCAGTCGATTACAGCACAAAGTGGATGGAGGTAATATTCTGATCTCGCACGATAATTCTCATGAAGAATGACATCATCAATTGTTAAGGGTTCCCACATGCTATCAACATTGGCAATGGGATGTCCTTCAAAATCTAAGGATGGAGAAGTTCAAGAAGCTTAAAATCAGAAGACAGACCTACGAGTTCAACTCAAAATCCCGTCAACGTGAATGCTGATGAAGAATGAAGCCGAAGAAAGACAAGTCATATCGGGTTTACAGCAAGCACTGCTGCATCTATCAGACTCAAGGGGCAAGCCTCAAGAATCAAAGAAGTTCTTCTTGGAGGCACCGTTCGACTCACCAACCTGAGGGGTAAGGATCTTCCAGAGCCAATCAACGCCGACAACGTGAAAATCTCTCACAGGTAAGCCAATCCAACCTTATCAAGAGTTACATTAGTAGAGCTGAAGTCAAGAGGTCAAGGCTTAGACCTCTGAGAATCCCTTCCCGTTCACCAATAAGTGTTCCAAATAAAGGGTTCAAAAGTAAAAAAAAAAAAAAAAGAAGAGAAAAAAAAAGAATAGAGCAAAAAAAAGGGGGGCACACAACCCAAAAAAAGAAAAAGAAAAAAAAAGAGAAGAAGAAGAAGAAAGAAAGAAAGAAAGAAAAAGAAAAAAAAATCGACCCAAAAGAAACACATCTATCCATCCATCCACCTCAGAATGGTCTGTAGCTAAGACCGACAGCTCTGCCATTGTAACTTAGGATAAGGGCCGAAAGGTTACCATCGGCCGGCAACGACGGATTCCTGACCTCTGGTCGCTGCAGTTATCCAAAAAAAAAAAAGAGAGAAGAGATGTGTGCCTAAACAAAGAGGGCGGAGTGAAAACTCGAAAGGGCGCTCCGAGTAAAAACAGTGGGCACACAGCGGACTTGGTGAAAACTCGAAAGGGCGCCAAGGGTAAAAACAGCATAGCTGCCAAGGGGCAGGCAAGATCAAATACCCGGGACGTGGTGAAAATCCGAAAGGGCGCCACGGGCAAAAATGACGGGCAAGCCGGACGCAGCAAAAACCCGAAAGGGCGTTGCGGGTAATAATGGCTAAGAAAAAAGAAAAAAAAAAGAGCAGGTACAGGAGAGATCCAAGCGACATGAAGATTCAATGAAAGCAAGGATGGCGGCTATGAGTCGAGAATTCTTTCAAGATCTGCCCAAATTCTAGGGGCAGGATACCATTGCGCACTATCTTAAGGGGACCAAGACCCTTGGTGAATATTTAAGAAAATCGAGTATGACATCAGGCTGAGTCAAATATTCTGATTCCTACATCTAAAAGCACAAATCCGAATCACGCATAGACAGACAAGCACTTGGCACAAATTTTCATTTCATGCATGATTTGCATACATATATTTAAAAAAAAAAAAAAAAACAAAATCATTTTTCCTTATTCATATATATGCAAAAAAAAAAAAAAAATCTTACAGGGCTTTCAAAATAAACGTCCTTCAATCAACTAATGGGGTACCTTCCGTGAGTGCATTTCTCCCGATCATCCCTCCCAGAAGGTAAGTATCTCTCTTCCTACTTTAATGCTTCAATCATTTTGCTAAAGTGTTTTCTCTCTTCACAGGTACCAGAAAGGGATCTAAGATCAGCCCATCTATGTCCATCATACCCCCATCTCCACCATCAATCACATCATCTAGGTGGCCCACATTCAAGGGATGCATAGCCTTACCTATATCCCATCTCCTCATCTCATCCATGCCATCCATTTCTCCCACAATCAAAGCCCCATTCAAATCTGGAATTTCAGCATGGCTGCCATTAATGGGGCCATTCAAAGCTCCACCAACCACCAAGCTTAAATCTTCATCAATGCCCCCTCTTAATGCCCCATCTACCCCATCCATTAAAGGTATCTCCCCATTATCAAAGCTCAGTTGAAAATCTGGAGTGTGGGACCCACCATGGGCAGCCCCCACAGCCCCTAAATCACCACCATCCATGGCCCAAGAAAGGACAAAGCAAGATGAAGACAAGATGATGAGGGAAGAGGAGAAAAGAAGATCATGACTGGATCGAATAGCTTAGTACAGAGAATGTGGGGGACAGGAGAAGGGGACAGCAGGGAATGTCCGAACCAGAGCCAGCCCAGGCCCCTCAAGAGGCGAGCCTTGGGCGGCCTGCCCTAGGCCGCCCGTACGGACGCGGTTCCTCTCTCTCCGCGGGATTGGCTCCGGGGTTCTTGGTAGGTGAGGCTGACAGTCCACGTCAGCAGATGGCACTCCGTGGGCCGCCCAAGGCTCCGGTCCACTTCAGATTTCAATTGAGGCTGATCAAGATCATATAAAAGGTGCCCCACCGGTCCAATCACGAAGCAATGCAGCCAGAACATGATTGATCAAGTCAAAGAGAAGGAAAGGTGGTCAAGTGGGGGCCGCAAGCAATCAAAGCCATTCAAAGACCAGATCATCATGATTTGAACCATGGAAAAACTCGCATGAGCCATCAAACAACAAGATCAAAGGTCTGATCATCAAAAGAAGGGCCAGAATCCAAGATCTAATCATCAAGTGGGCCCACAAAGCCAAGTCAAGCGATCTGAGACGTTCAAGCCATCATCCACACCATGAGAAGCCTTCTTATCCTCACAAATCATCAAAAGAGGTGTCCCAAAGTAAAGCCAAGGTCTCAAGTGGGCCCACAAGGCCGAATCTATCAATCTGAACCATTCAAGGGCTAGATCATCAGGATCCAAACCATGGGAAAGCTCGCATGAGTCATCAAACAACAAGATCAAAGGTTGGATCGTCAAAGAAAGAGGGCCAAAGTCCAAGATCTGATCATCAAGAGGGCCCACAAGGCTGAAAAGAGCAATCTGAGCCGTTCAAGTCATCATCCGCTATGAAAAGCCTTCTTAGCCCCAAAAAACATCAAGGATAAGTGCTTCAAAGCAAAGCTAAAGTCTGAAAAGGGCCCACAAGGCCAAATCAAGCAATTTAGACCACTCAAATCACAGTCAGCCCCATCAGAAGCCAAATAAAGCAAGGTAAGTATGCCCAACCCCAAAAACTGGTCCGAAGACCTTAAACTACGTCGGGATCGACATCCCAAGAGATTTTCAATAAAAGCCGGTATCGGTCTTGATCGCTCGAATTAAGATCCGACGACACCGAGTACTTTCAAAAAAATAAAAAAATAAAAAAAATGTCTTTCCTGTTTTGTGCAATACTGGTCCGAAGACCTTAAACTACGTCGGGATCAAAATCCCGAGGGATTTTCAATAAAAGCCGACATCGGTTTGGATCGAATCAAGACCTAACGATCTCGGACATTTTCAGAAAAACAAAAAAATATATCTGCCTCTTTTAAAGTTTTTGGTCCGAAGACCTTAAACTACGTCGGGATCGACATCCCGAGAGATTTTCAATAAAAACCGGCATCAGTCTGGATTGTCCATCCGCTGACACCGGACATTTTTCCAAAAACAAAAAAACATGTTTGCCCCTCTTTTGTACAGTTTCATGGTCCGAAGACCTTAAACTACAATGGGATTAATTTCTCGGGGGACCTTTCTCGCTTTCAACTAAAAACCGGCATCGGCCTCGACCGTTGGGATCATGGTTCGATAACCCGGATCATTTCAAAAATACCAAAAATATTTTAAAGCTTTCCATAAAAACCAGTATCAATCTTGATCACCCGAGTTGAAATCTGGAACCTTTTCAAAACAAAAATATATATATATAGATACAACACAACAAAAAAAAATGATTCACCAAAAATTTCAACTGCACAAATTCATCTCCAGTGGTCCGAAGACCTAAAACTACACTGGGATTAACTTCTCGGGGGCTTTCTTTCCTAACCTGTTCCAGGCATGGCTGACACTTGATCGTACGGGTGCCTGGAATCTTTTAAATAGGTAAGGGCTGAGGCGGGCAGAACTCCGCAATCCTGTTCGTGTTGAACGCACCGTGATAGAAACCTTGATTTGGAAGTCGCTGTTGAATCTGACGGATGTTCCCTGTTCCTAAAGCTCATGAAGGGGATTAAGGCTGTTGGGAGGTGGAGCGCACCCTCACGGAATTGTGAGCAACGTAAGACCCCAAACTGGATTGACTAAAGGAAATGTGAGGATGTGGCTCATTTTGTGGCCGAAGGAGTCCGTCGGACGATACGTGGTCTATGTGCATTGCACATGAGGAACAGGCAACTTTGTGGGTGTGTTGACTGAAAACCCTCAAAATCCCCTCATCCGAAGATGTAAAACTACGGCACTTAACTGTGTGAGATTCGTCTTGCTCGCTGACGTAAAATGGATCGGGTGCCTTACCAGCAGTAGAAGCTGGAAGTGGATGAAAATTTCACACTTTTCCCTGCATTTCAGAAAAATCACAAAATACAAAAACATTGCAAAATCACCTCTTCAAAAATCACAAAAATATTTCCCTTGCTTTCAATCAAAAAATTTACAAAAATCACAAAAATATTTCCCTTCCTTCCAATCAAAATATTGTCAAAAAATCACAAAAAATATTTTCCTTGCTTTCAAATCAAATATTTTCGAAAATCACAAAAAATATTTCCTATGTTTTCAATAAACTGATCTCTACCCTGACCGCTCAGGTAAAGATTCGGATCCAAATATCTGCAAAAATCACAAAAATTGTCAGTATCCCCAGCACTACACTTCAGGAGTCTTAAACTCCGCTCACTTCACAGTTTGGGATGACGGATCCGATCGCCCGCAAATTGGAATCTTGACCAAAACGGGCAACCAAACACCATCTCAATCACATGTATGCCCAGAAGAACATCTTGAAATCGAATGATATCCTCGTACATTCTCATTAGCAAAGAAACAGCATCTTGGGACGATGGACCTGATCGACCACGGGTCGGGATCTTGACCAACCCGCTGTCCAAACCTCCATATCAAAAAGAAAATCCCCAGGGGACAGAACCCTACAAGCAATAAGCTCAAAGTTTTCTGCACCCACAGCAAGAGCAAGATCATCAAACGAGAAGAGAATGAGCCAAGCCATGCATTCATCATGCATCTCCATGCATCTCCATCCATCGCATCAATCATCATGTTTACCTGCTTTCAAAATAAAAGCCGGTTAGCCAAAGACCCCACAGGCATCCCTAGTGGAGGCACGTGCAAACCAGATTTCCATTTCAAAAAGACCAAAAAATATTTCTATTTGCAAATAAAAACCCCACGGAGTATCACTCCCCAGAGTGGGTGCCTTTTCAAAAATCCAAAAATGTTTTCCAGTAGAGCGTTCTACCTCCAAAACACCAGGAGATCTTCCATATCTCTGGGTAGGAGCCGACGCAAAAATCAAATAAGATCCGATGTCTCGCGGTTTCCCCGGAGACCATCGGATCCAATGCACTCAAAGTACAGTCGAACTGAACTCCAGTGTCAGTGCGGTCGTACCACATGCCAAGATACAAAAAGATGAAAGCCAAAAGGTTCGGTCACAGAAACCATTTGAACAGGTGGAAACGATGAATTGTAACCCAAGTATCAAAATCAGCAGATTGGGTGGAAAGAGTTCACCCGCACATACCTAGGCGTGGATGCCTGAAGTACCTTGACTGAGTCCAAGTCGGCGTAGTAGAATCCCGTAAGACTATCTGACGCAGGGCGTCTAACCACTTTGACAGTCAAGCGAAACAAGTACTCCTGGAGTGATCTGGGAAAACATCAAACATCACACAATCAGTCTCAGGGTCAGTATCCTCGTAAGACTAGCGGACGCAGAAGCTCGGCTGTACCTTTTCGATGTTAGTACCGATCGGGAATGGAAGGGTTGCGATTGGGTACCCGGGTTGCGATTGGGTACCTAGGTTACAGCAAACTGCAGGGACAATCGCAACATTTTCTCCAAACTCTCGCGGTATGTGCGAGTTATCAATTTCCAGACAATCAACTGACTCAGATACAAAGGACAACAAAGACTCCAGACCACAATCAAGGAAAGAATGAATTGCAAACCAAGCATCGAAACCAGCAGATCGGGTGGAAAAAGCCCACCCGCACATACCTAGGCGTGGATGCCTGAAGTACCTTGACTGAGTCCAAGTCGGCGTAGTAGAATCCCGTAAGACTATCGGACGTGGGGCGTCTAACCACTTTGACAGTCAAGCGAAACAAGTACTCCTGGAGTGATCTGGGAAAACATCAAACATCATACAATCAGTCTCAGGGTCAGCATCCTCGTAAGACTGTCGACGCAGAGGCTCTGCTGTACCTTTCCGATGTTAGTACCGGTCGGGAATGGAAGGGTTACGATTGGGTACCCAGGTTGCAGCGCATGCAGGGACAATCGCAACGTTTTCTCCAAACTCCCGCGGTATGTGCGAGTGATCGGTTTCCAAACGATCAACTGGCACAGATGCAAAGGCAAGCAATGATTTCAGACCATGATCCATGAATGACTGGGTCAGAAGTGGGGTGTCCACTCGCTTTGGCATTCGGTTGCATTCAACCTCTGCCAAAGAGGGGCATCTGTAGACACCCCACCTTCGGCTACACTGTTGGTAGAGATAGTTGGATGAATGGAGGACCATACCCCCAAATCCCAAGTCCAAACTCAGCCAAACTCACCCTTGTAAGCCCCATTCCATAGCCCAGTTCAAGCTTGAACCCAGTCAACCCAATCCTAAACACCACCCTGAAAAACCCCCATAAGAAAAGCCAGTCAAAAAATCTAAAAAAAAGTCAAACTCACTGAGTCAACCCGCTGAGTTAACCCGCTGAGTCAACCCGTCGAGTCAAAACACCGAGTCAAAACACCGAGTCAACCCCTCGAGTCAACCCGTCGAGTCAAATCACCGAGTCGACCCGCTGAGTCAACTCACTGAGTCGACCCAGCGAGTCAAACAACAGCCCCGAGGAAGCAACCGTACATCGCTGGAAACCGAGGAGCGGCCATACGGGCGGCCCATAGCAGGCCGCCCGAGGTAAATTACGGAAAGTGCCACTCTCCGCTGCTATAAATACTCCCCTCCCCTTCTCATTTCAACATCCCTTCAAGTCCATTTCAGCCCGAGAGCTCTGAGTCCACCTCTCCACCCTTTCACCCATTTTTCCACCAAGGAGAGCCCGAGTGAGGAGAGTCTAGCCCTGGTCCAGCCCAGCCTGACCGCTGGTCCAAGCCTCCCAAGCCATCCAAATCTTGATCCAGCCACTCGAAGCCAATCCTTGCGACACCTCCGTCCACCCAGCTACTCTTTTCCAGCATCATCTCATTTGCATCTAGCATAAGTGCAACATTTACTTTTCTTCCAACCCCCCTGCTTCACTGCAAACACTTTGATTATTCAAACACACCGCATGCATCTCGAATAAAGCACCTATCAGTTCGAGCGTATGCTCTGGGCTTGCCCGTTGTTGGAACCTGCCCATCAGAAACTCTTACTGTTCAGACCTGCATTCACGTACATATCACTATAAGCACTTTGAATATTCAAGCACACAGCATGCATCATCTCGCATAAAGCACCTGTCAGTTCGAGCGTATGCTCTGGGCTTGCCCGTTGTTGGAACCTGCCCATCAGAAACTCTTACTGTTCAGACCCGCATTCATGCATCATGTCATCCATGAGAATATACGATGATTAAACTAGACTTTCAAGTATCCGATCGATTCTGTGAAGTAGAGACCGTACTTCGGTACGGGCAGTGTGTGGGGTGCTTAACCTCTTCCCACCCTGTAACCGTGATCCCTTACCTGGAATTTCTGGCCGCAGATCAACAGGAGTCATTTTAGAGGAAGGAATCTTCGGATTCCCTTCTCTAACGTTTCTACGGGGTCTAGCCGACTGTAGATTCGAAGTAACTGGCTAGTGGCGACTCTGGTCTTATATAAACTCATTCAAACACATCCAGCTTAACACGACTATCAAACAAAGCCCTCGAGAACGAGGCAAGCCAGTGGCACAAACGGCGATTTCGCACTTCTTCTTCTTCTTCTTCTTCTTCCGACAGGAAAGGGGAAGGGAGAAGAACGTCGTGTGGGAGCGCGAAAAAATCGGCGAGGGTCCACACCGAAAAACATGACGCATGCCGTACCCCTAAAATAGTATCGATCCACTCTGACTTACACACCAGCCTTTCGGTGGCACGCCCGACGCTTTCACCGAGCTTTGAGTGGGTGCATAACCACTCAAGAAGACGCTACGTTAGGGTACCGAGACTCAAGAATCACTTTGACACGCACCGACGAACACGGACATACACCGGACCTCCAAAATAGTAACGGTTCCCTCCGACTTGTACTGCAGCACACGCGGTTGCATCTCGAATGCTTTTACTGAACTACGAGCGGGTAGGTAAACAATTAGGAAGAAGATGTATCATGGTACCGAGACTACGGAAGCACTCTAACTAAATACCGAAAAGCATTTATGCATACCGTACCCCTAAAATAGCATCGATCCACTCTGACTTACACAGCAGCTCTTCAATGACACGCCGAACACTTTCACCGAACTTCGAATGGGTGCGTAACCACTCAAGAAGACGCTACGTTAGGTTACCAAGACTCAAAAATCACTCTGACATGCACCAATGAACACGGACATACATTGGACCTCCAAAATAGTAACGATTCCCTCCGACTTGTACTGTAATACATGCGACCACATCTCGAATGCTTTTACTGAACTACGAGTAGGTGCATAACCAACTAGGAAGAAGATGCATCATAGTACCAAAACTACGAAAGCACCCTAACCAAATACCGAAAAACATTAACGCACACCATACCCCTAAAATAGCATCAATCCACTCTGACTTACATAGCAGCCCTTCGGTAGCACGCCGAACATTTTCACCGAACTTCGATTGGGTGCGTAACCACTCAAGAAGACGCTACGTTAGGGTACCGAGACTCAAGAATCACTCTGACACGCACCGACGAACACGGACATACACCGGACCTCCAAAATAGTAACTGTTCCCTCCGACTTGTACTGTAGCACACGCAGTCACATCTCGAATGCTTTTACTGAACTACGAGTGGGTGCGTAAACAACTAGGAAGAAGATGCATCATGGTACCGAGACTACGAAAGCACTCTGACCAAATACCGAAAAATATTGACGCACACCATACCCCTAAAATAACATCGATCCACTCCGACTTTCACAGCAGCCCTTCAGTGGCATGCCGAACGCTTTCACCGAACTTCGAGTGGGTGCGTAACCACTCAAGAAGACACGACATTAGGGTACCGAGACTCAATACTCACTTTGATATGCACCGACGAACACGGATACACACCGGACCTCCAAAATAGTAACAGTTCCATCCGACTTGTACTGTAGCACATGCGGTCACATCTTGAATGCTTTTACCGAAGTACGAGTGGGTCGAAAACAACTAGGAAAACGTTGTATCATGGTACTAAAACTACGGAAGCACTCTAACCATATACCGAAAAATACTGACACATACCGTACCCCTAAAATAGCATCAATTCACTCCGACTTACACACCAGCCCTTCTGTGGCACACCGAACGCTTTCACCGAACTACGAGTGGGTGCATAACCACTCAAGAAGATGCTACATTTGGGTATCGAGACTTAAGAGTCACTCTGACCACACACCGATGAACACGGACACACACTGGACCCCAAAAATAGTAACAGTTCCCTTCAACTTGCACTGTAGCATATGCGATCGCATCTCGAATACTTTTACCGAAGTACGAGTGTGTGCGTAACCAACTAGGAAGAAACTGCATCATAGTACTGAGACTACAGAAGCACTCTAACCACATACTAAAAAACATTGACGCACACCGTACCCCTAAAATAACATCGATCCACTCCGACTTCTACAGCATTCCTTCGATGGCACGCCGACTGTTTTCACCAAACTACGAGTTCGTGCATAACCACTCTAGAAGATGCTACGTTAGGGAATCGAAACTCAAGAATCACTCTAACCACGCACTGATGAATACGGACACACATTGGACCCCCTAAATATTAACGGTTCCCTCCGACTTACACTGCAGCAAATGCGATCGTACGTCGAACGCTTTCATTGAACTGTGAGTGTATATATATCCACCTACGAAGACTCTCTATCATGGTATTGTGACTACAGAACCATTCTACATAAACAACGACTAACATTGATGCACACCGTATCGTACCTCTAAAATAGCATTGATACACTTCGACTTGCACTGTAGCCTTTCGATGGCACGCCGAACGCTTACACCAAACTACAAGTGGGTGGATAACCACCAAAGAAGACGCTGCAATTGGGTACCGAGAGTTAAGAATCACTTTAACCACGCACCAACGAACACATACACTCACTGAATCCCCAAAATAGTAACGGTTCACACTAACTTGTACTGCCTATGCAATCGCACGTTGAACGCTTTCACTGAACTACGAGTGGGTGCGTATCCACCTGGAAGGACTCTCCATCATGATACTAAGACTACGAAAGCACTCTAACCACACACTGAAAAATACTGACGCATACCATACCACTAAAATAGCATTGATCTACTTCGACTTGCACATCAGCCCTTCCGTGGCACGCCGAACGCTTTCACCGAACTACGAGTGGGTGCATAAACACTCAAGAAGACGCTGGGTTAGGGTACCAAGACTCAATAATCACTCTAACCACGCACTGACGCACACTAATACACACAAGACCTCCAAAATAGTAACGGTTCCCTCTGACTTGCACTGCAGCCCATGCGGTCACAACTCGAATTCTTTTACCGATGTACGAGTGGGTGCGTAACCAACTAGGAAGACGCTGCATCATGGTACTGAGACTATGGAAGCACTCTAACATCATACCATAAAACATTGACGCACACTATACCACTAAAATAGCATCGATCCATACCGACTTGCACTGCAGCCCTTCATTGGCACGCCAAACGCTTTCACCGAGCTGAGTGGGTTCGTAACCACTCAAGAAGACACTGTGTTAGGGTACCGAAACTCAATAATCACTCTAATCGTGCACCAACGAACACGGATACACACGGGACATTCAAAATAGTAATGGTTCCTTCTGACTTGCACTGCAGCCCATGCGGTCGTAACTCGAATTCTTTTACCGAAGTAGGGTGGGATATATATATATATATATATATATAGAGAGAGAGAGAGAGAGAGAGAGGAATGCTCAACTATGCACTAGTTCTCATGAGAACTCGTGAGAACTTTTTGAGGGTTGCCCAAAATCTGAGCCGTCCACATGATGAAGAACCTAAAAAAACCCCAAGGCCCAACTTTCAACCTGATCCAAAACTCAGGCAGGCTGTATTAGAGTGAGGAAAATCAAAGGAGGAAACTGTTTCCTTTTTACATGGCCTACCAAAGTTCTGGACCAAGTTGAAAGTTGGGCCCTGGGGTTTATTTGGGGTGTTGCATCACTTGAACGGCTCAAATTTTGGGCTAACATCATGCGCAATGAACCCTTAAAAAGTACTCACGAGTTCTCGTGAGAACATGTGATCAGGTGAACATCCCTCCCTCTCTCTCTCTCTCATCTATCTATCTCTATCCCTATCCCTATCCACACACACACACACACACACACACGAGTGATACAGTATTCAATCCTTGGTTATCTTATTTTGTAAACCTCACAATAAGCCCTGTGATATCTTAAAAGCAGCGTTTAAATTATTTTTTTTTAAAGAATGACTTTATATGCTACTTGCCCCTACAAGGTATGACCTACTGTATCATTTCCCATTAAATAATGAGGACCGGATCTTCTATGGTCCACAATCCAAGCCCAGCTTAATCTAAAGAGGAGTCCAGCCAAAGCTCAATGCAACCGGAGACCTAGCCCTACCTACCCAATCCCAACCCAACCTAACCTAAGGTAATGAGTACTCAACCACAATGCAATTAAGATTGAGCTGGGTTGGGTCATTTTAGCAATAAAATCTCAATAGCATCACCTTTAAAGTACTAGTCTTCTTTCTTTAGGTCTAAAAACCTTCCCAAAAAGATTTAAGCTCCTAAAAATATAATTGTCTAAAAAATTATGTCCATAGCCACTCGTGTTATATACAGTAGAGAAAGAGGTTTGGGTTGACTAGGGTTGCCCAAGGCTTCAGTCCAAGCCCAACCACCTTAGTGTTTTGACTGAGGATTTCCAACAGGAGTCTAACCCAACGTCCATCAAAGCCAACCGGACTTCAACCTAAAGCTCGAATTTGGTCAATGATCAGGTTTAAGTTGAGTCTTAACAAAGTCGCACGCCTTAGGAACCGTACCATATTTCCTGCTAACATGCCACTTACATAGGAAATCCATATCATGTAAAAGATACGCTCTTCTTGAAAATCACAATTATAGAAAATTCAAGTGATTGAATTTCTAGGTCAGCCATATTTACATGTTGAGTCAATTCATCAGTTAAATTGATTCCAATGGTGTGTCCCACCTGATGAGTGGACTAGGTGATCTTCACTGTGGGCCCTACCATTTTCATGGTATCTTGGTCCTAAAGAAGTAGAATGTTGGTGAGAAAGTTGGTACAGAACAAGCGTCAGTGTCAACATCATACTTCAAAAACCAATGAACTCATACTATAATTGATATCTGGCGTAGCTGACTCAAAGACTCAAACCAAGGTTTTACTTAACTAGGCTCGGTATTTAATAATTAAATTACAATATTTAATATAGTAATGAATATATAATATAGATATGAGTCATAAAGAAATGAGAAATGATACAATGACAGGATAAGCCACCAATCAACGCTGGAACAAGTGGTATATTAATTCAATTTTCACTTCTTTTTTTCTTTTTCTTTTTTTCCTTTTTAGATTTTAAGATACCACATGGCATGCTGTGATTGACGGCTTATCTTGCTACGATACAACATGATGTACGCCTATTGTGCGCTGAGCACTGGCATTTTCTTTCTTAGGTAGGTCATGAGTTTAAAATATGAGCCATGACTCGCTTGAGTCAGTTGCTGATGCAATAAGTCTTCCTGAATTGGGACTAGTTCACACTCGTGAGCAAGTTTCCTACTAACCCAACTTGAAATTTCTTCTTAATGAGTTGAGTTCGCAAGTCATGACTCACTTGAGTCAACTGTTGACTCAACGAGTCTTGCTCATTCAGGACTAGTTCACACTCATTAGCTAGTTTCCTACTAACCCAACTTGAAATTTCTTCTTAATGAGTTGAGTTGGCAATCGCTTTAGTCAGCTGCTAACTCAATGAGTCTTACTCATTCGAGACTAGTTCACACTCATTAGCAAGTTTCCTACTAGCCCAACTTGAAATTTCTTCTTAATGAGTTGAGTTGGCAAGTCATGACTTGCTTGAGTCAATTGTTGACTCAATGAGTCTTGCTCATTCGAGACTAGGTCACACTCATCAGCAAGTTTTCTACTAACCCAACTTGAAATTTCTTCTTAATGAGTTGAGTTGGCAAGTCACGACTTGCTTGAGTCAGTTGTTCACTCAATGAGTCTTGTTGATTCGGAACTAGTTCACACTCATGAGTAAGTTTCCTATTAACCCAACTTGAAATTTCTTCTTCATGAGTTGAGTAGGCAAGTCATGACTTGCTTGAGTCAGCTGCTGACTCATCAACGAGCCTTGCTTATTCAAGACTAGTTCACACTCATAACAAATTTAGTACTAACCAAAGTTGAAGTTCATTCTTAATGAGTTGAGTTGGCAAGTCACAACTCACTTGAGTCAGCTGCTGACTCAACGAGACTTGCTGATTTGAGACTAGTTCGCACTCATTAGCAAGTTTCCTAATAAACCAACTTGAAATTTCTTCTTAAAGAGTTGAGCTGGCAAGTCACAACTCGGTTGAGTCAGCTGTTGACTCAATAAGTCTTTCTCATTCAGGACTAGTTCACACTCATGAGCAAGTTTCCTACTAACCCAGCTTGAATTTTTTTCTTAATGAGTTGAGTTGGCGAGTCACGACTCGCTTGAGTCAGTTGTTGACTCAACGAGAGTCTTGCTGATTGGAGACTAGTTCACACTCATTAGAAAGTTGCCTACCAACCCAACTTAAATTTCTTTCTCAATGAGTTGAGTTGACAAGTCATGAATCGCTTTAGTCGACTGCCTATTCAATAAGTCTTGCGGACTTGGGACTAGTTCACACTAATGAGCAAGTGTAACGTCCCAAGATTTTCGACTTTCGTGTATAACACAATAGTCGAATTCCCAAGTAACTTATGGAATAACTAATTTGTCAAATAATAAAATATAGCATTCAAGCACAATGGCGGAAACAATTATCATCTTATTCTATCAAACTTACTACGTCATCATCAATGTTTAAATAAGGGAACCAACCAATATCCATACTGATTAATTAAAATACAAAATCATGTCTTCTATTGAAGACTTATTACAATTCCATAAATGTATCAACTACTCAAAAGAAATATTTAATAAATGATAACATCAATTAAGTTTCTCTAACATCGTCGTCCGCCATGTGATTATACGAACCATGGAACTCTTCTCCTTAAAAATCGGGTTCAATACCTGGATCTTCACCTGCATCACCTAAATTGTGTTTGGGATAGCGTTAAACGCTATCATAGTGGGGAATATTCCCTCCAAGACTATCAAGAATAACAATGTATAAAACTCAGAGTAACGCAACACAATAATATCTTTATTCAAACAAAACAATCAAGTAAAAATCTTTATTAATGCGATGCATAGAATGCATGCTCTGGCTAAGGCACCCTGGCTAGAATCACAATACATGAAGTGGGAGACTCCCTGTTACGACTTCACGCTAGCCACTAGTCACCAGAGGTTCCTGGGACGCACAAGCCCATAGTTTTGCCCGACCACGTGAGAAATGGGACGCTCATAACCCAAATCTACACGTGACAGTGTACGGGAGAAGTAGGACGCTCTAGCCTATTCTCAATTCCGTACACCCACATGGAGCCAAGTGAATGTATGACTTTAGTTTCACCTTTATTTAGGTGTTTTCGCATACAACCAATTTAAATAAAACTCAATGGTCACTATGGGGAGTCGCAAGCAACCCAGCATAGGCCGACAGCAGGGGATTAGTGTCCATAGCACCAACTCCGGCTCATGAGAATTTGTATACCATTAGTGTCCACTCATTGTCCCGTTTTATGATTTCATCATGTCCCAAAAAGCCAATGTTGTACATCATGACCAAATTCATTAAAATACTCGTGTAATATAAATGGATCCAATCAAGCATCATGTACATGTAAGGATCCATTGACAAACAATCACTTCATTCTCTCAGTTAAGTCAAGATATATTCTTTCATCATGGACACCTCTCACAGGTTCCATCTCTCTACATCAAATAATTTTACCAACTTAGGGACAAAGAGTATACAATAATGGGATGTCCATATGATGATCTTTTACACATATTTCATATCACAATATGAAAACTAATGTTACTTGTAAAACATAGATTAAGGAAATAAGGGCATAGATTTCACAAAGATAAATAACACAAATACACATACTTCTTAGTAAAAAAATCTAAATAAGGAATCACATCATTATATAATTATATTCATTGCAAATCCTACATTAAACTTCATGTTATATGGATCAGCAATTCAAAACAAAATAACTTCACATGCCACAAAAGAAACTTATGATAATCATAATATTATTAATGAAAGGCTTGAAGGAAAATCCTCACCTTAGGATGGACTTAGAAGAAGAGGGTTGTAGAAGATCCTAGCCACTGGAAAAATATGAGAAAGAACTCTCTTCTCTTTTCTCTCTCTCTCTCTCTCTCTCTCTCTCTCTCTCTCTAGGGCATGGAGGCTAGGGTTAGGAGAAGGATTTGGAGGTGCGTAGTAGAAATATGGAGAGGAATGTACACGCGGGGTCTTGTGTAACAACTTCTTGAGGTGGGTTTCTCAAATCTCAATATTCGGATGATCTATGATCAATTCCATTCTGTTCATCTTATCAAGCTCGAAGAGTAGAGTCAGAATACGTAAATTTCTTGATGATCCACATTCTAGATTGGCCGATCCTTGAAAATGGCCTAACGGGTGCTAAAATGGGCTAGATCTCAATTAACGGTCTACGCTTGATGATCAGGGCCCAAATTTTGAAAAAATATGTAGTCATGATAGGCAAACAATTGTAAAAATTTTAGTAGTTGATTGATGGTGAGAAATGCATAGATCTGAAATTTTAATTTTTGGCGGAAAAGGAAGGTGCTGGCTTTGTGGTTCAACGGTGTAGGATTATGGATCGGGGTCCAAATTTTGTGTAAACTCGTAGTCATATAAGTATAATAAGTGGTCCAAATTTGAGAAGCGATTGATGGTGAGAAATGGGTAAATTGAAAGGTTCAGATTTAAAAAGAGTTGGTAACTCGTTAATTTTTAGAACGGGATAACTTCGCGCATAAGAAAGAGGCTTATCAAGGTGGGGCACTCAAATCACACTATTGGTCCATGATAAAGACGATCCAAGTCACTCATATGAAGAGAAATATTCGACTACGACTAACCATCTACTTTCCTCACTTGATGGACATGAAAATCAAGGGTTAAGAGGCTAATTTGACAATTGGACCACTTCTACTATGATTTAAGGGCTGAAATTTAACGTGTATGGTTAATATGTGTTCAAAAGCTTAAATCCAGGGTTTTGCGTGAAAGTGATTGTCAGAAACTATAATACTTAAAAATGGCATCTTAACTTAAGTTTAACTAATGGCATTTTCGTAATTATCTGAAAAGTGCGTAATTTTTGAAATCTGATCTTTCTACGATGTTTATGGGATCATTCTAAGAAACATTTGTAAAGGGTCCCCTATCGGATCTCCTATAGATGTCCCGCTATTCACAAATCAACGGTAAATGTACGATAATTAATAATAAAAAATTAATTAAAAATGAATTTTCAAAAATTTTCAAATAAATCTCGAAAATCTGGGGCGTTACAGCAAGTTTCCTACCAACCTAGCTTTAAATTTCTTCTTAATGAGTTGAGTTGGCCTAATTGCCTATCTGAGTCACCCAAGTTTAAAACAATGATCTCTACATTGCATTTTCTTTTCTTTTTCTTAAATTAACAGCATTCTGTAATTGTACCTAAGGCTTTCTTTTTCTTCTTTTATTTTTTAAAAATAGCCATTATTTTCCCAACGGCTCTATCCATTTTCCCTTTCTTTATATTTTTTTTACCTGTTTTGCAAGTTATAAAAACTGCAAGTAGACCGTTGTGAGACCATTAACAGGATTTTTGAAACCCTTGGGCTCAAACAATCAGTCAACATAGTCTACAAAACGTAAATAAAATCATTAAACTATTCTTACAACGTAAAATGAGAATAAAGTAGTTCCCATATATTGATATTTTTGAAAATTGTGATTCTCATTGCATCCAAACTAGACCTTGTTAAATAAATAATTAAATAACAAGAGTAATTCAGGAGCCTAATGGACAGGTGGCAGTCCATGGGGCTCATACCCCACTGCGTGGGCCCCACCAAGTGATTCGAACCGTTCATCCAGTGGCCCCACTTAGATATCCCATGGTGCGAAATCATTCCACTAGGAAACTCTACTCATCCAACGGTTGAATCTAAACAGTTGCCTTTATATTCTAACCCATAAACTCACAGAACATGACCAACGGTGGATCTTTTGCATTTGGGCCATCCGGAGTGACAATCAATGATGAACTGTTCTGATTATTGAGGTGGGCCCGATTTAGCATTTGATGCCCCGCGGAGTACAACTTGGGGAACTCCTGCAACCCAGCTGCCCTTTTCCCTTTGGTTTAGTGGTCCACGATCATAACTTTGGTGATTTTGCTGAGAAGATTATTTAAAGGAAGTCTATATTACGTATTTCTTTATCAAAATCAATAACAAAACAAGTTCCAATGCACATGACGGTGCAGTCCATTGCATCTATTATATAACAACATTAATATAAATATATTCTTATATTTAAGTAAAGCATATAAAGGTCAAAACTAAGTACCATAGTTTTCTTATATTTTGACTGGTTTGTCATGTATCATGTGGGGCTATGATACAATACTCTGGTAGAGAAATTGTAGAGTACTTTTTTTTTTCTTTTGTATTTGTACAAGTGGGTCATTATTCAATGGCTGATATTGATTAAATTGTGGGGCCCACCTTGATTGGGTCAGAAATCTTTGAGATGGAAAGATCCTGGTGAGTAATTTAATTTGTAATTCAAGCAAGTATTCAATGCTCTAGATTTGAAATAGGGATTTTTTTATGTAATTAGATTGAAACACCTAAAAACAATTCTTTTGGATGTCAGTACCCACATTTTGACAAGCCTCTTTGTTTTACTATCTTTGGTTAAATCCAAGTCACCGTCTAGATCACTGTCCACCTACTCTTAAACGGTCTAGATTGCAGCTCACTGTCTTGGAACGAAGCTATCCACCTACTCTCGAATAGTCATGGCTATTCACTTGCTTTTTAATGGTCCTAATGCAGGCCACAGTGTTGAACGGTCTGAATCGTTATCCACCGACTTGGAGTGCTCCAGATCACTATTTACGATAATTTTTCTAACAACCGAAGGTCTCTGTCCACGGTTACCATTTTTAGGGGTATTTTTATCGCGTTGAAAAAAATAAGCTAACAGCTACTAATTGGATTTGACGAAAATTGGTGAATTAGGAGACCCACCCTAAAAATGTAAGTGGTGATATTATGCTTGGGAGGTTAATCAGTGTCTTTCTCACTAAATAGATACCTTGAATTCTCAAGGTGTTTTGGAATCCACGAGAAAATTAAAGAAAAATAATTCTTAAAAATATGAAAATAATTTATTGAAGGAATAAAATTGAGTCTACATTATTTTAAATAGAAAACCCAACTCTAAAATGAAATACGGACAATTTTCAAACCAACCCAATCACGTGATTCTACACACTATTCTAAGCACTTTTCATGTTAGGCACAACTACTAAAACCCTATGAATAAAAAAGTATGGTCAAAACAAAACTTATTATAAATAGTAAAGTTGAAATAAAACTAGGTTAACGACTGACAATCGGGTCGAATATCACAAATCCGGCATGGGTAACCCGGCATAGTGGAGTTGGATGGCTTAAGTAGCTTAAGCTACTCCAAAATTATATATTATTTGTCTAGTAACTCATCCCAAATTTTGAGATATGACTGTTTTACGGTTCTGACAGCCCAAATCACTTTTGTCTTCGACCAGGTCCATTTGTGACAAAAAAATGCTCGATCTGCACCCTTCATCATAGGGCACTTGTTTTACATCATGATATTTAATGAAAATTGTTTTGGATAGTTTTTACTAATTAGGCAAAAAAGTGTGGAATTTCGTAAAAAGCCGTTTGAAAGGATTTGTGCAACATAAAACGAATTTCATGACCAAAAAAAATGATGAAGAAGAAAAAAGAAAGTTTCCGTTTCTGGAAAGGTAAGTCATGGGCTTGTCTTAGGCCCAGAATGTAGCTGTTCATACTGGGCCTTTTACGTGCAGCTGGCCCCATTTACAGTTCAATTAACCCAACAGATAAGCAGAAAGGGGAACCGTGCGTTCATCTATGGATGTGCTGAAGATGGTTGTACCATCATTTTCTAACGGTAATGATCTTCTTGGTGGGCCACCATTCGTTGCAATGATGTGGGCCACTCTTCAAAGAAAGCTCTATGTGCCAGCTTGATGGTCCATGGGGCTCCCCAACATGTGTTGTGCTCTGTTACGACTTACACATCAGGGCCGGTATCCCAACGATGATTCAAAATTCAAGTCGATCGATAGACGGGCCAAGCTCTAGGAAAGTTTTCCACTATGAGCCCTAAAGAAGGCCCAGCTCAGGCTTACGATATCCAAAGATGAATCTTGATCATGTGGGCCACACTTGATTCTAATTACCCTCTCAAAAATTAATATATCGGGTCAAATCCGGCACCGGAGCCGATCGTTGCGACTGATCTGCATTTAGTCAGACCAGATCGAGCCAGCCCAATTTGGGCCAGCACGGGCTGAGCCATGGGGCCCGATATTGGACCCAAAATAACTTTTAAGCCCACTAAATAACAGGGGATCGGACAAATATGGGCCAAGTCCACTCATTAGCTCAAGGGCTGGGATGAGCTGAGCAAAGACTTTGGTCCCCAACTCATGCATGATTCATACCGTTGACAGCCGTTGGCTCAAGGAAATGGAAATTGATTGGACCTGTTTTATGGAGCCAGTAAAACATACGAGGTCTTTGGGGCCCACCTTATTTATATATGTGAAATCCACTCCATCTATCAGGCGATAACCATTGTCTTCACCCAAGAAATAATGGAACATGTAAATTTGTACCTAAAACCTCTAAGCTCACACGTTGTGGCCCACCCGAGTTTTAGGTCAGGCTGATTTTTGTTATTCAGCCTTCATCCTGATGACTCAGGGTTTTATGAGAGAGAAACACCATGGTAGCAAACCTATAGTTGGCATTGAATTCTATTGTTCCTCATGGTGTGGCCCACCTGAGTTGTGGATCTGGCTGTTTTTTTGCCCCAGGGCCTAGAATCGAGCAGACAACTTGATGGATGTAGTGTATAAGATCTGGTCCGTTCACCAGGTGGATCCCACTGTGTGTGGTCCATTTTCCGAGAGTCGGACTAGTCCAGTCATCAGGTGGGGTAAGATGTAGATCTGCCGTTGGTATGATGTCCAATCACTTTTCAACACACGAGGGGCCCGTTTGGATACCATCAAATAAATTACTTTTTAACCTATGTTAAGTAATTAGGTTTTTTTTTCACTTACTTTAGTAACCATCATTATAAAAGTAACTTACATGCTGAAAGTTACTTATCTTAGTAAGTAAATTTTTTTTTAGCTTTTTAACTTAAGACCTTTCTACTTATTTCTTTCACTGTCCGGGAGGCTTTCTCTCACCGTTCATATCAAAGGAGGCCCCACATGGTGGACTGTCCAAATTAAAGGTCGGGCTCATACGGTGGATGATCCACATAAAAGGTGGGGCCCACATGATGGATAGCCCTATATTAATGTGGGCCCACATATGGATGCTTCCCATTAATGATAAAACGCCCACATCCAAAGCGGGCTGGTATGGTGGACGACCCACTTCAAAGGTGGGGCCTACATGATGGGTGGTCCACATCAAAGGTGGGCTCCACATGATGGACAGTGGACATTAAAGCTAGGCCCCACATGATGGATGGTCCATATTGAGGCGGGCCCGTGTGATGGACGGTCCACATCAATGGTTGCATTATGGGCAACCCACATTGAAGGTGGGGCCCACATGATGGACAATCCACATCAAAGGTGGTCTCCACATGGTAGGTAATTAATAATGGCGGGTCCCAAATGATGGATGATCCACATCAAGATAGCCCCCATATGATGGACAATCCACATCAAAGGTCAGCCCTAATGATGAGTGGCTCATATCCAAGGGGGGCCTTCATGATGGGCATCCCACATCAAAGGTGGGGTCCACAAGTTGGACAATCCACATCAAAGGTGGGCTCTACATGATGGGCGGTGGATATTGAAGGTAGGCCTCACAGGATGGATAATAACATTGATGGTGGGCCCCACTTTGATGGATGACCAACATTAAAGGTGGGCCCTACATAATGAATGGTGCACATTAAAGGTTGGGCCATAGTGATGAATGATCCACATCCAAGCTGGGTCCCATATGATGGACGGCTCACATCAAAGGTGGGGCCCATACAATGAATGGTCCACATCAAAGGTTGGCCCCACATGAAGGATGCTGGGTGTGAGGGGGGACTAGACTTGAGATATAATTGCTTATGATGTTGGAGATCAAATATGCTATTTTTACTTTTTTGGTTGATAAGTACGTGGGTTCCCAAATATAATTATCGGCTGAATAGTAGAAACTAAGATAAGCTATTTACGGCAAAAGTAGCTTATCTAAAGTAACTTATGATCCAAATACCCCGAAATACCAGAGTTCGTAAAATGACCATAGGATTGTCAATGGGCCTGGTGTGGATGGATTCCAATTTAAAAAAATTCAACCTATTTATTAAATGCGTTGAGTTGGGAATAGAAGGATCATGACCCAACATTTCTATCTGATGGACCACACTTATCTCTAATGGGTTGGATTTGGAGAAGATCATGGTCAATATGAGATATAGGGAGCTTTTCAAGGAAATGATGGCTGAAAGTGGGGTGGGGAGGGGGCCTTGGCCCTGAACCTGGTCTGAGGGCCAGGTACTGGGGTTGAAATCCAAGCCTGGTATCCGGCCAGGCCAGGCCAGGCCAGGCCGAACCAATGATGAATGACTCAATTTAATTATCAAGTGCATCACCATACAAAGGAATAGACAATCCAAAGACACTCGAGAGTGGTTACCATTGCTTGTACATGTGCACTTTAAAAGGATCTTGGCTTTAGATTATGTTTCCATGATCAAAATCATACATATGATGGAACTCGTTGTGGGTGTAGGCTATAGCTTTAAAATTTCCTTAATTTAAATTAAAATAAGCTTTAGATCATTTCACTCATTTCCTCTAAAGCTGGCCTCGTTCTATAAGGCTAAAGCCTCTCAACAAAATTAAGGCCAAGGGCTAGGACTTAGGCAATTAAGACCATGACTAGCCTGGCTAGCCCATTCCCACCTTTTTTTTTTCTTTTTGAGAAAAAGTGAGAGTGCACCACCTTAATTTTGTTGAATCAATAGAAAATTTTACAATCCTCGGGCAAACACCATAAAATGAATCAGGTTCTCGCCTCTCATATGCATCAACAAGGCAAAACCAAACAAATTCGGGCCAAGGCCCATTCTCACTTTAGATGCGTCTATGCTTGTATCTAATGGTAAGGTTTAAAGTGGGTATATTATTTGTCCTATCATCCACCACTGATGCGGCCTTATCTTGCCCTATGTCACCCTGTATCAAGCTGTTTGGGTTTGATAAGGGGGCGTTTGGATCATAAGTTTCATAAGAGAAGCTACTTGTCAAATAACCACTTGCTCTAAAAGCTCAAGCAGTTAGGAGATGGTATATCAATGTATATCAAGGGACATTAACACTTCCACACACGCACTAGTGGAACTCCGCACAGGAACATACTAGGCAAAGGGTGGAAGGATACTCACACCCTAAACAGGCCGGGATTTGACTTTCCAATCCCTGGGCCCAGACTTGATTTTCCTGGCCCGGTGTTAGAATATATTACGGAGTCATAGTTGCTACTCGTGAGATTCGAACACATAACATTTGGTTCTGATACCATGTCAAATAGTTTATACCTTATACCTCAAGTAGCTTATCTTGGTTTTTACTTATTAACTTTAAGTAAAAAAAATGTTATAATTGATCTTAAACCAAACTTACTCATCTCAAATAAGTTATTTATTGTTGTAAGCAGAAAAAAAGTATTTTATTTGTCTGTATCCAAATGGGCCCTAAATTAGTATCATTCAGAGGCTATAAAAGTGTGTGTGTCAGACAATATGTACCTGTTTTGGACAATATTTCATTTTCGACGCACCATCTGAAGTGGGCATTTAAGGCCTAACAGCCATTCTGATCCAAACGGCAGTTGATATGCATTTGGATACTTTCGGAAACCCCATCTCATCTTTAACTAACAAATTAAGCACTAAAATACCAACTCGGCAAAAACCAGTCAGGGTAGACCGATAATGCAATCTTAAAAGCCTTTTTATCCATAAAACTCCCCCACGAGGAAGTGCGTAAAAGGGTGCCATAAACATTGGTCTAATGAGCTTCCAAGCACATGGTTAGTTTGATAAAATTGAGAAGAATCCAAAGATCATCTTGGATGAATTAATAACATCAACCCATAAAAAAAAAAATCACATGGCCCATCGGCGCTTTGGATTCCTCATGTAATACAAGATTCGCTGCATGCCAAAATCTACAATCAGGCTGAGAAATAGTCAAATCTAGAACGGTCCACAAAGGAAATTCCGTATATAATGGACCTAAGTTGATGCTTCCATGGATCCTGGCCGCATGATCAGGTGCTCCATATCAATGGTCAAGCCGGACTGCAGTAGAGCTTTAGGGCCTATTTAGTTGAATGTATTACATGCATTTTCACGTAATTTCTCTTGAATCAGCAATAAATGTGGTGGAGTTGCCCTAGTGAAATAATACTTTATTGGAAGCCCTAGTGCGGATTGTAATTACCACAAAAGTTTTGAGAGTGAGTAGTTACCCTAGTGAAATGATACTTTCTTGGAAGCCAAAACTTCATGTGCCCCACTATGATATATGTGTTATATCCACCCCATCCATTCATTAGTACATATCATTTAAGGTACAAACAAAAAAATGAAGCAAATTCAAAGATTAAGGAGACCACACTTGAGAAAACAGTGGAGATTGAATGCCAATAATTTAAATATTATTCATGTGGTGTGGTCCACTTGAGCTTTGGATCTGACTCATTTTTGGGGCATACCTTAGAATCATCTGGCCAACTGAATGGATGGCATTGATAAAACAAATACATTTTGGTGGGATCTATAGAGTCTTGTCTCATTTTCTGTGCTTAAAAGTTGTTGTTGTCACGTCATACACATACTATCGCTTTAGAAATTTGTGTGGTAAATAATTAATGTTAAAAAGAATAAATTACACTACAAATCACATAAATTACTTCGTTTCAAACAGGCCCTTAAGCTTTAACATACAAAATCCAAGTGATCATATGGTTAGGATTGTCCAATTGTTTATTTATTCAAATCAACCCTAGTGAGATGCCCAGCTCAAAAGAGATGCAGAGTGGACAATTATGGTGGTCTGATTCAATCAAATAAATGAAAAAAAAACAGTGCTTTTTTAGTGGAGAAATTAAATTATTGTTCTATTTTGCTTTCTCATAACAGTAAAGTGGAAAATCAAAAGTTGTAGAGCTCATGTGATATGTGACACACATCCAACCTGTCAAATAGACACACACCAACACTATTATTAATAGATGAACAAAAAATATGGTGGATCCAATTGTAATGTGGACTAATTTATTAAAAATAATATATATCATTTTAAATATCTCAATTCAAAATTTAGCCCATCTGATGATCTGATTAACTTAATGTTTATTTGGTGTCATGACTATGATGTACGTTTAACGGGTTGGATGTTTACGCGTACATGCGAGCCACAGGTCTTCAATTTCACTACTTTTTAAAAGAAAAAAACATAAACTAGGGCAGTTGGGATGCTAGGTGGGGCCACCATGATGTTTGTGGTAAATCCACCCCGTTCATCCGTTTTTAGAGCTCATTTTAGAATATATGGAAAAAAAATGAGGCAGATCAAAAGCTCAAGTGGGACACACAAGAGTAAACAATGGGGATTCAATTACCACCATTGAAGTACTCATATGCCACGAAAGTTTTGTATCAGGCTAAGTATTTTGTGTTTTCACTTCATCCCAATGGTAATGTCCTTATAAATGGTTTGGATGGCTAATAAACATCAAGGTGGAGCCTAGGAAGGTTTCGATGGTAAGGATTTCTTTCACCAATTTTCTTTTGTGTGAACCACTTGAGTTTTATAATGGAGTTATTTTTGTAGCATGTCTTAAAATAGATCACAAAATGGATGAATAGGACAGACTTCTCACAAACATTACCATGGCCCCACCTAGCATCCAGTGCAATAACTTTCTCCCAAAGGTTGTTGTTGTAGAAATCCGCCCCCTTTTGGGTCGAGGTCGGTGGATCCCTATCTGTGGGCCTACTGTGATGTATGTACCCTAGCCACATGCCGAACCCATTTTGAGAGCACATTTTAGGACATAATCTAAAAAATGAAGCAAATCTAAATAGTCCTATTGGATCCTCATTATTAAAAACTTCTTGGGGCCACCGGAATATTTATTTGCCATCCAAGTTGTACCCCAAAAATATCAGGTTGATCCAAAACTTTTTGTGGCCTAAGGGTAGTTTTTAATGGTGGATTACCACTATTTCCTAAATTATAGCTCACCTGAGATTTGGATCTGCTTCAATTTTTTGTTTCATGCCCTAAAATAATTTTTCATAATGATGGACGGCGTGGATATAAGGAACATATATAAAAGTGGGCCCTACAGCCATGTATCTCACCCACATCGGTGGATCCGGAGATCCACTGAAACCGACCTCCTTTAATTTCTACACAGGAAGGCATTATTGGATAAAAATATAGATTCCTTGGGAATTATCCTGTAAGAAGATCCGAAAAAGAGGGGAGCGGATTTGGTGAGACCCCGGTTTGACCGGGGTGGGTGGGACCCCTGACTATGGGGCTGACAGTAATTCATAAGCCTTAAATCCACACGGTCCAACCGTTTAGAAAGCTCGTTTCATGGTATAATCCAAAAAATTGAAGCAGATCCAAATCTTATAGGGACCATACCCCTGGAAACAGCAGTAATTGAATCCCCACCATTAAAAAATTTATGGGGCCCACCCAAAAGCTTATTTTACATCCAAACTGTTGATAAGGTCACAAAGATATAAATGAATATTCCACACAAAGATCAGCTTGATCCAAAACTTTTGTGCCCTATAGAAGGTTTTAGTGGTCGATTACCATTGTTTCCTGTATTATGGTCCACTTAAGATTTGGATCTTCTTTTTTGGATCATGCTCTAAAATAAGTTTTCAATAAGGATGGACGGCGTGGATGTAGTCACAAATATAACAGTAGGCCCCACAGTCAGGGGTCCGACCCACTTCGGTGGATGCGGGGTCGTACCTAAAGAAAATGAAAACTAAAATGGTGAGCGCGGTAGGATTTCCGTCCAGTTCTCTACCCACCCACCATCCCATGTATATGAATTGATAAGCCATGCTTATGTCTTATCCGAACCGTTCTTCTTGATGATCCTATCATTGATGGTTCATAATCCTAAAATTGCAGTAATCACAGATCATAAACGTTCACTTAGAAGCCTTACTGAGGAAAGGAAATGGATGGTTAAAAAGGGCCTCACCTGATACTTCACCCAATGTCCTTTTTCCAAAAAATAACCGACTGAGAAGTTCCAATTAACTACTGTGCACTAATCACTATTGTACATTCCATAAAATACTCTGGCAGAGTACGTTGTTTGATGCACAGGTACTTGGAAAGTATACACATGGCATGTATAAACCTAAATCTAACCACCTAAATTGTCGACATACTGTTTTCAGTTATAACCCCAAAATGGAATTCATCGAAGAATCCTAACCTTTGATTCATGGACACTTTTTTTCTGGGAACGGATTGATATTTTCATTTCCACTCTCCAACAGTGGCTAGATTATTAAAAAAAAAAGTGTGATTTTTGTTTCATGATATAGGACCCACAATTTGGCCAGTTTATTTTGACTCAACTGTGTTATGAAAAAATTTCAGAGTGCCAGCATATCATCCATTATCCTCTGCCGGAGTATTTATTTTTTTCACATAGTTCAAGTGTGCCAAAACGGGTCACCTAGAGTGCCAGCACATCATCCATTATGCTCTGCCGGAGTATTAATTTTTTTCACATAGTTCAAGTGTGCGAAAACGGGTCCCCTTGAAAATGACATTTGTTGTGGCACACATGACTTACATGCGGCCCTTCCTTTTCATGCAACAACTCTATATTACATCAGTGTTTTCGAAGCACTAAAATGCCAAAACATCTGAAGTTTCCACGTTGTCTTTACTGTTTTAGTCTGCCTTATCCTGCACCACGCATCATGCAATTGATGCGAATTGCGGCATGCATATATATATGTGCAAGCCCATGTATCAGTTTGGAAATTTCATGTTGATAGAGCTTGCACAAAACTTCGTAATCTCGCACCTCAACATGTTAATTATGTAATATGAGAATATAATAAACACAATTAAATCATCAACCACACAAACATGAGATTTTTGCGTGAAAGACCCTCAATAAAGGTAAAAACCACGAGACTTCATTCAAATCAACAAATCCACTATGTAAACAATGATTACACAATGATCACAAGCATAACCTGCTTGGATCCAATCAATTTTCACCCACAAAAAAATTATAAAACTGAGAGATCTCACCAAATCCGATAATATAAAAGAACTGAGATACCGTCGGCAGCTTGGATGCAACGTCACGAGTAGAAAATTCCTTCTCTACAAGCTTCATCTCCCTCTTTCTCTTCCTCTCTTCTTCTTTTTTTTTCTCTCTCTCACCTTGGATGTGTAAAACACCTATTAGCATACCATAACCTTGATTTGTAAACTAATATATAGCACCATGCAAGAGATAGAGTTGGAATAGGAAACTACTTATCGCAGTCCACATGCACCGTCGACTAGTCGCCCAGGGTGGTCAACCGATCGCGAACGACCCAAATCTGTCCGACGAGAAAACCAAGAGAACCGCCATAATTCAATCGGTCGCTAATGGCCCAAGATCAGTCGTGCAAAAGGTCCTGACAGACCAAAACTGGTCCAGCGTGCAGCAGCTCTCCAAGGTCAAAATTCGATCGGTTGTCTAGGGTAAGCCGACCGATCTTAAGACCTAATTTCTGCACAATCTCTCCTCAACTTCTAAGGAGGAAAAGCCCCATCAAATCTTTCCCTTCCAACTCAAGAGGGGGCTTCACCATCTTCAAACCCGTTAGGCTTCTGCAAGCCTCAAATTTTCCCTTGAGCAAAGCCTTAGTCATCATGTCTGACCCATTATTGTTCGTATGTACCTTCTCAAGCTGTAACACCTTCTATTCTAGTGCATCCTTAATCTAGTGATACCGAACCTCAATGTGCTTCGACTTGGAATACTGACTTGGATTGTTGCTCAAGTGTATCGAATTATGGCTATCACAATAGACCATGTGCTCATCCTACTTTAAACCAAGTTCATGTAGGAACATCTTCAGCCAAAGCATCTCTTTACATGCTTCTGTGACTACAATGTACTCAGCCTCTATCGTAGACAATTCTACACACTTCTGCAACTTGGTTTGCCAAGAGACCACTCTCCCTGCAAATGTGAACATGAACCCCGATTTAGACTTCCTAGAGTCTATGTCACCTGCCATATCTGCATTTGTGTAGCGTTCTAACACATGTTTATCGTCACCATAGCATAAGCTTAACTTAGATGAGCCTCTCCATAGTATCAACTTCACTGCTGCCCAGTGCTCTTTATCAGGATTGACAAGATATTGACTCACCACGCCAACCACATATGCTAGTTTAGGTGCGTACGCACCATAATACATCAAATTTTCTACCGCCGAAGTGTAGGGTATCTTCTGCATCTCTTCCACATCGTCTTTCGTCTTGGGACACTGCTTATCTCTCAATCTAAAGTGACCATCTAGTGGAGAACTAACCGGCTTCGTTGCGTTCATATTGAATCTCTCCAGAACTTTCTCAACATACTACTCTTGTGACGGCCATAGCTTTTTACTGCTTCTATCACAGGTGATTTCCATTTATAGGATCTACTTATCTCTCAATTTGAAGTGACCATCTAGTAGAGAACTGACCGGCTTCGTTGCGTTCATATTAAATCTCTCTAGGACTTTCTCAACATACTATTCTTGTGACAGCCATAGCTTTTTGCTTCTTCTGTCACGGGTGATTTCCATTTATAGGATTTGGCTCCCTGGGCCCAAATCTTTTATCGCAAAGGACTTGCCTAGCTACTGTTTTAGCCTATCAATCTTTTTGATGTCTTTACCCATGAGCATGTCATCAACATACAATAGCGGAACTATAAAATCGCCATTTGAAAACCCACGCATGAACATACAATGGTCATGACTCCATTCTGACATATCCATGCTTTAACATGAACGAGTCGAACTTCTTGTACCATTGCCTCAGAGCTTGCTTCAGCCCATACAAGCTCTTCTTAAGTCTAAACATCATGTGCTCATTGCCCTTGACCTCGAATCCCTCTGATTGGTGCATATAGATCTCTTCTTTCAAGTCACCATGGAGAAAGACAGTTTTGACATCTAACTGCTCTATCTTCATATCCATGCTCGCATCCAACCCAAGTAACATCCAAATGGACGTCATCTTCACCACTGGTGAGAATATCTTGTCGAAGTTAATTCTTTTCTTCTGACCAAACCCTTTCACTACAAGTTTGGCATTAAACATCTTCTATGAATTCTTTTACTCAACCTTCTTTTTGAACACCCACTTGTTTCTCAAGCCTTCTTGCCCTTAAGCAACTTCATCATATCATAGGTGTGGTCCTTATGCAAGGATTTCATCTCCTTTTGTATAGCTTTCAACCACTTTCCCTTATGCACGTCGGATGAGACCTTAGAGTAGTCCTCTGGCTCCCCCCATCGGCAAGCATAATGTATTCATGTGGAGAGTATCTTTTGAACGGATGTCTGTCCCTAGATGACCTCTTCACCCATGGCTTGACAAGTGGATCAAGTGGGGGCTGCTCCCCCAGTTCATCTTATGTAGGAACACCCTTATCCCCTACACCATTATGCACTCCCTATCATCAGGCATCACGGTAGGAGTGATCGGATCCATGTCTTTTACTTCACCTGAACTAGGTTGGGTCTTCTTTGGCTTTCCAATGTTAAATCAACAGAAAAATTTGCAACCTTCGGGCAGAAACCACAAAATGAATCGAGCTCTCGCCTATCATATGCATCAACAAGGCAAAACAAATTCGGGCCAAGGCCCATGCCCACTTTGGATGTGTCTATGCTCGTATATAATGCTAAGCTTTAAAATAGATATATTAATTGTCTTGTCATTCACCACTGATGCAGCCTTACCTTACCCTGTATCACCTTATATCAAGTTGTTTGGGTTGATAAGGGGGCATTTGGATCATAAGTTACATAAGCTACTTGTCAAATAACCTCTTGCTCTAAAAGCTCAAGCCATTAGGAGATGGTATATCAATGTATATCAAGAGACATTAACACTCCCACACACGCACAGGTGGAACTTCAAAGGGTGGAGGGATACTCATACCATAAATAGGTCGGGCTTGACTTTCCAATCCCTGGGCTGGACTTGATTTTCCTAGCCCCGGTATTAAAATATATTACAGAATCATATTTGTTGCATGCTTCCGAGATTCGAACACATGACATTCGGTTATGATACCATGTCAAATAGCTTATACCTTATGCCTCAAGTAGCTTATCTTGGTTTTTACTTATTAAGTTGAAGTGATCAAGTAACTTTTAAGGGGGCACATCTCTACAAATAAGAGCTTATTTGCTTATTTCTAAAAAATAAGCTTTAGGCCATTTGGTAAAAGTCTAATAAAGTTCATATTTTTTAGAAAGTAGCAAATAAGCTCTATTTGGCTTAAGCAAGTAGACATTTTAGACTAATTTTTGAACAAGCATACTCTTAAACTTTTCAAGTAATTTCTATCTTACCCTCTTCTCTTCTCTTTACAATTTCTTCAAGAAAGGCACACATGATGAATGACCCATATTAAAGATGGGCCTACATAATGCACGGTCACATCAAAGGTGGGGCCCACATGATGGATGGACTACTTCAAAGTGTAGCCCTGCATGATGAATGATCCACATCAAGCAAGCCCTACCTGATGATGGTCCACATCAAAGGTGGGACCCACACGATGGATTGTGGACATTGAATGTGAGACCACATGATGGAAGATTGACATTAAAGGTGGGCCCACATGATGAACTAGCGCCACATGATGGGCGGTCCATAGCAAAGGTGGGACATACATGATGGATGGTGGACATCAAAGGTGGGTCCCACATGATGGACTATCCATATCAAGTGGGCCCCACATGATAGATGGTCCACAACAAATATGGGATCCACATGATGGATGTTCCACATCAAAGGTAGGACCCACGTGATGGATGGTGGACGTTGAATCTGAGACCACATGATCGAAGGTTGACATTAAAGGTGGGCCTACATGATGAATGACCCATATTAAAGGTTGGGCTCCACATGATGGACGGTTCACAGCCAAGGTGGGACCTACATGATGGATGGTGGACATCAAAGGTGGGTCCCACATGATGGACTATCCACATCAAGTGGGCCCCACATGATAATGGTCCACAACAAATGTGGGACCCACATGATGGATGGTGGACATCAAAGATGGGCCCCTCATGATGAATGACTCGTATTAAAGCGGGGCCCCACATCAAGGTGGGCCCACATAATGAAAGGTTCACATCAAAGGTGGGCCCCACATGATAGATGACCTACATTAAAGTGTGGTCCAACATGACAAAACATGCGCATCAAGTGGGTCCCATTTGATGGATAGTCCATGTCAAAGGTGGGACCCAAGTGATGGATGATGGTCATTGAAGGTGGGCCCACATGATGGTCAGTTGATATCAAAGTTGGGCCCACATGATGAACGACACATAATGAAGGCGGGGCCCCACACGATGAATGGTCCACATCAAGGTGGGCCCACATAATGGACGGAGTGGGCTTCACATGATAGATGACCCACATAAAAGTGTGGCCCCTCATAACAGACAATTCACATCAAGTGGGCCCCACCTAATGGACGGTCCACATCCAAGGTCACTCATGATGGATGACCCACATCCAAAGTGAGATATATGATGGATGATCCACATAGAAGGTGCACCCCACATAATGAATGGTGGATATCAAAAGTGGGCCCCACATGATGGACAATCCACTTCAAAGGTAAGGCCCACACTATGGAGACATCAAATGTGGAGTCCACGTGATGGGTGATGGGTAATGGGTAGTGGACATTGAGGGGCCCTCCATAAAGAACAATTAGGAATGATGTTGGGCCCCACATGATGGACGGTCCACCAAAACAACCATTTGAATTGCTCTTATATTAACGTTGTTGTAATCTTTAAAAATGATGTCAACTGCTCTTAAAGAAAGCTTTTATTTAAAAGTTTTACCAAAAGTACTTATTTTAAATAAGAGTTTTTTTTTTCCAAAGTAGCTTATTTAAAACAGAGCTAGAACAAAAAGGACTTATTGAAGTGGCTCTTATTCAAAAAGCTCTTGTTGAATTAGAGTAGAGATGCCAAACAGCCCTAAGTAAAAAAAAAAAGTTATAATTGCTCTTAAACTAAACTTATCTCGAATAAGTTAATTATCTACTGTCATAAGTAAAAAAAAAGTATCTTATTTGTTGGTATCCAAATGGGCCCTAAATTAGTATCATTCATAGGCTATAAAAGTGTGTGTCAGGCAATTTGTACCTGTTTTGGACAATACTTCATTTTGGATGTACCCTCTGAAGGGGCTTTTAATGCCTAACAGCCATTCTGATCCAAACGGCAGTTGATGATATGTGTTCGGATACTTTCGAAAACCCCCATCACATCTTTAATTAACAAAATAAGCACTAAAATACCAACTCGGCAAAACCAATCAAGGTAGACCGATAATGCAAGCTTAAAAGCCTTTTCTCCATAAAACTCCCTCACGAGGAAGTGCGTAAAAACATGCCATAAATATTGGTCTAATGAGCTTCCAAGCACATGGTTAGTTGGATGAATTAATAACATTAACCCATTAAAAAAAATCACATGGCCCATCGGCGCTTTGGATTCCTCATGTAATACAAGATTCGCTGCATGCCAAAATCTACAATCGGGCTGAGAAATAGTCAAATCTAGAACGGTCCACAAGGACATTCTGTATATAATGGGCCCAAGCTGATACTTTCCTGGATCCTGGCCGCATAATCAAGTGCTCCATATCAATGGTCAAGCCCAAAAGGACTGCAGTAGAGCTTTAGGCCTACTTAGGTGCTATTTGGTAAACTGAAAAATTAAGCCTGAATATTAATTTAAGCACTGAAAACTTAAAGTGTTGAATTTAAATACTTATAAGAACTGAAAAATCTATTTGATAATTTATCTGAAAACTACCATTGAAAACTTATCACGGCCACAAAAGTTTCGGATCAAGCTAATATTTGTGTTTTCCCTTAATCCAGGTCTTTGTGTTCTTATAAACAAGGTTGATGGTAAATAAACATCATGGTGGGCCCTAGTAAGGTTTCAATGGTGGGCATCATTGTCCCCATTGCTTTCAGTGGTGTGGTCCACCTGAGGTTTGGACTTGTCTTATTTTTGGGCTCATGCCTTAAAATCATCTCCAAATGGATAAACTATGTAGATATAATACATACATTATGTTGGGGCTTATAGAATTTGGTGTCTTCAAGTACTTGCGTGGGATGGTTTCATGGATGGGAAAGTAAACAAAGACGGGTAATTTTGCCATTTTTAAATGTTAATAAGGATACTTTTGTCAATTTTTACTTAAAAATTTAAAGAGAAACCACTTACCGCATTCAACTATAAGCTTTAAGTCAAGTTGGCATGACTTAAAATAATCCACTTAATTTAAGTGATTTTTCCGATTAAGCACTTAAATTTTTTTAGTTACCAAACGGTCTGAATTATTAAAATCACTGAAAATATCATTTTTCAATAATAAATCGTGGAATTAAGTTTTACCAAACGCACCCTTAGTTGAATGTCTACTTAGTTGAATGTATTTAATTACATGCATTTTCATGTAATTTCTCTTAAAACAGAATTAAATGTGAGGGATTGTAATTGCCACAATAGAGTTGAGGGTGAGGAGGAGTTGCCCCTAGTGAAATAACACTTTATAGGAAGCCAAAACTAGGTGTGCCCCACTATGATATATGTATTATATCCATGTCATTCATTTATTAGTATGGATCATTTTAAGGTATGGACAAAAAAAAAAGGACAAACTCAAAGCTTAAGTAGACCACACTTAAGAAAACAGTGGAGATTAAACGCTAATCATTTAAATGTTATTCACGTGATGTGGTCCACTTGAGCTTTGGATCTGGCGTCAATAAAACACTGACATTTTGGTGGGATCCATAGAACCTTGTCTTATTTTATGTACCTAAAAGTTGTTGTTGTTGTGCCATTCACATCCTATCCCTTTAGAAATTTATGTGGTAAGTAATTAATGTTAAAAAGAATAAAATACACCACAAATCACATAAATTACTTTGTTTTAAACAGGCCCTTAAGCTTTAACATGCAAAATCCAACTGATCAGATGGTTAGGATTGTCCAATTGCTTATTTATTCAAATCAAACTTAGTGATACACCCAACTCAAAAGAGATGCAGATTGGACAATTATGGTGGTCTGATTCAATCAAATAAATGAAAAAAAAAAAAAAAACAATGCTTTTTTAGAGGAGAAATTAAATTATTGTTCTATTTTGCTTTCTCCTAATAATAAAGTGAAAAATGAAAAGCTGTGGAGCTCATGTGATATGTGACTCACATCCAATCTATCTAACAGACACACACCAACACTATTATTAATAGATGAACAAAAAATATGGTGTATCCAATTGTAATGTGGACCAATTTATTAAAAATAATATACACCATTTTAAATATCTCAATTCAAAATGTAGCCCATTTGATGATCTGATTAACTTAATGTTTATTTCGTGTTACCACTATGATGTACGTTTAACGGGTTGGATGTTTACGCATACAAGTGAGCCACGGGTCTTGAATTTCACTACTTTTTAAAAGAAAAAAACATAAACTATGGCAGTTGGGATGCTAGGTGGGGCCATCGTGATGTTTGTGGGAAATCCACCCCGTTCATCCGTTTTTAGAGCTCATTTTAGAATATACGGAAAAAAAATGAGGCAGATCAAAAGCTCAAGTGGGACACACAAGAGTAAACAATGGGGATTCAATTACCACCATTGAAGCACTCATATGCCACAAAAGTTTTGTATCAGGCTAAGTATTTTGTGTTTTCACTTCATCCCAATGGGAATGACCTTATAAACGGCTTGGATGGCGTATAAACATCAAGGTAGAGCCCAGGAAGGTTTCAATGGTAAGGATTTCTTTCCCCAATTTTCCTTCTGTGTGGCCCACTTGAGTTTTAGATCGGAGTTAATTTTTGTAGTATGTCTTAAAATTAGCTCACAAAATGGATGAGTAAGGTAGATTTCACACAAACATTACGATGGGCCCCACCTAGCATCCAGCGCAATAACTTTCTCCTGTGGCTGAAATCCGCCCCCTTTTGGGTCGAGGTCGGTGGATCCCTATCTATGAGGCCTACTGTGATGTATGTACCTTACATCCACACCATCCATCCATTTTGACGGCACATTTTAGGACATGATCTAAAAAAAAGAAGCAGATCTAGTCTTGATTGAATCCTCATCATTAAAAACTTCATGGGGCCACTAGAATGTTTATTTACCATCCAACTTGTTGATAAGTACACAAAGACCGGGATGAATATACCCAAAAAATATCAGCTTAATCCAAAATTTTTTGTGGCCCAAAGGTAGTTTTTAATGGTCGGTTACCACTATTTGTTACATGATAGTTCACCTGAGATTTGGATCTACTTTATTTTTGGTTTCATGCTCTAAAATGATTTTTTGTAATGGATGGACGGCATGGATATAAGGCACATATATAAAAGTGGGCCCTACAGTCATGGGCAGAGCCACGTATGGGCGAGGGGGGCATTTTTTTTTCTCTCTTTTTTTTTTTTTCAAGGAAGTCCCACTATTTTAATAAATTGTGGTCCATAGAGCTTTGGATCTGCATGATGTTTGAGCTCATGTCCTAAAATGGGCTGGAAAAAATGGATGGACGGCATGGATGAAACACATCCTTCATGACCTATTTTATGGAACTCGTCCACTTGGACACGCAATTTTAGATATAAGGGCGAAGAGGTTGCGACTTTCAGCCAAGCCTTCTGCGGGGGATTCCTGCCTGGAACCTAGATGGGGCCTACCATGATGTTTGTGAGAAATCCACCACGTACATATGTTTTGTAATTTTATTTTAGGACATGAGAATAGAAGTGAACTTAAGTGGGCTGCACTAGAGGAAAAAGTGATTAGAAAAATTCCTACAGTTGGAACCTCCATGGAGTCAACAGTGATGTTTCTATGCCATCCCTACGGTTCCTAACGTCATTCCCACTTGGATAACTTAAAAACACAAATATTGCCCGATTCAAAACTTTTGTAGCCCATGGATATTTCAACTATGGACGTTCAATTCTCCTGTTTTCCACTCACTTGAGTCTTGGATCTAGCTCATTTTTTTTCTCATGTCTTAAAATGGTCTCACAAAATGGATGGACATGGTGGGACTTCTCACAAATATTATGGCGGGACCTGGCCTCACCCAAGACCGTGCAACCCTTACCATGGTGCCCACCTTGATGTATATATTATGTATCCACGCAGTCCATTTGTTTTTCTAGATCATTTTAAGATATCATCCAAAAAATGAAACAGATCCAATCATCTGATGGATCATACCATTGGAAACAGTATTTATTGACCATTAATGGACAACATAAGTTTTGGATCAAGATGATATTTGGTTTTTCTCTTCGTTAATGCTTATGTGAGCTTATCTACCAATTATATGGTAAATAAATATTGCATGAATGTTCAAAAAACTTGGGCTGCACTCTTGGGTGAGGCAAACTGGCCCCAGGACCTAGTACAACCTCAAACGCTGTCCCCTCTACAAGAAAATCCTGGCGCCGCCCGTGCCTACAGTCAATTGTAATTTCTCAAAACGACCTCCGTGTAATTTCTACTCAGGAAGGCATTATTGGATAAAAATATGGCTTCCTGAATTATGCCGTAAAGATCTGAAAAAGAGGTGGGTGGGACCCTGTCTACTGTGAGACCCCGGTTTCACCGAGGGGGGTGGGACCCCTGACTATGGGGCTCACAATGATTCATGTACCTTAAATCCACACCGTCCAACCGTTTAGAAAGCTCATTTCAGGGCATAATCCAAAAAAATGAAGAAGATCCAAATCTTATAAGGACCATGCCACCGGAAACAGTAGTGATTGAATCACCACCATTAAAAACTTCATGGGGGCCATAGAAAAGTTTATTTTCCATCCAAACTGTTGATAAGGTGACAAAAATATGGATGACTATGCCTTAAAAAGATCAGATTGATCCAAAACTTCTGTACCCTACAGAAGGTTTTAATGGCCGATTACCACTGTTTCCTGTATTATGGTCCACTTAAGATTTGGATCTCCTTAATTTTTTGGATCATGCTCTAAAATAAGCTTTCAATAAGGATGGACGGCGTGGATGTAGTCACATATATAACAGTAGGCCCCACAGTCAGGGGTCCCACCCACTTCGGTGGATGCGGGGTCGTACCTAAAGAAAATGAAAACTAAAATGGTGAGCGCGGTAGGATTTCTGTCCAGTTCTCTACCCACCCACCATCCCATGTATATGAATTGATAAGCCATGCTTATGTCTTATCCGAACCGTTCATCTTGATGATCCTATCATTGATGGTTCATAATCCTAAAATTGCAGTAATTACAGATCACAACCGTTCACTTAACCGTCCACCCAATGTCCTTTTTCCAAAAAAATAACCGACTGACAAGTTTCCATTAACTACTGTGCACTAATCACTATTGTACATTCCACAAAATACTCTGGCAGAGTACGTTGTTTGATGCACAGGTACTTGGAAAGTATACACATGGCATGCATAAACCTAAATCTAACCACCTAAATTGTCGACATACTGTTTTAAGTTATAACCCCAAAATGGAATTCATCGAAGAATCCTAACCTTTGATTCATGGACACTTTTTTCTTTGAACGGATCGATATTTTCATTTTGACTGTCCAACAGTGGCTAGATTATTAAAAAAAAAAGTGTGATTTTTGGTTCATGATACATCTAAACTAAGACCCACAATTTGGCCAGTTTATTTTGACTTAACTGTGTGTTATGGTAAAATTTCAGAGTGCCTGCATATCATCTATCATGCTCTGCCAGAGTATTAATTTTTTTCACATAGTTCAAGTGTGCCAAAACGGGTCACCTTGAAAATGACATTTTGCTGTGGCACACATGACTTACGTGCGGCCCTTCTCTTTCATGCAACAACTCTATATCACATCAGTGTTTTCGAAGCACTAAAATGCCAAAACATCTGAAGTTTCCACGTTTGTCTTTATTGTTTTAGTCTGCCTTTCCTTGCACCACGCATCATGAAATTGATGCGAACTGTGGCATGCATATGTATTGATGCAAGCCCATACATCAGTATTGCAAGCCCATACATCAGTACGGGAATTTCATGTTGATAGCATTGCACAAAACTTCAAGATCTCGCACCTCAATATGTTAATTAGGTAATATTATAATACAATAAACACAATTAAATCATCAACCACACAAACACGAGATTTTTGTGTGAAAACCCCTCAACAGAGGTAAAAACCACAAGACCTCATTCAAATCAACAAATCTACTATGTAAACGATGATTACAAGGTGATCACAAGCACAACCTACTTGGTTCTAATCAAATTTCACTCACAAGGGTGGATAACAATAAAAAAAAAAAAACTAAAAAATTGAAAGATCTCACCGAATCCGAGGACATAGAAGAACTGAGATACCGTCTGCAGCTTGGCTGTAACGACACAAGTAGAAAATCCCTTCTCTACAAGCTTCTTCTCTCTCTTTTTCTTTCTCTCTTCTTTTTTTCTCCCTCTCACCTTAGACATGTAAAACACCTATTAGGATACCATAACCTCGATTTGGAAGCTAATATATAACATCATGCAAGAGATAGAGTCGGAATAGGAAACTGCTTATCACAGTCCGCACCCGCCGCCGACCGGTTGCCCAGGGTGGTCGACTAGTCGCGGAGGACCCAAATCTGTCTAGCAAGAAAACCAAGAGAACCACTATAATTCGATCGGTCACTGATGGCCCAAGACTGGTCGTGCGAACAATCCTGACAGACCAAAACTGGTCCAACGTGTAGCAGCTCTCCAGGGTCAAAATTCGACCGGTCGTCCAGGGTGGGCCGATCGATCATGACACCCAGTTTCTGCACAATCTCTCCTCAGCTTCTGAGGAGGAAAAACCCCATCAAATCTCTCCCTTCCAACTCAAGAGGAGGGCTTCACCATCTTCAAGCCCGTCAAGCTTCTGCAAGCCTCAAATTTTCCCTTGAGCAAAGCCTTGGTCATCATGTCTGACCCGTTATCGTCCATATGTACCTTTTCAAGCTGCAACACCTTTTGTTCTAGCACATCCCTGATCGAGTGATACCGAACCTTAATGTGCTTCGACTTAGAATGCTGACTTGAATTCTTGCTCAAGTGCATTACATTCTAGCTATCACAATAAACCATGTGCTTATACTACTTCAGACCAAGTTCATGCAGGAACATCTTCATCCAAAGCATCTCTTTACATGCTTCTGTGACTACGATGTACTCAGCCTCTATCGTAGACAATTCTACACACTTCTATAACTTGCTCCGCCAAAAGACCGCTCCCCCTGCAAATGTGAATATGAACCCCGATGTAGACTTCCTGGAGTCTATATCACCTGTCATATCTGCATCTGTGTAGCCTTCTAACACAGGTTTACCATCACCATAGCATAAGCTCAACTTAGATGAGCCTCTCCGTAGTATCCACTTCACTGCTGCCTAATGCTCTTTGCCAGGATTGGCAAGATATCGGTTCACCACACCAATCACATATGCTATGTCTGCGTGCATACACACAATAGTATACATCAAACTTCATACCGCCGAAGTGTAGGGTATCTTCTGCATCTCTTCCACCTCGTCCTCCGTCTTGGGACACTGCTTGTCTCTCAATCTGAAGTGACCATCTAGTGGAGAACTAACCAGCTTCGCTGCATTCATATTAAATCCTCTAGGACTTTCTCAACATACCACTCTTATGACAGTCATAGATTTTTGCTGCTTCTGTCACGGGTGATTTCAATTCCTAGGATCTGACTCCCTAGGCCCAAGTCTTTCATCGCAAAGGACTTGCCCAGCTCCTGTTTTAGCCTGCCAATCTTTTTTATGTCTTTACCCATGATGAGCATGTTATCAACATACAATAACAGAACTATGAAATCACCATCTGAAAACCTGTGCATGAACATACATTGGTCCGACTCCGTTCTGTCATTCCCATGCTTTAACATGAATGAGTTAAACTTCTTGTACCATTGCCTCGGAGCTTGCTTTAGCCCATATAAACTCTTTCTAAGCCTACACATCATGTGCTCTTTGCCCTTGACCTCGAACCCCTTTGACTGGTGCATATAGATCTCTTCTTCCAAGTCACCATAGAGAAAGACAATTTTGAAGTCTAACTGCTCTATCTCTAGATCCATGCTTGCATCCAACCCAAGTAACATCCGAATGGATGTCTTCTTCACCACTGGTGAGAATATCATGTCGAAGTCAATTCTACTCTTCTGATCAAACCCTTTCACTACAAGTTTGGCATTGAACCTCGTCTGTGAATTCTTTTGCTCAACCTTCTTTTTGAACACACACTTGTTGCTCAAGCTTTCTTGCCCTTAAGCAGTTTCACCCAATCATAGGTGTGGTTCTTATGTAAGGATTTTATCTCCTCTTGCATAGCTTTCAACCACTTCTCCCTTATGCACATTGGATGGGACCTCAAAGTAGTCATCTGGCTCTCCCCCATTGGCAAGCATAATGTACTCATGTGGAGAGTACCTCTTGGATGGATGTCCATTCCTAGATGATCTCCTCACTCATGGCTCAACAGGTGGATCAAGTGGAGACTGCTCCCCCGATTCATCTGATGTAGGAACACCCTCATCCCTTGCACCATATATGCACTCCCTATCATTAGGTATCACAGAAGGAGTAATCGAATCTATGTCTTCTAATTCACTTGAACTAGGTTGGGTCTTATTTGACTTTCTAATGTCTTCTATACACCAATCTTCAAAGAACACCACATCTCTACTCCTAGCGAGCTTTTTGTCTATCGGATCCCACAATCTGTAATCAAACTTTTCGTCATCATACCCAGAAACACACACTATCTAATTTTTGTAAAAATCTTAGACCTCTCGTCTCTAGGTACATGAATAGATGTCCAGCATCCAAACACCCTAAGATGATTGTACGATACATCGTGTCCAGTCCACACCTTCTTATGTACTTCTCCATTCAACCAGGCTGATGGAAACTTGTTTATCAAATATACTGTCGTGTGCATTGTTTCTCCCCATAACATCTTGGGTAACTTAGCATTGGATAACATACATCTGATTCTCTCCACAATGGTGTAATCATTCATTCTGCTACACCATCGTTTTGGGGGGTCTTGGGCACCATTTATTCATGTCATATACCGAAGGTCTTACAATATTCATGAAATGCCTCAATGTATTTACCTCTATTGTCAGTGCGGATGCACTTCAATGATCTACCTATCTCTCTCTCTCTCTGGACCATAGCATGAAATACTTTAAACACACCAAAGACCTCATCTTTGGATTTCAATGCATAAACACAAACCCTCCTAGATGCATCATTTATGAATGTAATAAAATACAAAGCCACACCCAAGGATTTTGTCCTCATCAGACCATACACATCAGAATAAGCGAAATATAATGTATGAGCTTTATTAACATGAGAAGCAATCTTAACAAATGAAACTCTATAGTGTTTCTCAAATAAATAGTCAATACAGGTTTCGAGAGGTATACATGTCATCTTTGAAAGGAACCACTTCTTCACAAGTAGCTGAAGCCCTTTCTCGCTCATATAGTCAAGCTGCCTATGCCACATGTTCATTACTCAATCTTCTGCTACGTTCAACTCACCCTTGCATACGCTGACACTTGTCTTATATAGGGTGCAACACTTCTTCCCTCTAACTGCAATCAATGAACATGAGCTTCCAGCGCCCACCAATAAACCGGCTTTTATAGATATCATCATCCAACCTTCTCGTTAACATAAAGTTGAGGCGGATATCAAGAATATGCCTCACATCCTTCAGCACCCATGTGCACCCCACATCGATCTTTACAAAAATATCACCAACCCCCATGATCTTGATATTTCAGAGTTTTCCATCTTCACGGTGCCAAAGTCACCTGATTTGTAACTAGTAGGCCTGCACACGGATCGGGTTAGAGTCAGGTTAGGCCCAATACTAGACCAAACCTAAACATATTTTAAAGATTCGGGTTTCGATTCGGGTTGTGACCGAGTTTGGCTGACCCAAACCTAACTCTACCCTACTTACAAAAGGGTTAACCCCAACCCTACCTAACCCTATATGCTTGTTGAGCCCAAAAATGTTCATAACATGATTAATGGGCTAAAACACAAAGAAAACAACCCCAATATTAAGAAAATTAAGAAATAAAGGAACACGGGCTTAAGTCCGACGCTTGGGGTAGCACATACCCCAAGGGTATGTGCTAGCTAGGTTAAGGCGTGCGTTGATGCCAACAAGGCATGGAGAGCTAAGAAAAGAGTATGATCTGAATAAATTCTTGAGGAAGCCCCCTAATGCATAACCTTTAGGTATGCATGAACAAGCCTAAGGCATGCGCTGGTGAAAGAAAGGTATGTGTTGGCCATAGGAGGCATGCGTTAGCTAGTTATCGCTGAGCTTTTCGCGTATAAGTACTGCATCACACCTCTATGATGGAGAGAGAGACCTTTAACTTGAAATGCGTGTCAGAGCGGTCATGGTATGCGCTCACCCCTCACCGAAAACCCAAAACCCATCACCAGAGCCCTCGTCGGAGCTACGTCATTCCAATGTACATCGCGGGGACTCTTGTGCATGATGATATGAGCCCAAATGATTATTCAAACAGTTAGACTAAGTCCGTAAACCTTAACGCATGCCTCGAACACCTTAACACATGCCTCAGACACCTTAACGCATGCCTCGAAGTATCTGACCCATACCTCAGAGTGCCCAAAACATACCTCGAGAACCTTAATGCACACCTTAAAATGTTCAAAACACAAAAGAAGGATACATCCTTATTGAGTAACAAATTTTCATGTTTAACCCTACTTTCATCTTGCGTTTACATGAATTATATGGCTAAAGTGATCTATTACATGTGTTTTCATGTTTATAAGTGATTGAGGGAATTTCGATGAATTCGAGCAAAAAAAAAATGATTTAAAGTCCAAGAGATGGTGATTCGAGCATGTAGATGAAAGAAAATCAAATGAAGTTGTACGATGCTTGAAAAGTGCAGAAAATGTCCTAAAAAGTTAAAATCCAGAACTGTAGGGTTAGAAAAGCAATATGCAGAAAGTGCAAAAATAACCCCTGGGGCTGCTAAACTGCGAATTTCGAGACAGTGCGAGTCTATAAAAGGGGAACCGAATTTCACAAATTGTATTCCAATTTTTCTATTTTCTTTAAGATTTCTTTCCTAAAAGTTTCCAAAAACAGAGAGAGAGAGAGAGAGAGAGAGAGAGAGAGAGAGAGAGAGAGAGAGATTTTTACTTGATTGTTTATTTTAATTTCAATTCATGCAAGTTCATTAAGGTGTTAATTTCTTTAGATTAATTCAAGTTCTCTTTTATTCTTGCAATTCTTCTCCTCTTTTCTTTATTCTTTTCTTGTCCATTTTTCTTTTTAAACATGTGCTTCTAATTCTCTTCTAGCTAGAACTAGAAGGGAAGCACATGGATTCAATGAATTATCCATCATGATGATTCCTTAATTATTTCATGATGAGATCTTAAGATTGATACATGTTATCATGTATTAAGAAAATCTTTGATCCATCATGTGAGAACCGTATGATGGGTGCTTAGATCTAGCTAATATAGATTTCTTAGATAGGAAAGGCTTTTGACCTTTCACACTGTTTGATTTGTGATCTCATGGATCTCAAATGCTTACAATCCCTGAAACTCAAAAGTATGTTTTAATAATGTAGAAACTTAAGATTTCTAATCATTGATAGTTTTTTACTCATTTTTAATGCTTTAATTGTTAAACCTTCCGACTAGACAGACCATAGTGCTCTGATCTAGTTGAGTTATCATTATCAGTCATGATAGATGGTCTGTTAAGTCCGTGTGTGGAACTTCGATGCTTTGGTTTGATTTTTCTATATCAATCCAAATCCTTAATCTAAAATCACTTTTGGGATAAATCATCTAATATTTATTTCCATTACCTTTTAGTTGATCTTTGGTTTTTTCAATAGACTGTCTCCATGGGATTAACCATGTACTCACAGGAATATTACAATTGAACCTATGCACTTGGAAAATATCAAACAATCCTACCCAGTGCACACCCGACTTCGTCGATGCATGCCTAAGCTTGCCCAGTGCACACCCCAAAGATATACACTGGCAAGGAAAAGGTGTGTGTTAGGCCAGAAAGAGCATGCGCTAGCTCAATGGGGCATGCACTGGGTTGATCCCGACCCCCATTTCATGTAATTTGATCACCTTTATTTCCCTATGACTCCATTCCCCCATCAATCCATGCGCACATACATCCGCAAACAGCATCAGGCATCCAAGCCTAAGACAAACAATAGAATGAAGTGCAGGCGTACCGAAGACGAGTTGACAGACTCCAAAACATGTGATAAACAGACAAGCTCGTTACAATTTGATTAATTAATCAAACAATAATTTGGATTAAAGCTCCGACTAATCAAAAGGGGTTGCGGTTACCACTAGAAAACATATAACCATGAGTTCCAAACCATCACAAATATATTGCTATAAACTATCATCTCAAAACTTGTCGATGTACTACCCACTAACAACGACATTCGTTGGTTGAGCTAATTAGGTACATAGTCATCATCGTGTACTCTCGCAGTCACCCGACCACAATGACGATCACTGGCTCTACGATGCACTACTCGATGAAAACACTGACTGTCTTTTAACTCGGATCTCCAAAAGAACATGGGACATATACATCCGACCTGTACAAACGATGACTCAGTCCATATCAAAACAAACACAAGTCTTTACGACTGCGAACTTAAATATCGCAAGTCCCCATCGACTTAGTCTTTTGCCTTTTAATCAAGGGCTATCGATCCATTCGATGTAACTAAGAGCTTGTACCAGATCACAGCTTGAAATATACAAGATCTCAGAATCTCTGGAATAAAATTCGCTTTACGATATCTTCTCATATGTGAACTTTTTGTGAATGCTTGTGATTTTCTATGAATTTTTTCAATTCTTAGAATTTTAGAAAAACAATACACAAAAAATGTCCTTGAGTATTTTCAATTTTAACAAACTAACGACTCTGCTGGGGAGCGAACAATACCAGAATCTTTGGTTACTTTTGAGTAAAGAAACATTTTAAGATAAATTACTCGCAAACACAAATGTATACATAAGGAAGTTATCTCAAGGAAAATGTTCGGCGCCCATGGACGCCAAACTGACGACTCTCAACGGAAACATTCTCCTCTTCATCTTTAAGGCAAAAGCATTTGAAATCCAAATTTTCAAAACATTCGAAGATCCCAAATTTTTCAAAAAAAGCATAACCATGTTTATTCGTACTGTGTATTTAGTTTCCTATTTAATTTTTTATAGCGAATGGTAAGGTCACACGTTGTTCATCTCTAACTATAAAACGTTCTAATGGATATGTGGATGTGCAATGAAGATTAACAAAAGTTCTAACCTTAGAGACAGGAGAAAAGGCGTCAACAATTATCTTCTTAGCATCAGGGGGGTTCTACTTCCCACATCTCGCCACAACAACACCTGCAGTCTCTGAATCAGGTTGGCAAATAGTACAAAAGCCTAAGTGGCTAAGGAAAATTCAAAGCCTAGCAACCGAAGGCGTCTGCAGGAAGGCAACCATGACAAGTCCACGCCGCATAATGATCAGGAAGCAGCCAATGAACGTGGGAAAGACTCCAGCTATGCAAAATGAGGTGGGTATCGTGGGCTCCATTGTGATGTGTGATGGACATCCATATTGCATTTAGGTAGGACCCCTCTAGGTTATGGGATGTGTCAAAAATCAGTTGTTTTCAAAACTCAAGTGGGCCATACCATCTAAAACCATGGGAAATCATGCGTAAAACATCTAAACCCACTTGGTGAGGTCCACCTGAGTTTTGAAATGCCCCAAAACTTGGTGTGACCCCTTCATCCAAGTGGGATATACACAATGGATGGGCCAGATGTCTAAACCACAACTCAGTGGGGCCTATATACAATTAGGAAAGTTTCAATGGACATGCATCCACTCTCAACTGTTTTTTGTGGTGTGGCCCACCGAAGTCATCAATTGGCCTAATTTTAGGCCTATGGCTCACCATGGAAGGATACATATGATTAATGGGATGGATGTCCCTCACACATCACAACAGGGCCCACAAAGCTCTACCACATGGTACCTTTACCCTAGATATAAAAGCTATATAATCGCAAGGTGCACCCATCCATGATCAACACTTAGTGGACCCATTTGAGTAAATGGCCCATTTTCTTCTAATCGCGCCCAATTCAAAACCTAATACGGTCACAACCCAAGCCCATATTTTAAATGGGTTGGATTGGTTGGCTTGCGATAAGCTCCATACAAAATTAGTAAGTGGTCCATTTGTTTCCTTTAAAATAAAAAATATCGACAACCATCCATTCAAAGTATTTTTTTTCAACCAATCTTTTCAATATCCTTGAGCACCTCCTCAATGATATGGACGGTAAAACCCATTTGGAACATTGACATGACTTCTTAGGGCCGCTTTGATTTGTTGTAATGATTTGCAATTTGACCAAATTAGGCATTTATTAATTGCAATTTGAAAATTGCATATGTAAGATATTGACATCTATTGATTTCCTCCTGGCTCTAAATATGTGGGGGCCATGTTTACATCCCAAAACTTTATGGGCCCCACCATAATGTATGTGTTCGATCTACATCATTGCCTCATCATTTTTGGCATGAGCCAAAAAATGAGGTAGATCTAAAACATCTATAACCCGTTAAGTAGCCTAGAATGGCAGACGTTCAATCCTCATTTTTCTGTGGTGTGGTCCACTTGAGCTTTAGATCTACCTCATTGTTGGGTTCATGCTCTAAAAGTATATGAAAAAAATGAATGAAGGGCATGGATATAACATATACATGATGGAGGGCTCATGTGAGTGGAATTTCACCTCACTTCCAAATATATTTTCAAAATCATAATTACATTTTTACCCTAATTCATATCAATCAAAGCAAATCTTAAGTTTTGTTTTTTGTGCACTAAAATCCAAGAAGGTACAATCAAATGGGTAATTATTGCTTACCATGTAATTTCTATACCTTTTGACAATAACACTTTTGTTTTTTGTGCATTAAAATCAAGAAAGGTAAAATTTTTATGGGGCCCACTGTGATACATGTGGCTTATCTACACCGTCCATCCATTTTGCAAGGCTGATTTTAGAGCATGGACCCAAAATTGAGGCAAATCCAAAGCTTAACTGACCACGCCACATGAAATAGTGGTTTAAATATATATCATAAAAATCATTTATAACTACAATTTCTTATGGTGTGGGCTACTTTAGCTTCGGATATACTTCATTTTTGGATTTATCCTTTAAAATGTTCTGGTAAAATAGATGGACGGCATGGATATGTCACAGAGATCACAATGGGCTTCACGAATATATATATATATAGCTATTCTTTTTTTGTACTTATTTAAAAGCATTAAATACTCTTCATATCAAATGACGTAGGCTATAATAATTACCTACTTGCATCCATTTACCTGCATCTACATCATCAGGTGAAAAACAAACACTCTTTTAGGAAGATGCATCCTATTCCAAAGCCACAAAGCAACAAATGTAAAACACGTGGCAATATTGCACACATGTGGGGAATATGGAACGTTCGTGAGACGTTATGTGAATGTTTTCTGGCTGAAAATTCCAGCCGGCCAGGGGGCCACGTGTACAAAGAAATGGTCATAAGAAAAAAACGAATTACGCTGTGTTGGTCCGAAAGAAATCGGATTGCCTACTGAGTTACTCAGCCGCTTTTATCGTACTGAGTAAACTCTGTTGCCCCAACATGAATGTATGCGGTTTATCTACGCCGTCAATCCGTTTTTCAATATCATTTTAGCAGTTGAGCTCAAAATTGAAGCATATACAAAGCTCAAGTGGACACACCACAAGAAATAGTGGGAATAATGATTCTCACCATTGAAATCTTGCTAGGCCCAGAGTGATGTTTATTTGTCATCCAACCGGTTCATAAGATCACACAGATATGGATGAAGGGAAAACACAAATATAAGCTTGATCCAAAACTTCTGTGACCCCCAAGAATTTTTCACCGGTAGATGTTCAATTCACACTGTTTCATATGGTGTGGTCCAATTGAACTTTATATATGCTTTATTTTTTGGCTCAAGCCCTAAAATTATATGGTAAAATAGATGGATGGAATGGATAAAATACATAAAACACGGTGGACCCCACAGAGTCTAAGCGTACTGAGTTACTCAGTACGCAATCCGCTTCTGGTCCAAAAATGGAGTGGGCCAGCCCCAATCTTTAGAGTAGGACACTTAAATGTGGTGGACAATTCTATGAACGGCTTAGATCCAAGATCCTAGGCTCGTGTTTATCATCAGCCCTTGAAGATGGCATCTGGAATTAGCATTCTTCCTTGTCAACCCTAGAAAATTAGGTGGGCCACACCACACCATAGGGAACAATCTTGATCGGGACGCCACCATAGAAACTTTTCAAGGGCCACCGAAATTTTATGTTCCATCTCTTCAGGTGATCCCCGGCTGTATGAAGAGACATTGCCAGACCGCGTGAAGTTCAAGGTTTTATTACTAAGTTTCCATTGTTCTCCATGGTGTGGCCCACCTGGGTTTCGAATTGATATGATCTTTGTTATGTACAGTGAATATGAGGAGGAACAATGGATCAACAGAGTGGATCTTATACACACATCACAGTGGGCCCTTGCAACAGGTGTTGTACAGGATTCCCGTCCAGATGAAGGGTTCTTTGAGATGATCGGCATACTTTTATGGCCTTGGACCGTATACTCCTCTCATGTGTACTAATGTACAACTATCCAGACCATCCAAATTGTGGGTCCCGTTGTGGATGGAGCACATCAAGCAATGCTAACCATTCAATTAATGGCTGTCAAACGAATCATTAAGAGCAAAATAGTGAGTGGCTCAAATTTGAACACAAAAATCAAATGGTTTGTATTATCTTTAAGTGCAATTTTTCAGTTACGATCCATCCACATGCAGGTCGGCTATTTGGACGATTTGGATTGCCTACGACTATGTCATGTGTACGGATGAAGAGTCTCCCCCATTTCTTTACTTGTGCAAAACTAATGTAAGGAGTCTCCACCATTTTCTTACTTGTTCCTTGGTCCATCCACCATAGAATCCATGGTCAATAATGAGGGTGATTGTTTGGCCCCACATGTACAAGCCAAAGGGGTGGGACAAGTGTCTCGCCTTCTAGCCCAGCTGGAAGACGCCTGTAAGCAAATCCGTAATGTTCATTTACCATTCAACCCATTGATAAGGTCAAACGGAACTAGATGAAGGGAAAATACAAAGATTAGCTTGGTCCTAAATTTTTGTGGCCTAAAAAAACTTTTAATGGTAATTCACCACTTGTTCCAGTGGTGTGGTCTAACAGGGATTTGGATCTGCTTAAGTTTTGGAATAACATCCATAAATGACCGGCAAAAAAGGATGGGCGGTGAGGATACAAACACATTCATCAAAGTGGGCTCCACACGGTAAGGGTAACACTCACTAAGCTATTAGCCGGGTAACAATTCATCCTCTCCCAAGCTAAAGACTAGGGCTGTAAATGTGCCAGTGGACCCGACGGGGGACCCAAATCCGACGCATTTGTTAAATGGTATGGGCCTGGGTCCAAGAACAAACCCGGTTGCTAGATGGGTCTAATTCTGGTTTCCTTTATATTAGGCCTGACCCAACCCGAACCCATTTAGTAGATGGGCGGGTCTGGTTTATATTACAAGGGACCCATCTAGACCTAGACCCGTCTAAACCCAGTAAAAATGCTTGCATACCTTGCCAAGTAACAAGAGAAAAAGGGGAAATCCACCCGATGTCCGATTGAGAATATGGGGAACTACGGAATCCGAATCGACACGCCAAAGATGTTGGAATTAGTGAATTAGGATGTACGCGAATTGCATGTGAATGGCTTTTGCAGGAAGTTTCTGCATTGGGATGTTAAGTGTGGCAACCGACTAAGTAAAGATAATCATCTCTATCATTTTAATCCTTACTTGCGCTTTTATTTGCATTTTTGTTATTTATGAGAAGTTGTTAATTTTTATTATTAATTGGCATTTTTATAAAATCAAGGTAACCCAGACTCCATGGACCCATTTATAAGTAGGCATAGTTCAGGGTCTGGATATCCCTTAACTAGACCCTGAACCTGACCCATTTATAAATGGGCCTAAGTGGATCTCTCTCTACTAGACTTAGACCCATTTATAAATGGGTTTGATGGGGTTGACTCAGACTCACTCAGGCCTACTCATTTAGTAAAAGGGGATGGGTCTAAAATTTGGACCCGAACCCATTTAGTAAATTGGGCATGTCTGGTTTTGGCTAAACCTACCCCCAAACTTGATCATTTGCAACCCTATTAAAGACCTTAAAACAGAAGTAGATTGTGTGGTGTGCCACACAACACTGATCGACCTTTGTGATGTGTTGACGTGGCAAAATTCTGTGGGCCTCACCATGATGTATGTGCTATATCCACACTATCCAATGATTTTATGATTTTATTTTAGGCCACAATCCAAAAAATGAGGCAGCTCCAAATCTCAATTGGACCACACCACAAAAGGCAGTGAGGACAATGATGACCACTATTGAAACCTTCCTCGGGCTCACCATGATGTTTATTTTCCATCCAACTTGTTCATAATTAAGGTCACACATGTTGGGTGCGTTTCACACAAACCTTAGGATCTCGCCCCCCAATGCACTAGAATTATGAACTATGATAATGCAATAATCAAAAAGCAAATCAACAATCTCACGACACAAGAGGTTTTTACGTGGAAAACCCTCGAAGAAGTAAAAAATCACGAGATCTAGTCCAGATAAACAATCCACTATCTCAGAGAACTGTTCACAACCGATCACAAGCACATACCGCTTAGATCAAACCTTCTTCACTCAGGGATGGATAAACAATAAGAGAATTATGGAAATAGGAGGATCTCACCGATCATGAGGACGTAGAAGCGCTGAGATGACGATTGCGCAGAAGAACTCCTCTTCAAGCAACTTCTCCCTTCTACAAGCTTCATCTCTCTCTCTTTTCTCTTTCTCTCTTCCTCTCTCTCTCTCTCTCTCTCTCTCTACTCACATTGGACGTGAAAATACCTTAATGGGATAACCTAATCCCGATTTGGAACCCCTTAAGTAAGAAACCGGAGCAATTAGAACCCAATAAGAAAACTGCGCATAAGCAGTCCGCGTTAGGTTGGGCCCAACCCAAAAAATGTCCAGCGTGCTTCACAAGAGAAAATTGATTTTTGGGCGCCCGGTTACCTAACCGTCGGGCGCCCGACTATTGAAAAACAATCCAGCAGCTTAGCTGCTTCATCTGATGGAATTTCGGTCGCCCGACCAGAATTTTATCCGAGCGCCTGACCTCACCAAGTTGCACTTTCTCTCCTCTGTGATTGAGGAGGAAAATTCCATAAAATCTCTCCCTTTCCGACTCAGAAGGAATTCACCTTCTTCAAGCCAGCCAGATTTTTACAAACCTCAAACTTGCCCTTGAACAATGCCTTAGTCATCATGTCTAACCCATTATCAGTCCCTGTGGACCTTCTCAAGCTGTAACACCTTCTATTCCAAAGTATCCCTGATCCAGTGATACCGAATCTCTATGTACTCTGACTTGGAGTGCTGACGTGGATTCTTGCTCAAGTGTATAACATTTTGGCTATCGCAATAGATCACGTGCTCCTCCTGCTTCAGGCTGAGTTCCTGTAGGAACCTCTTCATCCAAAGCATCTCTTTGCATGCTTCTATGACCGCGATGTACTTGGCCTCTGTCATCAACAATGCTACGACCTTCTGTAGCTTGCTCTGCTAAGAGACCGTTCCTCCTACAAACGTGAACATGAACCCTGATGTAGACTTCCTGGAGTCTATGTCACCTGCCATATCTGCATCTGTGTAGCCTTCTAACACAGGTTTTTCGTACACCATAGCATAGGGTCAACCTGGATGAGCCTCTCAGATACCATAGTATCCACTTCACCGCTGCCCAATGTTCTTTACCAAGTTGGCAAGATACCGGCTGACAACACCAACCGCATATGTTATGTCTGGGCGCATATACACCATAGCATACATCAAACTTCCTACTGCTGAAGCACAGGGTATCTTCCGCATCTCTTCTACTTCTGCCTTCGCCTTGAGACACTGCTTGTCGCTCAATTTGAAGTGATCATCCAGTGGAGTACTGACCGGCTTCGCTGCATTCATGTTGAATCGCTCTAGGACATTCTCAATATACTGATCTTGTGATAGTCAAAGCTTCCTGCTACTTTTGTCATGAGTTATCTCTATTCTTAGGATCTGTTTTTTCGGGCCCAAGTCTTTCATCACAAACGACTTGCCCAACTCCTGTTTCAGCCTGTCAATTCTCTTAATGTCTTTTCCCATGATGAGCATGTCATCAACGTACAATAGCAGAATTAAGAAATCACCACCTGAGAACCTGCGAGTGAATGCACAGTGGTCCGATTCCATTCCGTCATATCCATGCTTTAATATGAACGAGTCAAACTTCTTGTACCATTGCCTAGAAGCTTGTTTTAGCCCATACAAGCTCTTCTTAAGCCTACACATCATGTGCTCTTTGTCCTTGACTTCGAACCCCTCTGGTTAGTGCATGTAGATCTCTTCTTCCAGGTCACTATGGAGAAATGCAAGTTTTAACATCTAACTGCTCTATCTCCAGATCCATGCTAGCCGCCAACCCGAGCAACATCCTTATGGATGTCATCTTCACCATTGGTGAGAATATCCCCTCGAAGTCTATTCCTTTTCTTCGACCAAATTCTTTCACCACAAGTCTAGGCCTTGTACCTTTTCTATGCATTCTTTGCTTATTTTTCTTTCTAAACACCCACTTGTTACTCAGAGCTTTCTTGCCCTTAGGCAATTTCACCATATCATAGGTGTGGTTCTTATGCAAGGATTCCATCTCCTCTTGCATAGCTTTCAACCACTACCCCTTATGCTCGTCGGCTAGGGCTTCAGAATAGTCTTCTGGCTCTCCCCCATTAGTGAGCATAATGTACTCATGAGGCGAGTACTTATTGGATGGATGCCTGTCCCTTGATGTCCTCCTCACCTATGGCTCAACAGGTAGATCAGGTGGGGGCTGCTCCCGATGTCCATCTTCTGTAGGGACTCACTCATCCTCTGCACCTTGTTGTACTACCCCGTCATCAGGCACCACGGGAGGAGTAACCGGATCTATGTCCTCTACCTCACCTGAACTAGGCTGGCTTTTCTCTGACTTATAAATGTCTTCTATACATTGATCTTAAAAGAAAACCACATCTTTGCTCCTGACGAGCTTCTTCTCGGTCAGATCCCACAAAATGTAACCAAACTTTTCATCACTGTACCCCAAGAACACACACTGCCTGATATTTGTATCGAGCTTGGACCTCTCGTCTTTTGGTACGTGAAAGGATGCCCTGCATCCAAACACCCTGAGATGACTGCATGACAGATCTCGTCCAGTCCACATTTTCTCAGGTACTTCTCCGTTCAACGGGGATGATGGAGACCTGTTTATCAAATACACCGCCGTGTACATTGCTTCTCCCCAGAACATCTTTGGCAACTTTGCATGGGATAACATGCATCTGATTCTCTCTACAATGGTGCGATTCATTCGCTCAGCCACACCATTATGCTGGGGGTCTTGGGAACCATCTGTTCATGCCGTTATATCTAGTGACTTACAATACCTGTGGAAGTCACCTATGTATTCACCACCATTGTCAGTGCGGATGCACTTCAATGATCTACATGTCTCTCTCTCGACCATAGCATGAAACGTTTTAAACACACAAAAGACCTCGTCCTTAGATTTCAAAGCATAAACCCAAACCCTCCTAAATGCATCATTTATAAAAGTGACAAAATACAATACCCCACCCAAGGTTTTTGTCCTCATATGACTACAAACATCAGAATAAACCAAATCTAATGCATGTACTTTATTAATATGAGAAACATTTTAACAAAAGAAATTCTATATTGTTTCTCAGATAAACAGTCAATATAGGTTTTGAGAGGTATACCTGTCACGTCTGGAAGGAGCCGCTTCTTTGCTAGTAGCTGAAGCCCCTTTTCACTCATGTGGCCTAGACGCCTGTGCCACACGTCGGTAGCTGAATCTTCCGCTGCGTTCAACACACCCTTGCACACACTGACACTTGCCTTATAAAGAGTGCAACACTTCTTTCCTCTGGCAGCAATCAACGAACCCTTGATGAGCTTCCAGCGCCCACCAACAAACCGGCTTTCATAGCCATCATCATCCAACCTTCCCGTCAACAACAAGTTGAGACGAATGTCTGAAATGTTTCTCACATCCCTGAGAACTAATGTGCAGCCCACATCGGATCTTCACACAAATATCACCGACCCCTACGATCTTTGAAACACCAGAATTTCTCATCTTCACTGTCCCATAGTCACTTGACTTGTAGCTTGTGAATAGATCCCTACAGTGGAGTCGCATGAAACGAGGCTCCTGAGTCTATCACCCTAATCGGTGTCCTGACTCGAAGCCATGAGACAAACATCTTAATCTGCTGAAAGACTAACAATAACGTCACCATCTGAGGCGACCGTAGAAGAATCCGATTCATCTTCCTTCTCCTTTCCTTTACCCTTCTTATCATCCTTCTTCTTATGACATTCATGCTTATAGTGACCATTCTTGCCACAATTCCAGTATTCAACATCTTTCCTAGCAACCGACTTGCCTCTTGATTTATTTTGGGCCTTTCTACCCTTTCTATTCTTTCCTCTCCTCCGATCTTGTGTCATAAGGGCCTCTTGTTGAGCAAGCCCCAAAGACTTCCTCATTGTCTCCTCATTGAAGAGACAACTTGTTACCTGTTCCATGGATACCTTTCTGTCTGGTGCGGAGTTACTCAGAGACACCACTAATGTCTCCCAACTGTCAGGCAATGAGCTAAGCAGTAGCAAAGCTTGAAGTTCATCATCCAGGACCATCTTTATGGCGGAGAGTTGGTTCACTATATTGCTGACCTCATTCATGTGTTCAGCCGCAGAACCATCATCTTTGAACTTAAGATTTACAAGTCGTCTTATCAGGAATATCTTATTGCCGGCTGTCTTCCTTTCATACAACCCTTACAATTTCTGCCATAAGCTAGCGGCTGAGGTTTCCGTAGATACATGGTGGAATATAGAATCATCCAACCATGGTCTAATAAACCCCATCGCCTTCCGGTCCAACTTTTTTTAATCATCATCAGGTATATCCTTGATCTTTGCTGATATGCCTAAGATCGGAGCATATAGGTCCTTGCAATAGAGCAAGTCTTCCATCTTAGCCTTCCATATGGTCCAGTTAAAACCATTGAGGCTGATCATGCTTGATGAGCCACCTTTCATAATTCAGAATCGATCCCACTCTGTTCAATCAACCTGAACTCTTTGATACCACTTTGTTGGTGCGTTTCACACAAACCTTAGGATCTCGCCCCCCAATGCACTAGAATTATGGACTATGATAATGCAATAATAAAAAAGCAAATCAACAATCTCACGACACAAGAGGTTTTTATGTGGAAAACCCTCGAAGAGGTAAACCACGGGACCTAGACCAGATAAACAATCCACTATCTCAGAGGACTATTCACAACCGATTATAAGCACACACCGCTTGGATCAAACCTTCTTCACCTAGGGATGGATAAACAACAAGAGAACTATGAAAATAGGAGGATCTCACCGATCACGAGGACGTAGAAGCACTGAGATGACGGTTGCATAGAAGAACTCCTCTTCAAGAAACTTCTCCCTTCTACAAGCTTCCTCTCTCTCTCTCTCTCTCTCTCTCTCTCTCTCTCCCTCTCTCTCTCTTCTCTTTCTCTCCTCCTCTTTTTCTCTCTATCTCACCTTGGACGTGAAAACACCTTAATGGGATAACCTAATCCCGATTTGGAACCCCTTAAGTAAGAAACTGGAGCAATTAGAACTCAATAAGGAAACTGCGTATAAGCAGTCAACGTCGTGTCGGGCTCCTGGTCAGTGGACTGTCGGATGCCCGCCCAACTCAAAAAACGTCCAGCATGCTTCACAAGAGAAAAATCGATTTTCGGGCGCCGGGTCACCTGACTGTCGGGCGCCCGACTGTTGAAAAAACAGTCCAGTAACTTAGCTGCTTCATCTGATGGAATTTCGGTCGCCCGATCAGAATTTGGTCCGGGTGCCTGACCTCACCAGGTTGCACTCTCTCTCCTCTGTGACTGAGGAGGAAAAGCGCATCAACATAGACCTAGATGAATGGAAAACACAAATACCAGCTTGATAAAAAAACCTTTATGTCCACCAAGAAGTTTTCAATGGTAGGCATTTAGTCCCTACTGCTTTATGTAGTGTGGTCCGCTTAAGGTTTGTATCAATATTGGCCTCACTTTTGGGTTCGTGTTGTGAAATGATCTTGCAAAAATGGATGGACAATGTGGATATAGCACAAACATCATGGTGGGGCTCATAACACTTCGCCATGTGAACACAACAATGGTGTGTGGCACACTACGCAATTTGCTTCCCCTTAAAAGTACCATATAAACCTTCATTTTCATTATTGAAAATATTTACTAGAGACCTTAAAGATACCATGCAAACCTTTTTTTCCATCATTGAAAATATTTTATTGATCGTATAACAGGCTCGTTTGGTTGTTGATCAATTTTATATATCATGTGAAAACTTAAAATTACTTAGTGTTTTTGTACGAATTTGTAAATTCTGTTTGATTAACAAATTGGGTTTTCTAGAGAAATTTAAGAGAGGTCTAAACTTCTGGTTGGGTCGTACTGGTTTTTTGGAAAATTATGCAATTGGATTACTCATAGTTTATTGACTATGTTCGACCCATTTATAATTAACTATAACTCTCAATAATCACTTCGTTGGACAATTTCAAATATCGTCATTGGTAAAAACTGTGCCGATTGATCATATTGTTAATATGGAGCCCATCGTGCACCATCATCTTTTATTCTCATCTCTTAGAAAACCAATTTTATCTAATGACATCAACGAGTAGGAAAATGGATAGTTTGTATTATAATTATATTAAAAAGGTTCAATTATTGTTGATATGGGGCCCAACTTTGATTGCTTATTCTCTCAAAATTCACTTTGATATGACGGTGGATGATACATATATATTTATTATGCTAGAAAAGATTTGGCCATTTATTTGGAAAATTCATGATGTAAGATGTGAAATCCCTCCTAAAAGTTCACCTTTGGTCTGATATCCTAAGTATCTAGTCAATAGTTACCAAATAGATTATTCAAACCTAATATACCTATAGACACCCCATCCCAACAAGTCATGCACTCATCTTAAATCAAAATAAATAACTAACAGTTTGAAACCCTTAGGAGAGTCTACCTAGCTGTTCATGACCCGATCCACAATAAAACAAGGGATCCTGCAAGACTATTAGAACTCATCTTACTTGATAGTTGGCTAAGACCAAACATGATTTTTGTGAAAACCTGGGAAATGCTAAGCTATGGAAAGAATTCCCAAGCAACCAAGCAACCCTAAGGGCTTGCTTGGAGCATGGATTTGGAACCCCGTGGATTTGAAACATACTGGTTGTGTTTGGCACCCTAGATTAATTAGAATCCCCTATAACCCAAAAGTAGCTATGCATAGTAATATTTACATGGGTTTGAAATTAATTACTAAATCAACTTTAATATCCCTAATTAGTGTACATTTGTAATGTTTAATATAATGGTTGTAATAAGCCCGTTGAAATATATACTTTGGCTGGAAATGATGAAATTCCAAGTCTCAGATGGGCCATAAGCACAGGATCACATGAGTGACTAAGCCAACGATTTTTAATAGTTGATTACATGGACAATGTTTGGACGACACAAATCATCCAATTAAAATAATATTTTTAGTGATGTAGTTGATATTCTGATTGTTTTGGGATATCATCAGTGGGCCATGTGCTAAATAGATTAGTAAGCCTAATGACACACATGTTATATATGCGACTCTAGGAAGGATTTTAGATGTAATTAATCCAAGCCTCCACCTTGGATTTCAAACTCCCTATTTGAGGGAATTTGAAACCCCCAATTACTTTATATGCCAAACATACCAAGGGATTTGAAACCCCCTCAAATCCCTCCAAATCGATGGTGCCAAACAACCCCTAAGTGTGGCCCTCCAAATCTTACACTCTCACTCATGCCACATGGCATATGTGTGCAAGATCTAGGCTAATCATTAGGTGGTGCTGACCATAAACATCCCTTAACAAAAAAATCATGCCAATCCCACCCGTGAGGCGGTCTCACATTTATACCATACTTGAGAACGCATTGAGGCTGGTAACTCATGTTCTTGTTTTATGCAAGGTTCTGCCTTAGAAGGTTGGCATATCCTTGGCAAGACATAGAAAATGTACTAGACCAAAGTTATATAATTTAGAGTTAACTGCTGATTCAAGTTTGAATTCATCGTTTGAAATTTATACTTCTCAAATTTCATTGGTTTGCATGAGTGGCAATGGGCTAGGTTGGTGATCAGGTCAAGGAGAGTTCCATACACATCCATTTAAGTATTAGCTTTACATTGAAGCCACATGCTTGATGTATTATTATTGGGGATTTGGGTTGGTCCACATCCAAATAAGCTAGATCTGGGCCAGCTACATTGGTTCTAAACTAAGAGGAGCTAGACTGGACTTATCTATAGCCTGTGTTAAGGGTTAAGTCTAAGATAAGTTGGTTTAATTTCTAATTCCCTATTTAATGTAGGTTTCTTGTTGAGAATTCAACTAACTATTTTTCTTTAGTAGGCTTTTATATTCTAGTCAATTACCACTGTATATTTTTTTGGTAGGCTTGTTAATTTCTTTTTTCTTTTTCCAAATCATTTGATTATTTGCTTGGGTTCGCCTAGTTTGGTGGACTAGCACGAAGCTCTTATTTGCATAGTCTGCAGAATTAATCAACTAATTCAAAATTACCGGCCTCTCGAGTTAAATGTGTGTTCATTTCTAATTAGGGACATGTATAATGTTGAAGAATTTTCTTGAGTTTGTTTGAATCTATTTTGAATTAGAGATTAAACTAGATTGAAATAATTCACAAACTGTAACAAACCGACAATGAAGCATATGAACTATGATTTTATTAGCTTAAGTTGATGTGTAGCTCGAGTGTTGTGTGAGCCAATTAAGTAACTATGTATGGGACCCATGTTATTGGACGCACCCCTTATGTTATTTAACCATTGGAGTTATTGAATAATGGGGTGGAACTCCGCATAGGAACATAGTGGACAGGGGTGGAGGGACACATCATAAACAAACCAGGCCGAGCCCTCCGCGGGAGAATATATCACCGATCGAGGCATATTTGTTACTCTTGGGATTCAAACACATTGACCTTCCTCGCTAATACCTTTTTAAACAACCACTTGATCTAAAAGCTCGAGCCATTAGAGGATAGTATATCAATGCATATCGAGGGACTTTAATATAAGGATTCTACATATGCATAGCTCAATGAATAGATAATTAAGAAAGAAAATATAAATATTTTGCCTTCAACTAATGAAATGCCAAATACTCTTAGTCACGATTTTCCAATGTGGGGATTTTATAATCCACAATAAAGTTCATTATATCACCGGTGTGGATCATTGAACCATGGTGTTGAAAATTGATGTAGTACACAATAGAAGAAATAAGAAATTTTCAGAAGAAATAATATATTAGTGGGTTCAAATCTTAACTTAAATAGTCATGTGGAGATTTGATCCCAAATTTCTTATGGAAAAATTGCCTTCTCTTACCACTAATTCATATGAGTATTTAAAAAAAAAAAAACTTTCACATATAATATATTTGCATATTTTCTAAATATAGAATAGTTATTTTTAAAATTTATTAAAAAAAAAACATAATACGTGATCCGCTCATACAAACCAGGGTTCTAAAATCCATATTTGACCATTCATTCAGCTAAATTTGACTAGAAGCTCCATTCTTTTCAGTTCAAACACATGACATGTTCTTGATTCATCACTTTTTAAAGATAAAAATAAACAAGACTATTTACATTATTTTACCCTTAAAACACACCTTCCAAGCATTTTGTTCCTCCCATTATTATTTGGTAAAATCCGCATTCATAAGGAATTTTGCTACCATATATTTTACCTTGTATGAGACATTTACAAAAAATTTTAAATTTTTTTTTATTTTACATTATGGTGTTTGGGAGTAATTTCATTGAAATATGTGGCTTTTTTATACCACGATGGGTACTCAAACCTATAACCTCATGTTGAAACTCTCATGAGTCTACCACTGAGGCACAAGTAAGGACCCCATTGAAATCTACATTATAAAGAAGAAAAAAGCATGTGAATTATTCATAAATAACCCTACACATTGAAAGGCTAAGATGACACCAACCCAACTTCTCTTTTGCCATGTGGGCCCCACGTGTGGGCTTGGAGAATAGATGATCTATATTTATTATAGTAGAAAAGGTCCAAATCACTACTTATCTGCACTGTCGTGTGAGGCCAATATTCTATGGCCCATCCTTAGCTTGGAGAATAGATGATCTATATTTATTATAGTAGAAAAGGTCCAAATCACTACTTATCTGCACTGTCGTGTGAGGCCAATATTTTATGGCCCATCCTTAAAAAAGAAAATTTTGATGGGTTGATTCCAACATTTTCATCATGGCTTGGTCCATGGACAACCCAAATTGATTATTCTAGGAAGGGTTCAATAAATTGTTGTACCATCCCATGTTTAGTCACTTTGATGGCTTGCCTATTTCACAAATCACTTTAATTTGGATGAACCTTACCACATGAACAGTCTCTTAAAAATTGGACAGTTCATATTGATTATACTATAAACGTCTCAATCATGATTTTAGATTGTCCATTATGTGAATCCACCTTTGATGGCCCATTTATATCAAATCACTTTGATCAGATGATCCTAACCATTTGATCAATGGCTTGGGGAATGGATTACATTTATAGTAGAAAATGTCTGCATATTGTTTTTGGACCGTCAAATATGTGTAGCCCATCTTTGATGGTCAATCCTTATAAAAATACATTGATCTGATGATCATAATTTGATCAATGGCTTGGAGAACAGATGTTCCATATTAGTTATATTAGAAAAGGTCTGATAATTGATCTAAAACATCTATATGCATCTACCATTTGATGGCCCATCCCTCTCAAAATCATTCTGATTTGATGATTAAACCTTACGACTAATGGTTTGGGGATCGGATGGTCCATATTGATTATACTATAAAGGCTTGATCACTGGTGAGGACCATTCAATACGTGTGGAACGCCTTTGATGTCCATCCTTATAAAAAAAAAAGCACTTTAATCAGATGGTCATTACCATCCGATCAATGACTCAAGAGTGGATAGTTCATGTCAATTATGCTAAAAAAGCACAAACACTACTCATTTAGATCACACATCATCTACAGCTCGCCTATGATGGCTGATCATTATTAAAATCAGTTTAGTTGGATGTCAATTATTTATTGGATGATTTATGTTGATGTATCATAAAAGATCCAATCATTGATATGGACCATTCAATCAATAGATGTTCAAAAATCAATTTGATTAAATGGTTTTAACATATGATCAATGGTTAGACGAATGGATATTCCATATTGAATATATTAGAAAAGGTCTGATCGTTAGGATAGATCATCAATCATGTGCTCACCTTTGATGATCAACCATTCTCAAAAGTCATTTTGTTAAGTGAATCCTAACCACTTGTTTAAAAGAAGGTATGATCCACATTAACTACATTAGAAAATGAAGAGAAGAGGAGGAAGAGGAAAATGGAGGTGAAAGTTTTCTCTTGTGGGGGTGGGGATATGTTGGAAGAGACGTTCCAATAAAAAAATTATGTAGTTGTGATTTAGTTTTTGCCAAAAAGTGACCAACAAGGAGGAAAATGTCATTTTTTTAAAATACTTTCCATGTAAATACTTTCTATTTCCTTACTTTCTTGGAAACAAAGGCTATCAATGCAATGCCCTATGATCATGAATGCCCTTGTATCAATCATCTCACCTACCTGATATTAATCATCCCTTCACTTGTAATGAAGGGCTTGTTTGGATGCACATTCTAGCTGGTCCTCTTTAAGCGTTGGATTTGTCTCATATTTTGGATCGTAACTTAACTTAAAAATGAGATGTCATGAATAAAATATATATACATCATGGTAGGCCCCATAGAGCCTTCCCTGGATTTATTAGTGCCGGAGCTAGGCAAGATGCACCCCTTTTCAGAAAAAGTGGTTTCAGACCTACCTTTTAAGCAAACATGCTTTTGAGTTAATATTTAAGTGCCCCTTTTGTTACAGTGAACGGGAAATGAGGACGCAGTTTGGATACTACCCTCATCAATGCTTAGACAGAGCCGGATGGATCATGGACTCTATCCATTTTGCCTTATCATTTCAGGGCATTAGACTAAAAAGTTAAGGTAGATCTAAGGCTCAAGTGTACCACACCAAAGGAAGTAATGCTGATAATAACATCAGTGCGGCCCTTAGGAAAATTTAAATCATGGGTGTCATTATTCACGGTTGCTTCTTATGGTGTAGCTTACTTGAGCTTTGGATTTGCCTCATTTATTTTTATTCATGACTTAAAATGACCTGGCTCGTGGATAAAACCCATACTTCACGGTGGACCTCACAGAGCCCCTGCATGAATGCTGCATAGTCCACACAAGGTGGACAAGCCTTAAACGAAATGCTGCATAGTCCACACAAGGTGGACAAGCCTTAAACGATCCCAATTAAACGGGAGTATGGATCCTCTGTTGGCTTCCAAGTAGCCAATCCAAGCTTGGAGCCTTGTCATGTGATTAAGTTGCACTTAGATGTGACCAAGTTGCATTGAGGATGTGACAGGGTTGCAGACCCAGGATGTGGACCAATGAAAAAGGCTCCAACAAGCAAGTTTCCCCTGTTTAGGAAGCCAACCGGACTTATTAAACACTTATGTTTTCCACCGGTCCTTTTTATGTGCACTGATTGGACGTGTATTTTTGTAGTGTTAGAAAAAAATAAAAAATAAAAATCCAGTATGTAAGGATTTTGTGGGGCCCACTGTGATGTATGTGTTTCATCCATGCTGTCCATCGGTTTTTTCAGCTCATTTTAACTCATGAGCTCAAAATAAAAGCACATCCGAAGTCCAAGTTGACCACATTAGTGGAAACGGTGGGATTGAACGCTTACCATTGAAAACTTCTTGGGGGCCACTGAAGTTTTGGACTGAGCTGATATTCGTGTTTTCCTTGCATCAAGGTTTGATCTTATGAACAGATTGGATAGCAAATAAACTTCACTGTGGGCCCTAGGAAGGTTTCAATGGTGGAGTGTGTTATGGCCCACTTAAGCTTTGAATGTGCTTTAATTTTGGATACATAAGCTAAAATGAGCTCATAAAACGGATGGACGGCGTGGATTAAACACATACATCACGGTGGCCCCACAGAGTTCTTAACACCACGTAACTACCTGGTGTTGGGTACATCAAGTAGTTCGCGTCCGTCGTTATGTTCGAGTTCTGTCATCTACCCTCGGACGCGGATTGCGGACGTTTAAGCGTTCGACGAGATCTGTGTGGGGTCCCACCTTAATGTATCTGTTTATCCAAACCGTCCATCCCTTTTCTAACATCATCTTATTGCATGGTTCCAAAATTGAGGCAGATCCAACGCTTCAGTAGACTACACCAAATAGCCAGCTTGAGTTGCATTAAATGCATACTAAATGCAGGTTGCATTTATTGCAAGAGCCATCTATGTTGTGGTCAACTACAGCGTTGGATTTGCCTTATTTTTTAGCCCATGCTTTTACATGATCTTACAAAAGGGATGGACGGCTTGGATAAATAGATACATCACGGTGGTAGGGGTCGGACGCAATCTAGCTCTCTCACTGCTCATCGAAGCAATCTACCATGTGAACTAAGCAACTTGAGACGTGCAGATATAAAAAATTGGGGCGCGAATTAGGTGATACCCCGGCACAGCTTAGTGGGTGTTACCCCTATCATATGGCCCACATGTATTATATTTTGTATATCCACTCCGTCCATCCGTTTATACAGACCATTTTAGGATAAGGTTCCAAAAATTATGCAGATCCAAATCTCAAGTGGACCATACCATTGGAAACAGTGTGATTGAGTGCCCCACCATTAAAAATTTCAAAGAGCCCATGGTAAGGTTTTGGTAATGTTTATTTGCAATCCAAGCTCTTGATAATGTCAATAAGGTATTGATGAAGGGAAAATATAAATATGAGATTGATCCAAAATTTTTATGGCCCACAAAAACGTTTTTAATGGTTATTAATCACTGTTTCTAGTGGTATGATCCACCTGTGATTTGTATCTTCTTAAGGTTTTGGAAGATATCCTAAAATGATATAAGAAAGCAGATAGACGGCATAGATATATAAAAAATACATCATGTTGGGCCCCACACGGTAGGGGTAACACCCACTAAGGTGTTACCAGGGTAACATCTAATTCGCTCCCCGTAATGCCATCTCGTTCGTAAAGATCTATCAATCAAATGAACGGTTGAAAAAGAAATGTGGACCTTGATGATGAGTACACGGTTCTATTTCAACAGCACGTTCATCATCGTTCCTACTGGCGAACGACACGGATCTTTCACACGTACACCATATTAACACGTGTAGTGCGAAGAAGACATTGAATCTCACTCGAGTAAGTCGCATGGCAGTCTTTAAAGTCACGTGCCAACAAATGTAATAACCCGTCCCTCGTGCGTAATATCTCCCTCAACTAACTTCCAAGCGCGAAATCAAGGCGTCCCTGTTACGCCCATCCGGCGTTCTAGAAGTAGTCGTTCCGTGGGAACAACGCGACAAAAGAACCTAAAAAAGTAGCAGATGGGTGTCACGCGGGACCACTTTAAAACTGTCATCCTCTTGAATCTCCACCGTACACGTGGCAAAATTTTTGATCATCTGAGATTGTCCCGTGATTTTGAATATAGACTCGAATATGCTCCCTCATTAGATGCCACATGTGTACTGTCGAGATTCGGGCAAGGGACTTAGCTGCCACCTTGAATTTAGTGATGTGGGTGGGGCCCACCTCAATGTATGTGTCATATATTTAAGCCGTCTATCCATTTTTCCAGCTCATTTTAGGACATAGGCCAAGGAATAAAGAAAATCCAAATCACAGGTGGACCACACCACAAGAAACAATGATAATTGATTATTAAAATTTTACCATGGGTAACAAAAGTTTTGTATCGAGCTGATATTTGCGTTTTCCTTTAATCATACTCGTGTGACCTTATCAACTGGGTGGATTGTAAATGAACATCATAGTGGGCCCTAAACTTTTTTTAACGGTGGATGTTCAATTAGCACTGTTTCTTGTGGTGTGGTCCATCTGATATTCGAATCTTCTTCATCTTTTAGTATATGGTGTAAAATAATCTGAAACCATAGATAGACGGTGTAGATATACAACGCATACATCGAGGTGGGCCCCACGTTCGGGTCACACCGACATTGCTGTACACTCGGGGGAAGCTACAATAAATGGAGCTCCCGCGTGCTACCTTCTATTTCCCGGAAAAGCAAACCCTAATTCTCGAGGACGAGGATTGCGTCCGACCCCTGGTCGGACCTTTAAGCGTCCGACCAGATCTGTTCTAGGGCCCACCGTGATGCATCGGTTTATCCACGCGGTCCACTCAGTTTCTGAGATCATGTTAAGGCATCGGCCCAAAATTGAGGCAGATCCAACGGTTATATAGACCACACCAGATACGACTCCTGCATTTAATGTAACCTTGAATTTTCACTCTGTTCATTTAAAATGCATTTAATGCAACCAAGTTTACTATTCGGTGTGGTTGAATACAGCGTTGGATCTTACTTATTATTATATTCACACGTTAACATGATCTTATAAGAGGGATGGACGGCTTGGATGAATCGATACATCACAGTTAGTCCCCAAACAGTTCTGGTCGGACGCTTAAAGGTCCGACCAAGGTCGGACGCAATCCACGTCCAATTCTCGACATGCTGACGTGGATCCGGCAGAATCAGATGCAGCTGAAAAGCGACACCTCTTTCCGACGTGTGTTCCAAGGGTACCGGTCCTCAGTGCCAGCTCAGCAACATGAAGACACGTGCACTAGAGGCGCTACCTAACCCCGTCATTTCTTCCAACGTCCTTTTCAGTCCATCTAGCATGGACCGGAAGGCGTTCGCCACACTCATTCCTCGTACGCCTGCACATCTGTCGTGGTGTACAAGGATCCGGGTCCTTCATCTGCTGGGCCTAACATGGATGGAACACGAACCATAATTCTCTCCCAACAGATGATGTAAAATATCTGATTCATTGACTGAAAAATGGACGGTTTAAATAAATTCCTACGAGGTCGGCCAATCTTTCATTTATAAATTCCTACCATTGGACGGTCCATATCGAAAATACACAACTCATCAAAGATCTCTCCATCCGTATAAGTGACTAAGAAATCAACGTCGATAAAAAGAGGGTTCCACACACCTTCACACGAACGGTGGTGATCTCTGATATGTGACATCCTTTCTACGTTGACCATAAGCTACAGTAGCTTCCAAGTGAACGGTCTGGATCGCAGTGCGTGAACATTCCACAGTTAAGTATTTAGAAAAAAAAAAGTTTCGTAGATCGAATGGCTTGGATGAAAGATCGGCGCCTGTGGGCCATCCCCAATGGTAACGGTTCAGATCGTTGCGTGAGTCTCCCATTCCGGATGGTAACGGTTCAGATCCGTGCGTGTGTCACGTGTATGAATTGTTGGTTTGTACATAGTCGGTGGACAGAAAAAAGACATTCATTAGTTTCTCCGCCTGCGTATTAGTCTCCAAAAAGCCGTCTCTCTCGGCGCTGTTTTTAAAAGGAGGATTGCTCGCTCTCGCTTTTACTTCCTTCAGCCACCTTCCCATTTTCTAGGGTTTTTTTGCGTTTCTCTCTCGGAGCTTTTGTTGCCATGGCGTTCTCGGCTCTCCTCAGATCTGCAGCGCCATCGCCTCTCGTAGAAGGATCTCACGAATTCACGCCGTCTGATTTCGGAGCTCGAGCTCCTGATCGTTTCAAGGTAGGTTTTTTTGATGATCTCTATTTTCTTGCGAGAAATTCCATGAAGCTTTTGTCTTCCGTTTTTCTCATTATATCTGGACGAATCTGATGTTTTCCATAGCTTTTCCGTGAATCCTAGCCGTTGGATTTCGGAGCTCGGTTTTGAGACGGCTTACTCGATTTTGGTCAATTTTTATTTGATTTTTAGGAGCAATTGATGATAATAAATACTGATTTTTTTTTTTATATATAGAATTATCGAGTCTACATGAGGAGATTTGATGCTTCTTTTGTGTATTCTGTGTGTGAATACTTTTGTCTTGGGGCGAGAATGTGTTTTCCATTACCCTTACCTTTCGATTCCTTAATTCAGTTCTGCTCTTGTCAGGTTTCTTGCTCTGGTGTTGGTCGCAGTCTAAATTCTGCTAAGATCCAGACAAGCATTTTTGGGTCTCCTGTTTTCTCCGGAGAAGCATCTTTTTTACAGTTAAGTTCTTGAACTATTTTAGTTTTCGGGTATGAAATTCCTTTGCTTGCGTATTGTGGCTGGATTGAAAAATCTGATTTTATCGTTCCGAATTTCTCTAGGAAATCTGGTGCTAGAAGCATTAAGCCCATTAAAGCCACGGCTACGGAGATTCCTCCTAAAGTTCAAAGTGAGCTGGATTATATACATGTATTCTACACTTCTCTCTTAATTAAGGAAAGATTGTTTATTTCCTAACCTTTTTTTCACTCTCTTAATCCTTTTTAGAATTATCGAGCAGAAGCAAGACAAAGATTGGGATAAATGGTGCGCTTTCTTTTGAACTTGGGTTTAATTATGAAAAGCTGTTGTTTATATGAGCACTTGTAGTGAATAACTTGATATATTCAAATTGGGTTATTTATTTATTTTTTACTGTGGAAGTATGCTTTTGCACTCAAATCGGGTTTATGATCAATTGTAAATCTTATGAACAATATACACTTAACCTTTTATGCATTTTCTATTGATAAATGTGCTCTGAGCTTTCGAAGGTATAAACTAGAGACTATTGGCCATGCGGCATTAGTTGTCCTGTTATGTTCACGACACAATTCTAGGAGAACGTTATTACATGGTTGATGTGTTCTTTATTGGCCTATGTGAGTGCGATTTTGTTCTCTTTGTTATGAGTTAGATAAGTGTGACAGTGGCTTGGTTTTCTTTAAGCTTTTTGGAGGGAACAGGTTGCTACCAGTGCATCGTAGTAATGGTAACTCAATGAGGGTGCAAGGTGTGGTGCTGATTGCAGGAATGTGTTGAAATTGTTAAGTTTGTTTCTAGTGCTCCGTTGGAACTGCACCTCTGTTTAACTATCTTACTCAATGTATACTTGTCAATGTTGCCTATATCTGTTTACCCTTGTTCTCTATCTGCATATGTTACTCCTCATGTTCTAACGTAAGGTGGTCCCACTGATGGATGGAGGATGTGGCGCTTGCATGGGCTAGAAAGACATTCACGTCCTTAGCAGGGAGAGGGTTGGGAGGGTTATTTGATACTCTGGCAGAGTATGAAGCTTGGTAAACAGGAACTCAGCAGTTGGAATAGATTATGAAGCTGACCCAGCTGATGGATGGAGTGAATGTGAAACAGAAATCAGTGTTGCACAGGCTTGAAGGCAATTCATGTCCCAATAGAGAGGGTTGGGGGTTATTTGATATAGTATGAAGCTTGATACATGGACATTAAGAAATTGTATTTAAATGCTAGAGTATGAAGCTCGATGCATGGGCATTAAGAAATTGTATATGTTGAAACAGACTAAATTTTTGATACCCACGGTTTATAAGTCGCAGTCCCAAAATAAGACTGGTGCAACAAGCCTAACCTTTGATTCATGGGCACTTTATTGCATTCCATGTATGCAATTTATAAGTAATTCAGATGTACCTGCATATAATCCATCATACTCTAGCTGAACATCAAAGTTTTCCTTTCAAAAGGGTTTTACAGAGTAATTATATGGTACTCTGGCAGCCTATACGCGTCTGCCACGACTCAGAAATCGTACATTTGGTATACATTAGCTCAAAGTAAACCAAGTTAATTGTGCAATCCATTGTCTCTAAAGTCACAATTCCAAAATCCTATTGTTTGATTAACCCCTAAGCTTTGATTCTGGGACACTTGTTCATTATTATTATTTTTTGAGCAATTGGACACGTTTATTTTTTGAGCAATTAGAATGTATTTATTTGGAAATCCCAATGTGCAAACTTGTATTTCTTCATTACTGAGATTCTTCGTGTTGTGCAGGTTTTGGTCGGATTGGAAGGTTGGTCTTACGTATTGCTGTAGGTAGGGATGATGTTGAGGTGGTGGCTGTCAATGATCCTTTTATTGATGCTAAGTACATGGTGAGAAAGGGAAATTCTATCGTTTTCCAATTTCTGAATCCACAAGAATTTAAAAATTCCTGAGCAAGTCAATAGTCTTCTTAATTGGATGATGTATACGCTGTGCTTATTATTAGGCATACTTATGGCTAAGTCATGGTTTTGACTACCAAGACTCAATAGTATGTCTGATTTACTGAGAGAATTGATTTATTTTCGCATGGTTTAACTACCAAATCTCAAAGTATTTCTGATTCACTGAGTGACTGATTTTTTTCCCCAAGGGAAAAAGAGTTACAAGTGAGAAAAGATGATCAAACATGTTTTTGTGTGGGTGTGGGTGTCCATTCCACTTCCTTTCCATGGAAATATCTAAAATCAGATGCTTGTAGTTGGGCACTATCTAGATTTGTTCTTCTCAGTAGTCTGGGTCTATGATGTTTTTTGGCTCATTAGATGTTACAGAGTCAAAAATGATTCATGGATTTGTTTTGATAAGCAACATATTTTATTAAAAGAGGGGGACATTGTCCATTAATTTATGGTTTTCTCTTCAAGGCTGTTTCTAAGAATCCATAAGTTTGAAACTTTGAAAGCAATGTGGTGATGCATCTTCTTCTTCCTTTATGTGCAGGCTTACATGTTTAAGTATGATTCAACACATGGAGTTTTCAAGGGAACCATCAAGGTTGTGGATGAGTCCATTTTGGAAATTAATGGGAAGCGGATTACAGTCACATCCAAAAGGTACCGTGCTGAACTCTATAATATTCCAAACTAACTGCATTTTATGCTTGGCTCTGCCTATTTTTGTTGTTCAGTAGAGGTATATATATACTGAATGCCTATGAAGGACATCACTAAATCAGATAGATTCAGGATATATTACTATAATGTGCATCTTCAGTCTGTAAACTGTCATTATTGCAAGTAAAGGTGGAATCTAGGGAAATGACTTGCTATAATCTGATGACCATTAATTAAGAAAGCATTGTCTAAATTTGCATATGATACTTAATTAAATAATAAAAATGAGTCCGCATAATGCAGTCAGGCAATAAACTCTGAGGTGCTGCATTGTCAAGTTCATTTTATGTGCCAATACCATCAGGTTGAGCTGAACTAGTTTCTAGTTTTTGTTTTTCTGAAGGACACGAGCTGAACTAATAATTATGAAGTAGCCATTGTCATAATAAACCCAACATAGCTCTTTGAGAATTTGAAACCACACACCTATAATGCATGGTTGAAAGGTTCATATCAAAATTGAAGGGTGAAAGATTATTGTAAACTTTTCAACTTATGCTGACTATCCTGTTATTTGACCAGGCCCTTATATTTCCAGCATACAAGTGAAACTTCATGAAGTTGTATGTTTGTAAGATTGTCCATTCAATGTAATACTACAAAGAGCTTTAAATGAGCGTAATTCTTTTATTTCTTTTCTTTTCTTTCTTTCTTTTTTTTTTTTGAAGGAAATGTATGTCACACTAGGAGGTTCTCATTCCTCTGAGGTGCTGTATTGTCAAGTTCGTTTTTTGTGCCAATACCATCAGGTTGAGCTGAACTAGTTTTTAGTTTTTGTTTTTTTCTGAAGGATACGAGGTGAACTAATAATTATGAAGTGGCCATTGTCATAATCAATGTTTTAAATATCGTTATCGGGTAATGTATCGCACCCTCGGGATACGGATACATATCGGTTATCACATGGGATATATCGGTTGTATCGCGTAATGTATCATTGTTGTTGGGAAACCTGGGAACATTGGGAAATTGGTCAAATTTTTCAATGAAACCTTAGGGATTGTTGAAAAAAGCATCAAGACACACTTAGAAATTAAGACATTACAAAAAACGTGCACATAATAGGAGTTTCCTTTGTATGGGGTTCTAATATATATGCTATCTAACTGAACTGATGCAAGTATATTCGAAGTCTATTCATAAACTAAGAAGACATGTATGGAAACACAAGCAATACATTCAAAAGCAAAAGAAGAATCACTAGATCAGGTTACATACATGTTTGATTTTGTGTTTGGATACGAAGACTGCAACTGATTTGCGAGAAATTTCGATTTTTCTCATTTTCCACAACTTGGCTCATTTCCCCCAAATCTTGAAATCGAAGCTCCAAATCTATGAGTTTTCATGCAAAACATGAAAATTCATAGATTTGCAACCATTTGACACTGATTTAATGTGATTTATAGCAAAAAAAAAAAAGGATCGAAAATCGAAAATGCTCACTGGATCGAATAGGTGGGATATATCAGCACTACCTGTGCGTTTCGTATCACACAGGTGGGATACAAGATATATTGTGGGATACATTGGCCGATATCGTCGATACTTAAAACACTGGTCATAATAAACCCAACATAGCTCTTTGAGAATTTGAGACCACACACCTATAATGCATTGTTGAAAGGTTCATATAAAAAATGAAGGGTGAAAGATTATTGTAAACTTTTCAACTTATGCTGAGTATCCTATTATTTGACCAGGCCCTTATATTTCCAGCATGCAAGTGAAAATTCATGAAGTTGTATGTCTGTAAGATTGTCCATTCAATGTAATACTACAAAAAGCTATGAAGGAGTGTAAATCTTTTATTTTATTTTATTTTGTTTTCTTTTTCTTTTTTTGAAGGAAATGTATGTCACATTAGGAGATTCTCATTACTATGGTGAACACGTTTATGTTGTGTGATTCACAATTGTATGCATGATTTCTATGATATGGCTTGAGTAATTTTGCAGTACTTTATGTTACTTGTCATGATAATTGAAAATGTTGACTACTAAGAAAAAAAAATCATATTCAGGGACCCAGCAGAGATCCCTTGGGGTGATTTTGGGGCAGAGTACGTAGTTGAATCTTCTGGGGCTTTTACATCATTAGATAAGGCATCAGCTCATCTGAAGGTTAGTTGGTATTGAATATTTATAGCTGCAATTTAGTCCATTCTTCTTCTTCTTCTTCTTTTTTTTTTTTTGTTGGTTATGCAAACCTATTCACTCTCTTTTTCCAAAAAGAAAAAAGACAAAAAGGAAAAAACATGGAACGTAGAAGAAAATAAAACAAATACTTTCTTACTTATTTTGGGATACTAATATTTCTTCACTCAGTCTTCCATAGGGTGGAGCCAAAAAGGTGGTCATATCAGCTCCGTCAGCTGATGCACCTATGTTTGTCGTAGGAGTAAATGAGAGGACGTACAAGCCAAGCATGAACATTGTTTCCAATGCAAGTTGTACTACCAATTGTCTTGCCCCTCTCGCCAAGGTTCGGTTACAATCTAAACATTTAAGTTTTCTTTGGTTTCTTATTGTGTGGGTGCTGACTAACAGTTGCAGTTAACTGATTGTTTGAAGGTAGTTGATGATTAATTTAAAAATGGACTAAGTGGACACCTACGCTTTTATGTTTCATCTACATTGACTTGTATAGCAATATTTACTTCCTAGAAACTCTTAGGGTCTGCTTGGTTGCCACTTGAAAATTAGTTCATCTCATCTCATCTTAATCTTAATTATGTACCAGAGAGAATTCAATTAAATATAAAAATTGTATTAGAGAGATTTTTTTTTGGTATGGATTAAAAATATACTACGAATACTGTTTATAAACTATGATCTCTAAAACACTTAATTGATATTAATGAAATTGAAATGAACTCAATTTGTAAGTGGCACCCAGATGTGCCCTTAGGGGATATTCTAGTGCCTTGCGAAGCCTTCACCTCAAGTAAAATATAATTAATATTTTAATAAAGCCTCTTTTTTTCTTCTTTTCTTTTCATTCTCTTCAGAAATGCTAATCATCATAATTGCTCTGTCAATGACAAATGTCAAAACTCTCTAAAAAAAGGATAAAACATGAAAGAATGGTAAATAATTTCATGCCAGAGTCAAAGAAGCACCAACAGGAAACAACATCCTTGCATAACCATATTTAGCAAGGCAGTTTGCAAACACATTTGGCTTCTCATTACGTGGAAAAACATAACATCCAATGTAATTGTTGACTCCTGAATTGCTCTAACCAGTGTTATCATTATCGTACGATTTACGATGTGCGATTCGTATAGTATCGTACACTCGTACGATTCAAATATCACCTATGAATCGCAATCCCACTTGAATCGTACAATTCCGAATGTACGATCAAATCGTGAATCGTACGATTCAGATCGAATCGCACGATTCGATAATCTCACCAGAAAATCGATTTTTCTTCTTCTTCTTTTTTGCAAATTTTTTTACCCATGAACCCTGGGGGGGGGGGGGGGGGGAGCGGAAGAAAAAAGGGGAAAAGAAAAAGAAAAGAAAAAAGCAACTTACCTTCTTCTTCATCAGCTGCTCCGGTTGCGGTGGCAGCAGCAGCAGCTGCTCCTCTCTTTCTTCACCCTGGTGGTGCGGCCCTCTCTCTCTCTTTCTTCGCTGTCTTTCCCTATTTCTGTTTTTTTCTTTTTGGTCCTCTCTATTTAGAAAAAACGAATGGACTGTGCGTGGCTGTTTTATAGCCATGCATTCTTTTTTTCTTTTTAAAGATACTCTGCAGCACATGGAGCTCAGTACACTTGCAGTATTTTGCTTCTTGTGGCCCACCTTGATTTATGTGTATCCATGTCATTCATCAGTTTCGTGTGGCCCACCTTGATTTTGCTTCGTGTGGCCCGCCTTGATTTATGTGTAGAATGGCAAAAAGTATGCACCACATGGATATACAACAAATGCATTGAGATGGGCCCCACATTTAAGACGCCACTCACTAGTGGGCCACCTGATATTTAAATCTACCTGAATTTTTGGACTATGCATTAAAATGAGTAGACAAAACAGATTGACGACACGGATGTACAAATAAATTGATGTAGCGCACCTCATCAACTAGTGGTCCACCTGAGATCTAGATCTGCCTCATTTTTTGACCATCCCTAAAATGAGTTAGCAAAATGTGGGCCTAAATATTTTCTTTTGAGGATTTTCTCATTTATTTCATGACAAAATGGAAGATTGATGTATTTTTTTATATACAATTTTTATATATTTTTTTATGACAACTTTATGAAAATCTAAAAAAATCTTACGATTTACGATACGATACGATTCAAACAAGAAAACGATTTATGATATGATTTACAATTTGATAACATTGGCTCTAACAATCAAGGTGAGTCTGCACTGCCTTGAATAATTTGAATACACCCTCCAGATGACACTATTGAGTCACCTTGACGATTAGAGACCCAGGAAAAAGAGAATCGTTAACCTTTCTATTATAACTCTTGGAAGCTTGTGATTGTCCCCTAGGTCCTGTCCTCCATTATTGTGACTCCATCGTCACTTTTCTTCTCTCATTCTAAATTCCCTGTATCATTGGAAAGGATCCATGTTGCACAAAACCGGTCCTTTTTCATGGTCGTGTTGTCCTCATCTATCTCAACCACTTTCTTTTGAAGAAGCCCAATGCCATCATAAAAAGGCCTCAAAATATGGTTCCACCTTTTATTCACTTTAAATATCTAGCATTCTACCAGCTTTCTGCTTCCAGCACAAAAGAAATAAAAATTGATTACCGTACCAAAGTTGAGCATGGGGATTCTGAAATTGAAAAAAATATTACCTCCTCCTATCGATTTATTTGGTTTTTGATGCTCTTGAGTTTTTGATCAAAGTTGCGAACCTGGGTGGTGAGCAGCTGACTTGTGTGGTTGTGAGTAGCTAAAAAACTATCCTGGTTATATCTTTCAGGTGGTCCATGAGGAGTTTGGTATTGCCGAAGGTCTAATGACAACTGTGCATGCAACAACAGGTCTCTCTCTCTCTCTCTCTCTCTCTCTCTCTCTCTATGTATGCATCTATCCATTATCTATCCATACAGGCACAATGTGCACAAACCCACATCTACACTTTCACGCACACATAGAAACACAGTTGTATTATACACACACACACACATTTATAATCACAGTGCATGCATTGGCAGACATGCTTTGCTGACATAGTTTTGATTTGTGTACTCAGCAACCCAGAAGACTGTTGATGGTCCTTCAATGAAGGATTGGCGAGGGGGCCGTGGAGCTGGCCAAAATATTATCCCTAGTTCAACAGGAGCAGCCAAGGTATGGCAAAAAATTATGATCAAAGCTAAACCAACTCTGCTTGAAACTAGTATGAAATTGTGACGTCTCTTCTTGGAATTTTAGGCTGTTGGAAAGGTTCTACCAGACCTCAATGGAAAGCTCACTGGGATGGCTTTCCGCGTTCCAACTCCAAATGTTTCAGTTGTTGACTTAACATGCCGGCTTGAGAAAAGCGCTTCATATGAAGATGTCAAGGCAGCCATAAAGTAAGCTTGTTTACTATACCTGTTCATGCAAGTATGCAACCATACATATTGAATGTGCTTTGTTCAACCTGAAGACATAGAATAGATTGCATTAGTACACCATTTAAATTCTTAGCCCTATTTATTGAGACCAAAAAGTTATTGTCCCACCTTAGCTTGATCATATTCTCTTTCCAGTTCTATGCTTTCAACATGGCTTCCTCTCATGTATATCTGTGTTTAAGGGCTAAGCTATGCTGTGTATTAGATGGCAGGTATTTAATGGTGGGTTGTTATCCATCATACATTTGGCATGCATGTTCATCAACTCAGACTTGCTCAGATTGCTTTCGTCATTGAGGTCGGAGCATACCTGAAATCACCCTGCTTGGACGATCTTAACCATCTGATTTCATCCAGTTGAATTTTGAGCCCTGGTTGTTTTATTTTATCTGTCCATTTGATGGCCTTTAATTGGATAGCCAGGATTGGCCAATCAATGTGATTTCAGGCTGTGCTCTATCCCCAATTGGGTCCATGATTTGGATCCTGCCTGAATTGGAATGGATGTTTGCTGAGTGTATGGTGTATGGAGATGAGTTCCATTCAATGGTTAGGCCTTCTTTGGTAAAAATGAGTTCTTCTCATTTTAGTTGACCGTAGTTATATATTAGAGATCTTGATATCTTTAAAAAAAGAAAAAGAAAAAAAAGAAAGAAAGAAAAAAGAAAAAGAAAAGAAAAGAAGAGATCTTGATCTCTAATACATAATGTGTTCATGTTAACATTAATTGTATATTAGAGATCAAGATCTCTAATACACAATTGTTAACTAAATGAGATATTGTTAAAAAAAAAGGTTAGCTAAATGAGATGAACTTATTTTTAGGTGTCTACCAAACAGGGCGTAAATGATAGCAAAAACATGTTTACTTGTTCAATTAGTGAAATTAAGTGGTAAGCTGGTTTGCCATGATCTATCTTTTCAAAAACATGTGCCATTATAGCAAAAACATGTTTATTTAGACATTTGTGCCATTATAGCCTTGCTCGGGCTGTGGTTTTCTTTTTCCCTTTTGTTTTCGTATTCTTTCCTGCCCTTGGGGGGCTTCTTGTAATGCTCCAAAATTCAGCGCCCGAATATACCGCTCGAGCACAAATTCCCAAGCGTTATTAAGGGAAATAAATGCAAAATCTAATCGATTATCTACTTAACTAAACAAGTTGGAAATCATGTATTTTTTTTAAGCATAAATCAGATTGTTTAAGTCTAAAATAAACAGAAATCCTCAAATCTCCAATAATAAAAAACTACATAAGCGTTCAGTAATCCCAACATAAACATAATCTAAAAATAGATAAAAGCTTCTTCATTAGAGTTGACGTTCTCCTCTTCCTGGATTTCCACTATGTCCTCAGCTTGTGTCTTGTCTTCGAAGGATTCCATGTCACCTCTTGAACCTACGGTTCCCTAAGAAGGGCGAACAAAACAATGCCCAGCGAGTGGGAACACTTACTCCACTCCATAATATGATTAAGCATTCATACAACATGTAAATAAATCTGTAACAGTAGTCAAATAATAACAAATAAGAATGTATGTCATGCGCACACGTTCCATCCCGTGACTACACAACAGATACTGAACCAACCTCCCATAATGAAAGCCCATGCATCACGTATAAATCAACCATACACGTGGCCTTTAATACAAGGTCTTTAGTCTGGTCTCAAATTGGCAAATTAACCATATAATATTCCACATCCAAAGGGGTACGACAACGCCCCGATCCTGACACGGTACATTCCCTATAGAGACAACGTTGGATTACAACGCTACGATCCTGACGTGGTATGCCCGATCCTGACACAGGTTGTAATCCCCATAAAGACAACGTTAACTGCCCTTAGTCATGCATGGTAACCTCCGATCCTGACACGGTATGCATTCTTCATGAAGATAACGTTGGATTACAACGCTCTGATCCTGACACGGTACAGCCCGATCCTGACACGGGTTGCAATCTCCATAAAGACAGCATTACCACACATTACTGCCACAAAAGAATAATCACCATAGAACCATGTATGCTTAGCCCAATCCACATAACCACAACCATATTCATCCCACACAGATCATACACAGTCTAGACTTAACCATACTTAGACAGCCATGGGTAAGGACCATTCACATACCTTACTCTAACTTAGCCCCATAGACTCAACCTATGAAATTAGAATAAAATCGTGTTGATTTAGGTAACTAATTTTATGTGTTGATTTAGGTGGTAGTTTGATTGATGATAGTTATAATTGGGTGAGACATAAAAAGATTATTTAGGGCATTTGGGAATCATAGTAAATATCATAGAGCGATAGGCCTATAACCAACATAGAACTTATATCTTTAGTTTATGGAAGGTAAGGCGATTTAGTAATCTTAATTGTAAGTGTTTGAATCTCGAGGACAAGATTCTCGTAATGGGGGTAGATTGTAAGAACCCAAATTCTCGTAAGTGATTATATACACACTTGTGAACACTTCAACTTAGGACTAGTGGGACATAGATACTGTGTAGTAGACTCTGCATTTGTAACTTTAGTACGTTAGATTGAATTTCGAGGACGAAATTCTTGTAAGGGGGGTAGGATGTAATATCCGTGATTTTCTAATGATTTATTTGGTATTTTATTTTATTGAAAAACCTAGATTAAAATTTATTAAATTAAAGCAATAACATTTGATCGAGAACGTGTATAATGTGTGTTTCCTTCGAATGATTAGGTAGAAAAGTGGAATTATAAACTACATTCCATGTACATAAACTTTAGTAATTCATTTTAAATATTTTATATCATATGTGGAATGGATTTGAGCCATAGACTTTTAGATTAAATCATGATGAATTCAATAATATAGTTTGATCGACCCAGATCCAATCATTGATCATTCTATCATGGCCATTCATTCTAATTTTGATCACCGTGGCCCGTTGAACTGATCAAATCAAGTTTGGTTCCGTTGGAATTATAGAGTATCCTTAGAAGAACCTTCATGACCGTTGAAATTCTCATCAGACTTCGATCAAGCCGTTAAAGACTATCCTAGCACTAAACTAATGGTAAAAGCGAACCCCCTGTGATTTATTCCAACTGGTGTGTCATTTAGATGTGGGCTTTTCCCCACACCTTTGTTTTAGGATTTTAGCCGTCCATGTGAAATTTCATCACTGGATGATCTTTCAAGACCGTCTAATCAAAGATTTACTGTGTAGGGCCATGTGGACCACCAATCAAACTGAAATCACTTATGGACGATCTTTTTCATATTTTTAGGTGACCTATTAGATTAGATTTCATCGTAGTGTCGTAGATGTGTACATATGGACCGAGATGTATTGAAGTTCCATTTGATTCGATGTACCAATTTAACATCTTATCTCTTCCGGTTACGTAGATAAGGATAAGAAGATTTCTATCTCCGTTGTGGACCATTCATCTTTGTGTATGGTCATCGTTGTGTGGTCAGATTTTGTGCTTTCTAAGTTTTCTAAGATGACCTATGTCCTCATGTTTTCAGAATCTAGAACCGAGGTGTGTTTACTGTCCATCGCATTTTTGATCAATTACTCTTGAACCGGTAAGAGAAATGGAAACTTAACGGTCCATTATCTAATCCATAACCACCCTAACTTATAGTGCGGACCACTTTATACAACACTTAACGGTTGTGATTTAATCCCGCCTTGAAGTGATCAAACTTATCCTTAGAAACTAACCACCTTAAGTCGTGATGTTTACCACCATTTAAACCATTCTTTGTGTCCTTAGGAGATCGAGGGTTTGGACATCACTTTTACTTTTCAAATTTATCATACTTTAACAACTTTTCGATCCCATCGTCATGATGGTGTCAAATTTGTGAAAGGTGGGCCCGATTTCGAGATATTACGTATTTAATTTAGAACGTCAATTAAGTGTAACATTTTTCAGATCAATGTATGTCCATCCGATAGCCTCTTAATTCCAAACTTCAACCATAGCTTGATGATTTTGATATCTATGTGATGTACGCCTCGGATTTGATAGAGGAACCCCAGGTGGACCATATATCAATTGCACCTATCTCTACCATCATATGTCTTATTCTAGAATTGTATTCTAATTCAAATATTATTTAAATGATCTCTCACGAGAGAGGAAACGCTAGAATCCTCTACGAACTAAGCCCTCCCTTCCCATATCTCATCCGGATCATCCATTAGCTGGTCCACTCTATCAAACCATCAATCTTTATCATCATGACCGTCCATATTCTTTTCTAGTATTCGATCGGGGAGGAGAGACAATTTGTGTGTGAACTGGCGGATCGTAGTGTAAAGTTGTGGATCAGAGATTTTTGACCGTTGGATCATGGCCGATCGGATTTTTTTTATCATCTTAACCTGTCAGATTTTGGGTTCAGACTATCTAAACGGTGAGTTTAAGGAATTTCTCACTCTACTTCTTTTTATAAATGTTGCAATATATAGTTTAGTTTAGTTTATTTTTAAAGCATTAGTAATGTTGATGATTTGGACCATTGGATCTACGTCCCAACGATTTGTTATTGGCTGATAAAGGGACGGATGATGTGATTTTTGTTTACAACATGTCCAGATTTACTGTATTGCATGTGGATCATAGTTGTTTGAGAATTTATTTTGTGTATGCATTATCTTATGAAAAAGTTCAAAAATCCTAAACCTTACTAATGGGCCCATCCATTACGAGATGGATGAAGTGGATTTCTAAAATGGGCCCCACAAGAGAAAAAAGAAGAAGAAAGAAAGTGGGTTGCTGGACCAGTTAGCGCCCAAGGACGCTGCTAGTCCAGCAGCGTCTGTGCGTCGATGCACATGGAAATGGGGAGGGGGTTGATGTATCTGGCCCCCACTCGTGGGACCCACCATGATTTATTTGTTAGATCTAAACCGTCCATCTTCTCCAGAATGTGGATATCAGGTGTCCCACCAAGTTTCAGCGTAATCTGATATTCGAATGGGCCCCACCATCTTAATTAGTGGAGACGTTTCTGAGATGTAAAACATACAGAAAAATGTGTATTTCTGGACTGGATAGCAGTCCACTCGTGGGCCCCATATGTATTTCTTTGAGAAATCCACCCCATTCATATTGTGTGTTAATTAGTAGATGACCGACTATAAAAAGATGAGACCAATTGGAGTCCCAGATGGTCCACACTACTCGAATCAGTGGTGCTAACTACCTGAAACTGAGACAGAATCTGAACTTAAAGGTGATGGGCACATTTGGACCCCACAAGGGAGTTATCACTCCAATTTAAAGCATTCAATACCTGGACTAATAAGTTCGAGCTTTTAGAGAAAGTGGTTGTTTGATAAGGTGTCAGAGAAATTAGAATCCCAAAGTGCCTAGGGTTAGGGCTAACACCTAGTGAAGTTAGAATTAGAGTTACAGTGCTTAGTAAAATTTTAATTAGAACCTTCATAGGTAACTAATTTTATGTGTTGATTTAGGAAAAATCGTCAAAATCAAGAGTTTTTTATGGGGCCCTTTTTAGAAATCCACTCCATTCAACTTGAAAAAAATGGGGCCCACTAATAAACTCTTGATTTTGACGATTTTTCATAAATCAACACATACACACTATGTACTCTCAACCAACCATGGTCCACATGCAATGCAAGTAATCTAGACATGTTGCAAACAAGATCCACACCATCCGTCCCTATATCAAACAGTAATAAATGGTTGGGACGTGGATTCAATGGTCTAGATCATCCACATTATTAGCTATTACTTTAAAAAATTGAATTAAATAATGAAATGCAACATTCATAAAAGGAAGTAGAGTGAAAAATTCCTTGAACTCACCGGTTTGATGGTCTGAACCCAGAATTTGACGGTTAAGATGATAAGAAAATCCGATTAGCCACGATCCAATGGTAAAAAATCTTTGATCCACAACCATGGTATCCCAAAACGGTTACGATACGGCCGTATCGGCCGATACGTATAGGAAACGGTGGTGGCCGTTACGCGTTACGGGGTCGTAACGGCCGTAACGGCCGTTACAGAAAAAACAGGCCGTAACGGCCCCGTAATGGCCGTTACGGGATCGTTATGGCCCTGTAATGGACCGTTACAGTCCCGTAACGGTCATGTAACTGTTTTTTTCAGAAAATAAAAAGGGGCCGTATCGGCCGATACGGGGTCCGTAACGGCCGTTACAGCCCGTATCGTAACGGTAACGGTGGTGGCCGTTACGGCCACCGTTGCCGTTATGGAACACCTTGTCCACAACTCTACACTATGATCCACCGATTCATACATAAATCGTCTTTCCTCCCCGATAAAAAACTAGAAAAGAATATGGACGGTCGTGATGATGAAGGTGAATGGTTTGATGGAGTGGACCAGCTAATGGATGGTCCAGGTGAGATATGGGAAGGGAGGGGTTGGTTCGTAGAGGATTCCAGCGTTTCCTCTCTCATGAGAGATAATTTAAATAATATTTGGATTAGAATACAATTCTAGAATAAGGCAAATGATAGTGGAGATAGGTGCGATTGATCTATGGTTTACCTGGGATTCCTCTATCAAATCCGAGACGTACATCACATAGATATCAAAATCATAAAGTTATGGTTGAAGTTTGCGATTAAGGGACTATCGGATGGACACACATTGATTTGAACAATGTTACACTAAATAGATATTCTAAATTAAACACGTAATATCTCGAAATTGGGCCCACCTTTCACAAATCCGACATTGTCATGATGGAGGGTTCGAAAAGTTGTTAAAGTATGGTAAGTTTGAGAAGTAAAAGTGATGTCCAAACCCTCGATCTCCTAAGGACACAAAGAATGACTTGAATGGTGGTAAACACCACAACTTAAGATGGTTAGTTTCTAAGGATAAGCTTGACCACTTGAAGGCAGGATTAAATCACGACTGTTGAGTGTTTTGTAAAGTGGTCCGCACTATAGGTTAGGGTAGTTATGGATTAGATAATGGACCGTTAACTTTCCATTTCTTTTACCGGTTTAAGAGTAATTAATAAAAAATGTGATGGACAGTGAACACACCCTGGTTCCAGATTCTGAAAACATGGGAACATAGGCTATCTTAGAAAACTTAGAAAGCACAAAATCTGTCCACACAACGATGGCCATACACAAAGATGGACGGTCCGCAACGGAGATAGAAATCTTCTTATCCTTATCTACGTTTCCGATTAAGATTTTGAATTTGTACATCGCATCGAATGGAACTTCAGTACATCTCGGTCCACATGTCCACATCTAGGACCCTACGATGGATTTAATCTAATAGGTCACTTAAGCATATGAAAAAAGTCGTCCATAAGTGATTTCACCTTAATTGGTGGTCCACATGGTCATAGTAGATCTTCTATTAAACGGTATCGGAAGATTATCCAATGATGAAATTTCACATGGACGGCTAAAATGCTATAACAAAGGTGTGGAGAAAATCCCACAGCTAAATGATACACCAATTGAAAAAAATCACGGGGGTTCACTTTCACCATTGGTTTGGTGCTAGGATAAGTTTTAATGGCTTGATCGAAGTCCAATGAGAATTTCAATGGTCACGAAGGTTCTTCTAAAGACACTCTATGATTCCAACGGAACAAAACTCGGTTTGATCGATTCAGCGGGCCACGGTGATCAAAATAAGATTAAATGGCCGCGATCGAAGGATTTATAATTGGATCTGGGTCGATCGGACTATGCTATTGGATTTTACATGATTTAATCCATCAATCTATGGCTCAGATTAATTCCACAGATGATACAAACAATTTAAAATGAATTACTAAAGTTTATATACATGGAATTTAGTTTATAATTCCACTTTTCTACCCAATTATTCCATGGGAAATGTACATCATACATGTTATCAACCTTACACACATCAAATTATTATTATTTTAATTTCATAAATTCAAATCCAGGTTTTTAAATTAAATAATAAATCATAAAAAATCATATATATTACACTTCTTAAGATCCATCTTTTCGTCGTTTTGTTTCCTTTTCTTTGATTTCCTTGTAGAAAAGACCCAGTGATGGTCTCAAGTTGCTTTGTGATAAATATTCTGCAGTTTTGCTTGAAAAGGGTATTACATTGTTTACTGAAAAGCTTGTCAAAACATGGATAATTTTAAAGAAAAAGGAGACAGAGACCTTATAGGAAACAAGTCAACAACAATGGACTTGAGTTTTCTGCATAACAGCAGGGAGCAATTGTCGGACCATGATTGTGATGCATATTTGGAAGAATAAATCCTGTCCATTTGTTAATTGAGTGATTTAGCGGTTAATGATTTTCTGTGTCATGTATTTCTATTGTTCATATTGTACTATGTGATTTCACATGACTTGTTGACAGTTCGGTTCACTGGTCATGTTGACATCAAGACTTCATATTTCCAGCCAGGAAAGAGGACAACTTTAGGATGCATCACAAGAAATGTCTTTGTTAATACTTCAGGAACAATTTGCTGCCCCAAACAGATCGATCTTTATCCCCATTAGTAGTAGCCATTCGAGAGATAAGTGACTATATCTATGCAATGGGTACTATGCAGTTAAGAGGCAACATATTTAGAACTTCATATTTACATCCAGGAGTATGGAAATTGTTGGATGCATTACAAGAATCATCTTCTTTAAGACTTCAAGAACAATTTACATCCAGGTGTGTGGAGCCCGTTGGTTATGTGTAATTACTGAGGGCCTCGATTTAAGAAAATATGCTGTTCGAGGACTTTACTGGGATTGACTATTATATAGATCTAGACCTGGAACTGATCTTAGAAATCAATCACGTTTCGGCAAAGATCTCAATTTCGTATTTTTTTTTATTTTTATTTTTTGGAAGATTATCTCAATGTCGTATTTGTCTATAAGAAGGCAAAAATTATGTTTCCATTATGGTCTGCATCACAGGAATGGTCTTCTCTAAGACTTCAAGAACGACTTACACCATAAAAGGATGAACATCATTCCCTGGTTGTAGTCATTTAGCAGATGGATCGCTATAGCTACATAATGGGTATGAAAGCAAGTCGTTTTGGATGCATTCATACAGAAAATCTGATGTAAATGTTATGGATCATTTCATTTTTCTTCTGCAGTTAGGAAGCAACATAGTCACCGTCATCCTGCTTACCATCGTCCAACACCGATTGTACTTCGGGTAGTTCAATCTTTAAATCTTGGCTAAACTTTGTCTATAGATAGTAGAAATGTTTAAAACTTGGACTTACAAAGAGGACATTTTCGGTGGCATAATCCATAGAAACATCATAACCAACAATAACTACACATTTTACAGGAACATAAAGCTAAAGAAATCTAAAGTGATTCTAGAGTCTAGACTAAAAGCTTTTGGATCTTTTGAATATAGTGGGCCCAAGACGTGAACAGCCTTCGTATAAAACTTGAAAAGATTGACAACTGGAAACAATGTCTACTTATATTTGACATCCATAGTTGAGGCTGAGCAGAGTCTTCACAGATTGGACTAACATAGGTGACGTTAAAGCAGAGTCTTCACTAGGTGATTGTTGGTTCACAGTGGAGGATATCAGGTGTTGAATTGATCTTTATGGGTCATTGGTGGAAGTAAGAGAGGATGATGGAACTTATGTTGTGAATTCATTGTCCAAACTCGAATGGCTTAGATTTCAGTTCATCAATGACAGTGATGCCAATTCACTCTTTGTTTTGATGTCCAACTGGTTTGATCTCCAATTTAGAAAAGATTCAATGAGATATCCTATGACAGGGGAATGCAGCGAAGCATAAATTTCATCTATTTTGAATGGAAGTGTGCAAGGCCACTGTCTCAGGTGGAGCTGGCCTTAGACCCCTGAAGCTGATGACTGGTGCTCTCTTGGTTCAATGATATGGGGGTTTACTACAGAAAAAGGAAGCCATCTGGAGGCGTATTTTGGTGGAAACCTATGGCTGTTAGGATGATGATAGATGCACTCCTGTTTTAGTGAGGCATGGAAGTTCCAGATGCTGGAAAGGAATTATGTACATGGAACGTGAGGCTCTCTAAGAAGTGGTTGTGGATGTTGGTAATGGTTGTGATGCTAGCTTTTGGAATTATTGTTGGTGTGGAAACTTGAGTTGCAGATATCTTTTTCTTGTCTCTATCACTTGGCCTTGTTAAAGGACGCCAAGGTGGCAGATTGCCATGTGTTGGAGGCCTGTTGTTCAGAAGGAATTTATCCAATGATGATGAAGCTTAGTTTCTCAACATGATGTTTGCTTCTTGCCTTGGCGGTCACCAACCAATTGAAGGACACTCTTCTATGGCAGTAGGACCCGTCCAATTCTTTCTTGCTTAAGTCATCGGTCAGAAAATTATCCTTCATTGATGCCACTACTTCCCCATCGGATTGGATTTGAAGTCGAAAGCTCCTCCAAGAGCTATTGTTTTTGCATGGCTTGCAGGTCGTGATTGTATCCTTCTTGTGGACTGCCTTAGATGCCGGAATGTGATTATTGTCAGTGGTAGCTGTTTGTGTGTGTGGGGGTACCGGAGCTGTTAACCACCTCTTTACATTCCCATGCTGTTTGGGGTGGTGCTTCCAGCAGTTCAAAGTGGCCCGATCATTCTCCTCAACAGCATTTTGAAGCTTTGGAGCATTTGACTCCCTCACAAGAAGCACAAAGTGATTTGGAATCTTTCTTTTGTGCCATCCTTTGGGCTATTTAGAAAAATGGCACAACTCCATTTTTTTTAATAGCATCTGTATGTGCTGGTATCTCTACTGTTATAGCTAGGGTCCAAATGGCTTGTTTGCTCTTGGACGTTGGCTGTGGGTTCCTTCCCTCTCTACTTTGGGATTCTTTCAGTACTTGGTCGGCCCTTTTGTGTTATGCAGCTGCTTTTGATGGCCATCGGGCCTTTCTTTTTTATTCAAGCTTTTTCTACTAATTTAGAAAGAAAAGCTTTGGGCCATGTCTACGAGCAAAAGATTCATTCCTAGTATTTCATTTTTGGCATTGGTGGCTAGTCATCCGTTATGTCTATCAATGTTCAATGTTCATTGTTGTGCAACCGTTTTTTAAGGTCTTGGATGCTAAGGTAATTACATGGTATCTTAGGTTAATGAGAACTATAGGAAATCTAAGGGGTTGTTTGTATGCTTGGAACTCTATTTTGTCTCATATATACTAAAAGGAAGTGAATGCTATACTGCTTCCTTTGCTATTCAATCCCTTTCGCCAGAAGTCCTCAGAGCCTTGGATGTCGTTGTGTATCTCATGGTATTGTTGTGTGGTAGACAGCCTGCTGTGGTATCATTTGAGTTGTTTATCTTTGCTTCTGCTTTCTAGTTTTCTCAAAATAGCATCTATGGTGGGCTTTGTTCACTATATTGTGTTCAGAAAGAAGAAGAAGAAAAAAAGAATCTTTGTTGCCCTTCAAGTTATTTTGTTTTCTGCCACATTGTTTCCATTTCTGTTTTCCTTTCGATTTTTTTTTCTTTTCCTCGTAAAATCTTATTTGTTTGATCTATGATGATGAAGGTTGGGCTTACGTTCAAATTCATGCTATGCTTTAATCTTGATGCTGACTGTTGTACTTTTTTTTTAATCAACAATTGGATATATTGATGTCGACACTTTTGTTTTTCTAGTTGCCTACAAAATTTCTTGCATTACACATGGATGCATGCATGTTATGTAGGCAAATCCGCATGTACATCCTCATATACAGATGTTTGATCAAACATATTATAGGTGCAGTCTTCCAGGTGTGTAGGCACTTGGATCTTCGAAGCTGCATATCCTAAAAATGCCTCCTAAACTTCAATTTCAGGTTTGCCTCGGAGGGGCCATTGAAAGGAATACTTGGATACACGGATGAGGATGTTGTCTCCAATGATTTCGTTGGTGACACAAGGTACAAAATTTTTCCTAATATGGTTGGGCATGCCAAATGTAGGATTGTAATTATATACACTTATCCCGTTTCTATATATAAATGGCTTTTTATTTTTTATTTTTTAATTATAGGTCAAGCATCTTTGATTCGAAGGCTGGTATTGGATTGAGTGCTTCCTTTATGAAGCTTATTTCATGGTACGACAACGAGTGGGGTTACAGGTAAGCCTGACTCTCTGGATTCTTTTGCCTTTGTTTTCCCCCTTCAGATGGATATGCAAAATGGGACTCGTGTGGATTGTGCCTCAGACATGCCAGCATGCACACCTGTGCATTTTAAGATCCAAGCTGCTTTCAGGCGGGGCCCAAAAATCTTCCCAGCTTGGTGATGTGGTGGACCACACGTAGAATGGGGATTGTGGGAGCAGCTTCCTAATTGTCCATTTCTTTTATACTTGAGTTGGATCTTGCACACACTACATTGTCACACTTGAGGCTCAAGCCCCGTGGATGTGGAATCCTGGCCGTCCCATTAGCATATGGCTATTTGATGTACTCTGTACCCACTGTAATGAGCTGAGATGACTTTGGTGCAGCAACCGGGTGTTGGACCTGATCGAGCACATGGCGCTGGTTGCTGCAACAAACTAATAGCTGAGGTGAGCTTCCGTAGAGCTTGAGGTTTGGCGGTTTCCTTTGCGGTGGAGTAATTTAAATTGTTGTTAGAGCTGCTGTTTTGATTGGGGGGTAGTAGCTGGTTATTTGAAGTGCCCATCTTGCTGAAGAATAAGAAACAACAGATGAGAACTGATGTTAGTATATTGTTATGAATGTGAGATTTGACAGTGTCCTTGCATGAATATGAGAGAGCACTGGTGCTTATTCAATTGGTTCCGTCTACAGTTGCATTCGCTTTTGCAGTTTTGAGAATGAATTACATGATTCTTGCCTGTTTCCTCTTAACATTATCGCTGACGCCCCACAATTGATGGATCGTGCACCTTGTATGGATGACTTGAAATGTGATGGTTTTTTTGGCCCTTGTATTATTTATTGGGGGCTTCCATCATTAAATGGTTTCATGATGAGCATACATGAAAGTTATCTGGCCATCGGCATCACCCTTATATAGGCCTAATCCCAACTAATTGGGCTTGGTGGCAGCTGGCTATGCATCTGGATTTGTCATTGCAGTTGTTCGACAATTTGTCGTCTTTTTTTATTTTATTTATTTACCGATCTTCACGTCCTTTTGGGCATTTCTCCTTTGTTACTTTCATGTGTCCTTTTGGACCTTCCCTTGACCTCTTAGCAAAAGACTCCTACCGTCCATTTCACAAGTGGTTAATAGTTTTTATAATCTGATTTTAGGTCACGTGCAATGCACAATAGGCCCCTCCGATCCCATCCGATGGTTCACCACCATTTCAGGTGGGCGCACCTGGGATCAATAGAAGAATTCGCCCTGTAATAATAATAAAAAAGGGGTACCTAGACGTTCATCAATGTGGACCTCCTCCTGCAGAGTCCTATCGGTGCACCCAATTAGGGCTGTCATTGGGCTGGACAGACTGGGTCGGGCTGATTAGGACAGACCTCATAGAGCAACTGCTTGTTAATGGTCTCACTACTTTAGTCACGGTCAGCCAGTTCTGATCTTAAGAGGACAAAGGTTTGCTCCAACTTCTTGTGGGCCTCTAGTTTAGTTTTGTAGCATTTAAAATTTACCGGTGACTCTTCAAACGTGAAGATGGAATGGTTGTAGGGATATTAAAATTGTCCAATCTGTGGAAGCAGCTGAGTTATGGCATAACCAAAAAAAATTGCACTGAGGATATGATATTGGTACTATTTTTTCCCTCCAATTTGGACCATTTACTATTTCTGTTAGACATCAACTTGATAGGCATTAATTAATGGTTATCATTGCTGGATGGTTATTTTAATTAATGGTTGATGGATAGAACACAGGCTAGTGTTATATTAAGAGATGGAAGAAAGAAAATGAAATTAATGTGTTCAAAAATTAGGTGGTAGACTTTAATTGGAGAGTAATTCTATTAAAAAGTTAATTATGGAAAAAGTAAAGTGTTATGTGAGAAAATTGCAATTAGCATATGGAATGAGATGGCTGAGGTGCATTAGGAATGTAAAAATGTTTTAAAGAGTATTAAGAGGAAAGTTAATTATATAAGGAAATTTGGTGGTAGAATGATGATGCACCTTCCAAAGCTTGACAAGAGACTACTTATAATGAAGCTTAACAATAGAGAAACATGCTAATATTAAGCAGGACTGAACTAAAATCTGAGAAGGTACTAATCAAGGATAATAAGATCAATGGAAAATGGTGAAATTATTTTCATAACTTATAAACTGATAATCAACTTGGGAATATATATCTAGATCAATGGAAAGTGGATAAATTATTTTCGTAACTTTTAAACCGATAATCAACTTGGGAGTATATGGATGATAAGATCAATGAAAAGTGGTGAAATTATTTTCATAACTTATAAAATGACAATCAACTTAAGAGTATATGGATGAAAGGAACAATAAGTTCACATGATACTGGTGTCTATAAATACTTTCGTAAGATTAAGATACTTGAAGCGAAAGTAGCTCTAAGAAAGATGAAATAAGAAATGCCTTATGATGACACCAAATGGTAATACTAATAAAGTTTTAAAAGTGCATGGAAAAATTATTAATTTATTTTGTTTTTTGCAAAGTTGTTCAACAAGATGGTAGAGTAGAAGAAAATGGCAGATGATGGTTGTACGGTTTCAATTTGCTTGAAGAAAGTCCTTGATTACTCTTGTGGGCTGGCCCAGGTCTCGACTTGAGTCTGCTTCACTTTCGAATAGGCCTGTAGTCCAGTTGTGGCCAGGCTAATATAACGATATTGATCACAGTGCTTCTTGGTGGGCCATATCAACTCCTGCAGCCCTAAGCACTGTGATGCCCATAGTGATATATGTGTTATATCCATTCTGCCCATCTGTTTCACCAGCTCATTTTAGGGCATGAGCCCAAACATGAGACGGATCCATGGTTAAGTGGACCACACCATAGGAAACACTGGGGATTGAACGGTTGCAACCTTCTTAGGGTCACTGAAGTTTTGGAACCATTTGTTATTTGTGTTCTCCCTTCATCCAGGCTGGAGTCGCTTAGGGCCTGTTCGGATTGTAAGTTACTTAAGATAAGCTACTTATCAGATAAGTTACTTATCTTGGTTTTTACTTATTAAGTAGATAAGCATGTTTGGTAAACAACATACTTATCAGCCAATAAGTAAATAAGTATGTTTGGTAATAACACATTGATAAGTAACCCTTTGAAAGAAAATTTCAAATCAACATATAATAAGCAACATATCGGCATGAAAAGAAAAAGCTAAGCATTGAGGCAGTTCTCCTAATAGAATGAGCTTTTCTAATCCCACGTGCGTGCAATAAAGCTCATGTACATGCCATGCATGTGCTAGCATAACACGATTGGTCTGAGATACATTCCATCCATCAGAACAGGACTACTATATGGATGCCCTGGCACAAGAATCAAGTTGATCCACTGGTCAGATGGACCAGTCTGCAAAACAAATGTACGGCTCTAGAAGACTTGGCTGAAGTTTTCTAGCCCATTAACTTGTTTCCAATAGTCGGTTTACATGGTGAGTAGACTAGAACCATTTTTGGGAAACATGTAGAAGATCAGATCAACCCGATTGGTGGATTGGATCTTGCACCAATTAATGTGGGGCCCATCTTTGATGTGGGCCATCCATTATGTGAGCCCCACCTTTGATGGTATAGTCCATCATGTGGGGCCTCTTTTGATATGGACGGTATGAGAGAGCAATAATTGAGTGAACCATGAGAGAGAACTTTGACATGTGGCGTGACCTGAAAGAGATAAGTAGAAAAGCCAAATTGAAGGGTGGTTAATTAACATTGGAGGGTGACTAACAGTGTGGGTGTTTACTAACCACCCCCCCCCCCCCAAAAAAAAAGAAAAAGAAAAAGAGCAAAAGCGTGACACGAGAGAGATAAGTAGAAAAGTCAAAAGTCAAAAGTCAAAAAGTTAAAAAAAAAAAAAAAAAAACTATCTAAGATAAGTAATTTTTAAGAGATAAGTCACTTTTCCATTATACTTACGAAAGAACTTAAGTGCCAATGTAACTTAACACCTTAAGTTCGGTCAAAAAGTAGCTTATTTGGTAGTAACCAAACGGCCCCTAATGAAGGGGTTGGATGGCACAAAAGATTCACAGGGGCCCTTGGAAGGTTTCAATGGTCTATTTCCCGTGGAGTGGTCCACTTGAACTTTGGATCGGCCTCTGTTTCGGTGGTGTGGTCCACTTGAACTTTGGATCTGTAAAATGGACGAAACGAGTGGCTATAATTTAGAAAATTTTACGAAGTAGTACCTCATTAAGTTTTTTTTAACAAGATACCTTATGAACGGAAGCGTACTGAGTAAACTCTGCAGGGTCCACCGTGATTTATGTATTTTATCCACTCCGTTCATCCATTTTAACAGATAATTTTGGGTCTTGAGACAAAAAATGAAGCATATAAAAATCTTAAGTAGACCACACCACAGGAAAAAAATATGAATTGAATCTGTATGGTTGAAAAATTCTTGGGGGCCGTGGAAGTTTTGGATCAAGCTGATATTTGTTTTTTCCCTTCATCAATGTCTGTGTGATCTTGTGAACAGGTTGGATGACAAATAAACATCACTGTGGGCCCTAGAAAGGTTCCAACGATGGAAATCATTATACCCACTGTTTCTTGTGGTATGGTCCACCTAAGTTTTGGATATGCTTCAATTTTGGTTTCAACCCCTTAAGTGAACTGAAAAAGCGGATGGACGGTGTAGATAAACTACATACATTTACAGTGAGCCCAACTGAGTTTACTCAGTACAATAAGAGCGTCCTGAGTTCAGGACGCATTCCGATTCCCTTACTAACCAAGATATTGTCAACCAGAATCTTCCGTTAGCATTCCAGCGGTCCGCAAGTTTAAAGCGTAATTTTTCCAAAATTGACAACGATGCCCATCAACGCAAGGCCTTTAACGAAGGTTGCATATGGCTGTAAATGCTCGGGTTGGGGGCGGGTTTAGTCAAAACCAGATTCACTAATTTACCAAATGGGTTTGGGTCTAAATTTTATACCTAAACCCTTTTACTAAATTAGCGAGTCTGCGTAGGTTTGAGTCAACCCTGTTAGACCTATTTCTAAATGGGTTTGGGCCTGGTAGAGGGAGATCCGCTCATACCCATTTATAAATGGGCCAGGTCTAATGGATCTGGGTCTAGATTTGGTAGGCAAGCATTTTTACTAAGTTTAAAACGGGGTTAGGAAGGTTCGGGCCTAAATGGGTTTGGCCGGGTGGGGTTAGGTCTAATATAAAGGAAACTAGATCCGACCTATTTAGTAATTGGGTCTATTCTTGGACCCAGACCCATACCATTTAACAAATGGGTTGGGTCTGGGTCTGGGTCTAGTCTAAATGGGTCAGCTTTGGGAACCCCATCAGTCCGTTGACCCATTTACAACCCTACAGTTGCATAAGGGCACTGTGGACCCAATATGTATGTGTTTAATACACACCGTCCATCCAATTTTCAAGATCATTTTTGGGCTTGATCCCAAAAAAATAAGGCAGATCCAAATCTAAAGTGGACCACATTGCAAGAAATAGTGGTAATGAAAGCTTACCATTAAAAACTTCTTATGAGATACAAAAGTTTTGGATCAAGCTGATATTTGCTCTTTTTCCTTCATTCAGGTGTCCAGGGTTTATAATGGTGAGCGTTCAATCAGCATTGTTTCCTGTTTCCTATGGTATAGTCCAATTAAGATTTGGATCTGCTTAATTTTTGGGTTCATGGCTTAAAAGGTGCTGAAAAAGGATTGACCGCATATACCCCACCTCCATGTATGCATTGTTATTTCCATAGCATCCATCTATTTTTCTAGATTATTTTAGGAAATGATAAAAAAAAATGATTTTGAGGTGGAGTACAGAAACAGTGGTCATTAAACGTCCACCATTACAAACTTCATAGGGTCCACTGTAATATTTATTGACCATCCAACCCCTTGATAAGGTCACACAAACCCTGAAAAAAAAAAAAAAAAAAAAAAAAAACCCAGCTTGATCCAAAATTTCATACTCTCTTTATATTCTCCCCCTCTCCCTCCCTCTCTCTCTCTCCATCATAAAAGACCTCTCTTTTCACCAATCTCCGTCGTGGGCGGTCCTAAGGTTATCGGCAAGATTTGATCGTTGCTTTTGTTGGATCTCACTTGTCTCACCTCTCTCTCTCTCTCTCTCTCTCTCTCTCTTTTCTGCCTTTGATCATGTTGCTTTTCTTTTCTGCCTTTGATCATGTTGCTTTTCTTGTTAATTCAAAATTATGGTAATTACTCACGCGATTATGATTTAACCGCACGTATGGTAATCTATGCCGTTCATCAGGCAGGCCTTGCCACCAACTCATTTACGTGGGCTCTACTTAAGTGTGGAACCTCCTTACCTTGGATCTCTCCTGCTTGGGCTCAGGCTCGGGCCGGGCTTGGTTCGGGCTATTTTGCCTGTTATAAGATCAGTCCCGGTTTAGACTAGGAGCAAAAAATGTGAGTTTGAGTTTGGACAAAGCTTGGCCCAGCCCTAATCTAGCCTGTTGACACTAGACCAGGTTCGGGTTTGGTCAATCTCTGTCCAAACCTGGCTTGCCTCCTTTAACACATGCCCAAACTTGACCTGGGCCTGTGACAGGTCCCATTAGTGTAGCCGGAGCCCGGCTCAAGATGTAAATATAGGTTCGGCTTGAACCCAGCCTAGCTCGAGCTCGGCCTTTCACATAGAGAGAACCTGTCCTTTAATCCTATGATTTTCCATATATGAAAAAATTCATCGACACTACAGTGAATAAAATGAGCTTTAGGAGGGAGATGATTTTTGAAAAAAATTTGAAATTTTTTTTAATTTTGAAAGGGAGAAAAATATTTTAATTTAAATTTTAAATTTAAAAACATATATTTGGGTTGGGCTAGGCTGATGGGTTTTTAACAGCTCAGTCCAAGTCCAGGCCGTTTGAAAAACGGGCTTATAGTTTAGGCCCGAACTCAACTCGCAGGCCTGATACTCTAGCCCAAGCCCGGCTCAAGGCGGGCCAGGCCCAAAATCCAGCCCGGTCTATTGACAGCCCTACTTGAGACCCCTGCTATTTTACCTCTTTAGGTATGGTACTATGTGGGAAGAGTAGACAGCATACATGCTACGCTGTTGTGGGCCCCATTTAAAACCTATAGAGAAGATCCAAACCATCCAATACATTGACTGAGGATCTAATGTTGTGTGTGGCCCACCAATTCCAACATGAATGTGATGGGCCATCATCATCATCTGCATGTAGGCCCAATCTAAACTAATTGGGCTTGGGCCGGCTGGCTACACATCTTCATTCATAATTGTGGTTGTTGACTATCAATGCAGGTCATTTTGAGCCTTTTGGACCTTTCCCTTGACTTTTAGAGCCTTTAGCTCACTGCTAACTGCTTTTAGAGCCTCTTTAATGTTTCTCTTGGCCTTTTATAGCCTTCAACTCATCACTAACCGGTGTAGTTCAGGTTTAATAGACATGGCCAAATTATCTTAGTCTACCTATGGCTCCTTAGCTTCAGGCACTTTCCTTGAACAACTCCTTGGAGATTCCAGCTATTTTTAGATCCATCAATCGATCCGGCTACTTTAGGCGGGTGTTAAGAAAAAAAAATCGTTGGAATAGGGCGATTTTAAGCATCCTCTCCACAGATCCTTTCTTGAAAAACTTATCCTAATTAGTTATAATCATCCTATTCATACACTTCTTTCCAACCATCCATTGCTATAAATACTTTTAATCATATGCAATGCATGTTGAGGATGTCAACCATGAATCTGGATCATTTTCAATGACTAAAAACCATCTATGTGATGGGCCTAACTTCCGTGGAATACTCTTAGACCTAAGCATTTGAGCCCTTTAATTACATTGGACTGTTAAAATTCAAACCTTAATGATAATTAGGGCTGTACACTAGTCGAGTCGAGCTTTGCCTTGCTTGTTGCTCGGCTTGGGACCACCCAGCCCCTATTCGACGAGTTGAGCGTTGACTTGCTCGATCAGCAGACCGAGCAAGTTCAAGTTCGAGCCGAGTTCGAGACTGAGTTTGAGTTTTCGCCCGAAAATTCATGTAAAAAAAATGGAGGGGGGAAAGGAATTACCGGCATTGAGCGGATAGGCAAGCTAGGCAGCTCAGGGGGTGGCCGGTGTCGAGCGGATAGGCAGGCCGCAGGGCAGCTCAGGGGGTGGTCCAATGGGGCCGAGTGGGTGAGCACACGCGCGTGCGCACACACACAAGGGTCGGGTGGGGGGTGAGCGAGCGCGCGAGAGAGAGAGAGAGAGAGAAGTTTAGGATTAAGGTGCTCGGGCAATTGAGCGGAATTTTTTTAAATGAAAAGATTAGGGTTTTTTTTTTTTTTTGGAGTATTTATACTCCGAATTACGATTCGAGTCGAGTAGGTTTCTAGCCACTCCACGAGTCAAGCTGACTCGGGCGTGGCACTGCACCCAAAATTTGGCTCAACTCGGCCCAAACTCACTTTTGATATGAGTGAGTGAGTTTTTCGAGCTTACTCAACTTGTGTACAACCCTAATTATTTAATCATATTGTTGAAATTCAAAGGAGCTAAAGGAACAAGGGACAAATATAACCCAATTCAAGAGGGCTTATTTTATTTATTTATTCCATATATACACTATCTAAGTTGAGATCCATGATATAAACAGTTTGAACGGTTGGAGATGATCCTACATCCAAAGGGTCATCTTATTGCCAGTGTTGTGGGTGTACATAAAATTAGCACATTGATAGGGCTTATTAGGTAAAAATCTAAAGGCTGAAATATCAACCGTTGATTGCCAAGCATGTAGGCACTTCTAAATTACATAAATGCTTCTACTTCTAGTTCAATAATTTCCTATGTCCTTTGAAATAATTGAAGTGATAAAAACTATGTCTACTCCCGTTGTATATAATAGAGATGAAATATGAATTTAGAGCAATGATCTTAGTTTGAATTCTTGTTTCCTAATGCAAATTCCTGTCAGGCCTAACCGGCTAACCTCTTTTACTAACGTCCATTGGATAGGAAGGGTTTTATTATACATCCCATGCT